>CM075984.1:15525349-15555748 GCA_038087875.1 Malacoraja senta | reverse complement strand
CATTATTGGGCCCTCTCCCTACACATGGCCAGATCTCATATTCCAGCTTCGTTGACCATCTGCTCATTTTTTGTTTCGATTCGGGAGAGATAGTGGCAGATGGTGAGGTCAGAAAGTTCATGTTCCTTGATTACACAGTGTGTGCTGTTCATAAAAATGTGTGGTGATTGTCTGTTGCTCCCAGCACCTCATGAGGTTATGAGAACAGCCGCGATTCTGGGGCACTCTGCTGTAGATCGAGTCTTCCGGGTCAGCAGCAATAACTCAATTTATTTGCTAATAGCCCATCATAATGAGAACAATGGCACCATGAATGGATAAATGGTGATTGTGCACTCAGTATTGTATAATGGTTGATACAGTATCAGCTAACACGAGCTTTCTTTTCTGTGAAGTTCTACATACTGCAAAGTAGCACAACAAAATGTATTGTACATGAAGCCTTGGGACCGTCCGTGTCTGCGGTTTTATTATTGTTTATGCTCTGAGGCTGAAGGTGATTGATGGAAACAAATGAAACACATTTGTTCTACATTCATTGATGATGGTTTTATATTTAGTTCTACACTACCACCCGTCCCCACAGTTAGCCATTGCCCCTCCAGTCACCTCTCTCACCAAACAAAAGGAAACATCTTGTCTACATTTACAGTGCAATTTCATAATTCATAATTTTTCAAACCTCATCTAGTCTCCCAGATGGTTATTTTTGTATTAATCTCTTTCCAGTTTTATTTAGAGATGGAGCATGGAAATATGCCCTTCGGCCCGACACACTGACCATCAATCCCCTGTACACACTAGTTAGGTGTAATCCCAGTTTCTCACTCCCTACACACTCGGAGCACTTTACAGTGACCAAGTAATCAACAAACCCATACATCGTTGGGATGCGGGAGGAAGCTGGAGTACCTGGAGAAAACCCACACGGTCACAGGCACAACATGCAAACTTCACACAGACAGCACCCAAGGTTGATATCGGACCCGGATCTCTGGCACTGTGAGGCAACGGCTCTACCAACTGCGCCACTGTGCTTCCCAGTAGCTTTTACTTTTAATGGAATACTAGACCAAGTGCAGACCCGTTGGGTCTGTTCCCCAACGTGCGATTGAGGGGGGGGGGGCCGCACGCGGCGTCACACACATTAACCACTCCCACACACACACTAACTACCTCCCCGCACACATGCTAACTACCCCCCTTGTTAATATATTAATATTATTAATTTGCTCCTTTTACCCCATAATTGCCCTATCTACTGACGCATAGCCCCCAACTCGCAGGCGCGTCTAGGGAGGGAGGGTAGAGAGTGAGGGCAGAGAGAGAATGGGGGGGAGAGAAGGAGGGAGGGAGAGGGAGGGGGGAGAGGGAGGGGGGGGAGAGGGAGGGAAGGAGTGGGAGGGGAGAGAGGGAGGGGGGGAACAGGGAGAGAGAGAGAAAGAGAGGTGGGGGAGAGAGAGAGGGAGAGAGAGAGAGAGAGAGGTGGGGGAGAGAGAGAGAGAGGAGGGGGAGAGAGAGAGAGAGGAGGGGAGAGGGGGAGGGGTTCGCAAGGTTTTAATCAAAGGGCTTGCGAGAGGCGCGACTGGCAGCGGGAGGGAGGGAGGGGGAAGAGGGAAGGAGGATGGGGGCGAGAGAGGGAGAAGGCGGACCTGAACTCGGTGAGCGGGCGGCTCTGACGGGGCCGACCTCGGGCGGCATGGAGGGTGTCGGCAGCTCTCGCGTGATGATTCTCCGTGTCCCTGCGAACAACGGAGGAATTACAGGTTTCCCAGAGGGAGTAATGCCCCGCGCGACAATAACTGCCGCCGCCATGTTGAAGCCGGTGACCGGCTGTGACCTCCCGATCTGCAGACCATTTTGAGAACGGGGGGGGGGGGGGTTGAAATGTGCGGGCGGGCGGGCGTGGGAGTCCAGCTACCGAAGGCTTGGCGCGAGCGTACGTGTGCTGGGCGCGGGGCTTTAATCCACAGCAGCGGGGGGGCGGCGCCTGGAGGCAGGTTGTCGGCATGTGGGCATTGTGACGTCAGCATCTGCTGAGCGCCGAGCGCCGTTTAGAGCGCCGTTTTGTGATTCAATTTTATTCAAAATCCAGGGAAATAATTGACCAAGGAGTGGATTTCTGAACTCATGAGTAAAATCCCTGCCGAAATGGAAACAATCTCCGCATTTTTGCGTCTGGTTTTAGAGGAAATATGTTTCACATGCAAAGACACACACACACACACACACACACACACACACACACACACACACACACACACTCACACGCGCACACACACACACACACACACACACACAGATTTAAAAGTATATAGATAGATAACATTAAGGGATTAGTGTACTGAGATTTAAATGCACACCAAGTTGCTAATTCACAAATGACCTAAACTGTAAAGCAGTGATTTTCTGGATGTTTTAAACCCTCTTGGACATTTTGGGGAACATTTAACATAAGAATTAATAGCTTGTGTATTAATATTTCATAATTGGTGACAGTATCATCAGAATATGAACAATAATATATGAGAATAATGATTCATTGTTATAGTTATCATTGGATTTTCAGAAAAATTCTTCCATCTTTTTACCGTTTTGCTACAGCCCAGATTTACACACACAAGCAGATTTGGAAAGTTTTGACAATTTCCATTGTAATAAAAGTTGGATACTACTCAAAGTCCTGGGGTGGTATTAGAGATGGGAGCACATGAGGCTGGGGAGGTGCTCAGGGGAAAGAGAGGGGGGGTGGGAGCGTATTACTTGAAATTGGAGTATTCAGTGTTTGTACCATTGGATTGCAAGTTAACCAAGCAGAATATGAGGTCCTGTTCATCCAGTTGGCTATGACTTTGCTCTGGTAGTACAGGGGTCAGAGACAGAATGGTCAGTAAGGAAATGGGGAAGGGTTTAAAAACAGTTAGCAACTGGGATATCCAGCAGGTCTCAGTGGATAGACACAAGTATTCAACAAAATGGTTGCCTAGTCTATGCTTGGGCTCGTTGATATAACGGATGCTGCACTGAATGCAATAAACAAGTTTGGAGGAGGTGTATGTAAACCTCTGTCTCATCTGGAAAGACCGTTGGAGTCCCAGCATGAAAGTGAGAAAGGAGATCTAGGGACAGGTGTTGCATTTCTTGTTGTTGCATGGGAAAGTGTCAAGAGAGGGGGGCGGGTTGGGTGGGAAGGGATGAGCGAACCAAGGTGTTGCGGGGCGATGTCTCTACAGAAAGCGGAATGGAGTTAGGTAGGAAGATGTGACTGGTGGTGGGATCACATTGCAAGTATTTGTGTTTGCAGACAATATCATTCCTATGTTTGAAAGAATCCTGCTTTATAACAGAGGCAATGTTTAATTTGGATCGTCTTGTATTCTGACTTGCTGATGCCCTTAATAAGTGGACGTACCTCCTGCATTGCCTTAAACTCCAAACTATCTGACAGACAAGGTAGTCTGAAATGTATTCTTGTATAAAGCAAGTGACAATTACTACGACTTTCAAAGGAAACCATCAAAAGATGTTAGACAGAAATCAAATTCCAATTCCAATTGGGTGTACGTGCACAGAACAAATATGGAGATGCAGCAACTATTTGTGAAGATAATACTACTCCATGGTCAGTTCAACTGTGTACACTAATTTTAAAGGCTTTCTGTTAGTCTATAGAGGATTGAAATCAAAGAATTTCATAACTTGTGGGTCAGTCATATGTGAGTATAAGTTTTGAGTGTGATTAGCTGCTTGACTAGATGGGAGATTTGAGCATGGGCATGAAAATAATGGATCCAACCTCATTGGATAATCTACAGTGTGCAGCTAAACTGACCAGAAACTGGGACAATTTGTTGTTGGGCCAATATTTAATGTTTATTCATCAGTGCAATGAAAACTTCTCTCTCTCCTCCCAAGGAGATAGCTCCAAGGAGCTTAGTCTTTGTTAACCTCATTGCATCCCATTAGTAATTCAAACCTCACCATGATTTTGTCTTGGCTCCTTAGTGATTTATATCTTGGAGTTATAAAGCTCTACAACAGGGAAACAGGCTCTTCAGCCCAACTTGTCCATGCCAACCAATTGCCCAACTGAGCTAGTCCCACTTCCCTGTGCCTGGCCCTTATCCCTCCAACTCTTCCTATCCATGTACTTGTCCCAAGAGTCATAATTATACCAGTTTCTACCACTTCCTTAAGCAGCTCATTCCATATACAGTCTGAAGAAGGGTTTCGGCCCGAAACGTTGCATATTTCCTTCGCTCCATAGATGCTGCTGCTCCCGCTGAGTTTCTCCAGCTTTTTCGTGTACCTTCATTCCATATACATATCACCCTGCGTGAAAAGCCAACACCAGTGCTGCACTCTCCCTATATGCCATTGCAAGTATTTTATTCCTAGTGATCTACTGAAGGTTACAACCTCGGGTACCCAGCGGCAATTTCCTTCTGAATCACCTTACCTCTCCATCGGCATTTTGCAGCAGGCCGATAATGCCCTGCGCTATCTCTTCACAAAGTTATTCAGTTGGTTTCACTGTTGCACTGGTTATTAAAACAGAACCTTGTTTCCAACAGGATACTGTCGTGGTGTAAAAGGACACGCGTTCTAAAGTGTCATTTTTGTTTGCGGCTGAGGGTCTTGAAGAATTTTGAATCCAGAGCACCCATTTTGGTGCAGATACGATGGCAAAACATGTAAGTAACAGCACATACATAATACATACATACATACACACATACATACATACACACATACACACATACACACATACATACATACATACATACCTTAGTTAGTTGTAGAAATGTCAGGATGTCTAGTTAATCATCTCCATAGATGTATTGTCAAAGGCTGCTGGAAACCAAGTATTGTGATGAGTTTTCTCAGAAGTTATGATGGCGGTTCCTTGTATGAAGTCATGTGGCAACATTTTATGCAACAGTTACTTGTTAAAATGTAACTTCCTGAATTAAATTTTCAACTTTGTGCTCAGCTCCAATCTACAATTCAACTTACTTCTATCTTAATTTAAATAATTCTCATTAAACCAGACTTTTCTGAACCATGCAAGAAACACCATTGCCTGGATATTTATCAAGTAGGATAAAAATCTTGTCAAAATGTGACTTTTTTTCCCTAAGACTTACCAGATAAGTTATTATTTTATCATCTTTCAGGATGTCCCCTCCTCACCATTCCCTACAGCTGCATATCATTTTTACGATAAAAATGGGTAACTTATTTACTCCTAGGTCTTCATTGTCAGTGTGATAGCAATTGCTGAAAAATGTTCATTCTTCCCCTTATCCTTTCTGCTACCCACTTGCAAGTGCCTTGTGTAGGACTGGACAATCATTGCCTGAATTTGCTTGACTTTGCTTTGTAGCAAAAGTCTCTTTAGACTTTAGAGAAACAGCGCGGTAACAGGCCCTTCATACCACCAAGTCCGCGCCAACCACTGATCACCCTGTACACTAGTTCTATCCTACACATTGGGGGCAATTTTTACAATTTTACCAAAGCCGAATAAGCCTACAAACCTGAACGCCTTTGGAGTGTAGGAGAAAACTGGAGCTCCCGGAGAAACCCCACACGGTCACAGGGGGAATAAACAAACTTTGTATAAACAGCACCCATAGTCAGGACCGAACCCGGGTCTCTGCCGCTGGGCAGCAGCAACTCTACCGCTGCGCCACTGTGCCGCTGTTATCTTATTTTAAGTCGCACACTGACAAATTTGCTTTCTGATTTATTAATTTTATTTTTTTTGGTCTCATCTGCCATTACCACATCTCACCATAGGAAACCAATGCATCCAAGTTGTACCAGTGGCTCTCATACAATTCCGAAGTGCGCCAGGTTCTGGGCTCTGATTTCAGTTCCTGTCACGAAAGGTAGGCTGTGGGCCGAGCATCAAAAATGTGTCTAGAAATAGATTTTCGTGACCCATGTCACCAAACTACATGAAACTTTCCACAGATTTAGATGAAATATAATTGAGAAGGAAGTCATAACTCGTCATTGCCAAAAGCTGCACATTAATTAATTAAACTAATTAGAAAATAAGATCGGGAAAGTAAGCGCCATCTAGTGGCCAATGCCCATATTACACCATGGGCAGCCTATTTCCATGTTGCAGTCCATTTAAACTATATATGATTATACCCATATATATATATATATATACATATATATATATATATATAACTTGTAAATATGACTGTAATCATATATAATTAAGTATAATTATATATAAAAATAATATGATGAATTTACCTTGGATTTAACTATAGATACACATAGTTCAGGCCCTCAACTTCATGAATGAATGAGTAAATGAATGAGTGAATTGTTGTTGTTGTATTCAATTTATTGTCATTATCTCATTTTAGAGACAACAAAATGGATTTTCCTTACAGTCAAGTAACATAAAAATAAATAATAAATAAATAAACGTCTTTTTTTTTTAAAGCACAAACACAAATCCACACACAACATAATCCCACAGCGGCACCAAAGTTAAGGAAGGTACCATAGTCCAGCCAGCCTCCCCGCTGATCTTCCCAGATGTTCACCCGTAGTCGGGGCCTCCCGAGCACCCGCAGTCGCCGCCACGGGCGGCCCGATGCTCAGGCCCTCTCGCCGGGAACGGTGGAACCCCGACGGAGAACATCCTCAGCGGACCTCCAGATCAGCCACCTCCCACCGGAGTCCGCAGGCCGAGCCGGGTGGAGTCGCAGGACTCCGCGATGTTGGTCAGCACCGCCCGCGTTGGGAGCTCCGCGAACCACAGCTCCACGCTGTCGGTGCAGCAGGCCCAGCACTCCGGAGCTCCAAACGGCGATCCCCGGTAAGGCATCGCCCGCCCCGCGATGTTTCCAACGGGGGGGGGGACACACACACTCGAATAATAGTCGCATCCTCTCAAGGAAGCGACTGGACGGTATCCCCCTTACCGTACCCTCTTCCCCCACAAAAACATTTAAAAACCCCACAAAAAACGCTCTTTAAACATAACAAAAACATAACAAAAAAACAAAAAGATACCGGACTGAAGGCGGAGGCAGCTAGCAACAGCGCCACCGAATGAGTGAGTGAATGTATGAGTGAGTCAATGAATGAGTGAATGTACAGCCTCCAAATCTCATTTTTTCATATTATAAAGGTGCAATTAAATTAATTAAAGTGCATACAGATTAATTTTCATAAATTCAGACTTTAGATCTTACCTTTTCAGTTCCAGTTGATTCACAAAGTTTGACAGCAACACCTCAGGCAGGGACATTGCTTTCAAGACTTTCTTCCACTTAGCTGCACATTCTTCAGACTTCTTCATGCTTTTCTCACTAAATTCAATTACCCTGCTGCAAGTTTCCACGACATGCATTCCACAGAACTAGAAAAAATCTTCATCGGAATCTCCAGTAAAACAGGCATTAGTGAAGCCCTCTCAGTGCTCCCTGCCTAGCTAGCCCGAAACAAAGCGCGTGATTGGCCAACTGGCATACAACTCAATGTTAAACGTGCTTTGATTGGACTAAAAATACCCGGAAATTTTCCGGGTTTTCTCTAATTTAATGAAAATGTGCAAGTCTTGTTCATGACGAGTTTCAGGGGTGATTTATATGATTTTTTTACACAATATGTGAACATTTCATGTAGTTTGGTGACTTGGGTCACGATACACTGGAATAAAGCTCCTCGGCCCACAGCCTAAGGGAAGCAACTCATCTACACTGTATTATTCCCTATTTCCTTAACACTTGACGCCATTGATTGATTAAATGAAATGAAAGATTGGGTGTGGAAACAGGCCCTGCAGCTCATTGAGTCCACACTTACTGTCGATCCATTCACATTAGTTCTATGTTATTTTACCTTCACATCTACTCGCTATACACTGGGGGCAATTTGCAGAGGTCAATTAACCTACAAATCCACACGTCTTTGGGATGCGAGTACCCGATTTAAAAAACCCAATTGATAGGTATCACTGGCATGGCCAGCGTTGAGTTCCCATCTCTCATGGTCCTTCAGCTGACTGGCTTGCCATGTGATTCATATAGGACTTAAGATGATCTTATTGAGGTGTGCAAGATTATGAGTGACATGGATAATGTGAATGCTCACAATATCTTTCCTGGGGTAGAGGATTCTGAAACTAGAACGCATAGGCTGAAGGTGAGCAGGAAGAGATTTAAGAGGGACTTCAGGGGGAACAATTTTACTCGGAGGGTAGTGCTTATCTGGAATGAGCTGCCAGAGGCAGAGAAAGCAATAGAAGCAGACATAATTATGAATTTTAAAAGATATCTGGACAGATATATGGATAGGAAGGTTTAGAGGGCTATGAGTCAAGTGCAGGCAAATGGACAAGATGGGCCAAAGGGTCTGTGTCCGTGCTGTATAACTCGATGACTCTTTAGAGTAAGAGTGTGTGCCAGCACCTCTGGAAAGGGGGTGTGTAAGAGGTGATTGGTTCAGGAGACTGATAGCGGGGGGGAGGAAAGAAGCTATTAAGTCTGGACAGCCAGGCTTCAAGTTCCTTTATCTGCTCGTAGACAATAGAAGAGAGGAAAAGGAATGGCCAGAGTGGAAGGCATAATGATGCAATGCACCGTGACGATGGACAGGATGCAAGGAAGTGGTGAGCTTGTGATGGATTGGGCTGTATTCACAAATCTGTCCAGGTTCAGGAGGTCCAGAGCACAGCATTTGCTGGACCATAGGTAGACACAAAATGCTGGTGTTATTCAGCGGGACAGGCCGCATCTCTGGAAAGGAGGAATGGGTGACGTTTTGGGTCGAGACCCTTCTTCAGACTATACCACGCTGAGATGCATCTCATGAGATACCATATCTGTAGAACTTCGAGAAAATCCTCACGGACTTGCCAAATCTTCTCGCACATTGGCACAAATGACATGGGTGGGAACAGGGATAAGGTCCTGCAGAACCAATTTAGGGAGCTTGGCAAAAGGTTAACAAAGCAGTAGTGATCTCCAGATTATTCCCGGTGACATACGCTGGTGAGGGTAGGAATAGGAAGATAGGACAGGTGAATACATGGTTGAGGTATTATTGTAGCTGGCAAGGATTCAGATGTTTGTAACCTTGCGATCTCTTCTGGGGCAGAGGTAACCTGTACAAGAGGGACAGTTTGTACCTGAACTTGTGGGGCAACAACATCCTTGTTTGCTACCAATATTTGTGAAGTTTTAAACTAGATTGGCAGGGGGACAGGATCCAATCTCTGTCTGGAGTTTGCAAATGTTCCTGCAACCACTTGGGTTTTACTCCCAGTGCATTGGTTTTGTCCCATGTTCCAAGGGTGCATGAGTTGCAAGTTAATTGATCACATTAAATTATCCCAAATGTATGTACGTAAGTGGTAGAATATGGGGAGAATAAAAAATGGGAATAATGTAGTATTAGTGTAAGTGGGTGGTTGATGGTTGGCGGGGACTCAGTGGGCCACAGGACCTGTTTTGCTGTTGTATTTCTTTATGTCGCTATGAAATCAGGCATTGCTGTACATGGCAGTCCAGTTGTGTTTAGTAGAATCTCACAGACAATAATTATCTTTTTGTTTCCATTCATTTTCTGGAGTCAAGAGCACCACTGCCAGGACAGTGTTGTCCATACAATTCGCTCTTGAGAAGGTGGTGATTCATGGCCATCTTGAACCACTTTTCTCGAGAGTCAGTGTTTTATTTTCAAATGTCCTAAAGCAGCAGCACAACAGATATGTAAACATAAAGATAAACACAAAATGCTGAAGAAACTGAGCGGGACAGGCAGCATGCCTGGATAGAAGGAATGGGTGACATTCCGGGTTGAGTGCTCTGTAAACAGTCCTTCTGGAGAAGCTACTCTCAAAATGCTGTTGGGTATGGAGTTGGCGATGATAAAGGATTGGCCAAATTTTCCAAATCAGGATAGTGGGTGACTTGGAGGCATGATATGTCTCCTGCCCTTGTCCTTTATCGTAGTAAAAAGTTGTGGGTTTGGGAAATGATGGCAGCGTAATTTAGATGAATAATTGCAGTGCATGTTGTAGATCGTGCACTCCATAACCACTGCCAGAGATGGAAGGAATGAATGATGGGGTACTAATCAAGTGGCTGTTTTGTCCTGGACAGGGTCAAGCTGCCTGAGAGTTGTTGATACTGCACTCACCCAAACAAGTGGAGAGTATTCCGTTACTTGACACTTGGACAGATACATGGATAGGAAAGATTTAGAGGGGTATGGGCCAAACCCGGGCAAATGAGACTAGTTTAGAAGGGACATATTGATGGGCGAGTTGGACCGAAGTGCCTGTTTCTGTGCTCTGTAACTATTCCTGACGTGCCTGGTATATGGTGGAAAATCCTAGAGAGAGGATTAGTATCAGTCAGACTAAGTCACTCAGATCAGCCATGATTGAATGGTGGAGTAGACTTGATGGGCCGAATGGCCTAATTCTGCGTTAGAACTTATGAGCATAGGATAGCTCCCCTCTGACCTGCTTCAATAGTCATGGTATTTATACGATTGATACAGATGAATTTCTGTGACCCCCAGAATGTTAAAGGTGAGGAACATGTTGCATTGAATGTCAGTGGCGCCGCCGCCCAAGGAGCTGTGGCCACGCAGTACCTGGTGGGGAGGGTGGTCCGCGGGCCGAACCCGGGGCCTGGGCCCGGACTGGAGCCAAGGACGAGCCTGGATCCGGCGTCTGGGACGAGCCTAGAGATGAAGTCGGGGCCTGGGCTAGATCCCAGGCGGCGGCCGAACTGAGGACTGGAGTCGTGCCCAAGCCCAGGGCCTGGTCAAGGTGTACCAGCGCCCCAGGGGCCGCTGCCATCCTGCAGCACAGCCTCTACTTCCTGCTCTGAGGGCAGCTCTGGCTCGGCCACCCGCCACCCTCACCCCGCCCCCGGCACAACGAGCCCGGCTCCATCAAGACCCAGGTCCACGAGTGCTTCGGCCGCCTACAGCTAGGGCCAGGCTGAGTACGAGAACCAGGTCGAGTTCCAGGCCCTGGCGCTGCTCTACGACATGGGCAGGTGCTGGGGCAGGGAATGGGAGTGAGGGGAGGAGGATGAGGGAGATAGGGTGGTAGAGGGAGATGGGGGGGGGGGGCGCAGCGCCGAGCCCGCTGTCTTCCCGCTGGCGAGGGACACCGGGAGCGGCCCTAATGCACCGTACCGTTACACGGAGAGAGGGAGCGCTGCAGCCTGGCCCACAGCATGGGGGGAGGAGAGAAGACGGAGGGAGGGGGTGAGAGAGGGATGAGGGAGGGAGGGGGAGAGAGCAGGATGAGGGAGGGAGGGGGAGAGAGCAGGATGAGGGAGGGAGGGGGAGAGAGGGAGGAGGGAGGGAGGGAGTGGGGAGAGAGGGATGAGGGAGGGTGGGAGTGGGGAGAGAGGGATGAGGGAGGGTGGGAGTGGGGTAGAGTGCAGGGGAGGTAGGGAGGGGGGTAGAAGGGGTCCAGGGTAATGGGCAAGGTGGGATAGAGGGGGGGAGTAGAGGGAGAGGGGGACAGGGAAGGGTGGATTTGATGGGAGAGGGATAGGCGTGAGTGGTGGAATTTTGCGTTGGGGTAACGGGTTGCAATGGGGGACCAGGCCTCCCATGTGACAGGGACCCAACGGGTCCCACAGTCTAGTAGTTACTTAATATTGTTTAATATGTCAGTACAAAGAATTGTTGTTGTATACTTAAATTAAATCTTTCTATCTGAATGCTTTTCTATTTGCTCATAAGGAACGGTTTCTAGGTGACATTATCTTTGAACTAAAGGGAAAAAATGAGAAACATAAAAATATTCAAGCATGATTTATATTTCATATCCCTTTCAAAACATCGCTGAATATTTTACATCCATGCATTGCTTCTTGAGTCATTTTTTGTTGTAATATTGGAAAACAGCAAACAGTTGGGGTACAACAATGTTGAAATGAGCAAATAATCAGAATTTTTTTAGCGATGTTGATTGCAGATAAATACTGGCTAGGGAAACCCTGGAGCTGTTCTTTGAAATCAAATGATGAGATTTTTAATGTCCTCTTGAGAGTCAGACAATGTCTCATTTTAACATCTCATATACAATGCTGCAATCGTTTTTGCAATGATCGACTGTGTTTTTAACTGGCATATGTCAATTTCTTTTTTTTAATCATGTCATTGGTGAGGAAATGCAATTTTGATTCTTGACCATTAGTTTGAAACAAGGCAGTATTTCCATTTATTTTTCAACCAGTCTCTGCTGTCCACTAATCTGGAATGGAACTTGTTTTAGTTTAGTTTAGAGATACAGCGTCAAAACAGGCTTTTCGGCCCACCGAGTCCGCCACGACCAGCAATCCCCGCACATTAACACTAACCTACTCACACTAGGGACAATTTACATTTATAGAAAGCCAATTTACCCACATACCTGTACGTCTTTGGAGTGTGGGAGGAAACTGAAGATCTCGGAGAAAACCCAATAGCTTCGTTTTTTTTTGTTACTACTTAAAATTTACATTGTCATATAGAACATTTCAGTTAATGAAGCTATTATAGGAATGATAACTATATATGCTTTGGCAGAATGGCTAGTGTGGTAATTTCTTGCAGAGTAATCGCATTACTCATTGCATGCAAAAGGGTTGGATAACATGTTGGTCATGCAGTTTGCACAAAACAATGTACTTTGGGTGCTTGTTGTTATGGAAATTGTACACAAGGGAAGTGCACAATATTAACCTTGCAAAGTCTGAATATGTTCATTTCACACCGTGGATATATTTAGGTAAAACCAATTGCTTCATTCATTATGTAATTTGTTTTAATGTTCATGGAATGTGGGTGCCACCAAATATTATGGAGGGCACTTATTAATTTTCAAAAATATTTAGAGGCACAGCATGGACACAGGCCCTTCAACCCATCAAGTCCATGTTGACCATCAGGCACCCATTTAAAATGACTTCTTTCATAATATTTGCAAATATGTAATACAGTATACTTATATGCCACCATCCTCCATGCAAGCTGTGTGATTACATTTATATTTTCCATTTGTATACATTCCATGAGTGATAAATCCAAGCGGGTCTTTACAAAGTTCCCAGATTGTCAGTGAATTTGCAGTAGGGCCTTAGGCCAAGGCCTTTGTGGAAGGCTCCATCCACTTGAAAGCGAGCATGTTTTGGGCAGAACAAAAGGTATCTTTTACTGAGCAAATAATGTTCCAGCAGCCGTTGTGTTTGGTCTCAGTGTGAGTCATAGGATATGTAACAGTTTATGATGCACCTCAAGAAAGACTACTGGTTCTGTTTCTAGACCTTCTTGGCAAACATGCATCCAAGAAGTAGATGGATGTTGGTCTCAAACTCAGCACAGGTACATTGAGGGTGTAATGATTCCATTGATTCTCTGGCTGTGCCTGAGGGATCTCACATTGGGATTCTTCTCAAAAGATTTTGATGCTTATGTAAATATTCTGATGATGAGACATACTCCACATGTGCAGACTGCAGTCTCATTGAATTACAGTCAGATACTCTATATATAATATCCTTTAAAATATTAACCCCCTAATAGGCAGGCAACGTTGACTAGGCCTCCCATTAACTGACTTACTAAACTACTCCTGCATCATCGTGTATTCTCCCTTACATCTTGCAAGTCTCTTTCCCCCTTCCGGTAACAGTCATCCTTCCATTAATTCCATGTGATTTCTGCCAACACGATTATTCTTACTGACACAGGACAATTAGCCAATAGATTAATGGCCTTCATCAGCAAAGCCATGCACTGAAATATACTGGAGGTCAAATGTGAGTGCATCTGACCTTCTGCTATGCCTTTGGACGCAGCATTAAGGCTGGGGATGTCCTGCAAAGTACTGATTTGAGGGACCAAATACACTTTTTCACAGCACCTCAGCTCTATGCAAATGGGGCCTGTGGCATCCAGCATCGAAAGAAAATGGTTTGCTATTTCATTAACTTTATTATCAATGTTTTTTTGATGAATGTGATCCTAATATCTTTAAAACATTTTTTAAATTGGAACATAGACAATAGACAATAGGTGCAGGAGTAGGCCATTTGGCCCTTCGAGCCAGCACCGCCATTCAATGTGATCATGGCTGATCATCCCCAATCAGTACCCCGTTCGTGCCTTCTCCCCATATCCCCTGACTCCGCTATTTACATAGAACAGAACAGCACAGGGACAGGCTCTTTGGTCCACAATATCTGTGCCAAACATGATGCCAGGTCCAACAATTATCTGCTGACACATAATTCATATCCATCCATTCCCAACGTGTGATTTTCTATTTTCAGAGACATTTATAAATGGTGGTGAATTCCTTTTGATAGTAGGAGCAGAGTCAGAAGGCTGCCAGAGTGTCCCATGGACAATCCATTGGTTAATGCCAACTGCAGTCTATTTGCTGCTTACATCTCCTGGAATGGCTATGGCAGTCGAGCTGTTCAGGGTTTGGGACTTGTGCAAGCAGAAAACATATAGTCATGGAGTTATACAGCATGGAACAGGTCCTTCAGCCCACCTCATTCATGCCAACCAAGGTGCCTACCTGAGTTAGTCCCATTTACTTGCATGTGGCCCATATCCCTCTAAATCTTTCCCTTCTCCCCATATCCCCTGACTGCTATTTTTAAGAGCCCTATCCAGCTCTCTCTTGAATACTCCAAACGCAGTCTCACCGGCATCTCGTACAGCTGTAAGATGACGTCCCAACTCTTGTACTCTATGCGTTGATCATTGAAGCACGCCAAACAACACCTTCAGCCCCTGGTTAGTATATGTCATTACATATATCTTGAGAAAGTAGACAGATCTGGTGTGATCCAGTCTAATTGTCACAGATATCAATAGTGTTTGACATTTATCTCTACTGACCAAGAACCAAGACACAACACAATTTACACAAACATCCATCACAGCGAATCTCCTCCTCGCTGTGATGGAAGGCAAAGTTTTATCTCTCCCCTGCGCTCCCCTGCACTCCCCATTCTCCCGATGTCAGAGTCGGAGCCCCCGGTGGGCGATGGAAAATAAGTCCCGCGGCCATTAAAGCCGCGCCGGGCGATGCAAGGCCGCCCTCCGGGTCTGGATGTTGGAGCCCCCGGTAGCGCTAGCAAGTCCCGCGGCCATTAAAGCCGCGCCGGGCGATGTTAGACCCAGCTCGGGCGGGAGAAGTCTCCGTTGCGGGAGCCCCGAAAAGCAGTCTCCCACCAGGGACCCGCGAGCTCCCGATGCTACCGTCCAACAGACCTGCGGCTGGAGCCTCCGAATCTCCGGGGTCGGGTCACAGCCGCGCGTCACCGCAGCTCTCCACGCTCCGAACTCGGCCAGCTCCACGATGGTGAGTAGTCCGCAGGCTCCACGACTGGAGCCCCAGGTCGTTCCGGTTGGAGGCCGCTCCACGGTGCTAGGCCCCAACGACAACGGAGACCCGACAGAGAAAGGTCGGGTCCTCCATACAGAAGGGAAGGGAAGCACACTCTTAGCTTCTATTCTTTAAATATCCTCAGAATTTTTATAGCAAAAAGATTACCTTCATTTCTCTAAACTCCAAATGAGTACAGGCTGAAATGTTCCTCATACCACAATCACTTCTTCCCAGGAACCAACAGCAAGACTCCCAAAACAAGTAGGTCCTTCCTTAAGTAAGAAGACCAAAACTGTGTGCAGCATTTTAGGTATACTCTGGTACTCCAGTATAATTTGTCACAATATTTCTGTATGTATTTCAGTGCCAAAGTAAATCTCATAATATTCCCTACAAAATGTGTGGAATGCTTAATTTTTGTTAATAGGTGCTATTTAAGTGCAAACTACCAATGCTAAATCTTAAATAATGAACATTGGGATATACTTTATTTGATCTAATAATTATTCACTAATAATTATTGATGAAACATCTACTGTTAGTGGAGTCTAAATACTTGTGAAATATCCTAATTCTATACTTATCCACTCACTTTAGGTTGCAATATTTAACACAAGTGGAGAGCTGAAAGAATTCACAGACCAGAACCTTTATCCAGTAAAGGGTGAGTAGAAAACAGAAAAGGACAATATATGTGAATTTAATTCAAAATCATTTCACTTAACTGATAGTCTAATTTGAAGTACCATCTCTCATTATAAGTCACGCTTCAGAGAAAGGGTTTTGAGGTTATTTTAATCTGGAACAGATTCCTAATTTGCTTCTCAGAAATATTGCCTTCACTTGAGTTTTTTGAGAATTGGATTAAGTTATGGTGCCAACTTGACACTACAGTTGGTGCCTTGTGGCTCCAGCGACCTGGGTTTGATTCTGATTTCTGATGCTGTATTTGTGGAGTTTGCATGTTCTTAATGTGACAATGTCCATTTCCCTCTGGTTTCTCTGCTGTCCACCGCACATTTGGAAAAGATTGGTAGGTTAATTTACTGCCGTAATTTCTCCTATTGTAGGTGAGTTATAAAAGAATTGGGAAACCTTATTGGAGTATGTAAGAGAATTCGTTACAGGGAAATGTGGGAGAATGGGAAGTTTATGTGCCAACATAAACTTGATGGACTAAATGGCTGCTTCTATGCCTTTATGAAATGTGACATTAATTTACCTAGGAATTTGTAGTTCCTATAGGAATATTATTGTGTGTGAAATCCTGGATCATTTGTACAGGCCAATTTACCGTACAAGTCTATGGGTAAACATCTGTGTTACAGTTTGTGCATACACATATTATTGAAGGTAAAGTGCAAACGTTGTATATTTGAGCATGTGGGCACAGTTTACAGTACTCCTTAAATATAGTGTTTATCTCAGCTAACGTGAGAGGTAGAGGGGCTTGTGTAGGCTGTTTGTGGAAATTTGGTCATAAGTCTCTTGCCTATTTATACAACCAATAACTGTTCCCCTATGCATTGATGTGACCTGTCTTCTGAAGGGGAGAGAGCAGGAACATGGTATCAGTGTATGATTTAGTATGGGTGGGATAAGTTTAGGTTATAAAGAGTGATTGGAGATGTAGAATACATTATTGAAGTTGTTCTGATGAGTAATTTGCCATTGTGCTATATCTACACTCACACTGATAAAGGCATGATTAAATTTGCCTGAATGGCTATCCTAGCCAATAACCTACTGAAATTGAGTTGTTCATGTACTACTAAAGCTGAATCACTCTTTTTCCTCGTTTTGTAAATTCTGCATTTTTACTTTAAGAATGGGCAGAGAAAAGCCAAAAGGATTTAATTGACATTCATTTTCCAGATTGATAAGTAATCTTGTCATTCCTAGATGTCGATCATTTTACATCTGGTGTTCATCATTTTACATCTGGTGTCAGATTTGCTTTTTTGATTTTCAGTTATCCCTAGTTGTAATCGGCAATTACTTTCAGAGCATCTCTATTACCCAGTGGAAATGATCACCTCACACAATCAACGATGTTGCTTCTGGCTTTTCTTTGTGTCTTTAGGGTGGGAGATGCAGTTTGTTTTGCTTTTACGTATACGTGACCTACATAACTGGAGCAGATAGGTCTGCTGACAGTGCTGAACAGAGTTCCAAGTTTGTAAATTTGAATACGTTGTTTTGATGAGCTATAGGAAATAACTGAAAGTTGCCAATTTTGCCTTTGGAGTGGGCTCCTAGTTTTCAAAGTTTATATCAATATTCCACGTCCACATTTCGGTTGCAGGGTTTCATTACTACTTCTTGAGAGGTGCATTTGAGAGTCTTCACTGCTTGGCTAATATTTCAGTCCAAAAAAAGCATTTATGAAGGTCTACATTAGTATATTATGGTCTCGTTCACAGTTAGTTTTAAAAGCTACACCATCTATTAGTTCTGTTGGCATTCCTAACATTTTTAAATCTAATTAGGAACTAAAGAATATAAACATCCTGATGGAGAAGGGTCAGTAAAATGAGGCAGGAAACAGAAGAACCTCTGAGTTATCTGCCATGTCGCAGCAGCCTAAATTCTCGCGTCTGTGGGCTAATGATATCATTATGACTCAACTATTTGAGCTTTCATGCAAAATACTCAATGCTTTGTGGTTAAGTTGGCATCTTAATAAATATCCATTTTATTCATGTTCTCTTTCAATTTGAATGATAAGTTACAGTGTTCGCATTAAGTTCAGCAGGTCTGATGACCTACATAACAATGGGCCGAATGGTCTCTTGTGTTGTCATTAACTATGGAAATGAAGTTTAGGGGGTAAGTGAAATTCATGAGAGGTTTAGTGTTGAATTACTGTTAACTTCGTGTAAATGGCCTTTTCAGCCTTGAAGAAGCATCCCAAGCAAAACAAGCTATTTCCCTTCACAGATGTTGACTGATCCACTAAGCTCCGGCAGTTTGTTTTTTGCATCTGCAGTCTCTTGTGTCTCCATTCTTCAGTTATTGTTACTCTTGGGGTCAGAAGTGTGTACACCCAAGACAAATCACTCATAAACAAAGAAAAAAAGACTGGACCAAAACATTTTGTAAAAAAATGTGGTGTGGTGCATTTTTGATCTACAATCTCCATTCAAATCTTTGGTGTTTTTCATCCTGTGTCACATCTGACCTGGTGCAGAATCTGGGAGGCAGTTTCCCTGAGGAAATGTTGGGGAACCGTTGCAAGACTAGACGCTGCTGCTAGACTAGAAATCTGTGAGAAAGTCCTGGTCATCTTTGCTTTCCAGGAAGTCTGGCTAACTTCTCTTTCAACCGCTGTGTCTAAATGGTTACAAGTGGAATCACCAGCAAAGGTCAGCACGCTCTAGGTCATTCAGTTTTTATATTGTTACGGGAACTCTGAGAGTATGGAACTCTAATAGGTATGCGTTTCACACCTATGATGATGAAAATGCAAGGTCATTGAAAGCCATGTTGAGGATTGCACAGTTTAGACAATTGTTAGATAAAATAAAGACAAATAGGATTTACAGAAAGATGTACCTCTGGAAGTGGAGATGGAGAAAATAAAATTTGGAGAAAGAAGTTAATGTTTGCAGATGGTTGAATATATTTTAAAAAGAAACAATTTTATATGTATGCCCCTTTCATAATTAGAATTTTGCTTAAAATTACATAGACAATGAAAGTTATTGAAGTATTGCCATTGTTAAACTATAGGGAAACAACTGGGAAATTGAACATAAAAATGCACAGTAAAATTAGTGGCCAGATAATTTGTTTTTAGTGGTGTCCTTTGAGTGATAACAACTATTGAAGAATGCTTGCACTTTTCTTGAAAAAGTGCCTTGGTCTGGCATCTTACTTCTAATGTGGAGCTCTGAAGTTTTACTTGGGGTGATACAATGATACATTGGGCCAAATGTCCAAATTCTGTGGGAGAGTTAGACTAAAACATCCGATCTTCTGATTAAAAAGAAGTGGAAGTGCAACCGCTGAGTCATGACCAGAAAGTGTCCCGAAAACAATTTGAGTAAAGGGCCTGTCCCACTTTCCCGAGTTATTTACGAATTCTCCCGAGTTTTCCCCTTGATTCAAACTCGCAGAATGTTCGTAACGAGTCCGTAGGAGGCCGTAGGAGTCAGAGGATATATCGTAGCAGCTCGTTATGCCAGCCGTACGTACTCGGGGCTATTTTTATACTCGTGGACATTTTTTATCAGGCTGGAAAAAGTGTCCCGACTTACCTGATGCCCCGAGTGCCTACGGCTGGCATAACGAGCCGCTACGATATATCTACGAACTCCTACGGACTCGTTACGAACATTCTGCGAGTTTGAATCAAGGGGAAAACTCGGGAGAATTCGTGAATAACTCGGGAGAATTCGTGAATAACTCAGGAAAGTGTGACAGGCCCTTAAGTGTCAGAGAAGTGGGAAATGCAAGAGAACAGTTACGAGCACAAATGTGATGGACTATGTGCTTGCCCTGGAGAACTTTTCTTCTGATTCCTCTCAAAGCTGCAGCCATGGGCATTCGCATGGACCCCAGCTATGCTGGTCCTTTCTTTGGTTACTTTGATCACTCCTTGCTCCAAATGTACCGTGGCATCACAACTCCTCCTCCACAATATCAATGACTGCATCGGAGCTGCCTCCTTCATCCGAGCAAAACTTGTCAATTTCATCAACTTCACCACCAACTTCCACCCTGCCATCAAATTCATTTGGGCTGTCTCTGACACCTCTCCCCCCTTTCCTGATATGTACAGGTATTTTTCAATACTTATCTCTCAAAGAATATCACTAAAAACAGATTATCTTGCTACTGTTTGTTGTGAAGTTGGCTATGTTCAATTTGCCCTCTGTTTCCCTATATTTCAACAGTGATCACACTTCAATAACTTTCATTGTATTCACAGACATCTACAATAAGCCCACCAACTCCCAAGGCTACTATACTCAACCTGCCAGTACGTGAGGTATAATCAAGTCTCTTGCAAGGATGCCATCCCCTTTTCACAATTTCTCTCTGTCCATTGCACCTGTTCTAAAGTTGAGGCTTTCCACTCCAGGGCATCTTAGACGTCCTTTCTTCAGTGAAGATTCCCCCTTTATAGAATACCCCTGGTCCTTTCCATTCACTTCACAGCCTCCGCATCCAACACATCATAATCTGACATTTCTGCCATTTTCAATGCAATCCTAGCACTTGTCAAATCTTCCCCTCCCCATCCCTTTTTGCTTTCCACAGAGTCCAGCCTCTCCATAACTCCTTGATATCCTCAGCCCTCCCTACCCACCTCTACCACTCCCAACGCACTTCTGCAACTGCAGGAGGTGTAACACCTGGCCATACACCACAAACCTAGTCCCCATATAAGGATCCAAACAGCACTTGCAGCCGTGACAAGAGGTTGACATGCATCTGCTCCAACCTCATCTATTGCATTTGTAGCTCTCTCGGCAGCCTCTATAGACCACTTCACTGAGCACGTACTCTGTCCGCCAGGGTCAGCTGGAACGTTAGTTTGTAGCCCTTCCCATTCCCATTCCCATACCGACCTGTCTGTCCCTGGCCTCCTCCACCGCCAAAGTGAGGCCACACAAAACTGGCAGAACAGTACATTATGTTCCACTTGGGCTTCCTACAAACCAACTGGCTGAAAAATGATTTTTCCAATTACATGTAACCCCTCCCCCCTATACACACCTTTCCTTTACATTATCCCCTGCCTTGGTCACCCAGTGCCCCCCCCCCCCCCCCCACCCCTCCTCCATCCACTCATTAGCCACTCCACCCTTTGGTTCCATTTTCTTCCTACCCCACACCCCTCCGCCTGTTCCCTTCTTCCCACCATTACTCCCTCTGGTTCTGCATCTCACTCCCCACTTTCCTTTCTTATCAGATTCCTCCATTTGGACCTTTTTATCTTCTCCACATCACCTCCAGCCTTGGTTACACTCTCCTCTCTTCTTTCCCCCACTCGGCTCGCCCTCCTTGCCTGGATTCTCCTATCAGTTGCCTGCTCTTACCCCACTCCTTCTCCTCACCTCATTCTACCAGCTATCTCCCCTCTACTCCATCAGTCTGAAGAATGGTCCCGTCACAAAACGCCGTCTGTCCATTTTTCTCCACCGATGCTGGTTGTCTCGCTGAGTTCTTCCAGCAGTTTGTTTTTTATGATGCATTGTGTTTCCTGCTTTGTGCCATAATTTCCGAGAACGGCATCGTAGGTTGGCATGACTTAGTGAACTTGGATGCTAATCCAAATTGTAAAGGACCTGGAACTTGAAATAATACCGGCAGAGAAGTAACTATCTGAAAATCAGTTGAATGAAAATGTAACTTCATATCCAGGATTCGGTCATAATTGAGTTACAAATATCAAGTATCTGTTGCTGAAGGTCTAAAAGTATCAGCAAGTGAGGAAGTATGATGTTTCTCCATGCTGTCACCTGTGGGATGCTGATAAAACAATCACATTTGTGCTGAGTTAACTATTCACAAGGCATTCCTTTAACCTGTTGTTTACCTAGTAAGGACTCCAATCCGCAGTTGCCTTAACAACCAATCTGTTGTGAGTGTGCACTTTGGGGTTGGAAGGGTGGAAGATAAGTAGTCTTTGGGAACTGAGTTGGCGGTGGAATTTTGGAAGCATGTCAGCCTTTTATGATAGATTGAGTAATCCAATACCTCCGCCAGGCAGGTCTATAGTATTCCAAGCCGCAGTTGAAATAACAATCTTAATTAAACCTGGAGGGGTAGATTTGTTATTGAGGTTCAGAATTCTTTCATCTCCTTCAGATAAAGTATAAGGTAATGATCTGCTTAGTGGGTGAGCCTGTCAATAAACAGAAGAATGTGTACCAGTGCTTTTCTCTGATAGACTGTATTGCTTTATATAACTAAACTTCCATCAGTAAGTATACTGGAAGCCCGCTAGCCTTGCCTTTACCATGTTCTGTGCAAATTCATTAGACCCCTGCACCAACAAAAACAATACCATGCATTTGCATGGCAGCTTTAATGTGATAAAACATTGCAAGGTGCTGCCCTGGAGTAGTGCTAAATAAAAATTATACAGTAAGCCATAGAAGGAGTAGATGCTGGTTTATACACAAAGTGCTGGAGCAACTCAGCGGGTCAGGCAGCATCTCTGGAGAAAATGAACAGGTGATGTTTCGGGTCGGAATCCTTCTTCAGACTGAAGAAGTCTGTTTCTGTTGAAGAAGGGTTTCGATCCGAAACGTCACCTGTTACTTTTCTCCAGAGATGCTGCCTGACCCTCTGACTTGCTCCAGCACTTTGTGTCTATCTAAGCTGCAGAAGGAGATGTTATGACAGACAACGAAACATGTCGACAAAGAGGTAGAATTCGAAAAGTGTTGTGGAGAAGAAAGACGTTTAAAAAAAAACCTGGAAGGGCATAGAATACACAAGCTGGAAGGTAATGCTATTAATTTACAAAACATTAGTAATCCACAGCTCAAGTATTCTGTACAGTACTGGTCACCACCTTGTAGAAGGATGTGCCTGCACTGGAGAAGGGTGCAGAGGATATTTAGCAGGGATTTGCCTGGGATGGAGCATTTCAACAATGAGAGCAAGCATCGAATGCGTTTGTTATCTTTAGAGCGGTGGTGTGACCTGATTGAGGTATTGAGGGTAATGGATAGGGTAAAAAATGAAGACTTGTTTCCCTCAGCAGAGATATTTATGACCAGAGGGTATAGGTTTAAGATAAGGGGGAGGAGATTTAGATAAGATTTGAGAAGTAATCTTTTTTGACACAGGGGAAAGAAAATTCTGGAACAATCTGTTTGAGGGAATGGTGGAGGTTGTTGCTCTCACAACATTTAAATGGTATTATGATGAGTATTGAAATGACATCCATCGAAAAGCTACAGGCTAAGTGTTGGAAATGGAATTAGTACAGATGATAGCATGGACATGTGGGCCAGAGAGCATATATCTGTGCTGCATTTCCTTATGACATTGAGAGGATTAATGGATATTGCAGTGGATAAGAGAGGCTGTGGTTTATTTTTGTGTTTCTGGAAAATTCAGGTGTCAGCTTTTGCAAAGGAGAATAGAACCTATCAGGTTGAACCTCTGCAATTATGATGCGTATGCCACAGAAGACGCGTATACATCTATTTCAAGTGTTTTTTAATAGATTGTTAGATCTTAATCATGGCATGTTGGTATTTCTTGCTCTTCATCGGCCTGAAGTATGGTTGGAGTCCACTATTTAAGTATTTAACAGGAATAGAATCATACAGCATGGAAACAGGCCCAACTAGCCCATGCCGACCAAGATGCCTGCACTTGACCCATATACCTCTAAACCTTTCCTATCAATTAAGGAATAAGCAGACATGGCTCCCTCTTTAATGTTTTTTCCATGTTTTTCCATGTAAGTTGCTTTTCTCAGCTGCATTTTTTTAACTGAGAGTTTGGAACAGTTTCATAAGAACAACAATATATAAGGGTGCTAATAAAGTAACTGGGTCACTGGTGAAGAGAAGGAAGAACATGTGGATAAGCAAGGAAGAGGAGGTTGGTTGCTGGCACGTTCCTTTTACACTTCTACCTTCCTATTGGAGAAATTGTGGCTCTGTCTCAGTTGGAAGGGAAATCTGCGACTGCTAAGAGTCTTCATTTCAAATGCATCCTTTATAGACGTGATCGATTGGTAGATGAATAACTTTTGAAACAACAGCTGAGGTGCATCAGGTGTGCTTCAAGATTAACTGTTGGCATTCTAAGCTGTGGAAGATAAATTTTCCAACATTTTATTTACTAATTGATTCCTGGGCCACACCATTTTTATCGTCTTGAATGATCTCAAAGCAGATTTATTATGTTTACTTATGGTAGATTAATTGTAGTCATTATCAAAGTATATCAGGATCACGTTATCCATAATGTTTGGGACAAAGACCCATCATTTATTTATTTGCTTCTGTACTCCACATTTGAGATTTGTAATAGAAAAAAATCACATGTGGTTAAAGTGCACATTGTCAGATTTTATTAAATCTGACAATGTTTTATTAAAAGGAATTTTTATACATTTTGGTTTCACCATGTAGAAATTACAGCAGTGTTTATACATAGTCCCCTATTTCAGGGCTCCAAAATGTTTCGGACACAGCAATGTCATGTAAATGAAAGTAGTCATGTTTAATATTTGTTGCATATCCTTTGCATGCAATGACTGCTTGAAGCCTGCGATTCATGGACATCACCAGTTGCTGGATATCTTCTCTGGTGATGCTCTGCCAGGCCTGTATTGCAGCCATCTTTAACTTATGCTTGTTTTGGGGTCTAGTCCCCTTCAGTTTTCTCTTCAGCATATAAAAGTCATGCTCAATTGGGTTCAGACCAGGTGATTAACTTGACCACTCAAGAATTGACAATTTTTTAGCTTTGAAAAACTCCTTTGTTGCTTTAGCAGTATGTTTGGGATCATTGTCTTGCTGTAGAATGAACCGCAGACCAATGAGTTTTGAGGCATTTGTTTGAACTTGAGCAGATATGATGTGTCAATACACTTCAGTATTCATTATGCTACTACCATCAGCAGTTGTATCATCAATGAAGATAGGTGAGCCAGTACCTTCAGCAGCCATACATGCCAGGCCATAACACCTCCACCACCGTGTTTCACAGATAAGGTGGTATGCTTTGGATCTTGGGCAGTTCCTTCTCTCCTCCATACTTTGCTCTTGCCATCACTCTAATACAAGTTAATCTTCGTCTCATCTGTCCACAAGACCTTTTTCCAGAACTGTGGTTGCTCTTTTAAGTACTTCTTGGCAAACTGTAACCTGGCCATCCTATTTTTGCGGCTAACCAGTGGTTTGCATCTTGCAGTGTAGCCTCTGTATTTCTGTTCATGAAGTCTTCTGCAGACAGTGGTCATTGACAAATCCACACCTGACTCCTGAAGAATGTTTCTTATCTGTCAGACAGGTGTTTGGGTGTTTTTTTTAATTACAGAGAGAAATCTGTCATCAGCTGTGGAGGTCTTCCTTAGCCTGCCAGTCCCTTTGTGATTCGTAAAATCGCCAGTGCTCTCTTTCTTCTTAATGATGTTCTAAACAATTGATTTTTGTAGGCCTAAGGTTTAGCTGATGTCTCTAACAGTTTTATTCTTGTTTCTCAGACTCATAATGACTTCTTTGACTTTCATTGGCACAACTTTGGTCCTCATGTTGATAAACAGCAATAAAGGTTTCCAACAGTGATGGAAAGACTGGAGGGAAAGACTAGGTGCTGAGAGCTCTCTTACACCTGCTTTAAGGAGGCAATTAAACACACCTGAGCAATTTCAAACACCTATGAGGCCATGTGTCCCAAACATTATGGTGCCCTGAAATGGGGGGACGATGTATAAGCACAGCTGTAATTTCTATATGGTGAAACCAAAATGTATAAAATACCCTTTAATAAAATCTGACAATGTGCACTTTAACCACATGTGATTTTTTTCTATTACAAATCTCAAATTGTGGAGTACAGAGGCAAATAAATAAATTATGGGTCTTTGTCCTAAACATTATGGAGGGCACTGTATATATAAAAAAGAATGATGAATGCTAACCAAACATTGTTCAACTGCAGACTGCTGCTCTCCCAGATCTTGGTTGATCCGCTCCTCACTGTTAAACTGAAATGCTGGTTATTAGATTCATAGATAAAATAATCTAATAGAATCTAATACCAAATCTAGTTAAATAAGGAGACTAACTCAACTCACTACAGTTAATAAGGATGCCCCAAGGTTCCTTAATTTTTCCAATGTTCCCTCTTCTTTGGTGGGGAGAAAGAACATCCGTAATTACACAGAAGACATCTCTTGGAAATAAGTATTCACACTAAATTAAATTGCTCAGTTGTTTCTGTCATTTGGATCAGTATTATAGTTTGCTTACGGTATTATATCCAGTTTGCTTGCAGCAAGATCTCACAAGTACTGCAGTGAGAAGATATAAAACCAGTTTGGTTGTTTTTGTTTTGATGAAAGGAGAACAATTGGCACAGACCTGAGCACGATTGCTGCTAACTTGGCCAATCTGCCATCTGTAAAGGAATGCATGTATCCCTTCTGGTGCATCATTCCACTAATGCAGCTGCACACTGGGCTTTATCAAAGTAAAGCGAAACTCCTATAAACTGGCACTAGTACAGTAACACAGCTGGTAGAGCTGCTGCCTCGCAGTTCCAGACAACCGGATTCAATCCTGACCTCTTATTGTCTCTGTGGAGTTTGCGCATTCTCCCTATGATCATGTGGGTTTCCTCCCACATCCCAAAGTTGTGTGGGCGTCTAGGTTAATTGGCCTCTTTAAAAATTGCCCCTAGTGTGTAGGGTGTGGATGCGAAAGTTGGACGGCATAGTCGTGTTTAGAGATACAGCATGGAAGTAAGCCCTTTGGCCCACCGAGCCCTATCTTACACACTAGGGACACATCTTTGGAATGTGAGAGGAAACCGGAGCACCCGGAGAAAACCCATGCGGTCACAGGGAGAACGTACAAATTCCGTATACACAGCACCCACAGTCAGGATCGAACCTGGGTTTCTGGCACTGTAATGGGCCTGTCCCCAATTAGGCGATTTTTTTTGAGGCGACTACAGGCGACTGCCGCAAAATTATCAACATGTTGAAAATTTTTCCGCGACAGTGGCAACTAATTTTGCTGTCGTTGGTTGCCGTAGGTTGATGTAGGTGCTGTCGTAGGTGCTGTTGTAGGTTGTCGCCAGGTGTTATAGGTGAATTCCATTAAAGCTAGTCCCTGGCAGTCGCCTAAAGAGTCGCCTAAGTGGGACAGACCCATCAGGCAGCAACTCGACCGCTGCACCACTGTGATGCGCATAGAACTAGTGTGAACAGGTGATTGATCGGCAGTGTGGACCTGCCGGGCTGAAGAACCTGTTTCCATTCTCTATCTCTAAACTAACCCAGAACTTTGTGACTCACAGAATTTCTAGACTGCTGGGTGTTGCTTGTTTTACCACAACACACCTTTATAACCTGGCTCTGATCTACTCGCCTTCCTGGCTCCTAATGAACCCGACCCCGGCTTCAGTCCAAGCCCAATGATATGCAGTCGTAAAACAGTACATCTGTGGATTACTAGGACATTGCATTAATGAGTGAGCCAGATGCAGAACCATCAAGGTGTTTAAACTATCAGAACAAGTCTGTGTCCAAAGGGGAAACCTGAGGAGCATCATTTCCACACAGAGTGTGGCGGTTATATGGCAGATATACTATAACAGCATTTAAAAGATGTTTGGACTGGTACATGGATAGGAAAGTTTTAGAGGTAAATGGGCCAATTGCAGGCAGGTGAGACTGGTGTATACTTCATGGTTGGCATGGGAAAGTTGGGCTAAAGGGCCTGTTTCCAGGCTGTATGGCTCTAATAAGTCTGTTCAGATGAAGGGTCCCAGACATGAAATGTTAATTGGAGACACAATAGACTACAGATGCTGCAATCTGGAGCAAAAAAAACAAACTGCTGGAGGATCTCAGCAGGTTGAGCAACTTCTGTGGAGGAAACGGAATTGTTGATGTTTCAGGTCGAGACTCTGTATAAGGACTGAAAGTGGACCGAAGCAGCTCTTCCATCCTCGTCTCCTGCATTTGGTGCACCCAATGTTGCCTCCTCTACGTCAGTGAGACTAAGCACAGACTCTGCGACCATAATGAACTTGAAGGTACCTTATCTTCAAGGACCAGGTAACATAAGGCAGCAACTTTCTAACTTTGGAAGGAAGTTGCAAGGCAGGCATGTCTCCCAAACCTGAGTTTTCCTTCACTTAGATGGACAAAGACAGCTGGTGCATGGGAAGTGAATAGTGTACTTCCTTGATTAAGAGAGAGATAACATTTCATTTGTTGCCACTGGGTTGGATGCCTGTGACTCACTACTTAACAGAACTGGGTGGAGCTACATTTTAGTTTAGTTTAGAGATACAGCGCGGAAACAATCCGACCAGTGATCCCCGCACATTAATGCTATCCTACACCCACTAGGGACAATTTTTACATTTACCAAGCCAATTAACCTACAAACCTGTACTTCTTTGGAGTGTGGGAGGAAACCAAAAATCTCGGAGAAAACCCACGCAGGTCAGGGGGAGAACGTACAAACTCCGTACAGACAGCACCTGTAGTCGGGATCGAACCTGGGTCTCCAGCGCTGCATGGCAGCAATTATACCGCTGCGCCACCATGACCGCCCTATTTCATGACTCCAGCAGTTGTGGCACCTCTATGGTGCCTCTATGGATACAAGGCGAGGTAGTTGCTGAGAATTTTGAGGGGATGCCTAACTGACTTGCCACTGCGCCACCCATACATTTCTCACGATTGTAATCATCAATACTGATAGTGATTTCACTGTTCCTACTCCATGCAAGTCTGATGCACTACCCCACACAGTGTTTTCCATTTTATCCTCAATGGATTCAACATAAACTTCAAATGATTAAAAGATGAAATAAGTGTCTTAGAAAGAAATGTATTTTTATATTGTAGAAGTGACACATATTAAAGGACTTGGCAACATATCAAGTCTTTTAACTTTTTTTGTTAATTTGCTACTAAGCTGTCTTGGTGATCATTGCTTGTGATGTAGTGCGCAGTTTATGATTTAATATTTAATACTGTTAAAGTTTATATCTGAGAAACATGCTTTTGATGCATTCAATGCCAATAAGTATACGGGTTTCAATTTGCTTCAAGAAGTAATTAAGCAGAAATTGTTTGGATACTTTCAACAAGCAAGAGCAGATCCCTGCATAACATAGGTAAACAGAGATTGTGTGTGGTATACAGTGTCCTCCATAATGTTTGGGACAAAGAGCCACCATTTATTTATTTGCCTCTGTACTCCACAATTTGAGATTTGTAATAGAAAAAATCACATGTGGTTAAAGTGCAAATTGTCAGATTTTATTTAAGGCCATTTTGATACATTTTGGTTTCACCATGTAGAAATTACAGCTGTGTTTATATATAATAATAATAATCATAGATTTTATTTATATAGCGCTTTTCAGGACTCAAAGTCGCTTTACAATTGAGAGTCAGGAATAAACAAAACAAAATAGAGCAGTAAGACAGAGGGGAGGGGAACATGGGACTAAGGGTATGCAGAGGTGAAGAGATGGGTCTTGAGGCGGGACTGGAAGATGGTGAGGGACTCAGAATTTCGGACCGGTTGTGGGAGGGAATTCCAGAGCCTGGGAGCTGCCCTGGAGAAGGCTCTGCCTCCAAAAGTGCAGAGGTTTGATTTCGGAGTGGAGAGGAGACCAGCTGATGTGGATCTGAGGGACCGTGAGGGTTGGTAGGGGGAGAGGAGGTCAATGAGATAAGGGGGGGCCAGGTTGTTGAGGGCTTTGTAGGTGAGGACCAGGATTTTGTAGGTGATCCGGTGGGAAATGGGAAGCCAGTGAAGTTCTTTGAGAACTGGGGTGACGTGGTGCCTGGATTTGGCGTGGGTAATGAGTCGAGCGGCTGCATTTTGGACCAGTTGGAGTCGTTCGATGCTGCTGGAATTGATTCCGAAAAGAAGAGAGTTACAGTAGTCCAGTCGGGAGGAGATGAAGGCATGGATGAGTCTTTCAGCAGCAGGGGGGGTGAGAGACGATCTGATTTTTGCAATGTTGCGGAGGTGAAAAAATGATGTTTTGACAACATGGCGGATGTGAGGCTCAAGGGAGAGGGTTGAGTCAAGGATCACGCCAAGGTTGCGTGCCTGAGGAGATGGGGAGACAGTGGTGCCGTCGATAGTGAGAGTGGGGTTGTTAATTTTAGTGAGTGTTGATTTGGAGCCAATGAGGAGAAATTCTGTTTTGCTACTGTTTAATTTAAGGAAGTTGAGTTGCATCCAAGATTTGATGGCTGATAGGCAGGAGTTCATATGGGAGAGAGGGGGGTGGTGGGGGACTTGGTGCTGAGATAGATC
>CM075984.1:15328837-15525149 GCA_038087875.1 Malacoraja senta | reverse complement strand
GGTGCAGCCATGTTATAGATTGTTGTTTTCTGAAAGAGATGGCAAAGTTACAGTTGCATCTATTGAGGCAACATATAAAAAGCCACAATTCACTAATATTCTATCTTTTCATTGTTTGAATTGAATAAATTGAATTGAATAAATTTTATTAGCCAAGTATGTATACATACAAGGAATTTGCCTTGGTGCGTTGCTCGCAAGTAACAACATAATATACAGTAAACAATTAAGAATAAAACATTATAACATAAACATGTGAAGAATTAAATAAAATACCCGAGCAAAAGGAGGCTACAGACTTTTGGTTTTGAGGAGAGCTACTGCTCGTGGAAAAAAAACTGTTTTTATGTCTGGCTGTGGTGGCTTTGACAGTCCGGAGTCTCCTTGCAGAGGGAAGTGCTTCAAAGAGTTTGTGGCCAGGGTGAGAGGGGTCAGAGATGATCTTACCCGCTCGCTTCCTGGCCCTTGCACTGTACAGTTCATCGATGGGGGGGAAGGTTGCAGCCAACAACCCAATCGGCTGACCGAACGATGCGCTGCAACCGCCGGATATCATGCTTGGTGGCTGAGCCAAACCAGACCATGATGGAGAAGGTGAGGACAGACTCTATGATGGCAGTATAAAACTGGACCATCATTGCCTGTGGCAAATTGTGTTGCCACAGGAAGTACATCCTCTGTTGTGCCTTTTTGACTGTGGAGTCGATGGTGGCCTCCCATTTAAGATCCCTGGAGATGATGGTTCCCAGGAACTTAAATGGCTCCACAGATGTGACTGTGGTATTGATGATGGTGAGTGGGGGGAGGGGAGGGGGGGCTCTCCTAAAGTCTACAATCAATTCCACTGTCTTAAGAGCATTGAGCTCCAGGTTGTTGAGGGTAGTGGAATCATGGTCACTTTATGTTATAGGCTGCCATTTTGTAAATTATCAGTACACTTCCAAAGAAGAGCATGGACAGATGTATTAATTCCATCCGATCTGTCATTAACTCTTTCTTGTGGTTACCATAAAATGTAGTGAAAATCCAGAATGGAGGTAGCAGAAGTTAGGGTACTTGTCATCAGACTGCAAGATTACTTGACTCCATCTACTCGCCCTGTATTCTGAGGGCCAGTACCTCAACCAGACTCTCCAACATATAAACGGACTCCGACTGCCCCATGCTAATGTTTAATACTAATACTCTGTATGTTTCAGTGTACTGATCATTTTTAAATTAATTTTATTGAATGAGTGTTATTGTCCATCACCATTTATAATTCATTTTGATATTTGATTGATCCATACATGAAGATAAAATGTCTTGGTTGTTGTGTGCTAAATATTTAGTATTAGCAGCAAATTGAGGAAAACATGCTTAAAACACAGTTAGAAAGTTACGACACAGGGGTCTAATCCATGTTGAGGTGTTCATGCTAGGAATAAAAGTGCTATTTGAATTAATCTCATCTCACCGGTTTGTCTTCTAAACTGCTTCAATTTCATTGTTCACCAGATATTTCTTAAATGTGATGTGGGTTTCTTCATTACCCTTTCAAGTAATGAGTTCCAGATCCGTGCCACTTTTTTTCCAAACAACCATTCTAAAGTTTCTACCTATTGATTTAAATCGATATATTTTATTTATTAACTCGCTGCTGAGGGAAACAGATCCTTCCTTTACTTCCAGGCTTACCTCTTGTAATTATATGTCCCTTGATAACATCTCTCATATTATTCCAAAGAAAATACACTAACCTCCCCAGTCTTTTGTTGTAAATATTGCTCCCCGCCTGTGTCAGTTATTTTCCAAGATTATTTATAATCTGTGCACATGTATTCCCATTGGTTTTTCTGATCGTGGAACTGATACCTGGGCTAACAATTAGCTTATTAGCTGCAAGTAGCGTACAATAATACAAGATGAGGAAGATGCATAAAGATTCTTTGGAATGAACGTTTGATGAACTTGCACAGATTGCTGTCTTTCTTAATTCTTTGATGGTGATACTCATGGTGGAGTCTAAGCATGTCTTTTGTTTACCATGGTATTTAAACAGCTCTAACTAAAGAGACAAATGATATTGTCTGTGACACTTCATTCCTTTTTCAGTGGTCCAGCATATCATCTGTTTCTCTTTCCTAATGTCCCTTGTTCAGCTCAGTGAACATCACTGTTTGTTTAATTCTTTGCTCCCAGATTGTGTTTTTGCTGCCTATTAAAGTTCTCATTAACTGAGAAATATTTGCAGAAAGTATGTCAGTTATGAAGGTGTACCTGATCTGTTGTTTAAATTGTATATCTGCTGAAAACCCCCAGTGTATCAATGAATAAAATTTGCAGCATTGATAAAGGACATTCAGTAAATGTTGGCACTGATCTAATGCGAGCAGGGAGTTTTAATCATATAGACACAGCCTTTTCTGTTGACTCATTTTCTTCATCTTTTTAATTTAACCAAGAATATTGAATTTGTGGTTTTCACGACATTTTTCCTGCACTCTGCTTTAACTCCCTGAGTTATAATCTATCTTCAATCATTCAAAACTATTCCAATGCTAACTGGTTTCCCTGGGTGTAAATTGCAATACATAGCAAAATGAATGTCAGACAAGTGTTTTTCAGTGGATGCGAGTGGTATCAGAACTGAGTTGAAGATATTTAATGTGAGTCTGTTATACTCACTAGAGACTGGAAAAGAGTTGGGTTAAGGACATACTGAAACTGCAGAGTGTTGGATTGATTTGCCACCTTCTTGTTTACACATGAACATTCAATAAAAACATCAGTGCAGAGGAGAACTGTGTCTGCTTGTTATTCTTGTGATTGTTCAAGTGCCTAACAGCAGGATAACAACTTGGTAATGAGCATTTCCTACCTGAGCTGTACAACACATGCAGAATACCTCAGGAAGAGCCAGGGCTTTCACAGCATCGCAAAATTAGAGTGCGTTCAACAAGATTCATGTTCCCTAAATATTTGTTAGATGATGAATTTAGTAGAGAAAGAGAAAATGCTGAGATTTCTAAGATTTTTATCAAGGATGAATTTCCCTGTAGACGAAGTGGCCTGAAAATCCTGTTTATTTGAAATATTTATAGTACCTCGGTATAGCATTTGATTCTATACTGAAGAACTGGACTGGATTGAGACCATAATTCAGACATTTGGAGAAGATTACTATGAACTAAACTGAATTGATTAAATGTGTAGGAAGGAACTGCAGATGCTGGTTTAAACCAAAGATAGACACAAAATGCCAGAGTAACTCAACGGGACAGGCAGCATCTCAGGAGAGAAGGAATGGGTAATGTTTCAGGTCGAGACCCTTTTTCAGACTGATGTCGGGAGAGGGAGATGCATAGATAAGGAAGTGTAAGGTGTGAAAATAGGACAAAGGGAATGAAAAATCAGGGGAAATGTAGCATAGATCATTGTTAGCTGGGAGAAGGTAACAACAAAGCAAACAGAGATAAAATGTAGTCGGTGACAGTAAGTGGTTGGAGAACTTTGAAGGGGGAAGGATGGAGAGAGAGGGAAAGCAAGGGTTACTTGAAGTTAGAGAAGTCAATGTTCATACCGCTGCGGTGTAAGCTGCCCAAGCAAAATATGAGGTGCTGTTCCTCCAATTTGCGCTGGGCCTCACTCTGACAATGGAAGAGTGAGGAGGTATAGAGACAATGGAGTCGAGGGGGGAGGTATAGGGACAGGTGTTGCATCTCCTGCGGTTACTGGGGAAAGTACTTGGGGAGGGGGTGGTTTGAGTGGGAAGGGACGAATTGACCAGGGAATTGCAGAGAGAACGGTCTCTGTGGAACGTGGAAAGGGTTGGAGATGGAAGATGTGGCTCGTGGTGGGTTCCCGTTGGAGGGTGGCGAAAATGTTGGAGGATTATGTGCTTTATGCGATGGGGTGGAAGGTGAGGGACAAGAGGAACTCTGTCCCTGTTATGACTGGGGGAGGGGGAGCAAGAGCGGAAGCTGTGGGATATCGAGGAGACCCCCCGTTCCCTAAAGAATGAGGGACATCTCCGATGTCCTAGAATGGAACACCTCATCTTGGGCGCAGATGCGGTGTAGACGGAGGAAATGGGAGTAGGGGATTGAGTCTTTACAGGAAGCAGAATGGGAAGATGTGTAGACTAGATGATTGAATATCTATGAACTCTTGACATCAACTATTTCATTAAAGGGGATGACACTTGGGAAAGATATTGGCAGAATCAGTATTGGTTTATTATCACGTGTACTGAGATACAGTGAAAAACTTTGTTTTGCATTTGTTTTGGACATGAATAGGAGGTTTAGAGGGGATATGGGCCAAATGCAGGCAGGTGGGACAGCAAAAACTTGGTAGGCATGGGCTAATTGGGCCAATGTTTTCATACTGTATGACTATATAAAAGTCTCAAAAGGTAGATCGGAAGATCGGGAAAACATCATTAGCATATGAAGGTCTGCGCAAGAGTTAATTGTTGGTCCCATGGAACTACATCCCACCATTATTACTTAGCAACATTAATTATTCATCTTTAATTTTATGTTCATATTTTTTTGTCAATCATTTTATGTCAATAATTTTATGTTCATATTTTAGAATATGTTTGACTTTCATTGAAATGTTAGGGCTGCAGAGGGCAGATAATTTATCAATGACATTGTACAAATATTGTACGTGGAAAGTGGATTAGGCTCTTGGACCTCTTGTACCCACTGTGCCTATGCATGAGATCGTCACTGACCTTTTTGCCTAATTGCCATTTTCCTCCACCAAACTCCGATGTCGTGGACCAACCACTTTGAAGTAACAGCTAAGCTGGCACACCAACAACTCTACTTCCTTAGAAGACCGATGAAATTTGGCGTGTCTCCAATGACACTTCCAAACTTCTACAGGTGCACCGGAGATACAACACTGTCAGGTTGCATCACACCTTGGTTGCGGAACAGCTCTGCTCAACACTGCAAGAAACTGCAGAGTTGTAGATGTAGCACAGTCCATCATACAGATTAGACTGCCCATGATTGACTCCATCTACATCTCACTTTGCCTTGGCAAAGCAGCCAACATAATCAAAGAATTGTCCCACCCTAGTCATTCCTTCTTCTTCCTGCGCCAGTTGGCAGAAGCTTGAAAGCACATACCACCAAACTCAGGAACAGCTTCTCTTCCTCTGTTATCAGGCTTCTGAATAGTCCTTCCATAGGTTAGGGTACTGTCTGATTCTATACAGTACTATACAGTGCTAAGAACTATATTCTGCACTCTGTATCTTCCCCTTTGCTCTACCAATTGTACTTGAGTTGACTTGATTGTATTTATGTACAGTATAATTCCATCTGATTGGATAGCATGCAAAACAAAACTGTTCACAAAGATGAAAGGTGTGAGATGAGGATAGAAGAGATGCAAGTTGTACAGCCAGAGCAAGGAAAATAGGTGGAAGAGGAGGAGAGGTGGGAGAAGGGGGATAAATAGATGCAAATCCAGGTGGGGGCACAGGGAAGAGAGGGGGAGAGGAATAAATAAATAAGTTGGGAGTGTTTGTAGTTGAGTGCTAGATTGATGCTCCATCATGCACCATTTTGAAGAGGAATTGCTCTGATGCCCTGGCCTATATTTATATCTCAATCTACATCACAAATCTGAACCTGGTAATTATCACATTGGTAGTTCAGAGACTTACTATATCTAAATTGGTTGCATTATGTCCGTTTTCACAACAACCTTTCTTCAAATATGTCTTTCTATGCAGCGCTGTGGGATGTTCTGGAAAGGGTGTGAAAGCAACTCTAGTGCACAGTGACACAGCGGTAGAGCTGCTGCCTTACAGCTCCAGAGACCCGGGTTCCAGCCTGACTACGGGTGCTGTCTGTACAGAGTTTGTACGTTCTCCCTTTGACCGTGTGGGCTGTGTGGAAACAGGCCCTTCGGCCCAACTTGCACCACACCGGCCAACATGTCCCAGCTACACTAGCCCCACCTGCCCGCGTTTGGTCCATATCCTTCCAAACCTGTCCTAACTGTTTCTTAAAGTTGGGTTAGTCCCAGTCTCAACTACCCCCTCCGCGCAACTTGTTCCATACACCAACCAATCCTTTTGTGAAAAAGTTACCCCTCAGTGCTAGTGTACAGGGTGAGCTGCTAGAGGAGGGAGAGATAGATCAGCTATGATTGAATGGCGGAGTAGACTTGATAGGCTGAATAGCCTAATTCTACTCCTATCACTTATGATCTTATGATCACAGGTCGGTACGGACTTGATGGGCCAAAGGGACATGTTTCCACAATGTATTTCTAAAGTCTAAAGTCTAGTTTTCTTTGCTGTCCTTTGGGTCAGCAGATTATTTCCTTTGAATTTGTTATAGCGGGAATTAAATAACTTTATTATAGTTATAATGTGAAGGCCCCATTGGAATGTTGTATTATTTCATACTACATATTTAATTCTCGCTTCTGGGAATACTAAAGCGTGTTAATTTTGGTAAATAATCAGATTCTTATATTGATGACCCAAGGACAAATCTTAAGATCATCTTTGTTTTCTTTTATTTGTTGCTACAATGATTAATTAATGACATTTAAAATGCAAACCTGCAGCCCTGACCCTGACCTGGTCTGAAGAAGGGTTTCGGCCCGAAACGTTACCTATTTCCTTCGCTCCATAGATGCTGCTGCACCCGCTGAGTTTCTCCCAGCATTTTTGTGTACCTTCTGATTTTTACTTGGTCTTGGGCCTTACAGTAGCTCACAATGCTGGTTACTTGTTACTGGTATGGTGAGAGGTAAAACATGTCCGACCTGTGTCTTCACTTGTGCGGAGACCACTAGTTTCAAAACAGTCTTATAGAGTAATAAATCACGGAAACAGGGCCCTTCAGCCCATCTCGTCTCACTTTGGTTTTGTTTGTAACTGGACCAAACAAGCCTTTGTTACAAACCATCTGCCTCTCAAAATCCCCCCTTGCCTGTGTACACTTATTACCTGCCACGCTTTGTCCTGCCTATGCTCTCTTCCAGCTTTCTTTCCTCACCCCCCCCCCCCCCCGCAAAGAGCCCGAAGAGAGGTCCCGAGCCAGAACATCACATATCCATGTTCTCCAGAATGCTGCTTGACCTGCTCAGTTACTCCAGCACTTTATGTCCTTTTTATGTAAACCAGCATCTGCAGTTCCTTGTTTTTGCAAATAATATAATTCTTATATTAGAGACACAAGAAACTGCAGATGGAAAACAAAGCACAAAATGCTGGAGCAATTCAATTTTCATTGACATTGATTTCCTGTACCCATGTAATGATTTTTCTGACTTCTGTGTATTTTTAGGTATTTATAAATTGAGTGTATGCACAATTTTAAATTAACAAATTATAATGTTTTCTTTTCATATACTGTATTTTGTTTTAAGGCTTTCTGTAGTAAACGATTATTTTAAAAAGTTTTGATAACTGAGGTAGTCCCCAGTATCAAAGATCATCTGGTTATTTTCCCCCCCATAATAAAAGCAGTTTTTATGACATTCCAGTTTACGATCAGGGAAATGTTGACTTCCTAAATGGCCTTTTATAAAGAAAGTCATGAATATAAGCTTAGTTACCTGTTTCCAGCTTGAACCAAATACAGAGTTATCCTGTACTGCCTCCCATCCTATGCACTAGGCAGACTTAAATAGTTGATGTAAGAATCACAGATGTACCTCTTCCTATTTTACTTTTTAACAGTTGACCTTTCCCAGTCATAGCGAAGATACAGTCAAGAAAGCGGATTTTTAAAACTCTGCTCTATTTTTTTATCGTGTCCACAGATGCATACAAAGTGTTTAAAGCTATGAGATTAGGGCAGCCTGTGGGTGATTGCTAGAGTCTGGTACAGGCTCAAGTTTCCATTGAATGTTAACAAAGACTGTGGAGGGTTCTGTTGGTACTGCAGTGAGAGCATGCTTTCTGGGAACAGGTAAAAGAGAGGACCTTCTGTAATCTACAATTACTGCAGCCTTCTTCATGTAATCTCTGCATCTCTTTTTGTTGTGTTATGCTCAGCAATCGTGGAGTTTGAAAACGGCTTGTTGTCCCAGTTTGCAAAACATAAAGGAAGTTTCAGTGAAGCAAAGTAGTGTGGAGAGGGGGAGGGGCAAAGTTAAGGTCTGGCCTGCAGAAATAATATTAAAAGTGGAGATTATTTTCATCGACTGAACAGAGTACCTTTATGCCTTATGATTTGTCTGTTCGTGCACTTAAACTGATGTTAATTTTAATTGATTTTTCAGAGCACGTGTGCATAGCATGATCCTGGTGTTGGTAACAAAGGTGCACTGAGTAAAAGTGTATAAATAACTTTCAGTTTCAATACAGTATATATCTTTCAAAGAAAAAACGAATGTATAGTTTGACAATGGTAGAATGTATTGTTCCTCTTTTTATTTAACATAGAAACTCTGATGTACAGGAATTGTAGTTAGTGGTCAGCTGTATTCTAATGAAGTAGAGCCATTGTTTGTTCTAAGGACGCTGGTGCATTCCATTGCTTTATGGTTTATTACCAGACTCTGTGCGTGTAGGGTACCATTTAGTATCGGCCACTTGGACATTACTTCAGCAAATAAAATATTAATTGGTTCTTTCTCTTTCTCTCTCTCTCTCTCTCTCTCGCTCTCTCTCTCTCTCTCTCGCTCTCTCTCTTCTCTCTCTCTTTCTCTTTCTCCCACCCTGACAAGTTGCCATGAGTAAATCTGTGATCAATTTTGATATCATCAATTTAGTAGTGGTTGTAGTTGGATCATGGAGGAAGCAGTTAGCTTAGTCACTGCTACACTTGGACCACCTCGGTATGAATGTTTAATACAGCAAACAAAAATCCAGTATTTGAGTCATGCATAATTGATGTAGCTTAATTATAATTTAAAATTGCTTATTTTTCAAAGCGGTCATGTTTGTAAAATTGGTCATGCTAAATTCTCAAGAATTTGCCAAAAAACTTTGAATGAGAGTTCTTCCAGCTCGACTTCATATTATCCCCTTCTTTCGTTGACTTTAAAACAAAACATTAACCTTTTTTCATTTGCTCTTTCCTTGTAAATGCAAGCTTGTATCAATGTGAAATTCTGTCCATCTGTTCCCGTGGGGACAGTACCTCAAACAGGAACATTATAAAAGTGGGTGGAGAATTCCATGGTTTACCAACATTCAGTGTAGGGCCTCCTTACCCATGGTCTGAGTGACATTCTGACAGCTGTTATCTATCTTGAGTTTCCAAACAAAGTTCAATTTACGCAGTTTTGGAGGATTTATAGAAAGACACAAACTGCTGGAGGAACTCGGGTCAGGCAGCATCTCTGGAGGACACGGATGCCAGTCGCGATCCTTTTTCAGACTCTGACTGAGCCTATCCATGTTCTCCAGAGATGCTGACTGACCCACTGAGTTACTCCAGCACATTGTTTCTTTAAAAGTCAGTCAGTGCAAGGAGTAAAGTTATATGAGGCATAAGAAAATGTCAAGACAAAGGCATGGTTATAGAGGTAGGTTTGAAAGAGCATTTTATAGGAGGAAAGGGGGATGGTTAATTCTGAGTTGTTTTTGTAAACCAACATCTGCCGTTCCTTGTATCCTCATTTTGGGGTTCCATTTAATTTTATTTACTAATGTAGTTCGGGCTATATACAAAGGAGCAGAATTAAGCCATTCAACTCATCGAGTCTAACCCGCCATTTGATCACAGCTGATCTATTTTTCCCTCTCAATCCCATTCTTATGCCTTCTCCCCATAAAGCCCTAACTTATCAAGAACAATCAGACCACTTCAAAATTAAAAAAAAAAGCAAAAATAATTGCTTTAATGACAAAAATAACAGTTGTTTAATGCATGGAAATTATTATCAGAGCTTGTCTAAAATCTGTGCATCTCCTCTCCCCCCCCCCCCCCCCCCCCCCCCCCATCTCAACCCATCCCATGAAAAGGCAAAAGATAGTCAGAAGGAATTGCAGATGCTGATTTACCAAAACAAGATACAAAGTGCTGGAGTAATTCAGGAGTACAGGCAGCATCTCTGGGAGAAAATGGATAGGCAACATTTCAGGTCTGAAACTTTCTTCAGACTCGGACTGAGCCTATCCATGTCCTACAGAGATGCTGCCTGACACACTGAGTTACTCCAGCACTTTGTGCCTTTAGAAGTCAGTCATTGACCTTCCTGTTTGAGGTGTGGTGACCCCTGCTGGACAATGTGAAGTTTGGATGAGATCCTCATCCAGCTGTTATTTCCACAGTCAAGTCAAGTCAAGAGAGTTTATTGTCATGTGTTCCAGATAGGACAATGAAATTCTTGCTTGCTGCAGCACAACGGAATATTGTAGGCAAAAATACAGAACAGATCAGTGTGTCCATATACCATAGAAAATATATATATATACACATATAAATAAACAGATAAAGTGCAATAGGCTGTTATATTTCAGAGTTTGTTTGAAGTTGTGTTTAATAGCCTAAATGAAGGAATTAAAAGTAACATGAGCAAATTTGCAGATGACACAAAGCTGGGTGGCAGTGTAAACTGTGAGGAGGATGCTATGAGGATGCAGGGTGACTTGGACAGGTTGGTGAGTGGGCATATGCATGGAAGATGCAGTTTAATGTGGATAAATAAATGTGAGGTTATCCACTTTGGTGGCAAAGACAGGTAGGCAGATTATTATCTAAATGGTGTCAAGTTGGGAAAAGGGGAAGTACAATGGGACCTGGGGGTCCTGGTTCATCAGTCACTGAAAGTAAGCATGCATACAGCAGGCAGTGAAGAAAGCTAATGGCATGTTGGCCTTCATAACACGAGGAGTTGAGTATAGGAGCAAAGAGGTCCTCCTGCAGTTGTGCAGGGCTCTAGTGAGACCCACACCTGGAGTATTGTGTGCAGTTTTGGTCTCCAAACTTGAGGAAGGACATCCTTGCTATTGAGGGAGTGTAGCGTAGGTTCACGAGGTTAATTCCCGGGATTGCGGGACTGTCATATGTTGATAGATTGGAGGGGCTGGGATTGTATACTCTGGAATTTAGAAGGATGAGAGGGGATCTTATTGAAACATATAAGATTATTAAGGGTTTGGATACACTAGAGGCAGGAAATATGTTCCCAATGTTGGGGGAGTCCAGAACCAGGGGCCATAGTTTAAGAATAAGTGGTAAGCCATTTAGAACGGAGATGAGGAAAAACATTTTCACACACAGAGTTGTGAGTGTGTGGAATTCTCTGCCTCAGAGGACGGTGGAGGCTGGTTCTCTGGATGCTTTCAAGAGAGAGTTCGATAGAGCTCTTAGGGATAGCGGAGTTAAGGGATATGAAGTGTAGGCAGGAACAGGGTACTGATTGTGGATGATCAGCCATGATCACATTGAATGGTGGTGCTGGCTCGAAGGGCCGAATGGCCTACTCCTGCACCTAATATTTTGTCTGCAAAACAGCAGAATGGCACAAGATGGTGGTGGAATCCAAAGTAGTGCAACGAAATATGAAAGTACATTTACAGAACAACCGAATTATCAAATGTAACTGTCATGTTAGAAAATAACATGGGAGTGTCCTAGCAACATAACAAAATCAGTGTTTGCAGGCTTGGTATTGAGCGGATGAAATTTTGGGTCAGGACTTTCTTCAGGGCCGGATGGGGGAGGAAAAGTGTGAGGTATGGGTATATTATTTAATATTGGAGAATGTTCATACTATTGGGTTGTAGGCTACCAAAACGCAGTATGAGATGCTTTTCTTCCATTTGTGCGTATAATTGATATTAAAAATTGTTTGAGACTGCTGTCTGTTCTAGACAATCTGCAACTTCTGAAATTATTAGCTTCTTATCTACAATATGCTGCCAATTAAGAACACAGGCTACAACTGCACTCCCTGAACTTTGCTATCCTGAAGGGGTTTCATTCAGAATGATAGGTACCTGAACAGGAACTGCAAGGTTATTTTTGAATCAAAGAAGATAGTTACGCAAACCTTTGTTGGCTTGAGGACAAATGCGATTGCTAATTTGGGAGATCTCCCAAAAATTACATTTTTTAATCCTTTCATTCACAACACAAATTGTAGTTTTTGACTAACAAATATTGGTATCTGTGACTGCTTACACAATGTCCCCAAGCTGCATGTAGGAACATTAGCAAAATGTTCAAGCATTACTATAGTTAATATTTGTAATTACTCCACTGCACTGTGGAGTATTTAAGCTGTGATGTTAAACTATGTAATTGTGTTTTTTTTAATATTCCCCTCTCTCCACCAGTGTTAATGCATCCCAGCATAAGTTCTGTTCCATCAGAATATTACTCGACTTCCTCATTCACAGACCACAGTCTGTACATATTGGTGGAAATGTGTCATCCTCGATGACAATCAGCACGGGAGCACCTCAAGGCTGCGTGCTCAGCCCCCTGCTGTACTCACTCTATACTCATGACTGCGTAGCCAGACATAGTGCAAAGTCCATCATCAAGTTCTAAATGGCTTACCACTTATTCGTAAACTGTGGCCCCTCGTTCTGGACTCCTCCAACACTGGGAACATGTTTCCTGCCTCTAGCTTGTCCAAACCCTTAATAATCTTATATGTTTCAATAAGATCCCATCTCATCCTTCTAAATTCCAGAGTATACAAGCCCAGCCGTTCCAATCTATCAACATATGACAATTCCGCCATCCCGGGAATTAACCTCGTGAACTCCCTCAATAGCTAGAATGTCCTTCCTCAAGTTTGGAGACCAAAACTGCACACGATACTCCAGGTGTGGTCTCATTAGGGCCCTGTAAAACTGCAGGAGGACCTCTTTGCTCCTATACTCAACTCTTCTTGTTATGAAGGCCAACATGGCATTTGCTTTCTTCACTGCCTGCTGCAGTATAGGTTATACCTGCATGCTTACTTTCAGTGACTGATGAACAAGGACTCCCAGATCCCGTTGTACCTCCCCTTTTCACAACTTGACACCATTTAGATAATAACCTGCCATCCTGTTTTTGCCACCAAAGTGGATAACCTCACATTTATCCACATTAAACTGCATCTGCCATGCATATGCCCACTTACCCAACCTGTCCAAGTCACCCTGCATCCTCATAACATCCTATTCACAGTTCACACTGCCACCCAGCTTTGTGTCATCTGCAAATTTTCTAATGTTACTTCATCCAAATCATTAATATATATTGTAAATAGCTGCGGTCCCAGTACCGAGCCTTGCGGTACCCCACTAGTCACTGCCTGCCATTCTGAAAGGGACCCGTTAATTCCTACCCTACGTTCCTTGTCTGCCAGCCAATTTTCTATCCATGTCAGCACTCCACCCCCAATTCCATGTGCTTTAATTTTGCCCACCAATCTCCTATGTGGGACCTTATCAAATGCTTTCTGAAAGTCCAGGTACACTACATCCGCTGGCTCTCCCTTGTCCATTATCCTGGTTACATCCTCAAAAAATTGTTGTATTTATTGTTGTATTTATCATTATTGTATGTATACTGAAGATAAAAGGGAATGCCGATGCTGGAATTTTGAGCAAAAAACTTAATGCCGAAGGAACTCTGTGTCCATGGTGGAAAATGAACATTGTGGACATCTTGGGTTGAGTCCTTTCTTCAGACGATGGAGTAATGGGGAGAAAGCTGTGAAAGAGAAACAAGGTTGGGAAAAGCCTTGCAAATGATAGGTGGATACACGTAAGGGGGGGTGGGATGGATGTTGCGATTGGCAAATACAGTGGCAAAGGCTAGAGATACAAATGGGTATCATAAGAAAAGAAGAGGAGGTGTAAAATGGAGCTAGGGATATGGGCAGAAGGGGAAACAAGTAAGGGGGCAAAGAGGGGAATTGAGAGTGGTGGGGGAGAGGAAATAGGAACAGGGTGATGAAGATGGTGAGGGAAAAGGGGGAATGAGTCGATGGGCTGGATGGGGGAGAAGTCATAGAGTCATTGAGTGGTACAGTGTGGAAACAGGCCCAACTTGCCCACACCGGCCAACATGTCCCAGCTACACTAGTCCCACCTGCCAGCATTTGGTCCACATCCCTCCAAATCTGTCCTATCCATGTACCTGTCTAACTGCTTCTTAAATGTTGGGATAGTCCCTGCTTTAACTACCTCCTCTGGCAGCTTGTTCCATACATCCATGTGTGAAAAAGTGTGGGGTATGGGCATATTATTTCATATTGGATAATTCAGCGTTCATACCATTGGGTTCTGAATTACTGAAGCACAGTATGAGATGCATTTCTTCCATTTGTGTATGGCCTCGGAACATTTATCATGAAAAGGCATTAACCTAAAACATCAACTCTGTTTCACTCTTCACAGATGCTGCATAACTCTGAGTATTTCCAGCATTTGCATTTGTTTTGCTTTGTAATGCTGATGCTTAGAGATCCTTTCTCTGTAAAATGCCACACTTGAAGTCTTGTTACTGCTTCCTGTTGAGCTTTTAACAATTGAAAATGTTGTTGGTATTTGGTCTCTGAATTGCTTTGACTGATTGAAAGAGATAACATGGAAACAGGCCCTTCTAACCACCACGCCGACCATCGGTCACCCGTTCACAATAGTTCTATGTTATTCCACTTTCGCATCCACTCTCTACGCACTCGGGACAATTTACAGAGGTCAATTAACAAGCTACAATCCTGCGCATCCTTGGAATATGGGAGGAATCCAGAGTTTTATTTGACAGACTGAACGAGTGCAACTTTTTTTTCCCCTTTCTGTATTCTAACTCTTACCGAGTCTTGTTTGCCCATCTCGCCATTGCTTTCTGACTTGGATTTCACCAGGTCAAACCTTGACCAAAAACCTTGATTCTTCAAGCTTTTATCTTTGTTGGCACTTTGCCCCATAATTTTGTCAGATCCTATCTCTGAAAACTCCTTCACTGTGATCTAGGCACTTCTCCAATTCTGGCCTCATGTGGGTTCCCTAATTTTGTTTTCTTGTTGTCAGTCATGCCTTCAGCTATTTACTTCCTATGCGATGGAATTCTCTCCACCGCTCCCCGCTTCTTTTAAGACAGTCCTGCAAAACATACCTTTTTTTAAAATCAAGTATTGGCTCACCAGTTCCTGGATCTCTAAATGTGACTTGGTGTCAAACTTTGCTTGCTTATGCTATTGTGATGTGTTTGGGGATGTTATGCTGTGGTGTAAGTGCAATATAAAGACATGATGTTGAAGTTGTGGATCAATGAGATTCTGTCTCCATCAGATGCTTGTCACAATTGAGCCCTCGCAACACAATGATTAATGAGTTAGCAAGTTTTCGTAATCGCCTAGTTAATTGCCAGATATCTTGAAGCCTTGAAATTGTAGCATTTGTTTGGAATTCGGTGCCAAATGTATTAATGTGATTTGTCCCTTCTGGTATCTGACACCATTTTAATTAAATCAAAATGTTTGGGTAAATGCCATTATGTGTGCCTGTTCATAATCTGTTTTCTTAAATTCCCCATCAATAGTGCCATGTGCTCCATTCTGTTGATACCCTTGGTATTGACAGGCTTACTGAGACAGGTGGTGTTTTTCTTGCTTCCTGGGACATTCCAGAAGAGGCAGCTGCTGCAGCTCTTCTGATCAATGCCAGTTTATGCCACCTGCACTGGCTTTAAAGCTGGTCATCAGCACTTCGAGCACGACACTCAGAACAGGTGTTCTTCCTGGATTGTCATGCAGGAAATTAACCCTTCGGCCCACCATGTGTACACTGACACATCTAGACTAATTCCATTTTCTTGCACTTGGTCTGTAGCCTTCAGCGCCTTGCGATTCAAGTCTTTGTCCAGCTGCTTATATATTATGAGAGTACCTGCCTCAACCTCACAATTTAGGAACTGTGTTCCCGATTCCAACAACCCTCATGGTGAAAAGCTTCAGTGGAGGCTGAGGGTCTATGTCAAGAATGCCTTGAGGTGGTGGACTGGAACATATTCAAGATCACTTTATCCAGCCTGAATGGGCATACCTCAGTTGTCACTGGATTCATCAAGAAATATGTTGATGACTTTGATATGACAAAGACAATTCAAGTTTACCCTAACTGAAACCTTGGATGAACAGGGAGATTCACTCTCTGCTAAGGTCCAGGTCCAAGGCTTTCAAGAAGTTTACAAAAAAAACATTTGGGCAGATGGGACAGGTTTAGAGGGATATAAGCCAAGCGCAGGTAGGTGAGACCAGTGTAGATGAGGCATGTTGGTCGGTGTGGGCAAGTAGGGCCGAAAGGCCGGTTTCCATGCTATATAACTCTATGACTCTAAGAATGATCCCACACAGTAAAAGAATGCCAAGTTCGATATAGTAGTCAGGCCAAGTATGATCTTCATAAAGCCATCGGGGATGCCAGGAGACTTCCAAAACAAGATGGTGGTGCAATTTAATCAAACGGATGCCTGGAGATTGTGGCTGGAAACAATGCATGTCCATGAGATGTCTTTTGGATCCGTTTTGAACAGACTAACACTTACAGTGGCTTGCAAAAGTTTTCATACCCCTTGAACTTTTCCACATTTTGTCACGTTATAACCACAAACGTAAATGTATTTTATTGGGATTTTATGTGATAGACCAACACAAAGTGGTGCATAATTGTGAAGTGGAAGGAAAATGATACATAGTTTTCAAATTTTTTTACAAATAAAAAACTGAAAAGTGTCGCATGCAAAAGTATTCAGCCCCCCTGAGTCAATACTTTGTAGAACCACCTTTCGCTGCAATTACAGCTGCAAATCTTTTGGGGTATGTCTCTACCAGCTTTTCACATCTAGAGACTGACATTTTTGCCCATTCTTCTTTCCAAAATAGCTCAAGCTCAGTCAGATTGGATGGAGAGCGTCTGTGAACAGCAATTTTCAAGTCTTGCCAGAGATTCTCAATTGGATTTAGGTCTGGACTTTGACTGGGCCATTCTAACACATGAATATTCTTTGATCAAAACCATTCCATTGTAGCTCTGGCTGTATGTTTAGGGTCGTTGTCCTGCTGGAAGGTGAACCTCCGCCCCAGTCTCAAGTCTTTTGCAGACTCTAACAGGTTTTCTTCCAAGATTGCCCTGTATTTGGCTCCATCCATCTTCCCATCAACTCTGACCAGCTTCCCTGTCCCTGCTGAAGAAAAGCACCCCCACAGCATGATGCTGCCACCGCCATGTTTCACAGTGGGGATGGTGTGTTCAGGGTGATGTGCAGTGTTAGGTTTCCGCCACACATAGCGTTTTGCATTTAGGCCGAAAACTTCAATTTTGGTCTCATCTGACCAGAGCACCTTCCTCCACATGTTTGCTGTGTCCCCCACATGGCTTGTGGCAAACAGCAAACGGGACTTCTTATGGCTTTTTTTCAACAATGGTTTTCTTCTTGCCACTCTTCCATAAAGGCCCGATTTGTGGAGTGCACGACTAATAGTTGTCCTGTGGACAGATTCTTCCACCTGAGCTGTGGATCTCTGCAGCTCCTCCAGAGTTACCATGGGCCTCTTGGCTGCTTCTCTGATCAATGGTCTCCTTGCCTGGCCTGTCAGTTTAGGTGGACGGCCATGTCTTGGTAGGTTTGCAGTTGTGCCATACTCTTTCCATTTTCGGATGATGGATTGAACAGTGCTCCGTGAGATGTTCAAAGCTTGGGATATTTTTTTATAACCTAACCCTGCTTTAAACTTCTCCACAACTTTATCCCTGACCTGTCTGGTGTGTTCCTTGGGCTTCATGATGCTGTTTGTTCACTAATGTTCTCTAACAAACCTCTGAGGCCTTCACAGAATAGCTGTATTTATACTGAGATTAGATTACACACAAGTGGACTCTATTTACTAATTAGGTGACTTCTGAATGCAATTGGTTGCACTGGATTTTATTTAGGGGTATCAGAGTAAAGGGGGCTGAATACTTTTGCACGTGACACTTTTCAGTTTTTTATTTGTAAAAAAATTTGAAAACCATGTATCATTTTCCTTCCACTTCACAATTATGTGCCACTTTGTGTTGGTCTATCACATAAAATCCCAATAAAATACATTTACGTTTATGGTTGTAACGTGACAAAATGTGGAAAAGTTCAAGGGGTATGAATACTTTTGCAAGCCACTGTATGTTCAACTTAGGCATCCCCCACTGGCTCTGGCTCTGGCTCGTACATCTGAGTGGGATAAAAATCAGAACTGCTTTTAAGACGGTATAATCTTGGAAAGAAGCTCTAACATCGACCGTAATGAAGTGCAATGGACAGTATTTGTGCCAGTCATCCAGCTGATCCAGACCCCTCTGCAATTTGTGTATAGGAAAAATAGGTCTACAAGGAATGCCATCTTTGCACTACATTCAGCACTGGATCGCCTTGACAATAAGGTTACCTTTGTCAGGATTTTATTCATCGATTACAGCTTGACCATCAAGACTATATTACCAAATAAGCTTGCCCCTAAACTTCTGGAACTTGGCCTTGGGACCTCCATCTGCAGCTGGCTTCTCGACTTCTTGATCAGCAGACCTCAGTTGGTTAGGATTGATCATAACATTTTCTCCTCTCTTGTCCTCTAAACTGGTGTTCTTTAGGGTTGTGTGTTTGGTCCCTGGCTCCATTCCGTATGCACCCATGGATGTGGGAGCACGTACGTCAACTTGATCTTTAAGTTTTTGCTGATGATGCTGCCTATGATGCCAACATTGTTGGCCGGATCTACAACAACGATGAGATAAAGTTCTGGAATCAGGGCAATAACTTAGACCTTAACATCAGGAAGAAGAAAATGTTGGTTGTTGATCTGAGGAAGCAAGCAGGATGAACACCTGCCTGGCCTCATCAACAGAGCTGCTGACGAGATGATTGTCAGGGTCATTTTCTTAAGAATACATATTACCAGTAACCAAACTAAGTCCGTTCACCAAGCGGTGATCAAGATAACACACCAGCGTATTTACTTTGTTAGACATCTGAGAAGATTCATCAAGTCCACAAGGATTCTCTCGAGCTTCTGTCACAAGGCTGTAGTAAGTATTCTGACGGGATGCATTTGCAGAGACTGCATCTGCAGAGACTATCAAGTTCATCGCAGACTGGTTACTTCCTTCCACCCAATCCATCTTCACGGTTCGATGTATCAGCAAGGCTGGAAATACGGTCAAGGATGCCTGACCCCCTGGTCATTCCTTTTTCTCTCTTCCTCCTTCTGGGAGAAGATACAGGAGCTTGATAGCTCAGACATCCAGAACTTAAGAACAGCTTCTTCCCACTGCCATCCAACACCTGAACCACTCAGAAGATAGACTCAAAAAGCTGGAGTAACTCAGCGGGACAGGCAGCATCTCTGGAGAGAAGGAATGGGTGACGTTTCGGGTCAAGACCCTTCTTCAGACTGGTTTGGGATAAGGGAAACGAGAGATATAGATGGTGATGTGGAGAGTTAAAGAACAATGAACGAAAGATATGAAAAAAGTAACGATGATAAAGGAAACGGGTTGTTTGTAGGGTGAAAATGAGAAGCTAGTGTGACTTGGGTGGGGGAGGGATAGCGAGAGAGGGAATGCTGGGGCTACCTGGTGAGTGAAATCAATTTTCGTACCACTGCCCAAGCTGCCCAAGTGAAATATGAGTTGCTGTTCCTCCAATTTGCGTTTAGCCTCACTCTTACAATGGAGGAGACCGAGGACAGAAAGGTCTGTGTAGGAATGGGAAGGAGAATTAAAGTGTCCAGCAACCGGGAGATCAGGTTGGTTCACGCGAGCTGAGCGAAGGTGTCCGCGAAATGATCGCCCAGTCTGCGTTTGGTCTCGCCGATGTATAAGAGTCCACATCTTGAACAACGGATACAGTAGATGAGGTTGGAGGAGGTGCAAGTGAACCTCTGACTAACCTGAAAGGACTGTTGGGGTCCCTGGACAGAGTCGAGGGAGGAGGTATTGCGGCAGGTGTTGCATCTTCTGTGGTTGCAGTGGAAGGTACCTGGGGAGGGGGTGGTTTGGGTGGGAAGGGATGAGTTAACCAGGGAGTTGTGGAGGGAATGGTCTCTGCGGAAGTCGGAAAGGAGTGGAGATGGGAAAACGTGGCTCGTGTTGGGATCCCGTTGGAGGAAATTTCGGAGGATGATGTGTTGTATGCGACGGCTGATGGGGTGGAAGATAAGGACTAAGGGGACTCTGTCTCTGTTGCGACTAGGGGACGGGGAAGCCAGGGCGGAGATGCGGGGTACCGAGGAAACACGAGTTAGGGCCTCATCTATGATGGGAGAGAGGAACCCCCATTCCCTAAAGAATGAGGACATCTCAGATGTTCTAGTATGGAACACCTCATCTTGGGCACAGATACGGCGTAGACGGAGGAATTGGGAGTGGAGGATAGTCTTTGCAGGAAGCGGGGGGGGGGGGGGGAGTGTAGTCAAGATAGTTGTGGGAGTCAGTGGGTTTGTAATAGACGTCAGTCAATAGTCTATTTCTTGTGATGGAGACTGAGATCAAGAAAGGGGAGGGAGCTGTCGCAGATGGTCCAAGTAAATTTGAGTGCAGGATGAAAATTGGTGGTGAAGTCCATGAGTTCTGCATGGGTGCAGGAGGTAGCACCAATGCAGTCATCAATGTAACAGAGATAGAGTTCGGGGATAGCCCAATGTACACCTGGAACAGGGATTGTTCAATGTACCCTACAAAGAGGCAGGCATAGCTGGGGTCCATGCGGACTTGGAGGAAGGGGCAGGAATCAAAGGAGAAGTTGTTGAGGGCGAGGACCAGCTCCGTTAGGCGGAGTACAGTGTTAGTAGAGGGAAATTAGATGGTTCTGTGTTCGAGGAAGAAACGGAGGGCTTTAAGGCCTTCCTGGTGGGGGATGGATGTGTAGAGTGACTGAATGTCCATAGTAATGATGAGGGAGTGGGGGCTCAGAAAGCGGAAGCCATTTAAGAGACGAAGGGCATGTGAGGTATCTTGGACATGGGTTGGGAGAGATTGGACCAGGGGGGAAAGGATGGAGTCGAGGTACGTGGAAATCATTTCCACAGGACAGGAGCAGGGAGAAACAATGTGTGAACCAAAACATCACCAATTCCTTCTCTCCAGAGATGCTGCCTGTCTCGCTGAGTTACTCCAGCGTTTTGTGTCTATCTTTGGTTTAAACTAGCATATGCAGTTCCTTCTTACACCTGAATCATTCACCTCTTTCACACCCCATTCCTGGAGATGCTGCCAAATGCTCTTACTCTTAACTAGACAATAGGTGCAGGAGTAGGCCATTCGGCTCTTCGAGCCAGCACCGCCATTTAATGTGATCATGGCTGATCATCCCCAATCAGTACCCCGTTCGTGCCTTCTCCCCATATCCCCTGACTCCGCTATTTTTAAGGGCCCTATCTAGTTCTCTCTTGAAAGCATCCAGAGAACCTGCCTCCACCGCCCTCTGAGGCAGAGAATTCCACAGACTCACCACTCTCTGTGAGAAAAAGTGTTTCCTCGTCTCCGTTCTAACCTCCGTTCTACCTCTTGGAGAACTCAACTCAGTACCTTTGACTTATTCTTTCCAATTCTGTAGAACGGTTACACTTTCTGTTTCCACTATATCCCACTGGTTCTCGTCTACCTCGTTCATTTATTTTGTTATTGTACTTTAATATTTCTTTGCACTAAAACATTGCATCATTCAGTCTGTTTTGCACTGGCCACATTAATTGTTGTCTTTATCTTTACTGTACGAATACAGTTTACTCCAAGGCTTGTGTGAACAACATTAATGTAATTGCATTATGGTATATACCACAAACTGTTTGAATCCAATCTAAACCTCTTCTGCCTTACTTTACATTGTAGACACTTAAGCTAAGGGGAATGCTTCCTTTTATCCACTCTTCCCGGTGTGCATTTCCATTAAATGTTCAGTATAAACTATTTTATATGCATTGGAGTTCAGAAGAATGCGAGGTGATCTTATTGAAACCAGATTTTGAGGGGGATTGATGAGGGGAATAGGAAGCTAAACAATCTGTGGAATTTTGTGCTCGGGTAATTGGTCAGACTGTTTCATTGTATGTATTCGGGGTCTGGATGGGGAGCTGTGGATTATGGGAAAGTGGAACTGCGGCCAGGGACAAATCTTACTGAATGATGCACCAGGCTCCAGGAGCTGTGTAGATTCATTGAGTCCTATTGCACAGAAACAGGCCCTTCGGCCCAGGTTGCCCATGCCAACTAAAGTGCCCCATCTGTACTTAGCAATGTTACAACATTTTGAGATTTTAAAAATCAAGTCTGTAATTTATCCCATCAGATAAAGCATAAAAAGAAGTTTAATTTGACACCTAATTCACTTTCATATCTTCAGTATTAAAAAGGTTATGGCCATTTTCATACTCGGAAATTAGCATCTTGTTCTCTATTGCTTTTTCATTGACTTAACACAAAAGCTGTGATCGAGGACAGTCAAAAGCCCATAACTTTCTTAAAAATTAAGAGAACTGAAAGAAATGTTCAGTTATTATAGATTGAAGCATTCTGAAACAAATATGAAACAATCTTACTTAGACGACATGAAATTAAAGCATATAATTAGTTAGTTACCTAATTGTAGCTAATTACAAAATTCAATTACTAGATCTAAACATTTATCAATTTCTTAAGAATAGATTAACATTTTTAAAAAGCCTAAGTGTCCAAATAACATTCACACAAGAATTCACAATATAACATAATTTTAAAATCTCATTGTCATGGATTTATAGGCCAAATGGAAGGAATTTAATGTTTAATACCTGTAAATTAATGGCCATTTAAATCATCTTGCAAGTGGGTTTTTCTGGAACGCGATCGATTGGAACGTTGCATTTGCGGTGAATTTAAACCCGTATCGGCATGAAAAATACTGCCGGTTCGTTCGGGGGGAAAAAATCACCGTTTCGCAACTTAAAATGTGAATTAAAGGCATCTTAAGGAGCACTTTTATACATAAAATAAACGGCTTTCGTTTACCTGTCCCGTGCGTGAAATCCGTCCCCGTTGTCAGCGTTGACAGCTTTAGAAGCTGATTTAAAAATAACTCCAGCGCTGAAATTGTCGGGGGATTTTTAAAACAATATACACAGAACGCCCGTCGGAACCATTCTTCAGCAAAAGCTTGCACTCCAACGAAATATAATACAGGACATGGTAGGAGAAACCCGCGTTTTAACCCCGCCTCAAAGGCGCCAAAATCGCGCACACGGCCAGTGGCAGAATTGCAGCGCCGCTGAAGGTAAGTATTGTAACATACCTACTGTACTGGTCTCATCTGGCTGCATTTGGCCCATCTTTTCCCATCCATGTACCTGTCCAAATGTCTTTTAAATTATCACATTTAATTTAGTTTCATTTAGAGATACAGCATGGAAACAGGCCTTTGGCACACCGACCAGCGATCCCTGTACACTAACACTATCCTACACACTAAGGACAATTTACAATTTGTTTACCCTTACCCTTACAATTAGCCCTACAAACCTGTATGTCTTTGGAGTGTTGGAGGAATCCGGAGCACCCGGAAAAAACCCACGCGATCACAGGGAGAACGTACAGCATCCATACTGACAGCACCCATAGTCAGGATCGAACCCGGGTTTCTGGCGCTGTAAGGCAGCAACTCCACCGCTGCACCACCATGTTGCCCATTATGATCCACCATCATTCCCAATTATGATGGAATTATGGTTCACTCCAGATTATCTTTTATTAAAATGTACAGCATAAATTTGAGAAATTATCTGATTTTCTGTACAACAAACAAATATGGTGGCTGAAGTAGCAACACTTTAATCCCAAAGTTTATTCAATTGTGAGTGTAAATAGAAGACAGAAATGGAAACAGTTTCTCTCAACTTCACCGGTACTAGAAAATGTATAGTGGACATATTTGGAAAACAGCTCACCGATATATGCATATGGCTATGTAATGGAATGAATTAAGAATTTTTTCCTCTAAGGTTGTAAGTCGGTGGCCTATTTCCAGCCTTGAGTTGTAAAGATATTTCAGAGGAGGTTCTTCGTTGTGTAGCAATGCATACTTTTGCTTTAATCACAATCCGTTCCCAGCGATGAACTTTATTGGACTCTTGTTTTGACCAGTTCCAAAATGTATTTCCACTTTGACATTGTTCAATTGAGGGGGGGTTGGAGAGCTGGCGATTGTGGGGCCTTGAAGAAGATGCTAGGGCTGGCTGTAAAGGGAGTTGCTTTTGTCCTGAGAAGAACTGATAAGAGATTTACTGAGTTGTAAATCCAGAGTTGATTTGGCAGCAACTACCCGTTATTCATTTCCTTCACAATGCTGAGGAGAATAAACCAAATGATGTAATAACTACTTGCTTATTGAAAAATGTCACCACATAAAATTCCAAAATGGATGAGGGAGGGAGGTTTCCTTTTTTATTAGGAGAATTTTTAGAATCCGTAGTTTTGTTTAACCATTGCACTACTTGGTTTCTGGAATGTGTGTAATGAATGCTGCTCTGCTTTAGTTATATTTGAGAATTAATGAAGCTAATCCAAAGAAGAATTGTTTATAATTAGAAGACTTTGAAACTGCTTTCCAGGCTTCCGCCAGACGTCTACATGGTGTTGTCTCAATTGTTTCATAAGGAAGATGGCCCATCATGTGTATCTTAATTATCTCAAGGGTGGAGGCCAAGTTGAAAGAAGGAATCCCAACATGAGTGTGTAAATTTATCATTTGTGACAGTTTACAACCCTGTGTACATGGAGCTGTTCCACCAAAGGTGTGCAGCCATTTTGCTGCAACAGATCTTGGGGGTTTGGGGAATGATGTGAAGTAGAGTACTAGAGCACACATTGGGTTATAGTAGTCACATTACTGGATTAACACTTAGAGTAGAGAGTTCAAATCCCACAAGTGCTTTCTGTGTGCTTTTGTAATAAGTTAGTCTTGTTTGCCTTTGGCAAAGCAGTCCACTGCATGGAAGTGTGCCAAATTGAGTTTGATATATTGTGGAAGGAAAATGTTATTCAGCTGTGGGTAAAATTTAACAACTAAATGGATAGCTCTTTCACTGGGCTAGCAGAGGCATGATGGCCTGACTGTCCTTGCATAATGTGCTGAATTACAACTTTTGGAAGTAAAAAATATATATTTGGGAACAGCTAAGTCAGTGAATTGAGCTTTCTGACTTTATGCTACACTTTTCTGAACAGCTATTTGATTTTCAGTTCCTGAGATGTTTGGCTAGATGTATCCCTAACTGTGAATTAAGCAAAACCTAGATGCAGGACAATCTTGTTATTAAACCTCAATTGAACAGAAGATGAAACTTTTGGAGTAGTCCATTTTCAACATGGAACTGAAAGCAAACCACATAGCAGAGTCCCAACCCTAAACGTCATCTATCCATGTTCTCCAAAGATGCTGCTGCCTGACCCGCTGAGTTACTTCAGCACTCCGTGTCATATTTTAAACCTCCTCTAATATTGGGGACAAAAATATATTTTTGTTGTCCCTCCGTTTGCTTATTCTACCTTCCTCATCTGAGACCTATGAAATGGAACCATACAGTAAAAAAAATGCTACACTTGTACTGTAATCTCAGCATCATCTCCAAATATTGGTTCAAATTTGAAATCAGCCATTTGCCCAGAAAAGAAAACCAAAATCTAAGGACATTTCAAAGCTGTATAAATGAAGCATGATTAGGAAAACGTTATTTAATTATAAAAAATCATTTATTGAGGAACTTTGAAAACCTGAAAATACAAACAGTGTCCCTGCATTTGTAAAAGTAACTGAATTCTTGACAAAGATTCCTCATCCAAAAGGTTATGTCTTTTCTCTCTTCAAATACTACCAACTCACGTAATATTCCAGCATTTAACACCGTGTTGAAGCCCCCTGTTTTGAGATTATGCCTGGGCAATTTGTTAAAATGGGGTAGAGGGACCAAATATTCAGTACTTTATTCGCAATAATTATTTTAATAACCATAAAATATACTAAACCCTGAATCCAAGACATACTAAATTTAAAGTAGCTCTTTCTTCCCAAGAACCCTTTCTGGCTTAAGTCCTCCCTCCACCACCTCCAGTTTAAATTCCATTTGGAATATTTTGGAGGACCAGGAAACCAAGAACAAGAACAAGAATACACTCGTGGCTATAAATCTCTGCTTTGTCTCACTGCTGCTTTTCTGAAAGATACAGAATTAAATTAAAAATATTGCTAATGAAAGTTTGACTCACTTTTAACCTTCCATGCAACTTAGCAGTTCTAATCGTCACTGTTTGCATATCTCGTAGCTTCTGATGATGATAAACTTACCTGCTCATCTTCGATGATGATGTCATTTTAGCCTCTTCTATTAACTATGGAAGTGCATTCCCCAGCCTGTGTGCTGACGTTTGTTCCAAATCTTTGGTACTGTAATTTCTTTGTAAAGCCTCTCAATGACTGAAAGTATACTTCATCCTTCAATAATTTTAAACGCTTCCATCATATAGCTCTGTAATCTGTTCTGAGAAAACTAATAAGACCCATTGTTTCAACTCTTTGCACTTGTTTCCTCAAACTGGAGAACATCACAGTTAATCTGCACTGGGCCTCTATCCATAATATGCTGCATAATATCCAGCGGGAAAGACAGTCAGAGAGCCAACGGGAATGATGGGGGGTCCGGCGGGGAGGGGTGGGGGAGCCAAGCACAAAGGGGGGCCCAGGGGGGAAGAGGGTGCTGCCATGTGCAGTGGCAGGCAGTGGATAGTCTGAAGAAGGGTCTCCACCTGAAATGTCACTGATTCCTTCTCTCCAGAGATGCTGCCTATCCTGCTGAGTTACTCCAGCATTTTGTGTCTACTAGTAGATAGGACAGTTTGGTGAACTTTTGTAACTTTGTCGGAGCCAAAACGTGGCGACACTTGTGTATTGCCTAGGTGAGGTCTGCTACATGATTTTATTGGGTTGTATGTAGCAATGTTACAAAATTTTGAGATTTTAAAAATAAAGTCTGCAATTTATCCCATCAGATAAAGCATAAAAAGAAGTTTAATTTGACACCTAATTCACTTTCATATCTTCAGTATTAAAAAAGTTATGGCCATTTTCATACTCGGAAATTAGCATCTTGTTCCCTATTGCTTTTCCATTGACTTAACACAAAAGCTGTGATCGAGGACAGTTAAAAGCCCATAACTTAAAAAGTAAGAGAACTGAAAGAAATTTTCAGTTATTATAGATTGAAGCATTCTGAAACAAATATGAAACAATCTTACTTAGAAGACATGAAATTAAAGCATATAATTAGTTAGTTACCTAATTGTAGCTAATTACAAAATTCAATTACTAGATCTAAACATCTATCAATTTCTTAAGAATAGATTAACATTTTTAAATAGCCTAAGTGTCCAAATAACATTCACACAAGAATTCACAATATAACATAATTTTTAAATCTCATTGTCATGAATTTACAGGCCAAATGGAAGGAATTGAATGTTTAATACCTGTAAATTAATGGGCATTTAAATCATCTTGTGAGTGAGGATTTTCTGGAACGCGATCATTTGGAACGTTCATTTGCTGTGAATTTAACCCCGTATTGGCATGAAAAATACTGCCGTTAGTTCGGGGAATAAAATCACTGTTTCGCATGAAAAAATGTGAATTAAAGGCTTCTTAAGAACCACTTTTATACATTTAAATAAACCACTTTCGTTTACCTGTCCCGTGTGTGAAATCCGTCCCCGTTATCGGCGTTGACGGCTTCAGGAGCTGATTTTAAAGTGACTCGAGCGCTGACATTGTCGATTTAATAAATATAAAAAATTCACAAAACGCCCCTAGGAACGATTTTTCAGCAAACGCTTGTACTCCAACGAAATATAATTCAGGACAAGGTAGGAGAAACCCGCGTTTTAAGCCCGCCCCCCCCCTTAAAGGCGCCAAAATCGCGCACACGGCCAGTGGCAGAATTACAGCGCTATTGAAGGTAAGTTTTGTAACATACCTATTGTATGCAAAACAAAACATTTCACTGCACCTAGTGACAATACATGTGACAATAGAGTATCATTGAATGTAACTTCATAACTGAGGTCAGAGTAGGGTTATTTAAAGGTTTGACTAAGTTGACTTAGAGGTGTGTCATAATTGGTAGAACAAGTTCTGATTCATTTTTGTTTCCAACTATTTATTTTGAAACGTTTTACACAAAGAGCAAAAAATCGCAACAAATATATAGTGTGCTTAACAGCTGAACAGGGCTCGGAAAACAATTGCAATATATGTTCTGGGGAAAATATAGCCTTAGCGTAGAAAATATGGGTTTACAACAGATGGACAGCAGATTAAAGATCCTCGCCATCCCACAGTAACATAGGGAATGTTCTTAGCAACTACCTGAGCTGTGAATTCCAGGAAGTTCTTGCATTCAACCCCTGAGATGTGCTGAATTAGTTGATCTACTTTCAAGGTTGTACATTTGGCCGAGTGATGTCTCTAGATTGAAATATGGAAAATTGAACAACGTTTTGCAGAGAAATGTTCCCTAAAGTGATTATCGGTGTCCAGAAAATTAAATGTAATTCAAATTCAGATCAGTTCAGATTCAGATTTGTGTATGTCAAATACACCAGGATGCAATGAATTTTATAGTCACTTGAGTAAACACGACACGGTAATGATAGATACAGCAATAAAAATGCAAAACAGCAGAATGTGACAGACATTGTCAAGTAATTGTCATTCAGGGTGGCACTGTAGCACAGCTTTACAGCACCAGACACCTGGGTTCGATCCTGACCATGGGTGCTGTCTGTTCGGAGTTTGTACATTCTCCCTGTGACCATGTGGGCTTTCTCCAGGTGCTTCGGTTTCTTCCACACTCCAAAGATGTACAGGTTTTTGGTTAATTGGCTTTTGTAAAATGTAAATTGCCCTCATGTGTAGGATAGTGCTAGTGTTAGGGTGATCGTGGTCCACGCAGACTCTGCTGAAGGGTCTGTTTCCGCATTGTATCCCAAATGTCTAAAGTAATCTGAGGTAGTACACAAAAAACTAAAGTGCAATAATGGAATAACTGAATGAGGTAAAGTTAAGAGTAAGGCTATGTAGTAGCATCTCTGGAAAGGAGGTGTGTGAATGAGGCGATTGGTTCAGGAGTATAATAGGCATGGGAAGACACTGTTCTTAAGTCTGGACATCCGAGCTTTCAAGCTCCTGTATCATCTGAGAGAAGGTAGAAGAGAGAAACGGATATTGGCAGGGTGATAGGCATCCTTGGCGATATTTCCAGCTGTCCTTATGCAATGCACTGTGAAGATGGACTGGGTGGAAGGAAGTGAAAAGCCTGTGATGGACTGGGCTGTGTTCATCACTCTCTACGTGTACAGGCCGTCAAAAGCAGAATAGTTGCCATACCAAGCTGGGATTCATATAGCACATCTGCAGGAGTTAGAGAGAATCCTCGTGGACATGCTGAAGTTACTTGGATGCCTAAGAAGGTAAATACACCAATGTACATTCTTGATTGTGGCATCAATGTGAAGTGACCAGGTTAGGTTACTGGTGATATGGGTGCAAAGAAGCATGAAGCTGTTAACCATCTCTTCAGCAGCTCCATTGATGAGGACAAGGTTGTGTTCAACGCCTCCCCCCAGCATTTGAAGAATGGCAGATTAAAGACTGAATTAAATAAATACTTTGCGACTATCTTCAGAAAGGAGTGGGGAAACCAAATATTATAGTTTATAAAAATGACTGAAAATAATGCATTGGATAAAGCTAGAGACGAGATGTAGAGATCACTTTTGGCATTGTTAAAAGTAGATGAGTTACCAGTATTGGATTGGATAATAAAGGAAGCGGGTACTGACCATCATTTTGCAATTCTTTTTGGTTAATAGCAAAATGCCAAAGGACTGGAAGACTGTTAATATGGTTCCATATTTAAAAAGGGAATAGGTGATAATTCAATAATTACAGGCAATTCAGCCTAATGTGATTCATGTATAGATTATTGGAGGTATCCTGGGGGATAGTACTACCCTTTAGTTAAAGTCACAGGCTAATCAACAAGTGATTTGTTTAAAAAGTGTTCAATTCACTTTGTAGTGACAGGTTTTACACCACCTCAAGGATTTAGTCCTCGATAGTCACTTTAATTGATGACCATGGATCAGAAGGTAATCTATACGCACCCACAAGCTCTCCACAAGACATTCAATGCCGTCAAAAGATAAATCTTCCAGAAACAGTCTCTTGATTAATAGTTTTTTTATTGTAGTAGTACGAACAGTAAGATAATTCATAAAGTCTTCTGCTTGTATAAGTACATTACAATCATACTCGTGGTCATGCTCATGCATGGTCAAAAACCATGTCTCTTCCCTGATCTTCTTCGAACTAAACTGAACTCCTTGGGAGTCTGCGCCAGAATCCCAGCTGCAAACCACGCCCCAGACTACGTATAAATCCCACCCACATAATTACAGGCAGATACAATTTAAAGGTAACTGGTTATAGCTATAATGGCTACTATACACTTGATTGAATTTTCTGAGGAAATACAAAGGTTGAAGAGGGAATTCTGATTGATGGCTTCCGTGTAAATTTTTACAAGGAATTTGGCAGAAGTCGCTCGCAACATTTTCATCAGAAAAGTGATAAGATTATCCAAAAGCAAAAACCTGAAATAACAAATAAAGAGCTCTGAAAATACTCAACCTAGGTGAAGGAGAATCTACAAAGTGAGAAATAGTTATCATTTTAGGTTGACTGCTCTTCAGCAAAATCAGCATAATTCATGAAAAAAGAGAGATGACAAATAGAAGGTCTTGATAAATAGGTTATTCCCAGTGAGGTTTAAGGAAACATCAGTAGTTTGCTCAGATAGGAAGAAAAAATGGCAAATGAAATTCATTCTGCAGAACTGCAAGGTCATGTACTTACTTAGGGAGGGGAAGCAAGTTAATAAAATTGTTAAGATATTGAGAAGTGTGAACAGTGGAAAGGTCTTGGAGTTCATGCTGAAAGTTAATGGAGCGGCTGGTTGTGCCTTGCTGACTACTTGACACTTTTGGCTAAAGCATAAGATGTAAGAGCAGGCTGGTAATGCTAGAATTGTTTGCAACACTATTAATGCTGGAGTACATGGAACAATACAACATAGGGAAATGCCCATCGGCCCACAATGTCTGTGACGTACATAATGCCAAGACCAACACTCATCTGCCTGCACATAATCCATATCCCTCCATTCCCGGCATATCCATGTGCCTATCCAAAAGATTCCCACTGTCTACTGCATCTATGCTTCTCATAATTTTAAATACTTCTATCAGGTCTCCCCTGCACCTCCAGCGTTCTAGAGAAAACAATCCAAGTCTGTCCAACCTCTTCCTGTAGCTATTACCCTAATTCTGGGCATCCTTCTGGAAAATCTCCTTTGCACCCTTTCCTCAGCCTACACATTCTTTCTGTAATGGGGCGACCAGAACTGCGCATAATACTGCAAATGCGACCTAACCAAATCCTGTGAAGCTGCATCCTGACTGCTACTTATTTGGTTTTCACATTGCATGTGTTTTAGTGTTAGAGAGGTTCAGAAGAAATTGACAAGAAAACTCAGGACTGGAGAAGTTTAATTGAAGAGATGCTGAGATTCTGTTTTGGATCACAAGAAGTTGAGGGGAGATTTACTTGACGTATTTAATTTATAGGAGGCATAAATGGACTAGAAAGGAATGGACTGTCAACATCCCCTCCCAAAGAAAACATTGAAAAAGATAATTATTTTCGATCCAATGGGCAAGGAGTCGGGAATGATGTGGAATTTGCTGCCTAAAAATAATGGAGATGGATGTAGATTTAACGTTAGGACTAAAACGTGAAAAGTGGGATTAGTCTGAATTGTTCATTTATGAGTCACACACTGGGCTGAATGGCCTTCTTTGATCTGAGTATTTTTGTGACATAGATGGAAATTAATATCGTTTAAAATGCAAAATTCAATCAGATTTATTTTTGAGGTCATCCATTTACTTCCCCGTATCATTGAATTCGTCATCTGTGACTTTTATACTGCATCTGTGTCTTTTAAAGTTATTCTTGTAATTTTGGAAATTATCAGAGGGTAGTCTGTGGTGGACCTTGCCATGGGATAGTCAGCCTCTCCACTCATTTCAACAGTATGTGATTATAAATTTCTGCTTGACTGTTTATATGAAGCCTTAGTGCATTGAGGAATGGAAAATCTGCACACTAATTACTTGGTTATTGGTTACAGCGTTTCATTTCTGAGACTTGGGAGCAAATGTCTTCTCAAAGTTGAAGGATTGAAGTGTGTGGGAAGTAACTTAAATGTATTTTTGAGTTGGAAGTGAAATTGCACATTTCTGTGTTAGTTATGTGAAATAATTTCAAACATCTTTTAAGCGAGAGGAGCAATTGTCCTTTAGACCTTCCAGAAAGTAAACGTGCAAGTATTAGTTATACTTACGTGCAGTGTTATCAGGAGTATGAAACCAAGGATATCCATTTGGATAAACTGGATACCTTTGTTTCAGACTCCTGGTAATAATTTAATTATTAAAATGTCTTCATGGAGCTCTGAGGGATCAGCCTGAAGTGTCTGTTCCATATACTTCCAAAAATTGCAGCTTTTCCTCTTTCTATAATAGTCTTTTTGGTAGACTTGGCCAAGACCTTGTATGCTTCCCTTTGAACAATGAGCTAACCAGTGGGATATAGTGGAAACAGAAAGTGTAACCGTTCTACAGAATTGGAAAGAATAAGTCAAAGGTACTGAGTTGAGTTCTCCCAGAGGTATTTCTGTCAGTTGTTGATCTCTGTTAGTTCCCAGGTATAGCACAGCAGCATGGTTTATTTTAGTTTATTATTGTCATGTGTACTGAGGTACAATGAAAAGCTTTTGTTTGCGTGCTATCCGGTCAAAGAAAAGACGACACATGATTACGGGCAAGCCATCCACAATACACAGACAAAGGATAAAGGGTATGATATTTAGTGTAAGATAAAGTCCGATTAAAGATACTTCAAAGGTCTCTAACGAGGTAGATGGGAGGTCAGGACCGCTAACTAGCTGATGAGAGGACAGTTCTGTTTTCTGATGACTGCTGGGGAAAAACTGCCGTGAATCTGAAGTTGCGAACTTTCCAGCCACTGTACCTCTTGACTGATGGGAGAGAGGAGAAGAGGGAGTGACCGGGGTGAGACTGGTCCTTGATTATGCTGGTGGCCTTGCTGAGGGAGCATGAAGTGTAGATGGAGTCATTGGAAGGGCGGTTGGCTTGCGTGGTGGTCTGGGCTACGTCCACAACACTGCAATTTTTTGCGGTCTTGGATGGAGCTCTTCCCAAACCAGGCTTGTGAGGCATCCTGATAAAATGCTTTCTACGGCACATCTGTAGAAGTTGCTGAGAGTTGTTGGCGACATGCTGAACTTCATGAGCCTTATAAGGAAATAGAGGCATTTGGCTATAGCTTCGATGTGGCTGGTTCAGGACAATTTGCTGGTGATATTTATTCCTCCTTAACTTCAGAACTTTCTTGGCAGAGGAGGTTTTTAAGGCCCCTTGCTGTCACTGAAATAAGAACCTGAATGTCCCAACTTGAATAAAACTTGTGGCATCTAAAGCTTGCTTTGAATTCCTAACTTTGAGTTGCAGTGTTTAATTTACACATTGTGTACAGTTTAAGATCAAAGACTAATGATCATTGAGTGGGAAGGTGGTAAAGCCAATATGAACATCATGTTTGTTGTATTGCTGGGATTCGCAGTGTTGGTGGAATGTTTTTAAGCAAGAGCCATACCAAAATTGGTTGAAGCAGTATTGCTCGTTAATGCTGGGCTTGTATTTCTGGACTGTCAAGCTGGCTTGCACACAGAATTGCACTATGAATCCTGTTTACACACGATGAGGGAAACCACAAAGGTTTTTGCAAGTGTTGATGGATTTTTGTTTCTGGAATTAATATTTTATTTGAAAAATTGATTAAATGAACCGTAAAATACAAATACAACACTAATATTATCCAACTCGTGTTGAAAACATATATTTCAAAATTTAGTATAGTTTAGAGATACACCGCAGAAACTGGCCCTTCAGTCCTTCTGCGCCGACCAGCGATCCTCGCACACACTAATGCTATCCTACAAACACTGGGGACAATTTACAATTATGCCAAACCAATCGACACACAAACCTGTACGTCTTTGGAGTGTGGGAGGAAACTGGAGATCACGGAGAAAACCCACACAGGTCACGGGGCAAAACATACAAACTCCGTAGAGACAAGCACCTGTTGTCAGGATCGAACCCGGGTCTCTGGCACTGTAAGGCAACAACTCTACCACTGCGCCACTGTTCCGCCCTCAGTTCCACTTCCACAATTAAGTGGAAATACACATTAGCTTAAGGAATATAAAATATGATTACTTGCTGTGACATGCCTGACTAGATTGATGCATTTTTAACAAGAAGTTCTAGTTTCGGTCTCCACCCAGTCACTTTGTTCTCTCCATCCCTTTCCCTTCTCCTGCACGTCTTAAAGTACATTTCTTAGTTCTGATGAAAGGTCACAACTGGCAGCATTGATTGTTTCTCTCTTCAGCAACACTGCCTGATTAGCTAAATGTTTCCAGCAATCTCTATTTTATTCAAAAAGATACACTCCAATTATTTTATCATGTATTTGTACACTGGGTGGCTTGATTGTAATCATGTATTGTCTTTCTGCCGACTGGTTAGCACGCAACTGAACCTCGGACACGTATCAATAAACTAAACTATACTAACTAAATATCTTATTGAATCTTGTTCTGGATAGTAATCCTGATGTAGATTATCTCCTTGAACTTTTTAATATATTTTCAACATTACGGGTGTAATGAATGTCATGCTCCTCTGCACAGTTTGATAGAGCAGACCATTGCCTTGTTGAATCAGTGCTTCCCAATATTCATTGCTGGTGCTAAAAACAAAGTGCTTGAAGAACTCAACAGACCAGTCAGCATCTGTGGAGGGAAAGGCAGGGGATGTATCAGGTCAGGACCCTCCTTCGGGACCTTGCTTTTTGCTTAAGTTTCCAGCATCTGCAGTCTCTGTGTCAACATCTTTCATTGTCTGGACGGCTTCAGTGTGGGTGGTTAAGTGTGCTTACTTATGCTGATTAAGAGTGTTCATCGGAGTGTTGAGCACCAAAGTAATAACATTGATGCTGATTGACATTAGAGCCTACCTGCTCTGTCTGTAGATAGGCACACTGCACATCACTTTTGTATTTTCAGGGACTCAAGATGCAGGTATCATTTGTCCCAGTTTTCATGAGGAATGTTTTGCCAAACTGTAGAATGATGTTGAAAATTTGAATCTCAGGAGTCAAGAGTCAAGAGTGTTTTATTGTGCTATGTCCCAGAACGGAACAACAAAATTCTTACTTGCAGCAGCACAACAGATATGTAAACATATTACTCTGTAAAACCCATAATAAACAACGACAAAAAATCGGTATATATATTTAAAAAAACCAGACATTAGACATAGACATTAGTTCAGAACCAGTCTGAAGAAGGGTCTTGACCTGAAACATCACTCATTCCTTCTCTCCAGAGATTCTGCCTGTCCCGCTGAGTTACTGCAGCATTTTGTGTCTATCTTCAGTGTAAACCAGCACCCGCAGTTCCTTCCTAAACAATAATAGTGCAAAGTCAAAACTCTATAGAGTTTGGAGCCTGTTTGCAGTGTTTATTGGCCTGATGGTTGTAGCCTAGGGATAAGTTGGATAAACAGATCAAACATCAGTAGGTTCTGGAGAAACGTGCTGACGTGGCTGCGGACTTGTTGAATTGTTTCCATTTGTTAATAAACCATTCACCTCCATATAGAGTGTTCTATCTGGAAGTGATTGAAGACCCTATGTTCTGATATTTGGCTGGTCTTTATCTGGCCTTTATTTTTGCTTTTGGGTTCCTGTATAAAATTCAACCAGAAGTCTTATTCTCTGCGATCTAGATTTTGACTGGCTGGGGAGAGGAATGGAAGGAAAGCATTGTGCCACAATAGCATCTTGAAAGCATCATTAGCATGTTGTGGAGAGATGGTGCTAGTATACAAGACATTGATGAGGCAATATTTAGAGTATTGTGTTCAGTTTTGGTCACCATGTTCTAGGAAAGATGTCAAGCTGGAAAGGGTGCAGAGGAGATTCTGGAGGATGTTGTCGGGAGTTGAGGACCTGAGCTATAGGGAGAGGTTTAGCAGGCGAGGATTCTATTCCTTGGAGCGCAGGATGATGAAGGGTGATCTTAAAGAGATGTACAAAAACACGAGAGGAGTAGATCGAGTAAATGTACAGAGACTTTTGGTCAGAGTAGGGGAATCGAGAAACATTTAATAGGAACCTGAAGGCTAACTTTTTTACACAAAGGGTGGTAGGTGTATGGAACGAGCTGCCAGAGGAAGTAGTTGAGACAACGTTTAAGAAACATTTATACAGATACATGGATAGGACCGGTTTAGAGGGATATGGGCCAAACACAAGCAGGTGGGACGAGTGTATATGGGGCATGTAGGTCGGCGCAGGAAGGTTGGGCCGAAGGGCCTGTTTCTACTCTGTATGACTCTTATCTTCAATAGCAATATTGTCACATCAGTCTGAGCTTTTCCCACATGCCACCTGCCCTCAACAATTAGTACCAGTTGCCATACATTTAAGGAAACTTCTTCCCCACACCCTCTGACTTGCTATACAAACATCCACAAAACAAAACTGATGGTCTTTTTACAAGGAAGGGGTAAACTTATAAACTTTGAGTCTTAAGACGACCTCCGAACTGCCATTAGACAATCAAATGCACTCTAAATGGACAGATGTAAAACAAATAAAATAGGCAACATAGCTAAGCGTGTGTGAAAATCATTAAAAATTAATGTCTAAAATAAAAAAAGAAAATGCTCGAAATACTCAGCAGGTTGTGCTGCATTCGTGAGAAGAGAAACAGCTAAGATTTCTGGATGAAGACCCTTTGGTACAGTTCTGAAGAAGAGTCTTTGGCCTGAAAACTTAGCTCTGTTTCTCTTCACACAGCGGCAGCCTGACCTGCTGAGTATTACTGGCATTTTAGTTTTTTATTTCAGTTAGAGCGTGCATCAGGATTGTGGTTGAAGAAAGAACTGGTACTCTCTCTGACACAAAGGCAGTGTCACCAACTGCCAGTAGCTTTATTTTTTTAATATATTGATCTTTCTATTTAAGCACAATTTGTGTTTTGATTTATGTTGTGGAAGGGATTGGAAAGGTTTTTTTGGACTAAAATAGATTTTGGAATGAGGTACTTTTGAAAACTATCTTATTGAAACTCATGGGAACCAGTTCAATCGAGAACTTGTCATGACTTTTTTTCCCCTGATTAGATAGCAAATGTGAAAGCTGATAGACTTGGAGAGAAGACTCAAGTTGCTGGAGTATCTCAGCAGGTCAGGTGGCCTCTCTGGAGAGCATGGATAGCCAGAAATGCTGCCTGACCGGATGAGTTACTTCAGCTATTTGTGTCTTCACGCCAAGCTGTACATCACTCGATCTGCTTTTGCCTGTGCTATCTATCTAATCAGGAAAAAAAAGTAAACCCGGCACTTGCAGATGCCTGCGTCTCCAGATAGACTTGGTTGTTTCCAAGGGTGAATTTGCTCCTTGGAGAAAAATCTAAGCAGGTTTTACGAACCCAGCACTCCCTCTCCTCCAAACAAAGGCGACCTTTACAGGGGCTGCAAGTGACCATGTTGGAAACTAATTATTTTCATGAAAATGAATTCAAGACAAGAGTGGTGGCAGTGTGAGGTCAAGAAGATATTGTACACAAACTCTAAAGGACCTTTCAACTGACGACTAAAGCCCTTGCATCTGCAGGACTCTGTTGCTTGCATGCTGATGGACAAGGGAGAAGGAATTTCTACAATTTCTCTGGAATTTCATTTGCATCTCATTCAGCAATACCAGTTGCTTTGAATATTTCTGGTGCAGGGGTCATTCTCAACACATTAGTTGTAATTGATAGCGAGCTAAGAGGCTTCAATTGGTCGCTGAAAATATTTGATCTACTAAATTGCATGATGGTTCAACGGTGCATCATTTGTCGTATACGCAACTGCACGGTGAAATTATTTTTGCGTATATTACACATGCAATTGCTGCCATTTTGGGCGCCATTATTCAAAGTCCTAAGTCTGGTCGGACTACAGGAGCAGTTACAGTGAACCGATGCCCCTCTCTTCTCCTCAACCGGACATCTTTGTGGCCCGGGGACGCCTCCTGCGGCCGACCATTTTAGGTTCCCTTTAATCGAAGAACATGGGAAATAGAAAGAGCGGTAGACTATTTAACCCTTTACTCCTGCTCAGGAATTTAGATCATGGCTGATCATAGCTCGGTACCATTCCACCAGTGTGTGCACCCATGGGATTGTTTCTGCTCTGATCTTTAACAATACATCCAGATTCTAGCATTAAGCATGAAAATGGGCATTTTACAAGATTTCCATATGTATATATTTCGGATGAAACTGGCCAACTTTGTGCTTATGACGAATGCTCACTGCATTATCTTTTTATATCGAGAATCATATTTGTTTCTTTATAGAAGTAAAAGGCCTTTAATTTTGCACAGCATGCTAGATGTCAGATCCAGTGGAAGAGTTCAGTTGGCCATCAAATGTTACTTGCCTTAGGGGAAGACTGCTTTTATTTTTCTATTTTGGCACCCAAACCATCATCCTGGGGTACAATTCCATGAACTCTGGGCACCTCATCTTAATTGACTGAAAAGTACAGCATGCAAACTGGCCCTTCGGCCTACCGAGTCCATGCAGACCATCGATCACCTGTTCGTACTAGTTCTATGTCATCCCACTTTTGCACCCACTCCCTGCACACCAGTGGCAAAATGTAGAAGAAAACTGGAGCACCGAGACAAAACCCACATGGTCACAGGGACAACGTGCAAATTCCACACAGACAGGCACCCGAAGTTAGGATCGAACACGGATCTCTGGTGCTGTGCGGCAGCAGCTCTACCAGCTGCGTCACTGTGCCACCCTTGAATGATGCAGTGTAATCCTCAACACAGCATGCAGTCAAAGTACGTAAAAATGGAAGGGTGTCATAGCCAACATGAATACTGATCTGAACAAGACCAAGGCTGTACCACTGTAGTGAAAAGGAGGATGGGTGGGGTATGGGGAAGTTAGGAACTTTATTGGATAGTGAATAGAAAAGTGCAAAAGTCCAGATCTGCTTTTGTAAATGTTAATGTCTTGCTAATTTCCCTCATGTTTCTTAACTTGGAATTTACCAGAAGTTAAACTTAGCACCTTGCCTGTCAAGCTCAGTTGAACAGCGCCCTTCCAAACCCAGCCCAATAAACAAACAAAATGACCGGTTTTGCTTCTTTCAATGGGAATGTAATTATTAACTAGAAAATTCCACGTTTGGCATCAGTTGGCAGGTTGTACGAAAATTACCTCTTGGCTTAGAATCTGAATAGATTAAAATTCAGTTAAGCTGTTTTTTTTCCCGCGCTATTATATTTATTTGCTAGTGAAAGTTGCAAGGCCTGGATATTTGTGCGATTATAGATAGCAAAATAAATCAAAAGAACATTGAGTGATTCCAATCTATGCAGAAAGTTTTAAAAATAGTATTTGGGTGTGAGAGATGACCAGTTAGCCCACAGACCTATACTGACATTCATTTAGATTACAGTTGATTAGTGGAACTTCAGATCCACTAATCTGCCCTTTTCTTCAGATAAATCCTTTAACCAATAAACAGCAATCTCATTGACAGAAGGTTCCTAACTTTTTGCAAAATTCCATCGAACGAGTGTGAAAAGGTGTTTGCTGACTTAATTCCAAAATGGCCTAGTTTGATGATTATGGTCTGTTGTTCAGAATATAATCCATTATTTTGATCGTTCACTATTGGTGGCTGTACTGTCAGCTGCCAAAGTACTAAGATGTGGAGTTCCCATTCTAAACATCTCAAATTCTCCATTCCCCCTTTCCTCTTATAAAATGCTCTTTGACCATGCCTTTGATATTTCCTTTTGTGGCACAGCATATAACTTTATTCCTTGCAATCATACCTTGGAGTCAAAAGTGGAAACAAGAATCTGCTGAACAAGTGCGGATTTACAAAAAAGACACAAAGTGCTGGAGTAACTCAGTGGGTCAGGCAGCATCTGTGGAGTGAATGGACAGTGATGGGGAGATTTTGATAGGCAAATGGTTGGACAAAGGCGAGAGAGGAAAAGTCAGAGGATGTGAGAAAAAAAGATGTGAGAGAGAAAACAGCGGTTCATTTGGATACCAGTGACAGGATTGGTCCGAGTCAGCATGGATTTACGAAGGGGAAATCATGCTTAACTAATTTTCTGGAATTTTTTGAGGATGTAACTGGGAAAATGGACAAGGGACAGCCAGTGGATGCAGTGTACCTGGACTTTCACAAAGCATTTGATAAGGTCCCACATAGGAGATTAACGAGCAAAATTAGAGCACATGGTATTGGGGGTAGGTACTGACATGGATAGAAAATTGGTTGGCAGACAGGAAACAAAGAGCAGGGATTAACGGGTCCCTTTCAGAATGGCAGGCAGTGACTAGTCGGGTTCTGCAAGGCTCTGCTGGGACTGAAGCTATTTACAATATACATTAATGATTAAGATGAAGGGATTAAAAGTAACATTAGCAAATTTGCAGATGACACATAGCTGGGTGGCAGTGTGAACTGTGAAGAGGATGCTATGAGGATGCAGGGTGACTTGGACAGGTTGGGTGAGTGGGCAGATGCATGGCAGATGCAATTTAATGTAGATAAATGTGAGTTTATCCACTTTGGTGGCAAAAACAGGAAGGCAGATTATTATCTGAATTATGTCATGTTGGGAAAAGGGGAAGTACAACGAGATCTGGGGGTCCTTGTTCATCAGTCACTGAAAGTAAACATGCAGGTACAACAGTCAGTGAAGAAAGCAAATGGCATGGTGGCCTTCATAACAAGTGGAGTTGAGTATAGGAGCAAAGAGATCCTTCTGCAGTTGTACAGGGCACTAGTGAGACCACAGCTGGAGTATTGTGTGCAGTTTTGGTCTCCAAATTTGAGGAAAGACATTCTTACTATTGAGGGAGTGCAGCGTAGGTTCTCAAAGTTAATTCCTGGGATGACAGGATTGTCATATGTTGATAGAATGGAGTGGCTGGGCTTGTATTCTCTGGAATTTAGAAGGATGAGAGGGAATCTTATAGAAGGATGAGAGGGACTCTTATATAAGATTATTAAGGGTTTGGACACGCTAGAGGCAGGAAACATGTTGCCGATGTTGGGGGAGTCCAGAACCAGGGGCCACAGTTTAAGAATAAGGGGTAAGCCATTTAGAACAGAGATGAGGAACAACTTTTTCACACAGGGTTGTGAATCTGTAGAATTCTCTGCCTCAGAAGGCAGTGGAGGCCAATTCTCTGGATGCTTTCAAGAGAGAGTTAGAGCTCTTAAAGATAGTGGAATCAGGGGATATGGCGAGAAGGCAGGAATGGGGTACTGGTTGTGGATGATCAACCATTATCATATTGAATGGCGGTGCTGGCTCGAAGGGCCGAATGGCCTACTGCATCTATTGTCTATTGTCTATAAGAGTTGCAAATTATGAAGCTAAAGGAATGTGGGTGGAAGGGAAGGGAGAGGGGAGAAATGGGTGCGAGTTCAGATGGGGTAGAGGGAAGAGTGGGAGTTGAGAAAGTGGGAGGGGGAAGGAGGGGAAGGCGTTTTAATTTGTGACCTAAAATTGGAGAATTCAATATTCATACCATTGGGTTGTAAGCTACCCAAGCGGAATATGAGGTGCTGTTCCTCCAGTTAGCTTGTGGCCTCACTCAGGCAAATAAAGAGGCCTAGGACAGTAAGATCAGTATGGGAATGGGAAGGAGAGTTAAAATGTTTAGCAACCGGGAGATCCAGTAGGCAGGTGTTGGGCAAAATGGTCGCCGAGACCAAGCGTAGACGTTGACCAAGTGTGAGCTTCATGGTAACAACAAATTTAATCGCATCCTGGTATATTTGACAAGAAACAAATCTGAATCCTGACTAGTAAAATTCATTATCATCTGCTCTTTCATCATCCCTAAGTTTAGTCACTGAGGGGCGGCACTGTGACACAGCGGTGGAGTTGTTGACTTACAGCGCCAGAGACCTGTATTCGTTTCTGACTACGGGTTCTGTCATAAGGTCATAATGATTGTAGCAGAATTAGGCCATTCGGCCCATCAAGTCTTCTCTGCCATTCGATCATGGCTGATCTATCTCTCCCTCCTAACCCCATTCTCCTGCCTTCTCCCCATAACCTCTGACACCTGTACTAATCAAGAATCTATCTGTCATGGCCTTAAAAATATCCACTGACCTGACCTCTACAGTCTTCTGTGGCAAAGAATCCCACAGATTCACCACCCTCTGACTAAATAAGTTTCTCTTCATCTCCTTCCTAAAAGAACGTCCTTTAATTCTGAGGCCTAAGACCTCTAGTCCTAGACTCTCCCACTAGTGGAAACATCCTCTCCACATCCACTCTATCCAAGCCATTCACTATTCAATCCCCCATCATTCTTCTAAACCCTAGTGAGTACAAGCTCAGTGCCATCAAACGCTCATCATAGGTTAAATTACTAATTTCCGGATGGATTGAATTTGCACGTTCTCCCTGTGTCCATGTGGGTTTTCATGAGGAGCTCCGGTTTCCTCCCACACTCCAAAAATGTACAGGTTTGTAGGCTAATTGGCTTGGTAAAATTGTAAATTGTCCGTAGTGTGTGCAGGATAGTGTTCGTGTGTGGAGATCGCTGGTCTGCGCAGACTCGGAGGGCCGAAGGGCCTGTTTCCGCGCTGTATCTCTAAACTAAACTTAATCCTGGAATTCCTTGTCAGACGGTATTACGGGAGTAGCTGCATCTGATGGACTGCAGCGGTTCAAAAGGCAACTCATCCCACCCACTCAAGGGCAGGTAGGGTTGGCAGTAATTCTACACTGAACAGTGGTGCCCACATCCTGAAGCAGTACAGGAAGAGATTACTGCGGAACTCATTGCACCATCCTCCAGACAGAAACTGTTTCCTTTATTACCATTTCCTCTCCCATCTCCCGAGCCTATTATTAACCCACCGTTTCATTTTTGCTAATCTCTTGCGTGGGAGTATTATTAGATGCTACTGAATGTATGTATAGGCACTATTCGTTGCTTTTCTCTCTGCCAGGCTAATAATCTCCTTAAAAATACCACTAGATTAGTGCAACAAATTCATGCTTGCTTTCTTTGATCATCCCCTCCTTGTCTAAATGCTCAGTCACCTCCTGTGAAGATAAATGCTGGTAACTTTCCCACGTATTCCGTAGTCACCAGATAGCTCACCAACAGTTTGACCCCGTTTACTGAGGTCATTTCATTTCTCACTCCTTAAAGTTTGACATTCTTGATTGTAAATCCCTGTTTCGTCACTATTCTTTTATTGTCAGACTTCAACTGATTCTGACTAATTTACTCTTCGCCTGCTCGGTGCCTCAGGTCAGCTGATCAGCTGCTCCTGGAGGTACCGAGGTCTAAGCGGAAGCTCAGAGGGGATAGAGCCTTCTCTGTTGTTGCTCCAACATTATGGAACTCTCTACCTTTGAACATTAGACAGGCCACTTCAGTGTCCATTTTTAAAACAAGCCTTAAAACCCTTTTCTATTCCTTGGCTTTTGACCCTGTATGAGACTCTGCTCCTGTTTTAGTGTTTTTTTAAATTGTTTTTACTGTCTTTTAATGTTTTGTTGTTTTGTGTTATGTTTGTGATTAGTCATGTACAGCACTTTGTTGCAACGGTGGTTGTTTTTAAAGTGCTCTATAAATAAAGTTATTATTATTATTATTATTATTATATTATTATTCACTAAATTTAGTTTAGCCTGATACTCATTACTAAATCCAGCTCCCTTAATAGGTCATAAGAACATGATTCAAGAATTTTGCCCCAAATATGTTGTAGAAATGAATTACCATCGTGATTGGGGTGCGCCTGTTTCTCCCACTTGTGAAAGTCCAAATCTTTTATTGAAGGTCCATTGTTCTTGCAGTATGCTTCCCCGACATCTGAATATTTGCATCCCTTCATTACAGCATTAATTGGGTTGAAATGGTCATCGATGCAGGCTCTGCTTTGTTTTGTACCTTCCCATACCTCTAGCTTCCCCCCTCCATGACTCTCAGTCTGATAAAGAGTCTCGACCTGAAACTGTCACCTATTCCTTTTCTCCAGAGATGCTGCCTGACCCGCTGAGTTGCTCCAGCATTTTGTGGTCTATCTTTGGGATTATTACATTGGGCTCAGCCAGTGCTTTGTGATTGTCCTCTATGCACTAACATGTGGTCACATAACCTTTGCAGCTGTGCCTCCCATTATCACCCCGTGGCCTTGTTACCATGGTTCTTCTGTAAAGTGGAGCAGGCCACAAGCATCGTAAATGCCCCGGGCAACACAACCCAAGGCCCTGCCTGCAGACTGACTTGCTGGAATACTGAGACCTTAGATGGTGGAAAAATAATGACATTTAAAAAATAATAAAATTTCTAAAATGTAAAAAAGTCATAAAGGCACTTACAAATAATTAGCTGATGAAATAAAGCAAGAAAGCCATTGAAATAAAATACAACAGCAAACCACTAACATTGCTGTAGGTTTTTAAATGAAACTCAGTGGCACTGTTCATCGTAATGAGGCCACATTCATTGAATGTATCAGCTGTGGCTGACGTGAAGCTGGTGCATCCAAAAACCGTGTAATCTTGAAATATTTAGATCCCAGTCATGCTCCATTTGTAGTTAGATCTCTAGAATGGCTGGGGGAATCACTGTAGTTGTCCATACAATTCTTTGACATTACCCTGTTATTCAGTGAATTGTGGCCATTAGTTTTGCTTAATTCCATATGTTGACAAATGCCTGTTTCATTCCCATAAAGCTGAAACAGTTTTTCTTATCATATGCATTATTTGAGTAAGTTAAGCACAAAGTGATTGAGTAACTCAGCGGGTCAGGCTGCATCTCTGGAGGACATGGATATGCAACATTTCAGGTTGGGACCCTGCCTAACCCACTGAGTCACCCAGCCCTTTGTGTTTTACTCAACATTCCATTATCTCCACTTCTTTGTGTCTCTAGTTGAGTTAATGCCTTTATCTTATGATTTGATCTTTCAATTTGGAAATAAAAGCAATTAAAGCAAAATGATTGCAGAAATAATAATTGAAGTCAAGAAAGTGCTACGGTACAAATTCATGTAAGGACTTTGTTACCCATAATAATACCCATTCAATTTATCAAGGTCACCAGAAAGCCAAGCTGCAGCCCGAACATTCAATTTCTATCTCAGAGCTAATAACAACTGAAATGTTCTCATTGAGTCATCACATCAACTGGATTGCTTTTATGCTCTATACCACCACCTATCTAGATTCTCACAATTGGAATGAAATTTTCTTTGAGCTTTAAAAACAAAATTTACTCCTGATGTTTCATTGGCAAGGCCTGCAACCATTGTTCATCGAGCATTGTCCTTGAAGAAAAATGGAAGCAAACTGCCTTAAACCATTGCAGCTCTCCTGTTGAAGCTGGGTAAAGTGAGAAAGGAGGGGGGGGGGGGGAGATGAGAGAGTGGCTATAAGGGAGGGTGCTGACAGGTAGGAAGTGATGGAGGCTGTTAGGAGAGAATTGCACAGAGGGAAGGAGACTGTGGACAGTATTGTGTCTCTGTGTATGGTTAGCTGTGCATCTGTATGCACCATATGGATTTAGAGAGTGTGTGTGTCCACCCAAGTGTGCATACTCGGTCTATGCCGCAGAGCTTGGTCTCTAGTTGTCAGGGCCTCCTTACATTTTGACCATGATCTTGTCATATCAATGGGGTAGCTGGTGTGTTGCAGCTTCCCCCACCTTTAATGAATTTATGTAGAAACAAGTAACTGTAGATGCTGGTTTACAAATAAAGACACATAGTGTCAAGAGTGTTTTATTGTCATGTGTCCCAGATAGGACAATGAAATTCTTACTTGCTGCAGCACAACAGAATGTGTAAACATAATACAGAACGGGAGATAAAAGTTCAGTGTGTCTATAGACCATATATATACAATAAATAAACAGATAAAGTGCAATAGTAATACTAGACTGTTATTGTTCAGAGCTTATTTGAAGTTGTGTTTAATAGCCTGATGGCTGTGGAAGAAGCTGTTCCTTAACCTGGATGTTACAGCTTTCAGGCTCCTGTACCTTCTTCCAGATGGCAACGGAGAGATGAGTGTGTGACCAGGATGGTGTGGGTCTTTGATGATGTTGGCAGCGTTATTGAGGCAGTGACTGCGATAGACCCCTCCGATGGTGGGGAGGTCAGAGCCGATGATGGACTGGGCAGTGGTCACAACTTTCTGCAGTCTTTTCCACGCCTGGACGTTCAGGTTGCCGTACCAAGCCACGATGCAACCGCTCTCTAGAGCATGCTCTCCACTGTGCACCGGTAGAAGTTCGAGAGAGTCCTCCTTGACATACCGACTCTCCGTAATCTTCTCAGGAAGTAGAGGCGCTGATGTGCTCTCTTTATAATTGCATCAGTGTGCTGGGACCAGGAGAGATCTTCGGAAATATGTACGCCCAGGAATTTGAAGTTTTTTTACCTTTTCCATCATCGTTCTGTTGATATAAACGGGATTGTGGGTCCCTATCCTACCCCTTCCAAAGTCCACAATCAGTTCCTTGGTTTTGCTGGTGTTGAGAGCCAGGTTGTTGTGCTGGCACCATTTGGTCAATCAGTCGATCTCACTTCTATACTCTGACTCATCTCCATCTGTGATTCGTCCAACAACAGTGGTGTCGTCGGCAAACTTGATGATGGAGTTCGCACTATGTCCGGCTACACAGTAATGAGTATAGAGTGAGTACAGCAGGGGGCTGAGCACGCAGCCTTGAGGTGCTCCCGTGCTGATTGTTATCAAGGATGACATATTTCCACCAATACGGACAGACTGTGGTCTGTGGATGAGGAAGTCGAGGATCCAATTGCAGAGGGATGCGCAGAGACCCAGATCCGTGAGCTTGATAACCAGCTTGGCGGGGATGATGGTATTAAACGTTGAGCTGTAGTCAATGATTAACAGCCTGACGTACGAGTTTTTGTTGTCCAAGTGGTCCAGAACGGAGTGGAGAGCCAGTGAGATCGCATCCACCGTTGACCTGTTGTGGCGGTAAGCGAACTGCAGTGGCTTGAGGTTCTTGTCGAGGTAGGAGTTGTATTGCGCCATGATCAACCTCTCAAAGCACTTCATCACCACAGCCGGTAGTGCCACTGGTTGATAGTCGTTAAGGCACGTCACCTTGCTCTTCTTGGGCACCGGTGTTATTGATGCCCTTTTAAAGCGGGTGGGAACCTCAGACCTCAGAAGTGAGAGGTTGAAAATGTCCGCGAAAATCTCCCGCCAATTGATCTGCACAAGTTTTGAGAACACCACCGGGTATACCATCAGGTCCAGGCGCTTTCCGGGGTTTCACCCCTCTGAAGGATCTTCTCACGTCGGCCTCTGTGACTGTGACTGTAATACCGTCAGGGCGACTGGGGGCTCGGGAAGGAGCATCAGTGTTCTCACTATCAAAGCGTGCCTAGAACGCATTGAGCTCATCAGGGAGTGATGCTTCAATGTCATTTGAGCTGCCTCCTGATTTTGCCTTGTAGGAGGTGATGGCATTCAAGCCCGCCACAGTTGCTGAAATTCCATCTGGTCCCTTTTTGGAGTAACTTGGCGAGTCAGGCTGCATCTCTGGAGAACATGGAAAGAATTCATGACAGGCATCTTCCACTCCTCCTGTATAAGCTGTTGCGTATAACAAAGTTGCCTTGACCTCTCCCTGAAATCACAAGATGATTCCTTGCCTGCATTCCTGAGTAATTGTTTGTGCCTGAGCCAGCTGGATTAAATTTCATCATCCTCAATTGCAAGGAAACTTGTACATTCGAGGGATACGCTTACCTTTGCCAATATTTGTTTGCCATGTGTGAGTTTCACTGTTGGGGTGAATATTTATTAACTTCCCCCAATGATCTCAGATTTGTTGGGTGCAGACCTGAGCCGACCACATTGGAGGGTCAAGAGTCATGTAATCATAGAGTCATACAGCACGGAAACGGGCTCTGCGGCCCAATTGCCCACTGACCAAGATACCCCATCTGCACTGGTCCCACCTGCCCCATATCTCTCTAAACCTATCCTATCCATATACCCGTCCAAATGTCTATTAAATGTTGCTATAGTGCCTGTCTCAACTACTTCTGGAAGCTCATTCCATATACCCACTACCCTCTGTGTGGAAAAAGGTGCCTCTTAGGTTCTTATTAAATCTTTCCCCTCTCACCTTAAACCAATGTCCTTTGGTTCTTTAGTTCCTTACTCTAGACTCCAGAGTAAAAAATAGGTCATATCGGTAATGGGCCTGTCCCACTTACGCAACTTTTTAGGCGACTACATGAGACTATGAGGTCGCCACATGTTCGCCACATGTTCGCCGGAGGTTGCTGGGGTGTTGCCTGCATGGTGGCGAGTGGTTCCCGCATTCTCGTAACTAGTCGCGGCTTCATTCTGGTCGCCACTAATTTTTCATCATGTTGATAATTAGCGGTGACCAGAATTTTGACGCCATGGACAGTAGCGAGAATTCTTGTGATGTAGGTGCAGTGGTAGTGGGTTGCCAGGAGGTCGAAGGTTGTCATAGGTTGTCGCCGGTGCTGACCGGTGAATTTCATTGGTTCATTGGGGAAAATACCCGTAAACAATAGTTTTCAGAACCAAGGATAACCGACCGGTCATGTTAATGTCCGCCGAGCTTCACAGCCGTGTATCTCTGGCTGCTTAAAGGTTGTCTCCACTCCTTCTCCCCTCCCCATCTCCCCCTTCTCCCTCCTCTTCCCCCCCCTCTTTTAAAGGACTTACATGACCCTTCCCGTACACTGTGCTTTCACCGCCTTAATTACAGCGCCAACCTTCCTGTTCATCGCGGTGTGTGTCTGTATCACCTTGGCTTTGCACCGTGTGAATTTCACTCAGACAGCGCTCCCCCCGCTTGCCCTGTCCCCCGCCTGCATAACTGGCTGGTGAAGGAAGCGATGTGTGTGTGTGTTCCACTCTGACATCGCCGTTCCAGTCGCCGGTCTTTCAGCGACCTGCAACGACTTGGCAGTTGCCTGAAAAATCGCCTAAGTGGGACAGGCCCATAAGGTTGGCAGATTTCCATTTGTATGTCAGAAATGACACATAGACCAAGAAATTTCCCTTGCAGTCAAACTACTTATTTAATGTAAAGGCCAATCGGGCTTACTTATATCCAGATGGGTTAAGCCAGCAGTTTTATTGATAACATTACTGAGACCAAAAGTTTAAATTCCAGTTTTAAGACTTGATCATAAATGGTTTACATGTTGGAAGAGAAGGAGCTGAGGCCTTACCAAATCATTGGTACTAGTTTATTATTGTCACGTGTACCTAGATATGGTGAAAAAAGTTGTTTTGCGCATAATCTAGGCCGATCATTCAATACATAAGTACAACAGGTAGTGCAAAAAGAGTAGTGTTGAAGCTGCAGAGAAGGTGCGTGGATAATAGGCAAGTTCCTGCATTGGTTTATCATTGTCAGCTGTACTGAGATACTGTGAAATACTTTGTTTTGCATGCCATCCAGGCACATCACATCATTCATGAGTACAACAGGTAGTGGAAAAGGGAAAAGAAACAAAGTGTAGAATATAGTGTTACAGCTACAGAGAAAGTACAGATAAAATAAGGTGTAAGGGCCGGAACAAGAAAGATGGGAAGATGAGGAAGGAGTTCATCCATAGCATGTGAGAGGTCCATATAAGTCTTATAAGACCTCATGTATGCCTGGTAAAGCTTCTGGCACCTTCCGAAAGACTAAAGTTTGGGCACTGGTCATGTCTAGATATCTTCCCAGGCCAACAAACAGTTTCACATGGACTCCGATGAGACAAGTCTTCTGTAACGCTGCCAAAAGTTTCATTTGTGTGTTGTCCCAGGATGGGGTGTTTTCTTTGTACAGTGGTTGTGGTTTAAGTTGTAGATTAATGATTGATTTGGTTGTTTCCAGATAGTCTATCCATGGTCGCTACATCAGTTTCCAACATCGTCTCTCAAACCAAGATCTTACCTAAAACCTTAGGCCTAGCAAACGTGAATGTTGCACCACAAATGGTGAGTATTGAAGTCAGTTTGATGACCTTTTCAGCTGTCTGTTCACCAGATTCAAGCACAGTATGATATGTTCATTAGTCCATCTGCTTTAACTGCATTGTCAGAAAAGAAGGTGTCCTGCAGCAGAGGAAGATACAATGGGTGTTTTTTTCCTCTTTTATTTCAAATGGTAGTGCAAAGAAGTAACAAGTCTATTTGACTTTTAAATCCACACTGATGGACTTTGCTAAGTATTTACCATCTGTGGTGTTATGTACTCTAATGTGTTATGTATGTGACTTTGAAGGTCTGTCTTTCGATATTGTAAATACCCACATGGTAAGAATTCAACATTAAGATGCATTTATGAGAAGTTGCCAGGTAAAATTCAGATACTTTTGACTTCTTCTCCGATTCCATCCCCTCTGTTAAGCATCTTTCCTAGTTACAGTGCCCTCCATAATGTTTGGGACAAAGACCCATTATTTATTTATTTGCCTCTGTACTCCACAATTTGAGATTTGTAATAGAAAAAAACCCACACGTGGTTAAAGTGTACATTGTCAGATTTTAATAAAGGTAATTTTTATACATTTTGGTTTCACCATGTAGAAATTACAGCTGTGTTTATACATGCCCCCCCCCCCCATTTCAGAGCACCATAATGTTTGGGACACAGCAATGTCATGTAAATGAAAGTAGTCATGTTTAGTATTTTGATGCATATCCTTTACATGCAATGATTGCTTGAAGTCTGCGATTTATGGACATCACCAGAGCATCATCTTTGGTGATGCTCTGCCAGGCCTGTATTGCAGCCATCTTTAGCTTATGCTTGTTTTGGGGTCTAGTCCCCTTCAGTTTTCTCTTCAGCATATAAAAGGCATGCTCAATTGGGTTCAGATCAGGTGATTGACTTGGCCACTCAAGAATTGATCATTTTTTAGCTTTGAAAAACTCCTTTATTGCTTTAACAGTATGTTTGAAATCGTTGTCTTGCTGTAGAATGAACCGCCGGCCAATGAGTTTTGAGGCATTTGTTTGAACTTGAGCAGATAGGATGTGTCTATACACTTCAGAATTCATTATGCTACTACCATCAGCAGTTGTATCAATGAAGATAAGTGAGCCAGTACCTTCAGCAGCCAAACATGCCCAGGCCATAACACCCCCACAACCGTGTTTCACAGATGAGGTGGTATGCTTTGGATGTTGGGCAGTTCCTTCACTCCTCCATACTTTGCTCTGATATAAGTTAATCTTCATCTCATCTGTCCACAAGACCTTTTTCCAGAACTGTGGTTGCTCTTTTAAGTACTTCTTGGCAAACTAACCTGGCCATCCTATTTTTGCGGCTAACCAGTGGTTTGCATCTTGCAGTGTAGCCTCTGTATTTTTGTTCATGAAGTCTTCTGCAGTCAATGATCATTGACCAATCCACACCTGACTCCAGAAGAGTGTTTCTGATCTGTCAGACAGGTGTTTGGGGATTTTTCTTTATTATAGAGAGAATTCTTCTGTCATAAGCTGTGGAGGTCTTCCTTGGCCTGCCAGTCCCTTTGCGATTAGTAAGCTCACCAGTGCTCTCTTTCTTCTTAATGATGTTCCAAACAGTTGATTTTGGTAAGCCTAAGGTATGGCTGATGTCTCTAACAGTTTTATTCTTGTTTCTCACTCATATGGCTTCTTTGACACAACTCTGGTCATCATGTTGATAAACAGCAATAAAAGTTTCCAAAGGTGATGGAAAGATTGGAGGAAAGACTAGGCGCTGTGATCTCTCTTATGCCTGCATTAAGGAGGCATTTAAACACACCTGAGCAATTACAAACACATGTAAAGCCATGTGTCCCAAACATTATGGTGCCCTGAAATGGGGGGACTATGTATAAACACAGCTGTAATTTCTACATAGTGAAATCAAAATGTATAAAAATGGCCTTTAATAAAATCTGACAATGTGATTTTTTTCTATTACAAATCTCAAATTGTGGAGTGCAGATGCAAATAAATAAATGATGGGTCTTTGTCCCAAACATTATGGAGGGCACTGTAGTTTCTCTGCCTGGACATAGAAAGATCGCAAGAAACAATGCCTAACCTTCCACTGCGTTGAACATTACTGCGCTGTTTAGTTACGCTGAGATGATGGTGGCGAGCAGTCTTGTTCAACCACTACCGAACTGGTGGTGGTGCAGGTACTCCCACAGTACCATTAGGTCGAGGGTTCTAGGATTTAGACCCAGCTGCAATGAAAGTATGGCATCGTGTTTCCAGGTCAGAATGGTGTGCACCATGGAGAGTAGCTTGTAGGTACCTCTGCTGCTGGTTGGCCGGTCAGAAGTTGTATTATGATTCCATTTGAGAGGGTGTTGTGGAATTATAATTTCAAATGAGCTTAAAGATAAAATTGGATGAGTTGCTCAAGGGAGGAAACGCTACCTAAATCTAGTAAGGGATGATCTAGGTGGGCCTTTCCAGTTATGGTTTGGAGAGGACATGATGCAATATGCATCGTCTTTAGTGAGAGGGATCTAGTGTGCCAAGGTCCAGTTAAGGCCAAAATTTCCTAAGATATATCCACCATAATATTTTAAGTGGTGAGTTGCTTATTCACGAATGAACATTTCACTTAGACCAGGACACTGATTGATAATTTTGTCAGGCAATGATTTATTTGTAAAGATTCTCAAAGTGTTAGTTGTGGGAGATGATGCATTTATGATAATTGTTATGGTGCAGTCAGCTGTGTGTCATGTGAGTGGTAAAGAGGTTCACAAAGAGGTGCAGAGAGATGTGACGGAGGAGAGTTGAGTTTTGAACTGGGAACAACTGAGGAGCGGCGTTTCAGGAGGATGCAATATGGAAAAAGATATAACACTGAAAGGAGAGGAACGAAGACTTGGATAAATGTTGATGTAGGTTGGGACGGAAAACTTTATTTGATAACAAAATATATAACCAAGCCTGATTAAAACAAATTGCAGAGAAATATATTGTCTGACAACAGACAACTAGAATTGACAATAAACGAGTTTGGTATTTCAACAGCGCATGCCCTGGTCATAGGTCACCCGAGATAAACATTCTCGGCAGCTGCCTGCGTACAGACCTGCGTTTCATCCGTAGTCAGGATCGAACCCGGGTCTCCGGCTCTGCAAGCGCTGTTGAATTGCTACTAGACCATCCCCGCCCCATCCCGAGCGTCCCATCCCTGTCCGGGGGCACCGTCCCGGAGGGGTGGCGGCCCCAGGCTTACAGCCAGCGCGGAGAAGAAGCGCTAACTCCAGCTCAACTCTGCTCCAACTCCCGAGGAACTCGTTCCCCGACGGGCCGGGGACCGTCAGCTGCAGCTCTCGCCAGTCATCAATGGGGATACACACAAAATGCTTCAGTAACTCAGCAGGTCAGGCAACATCTCTGCAGAAGGGTCTCGACCCGAATCGCCACCTATTCCTTTTCTCCAAAGATATTGCCTGTCCCGCTTAGTTTCTCCAGCATTTACGTTTATCCCATTGATGACTGGATTTTGGGCAGTTCGTTCTCTCCTTCATACTTTGCTCTTGCCATCACCCTGATATAAATTAATCTTCATCTCATCTGTCCGCAAGACCTTTTTCCACAACTGTGGTTGCTCTTTTAAGTACCGTATTTCTTGGCAATGAAGACGCTATTTTTTACCGAAAAATAAGGCACGAAAATTTTCCTGCGTCTTGGAGGCCGAAGGTTAGGTTGTTAGCCAAGAAAGATAGACTTAGTTATCCCTCAGTACAGCAACATCAAGAACGATGAGCGATAGCCAACTCTATCCCTCATTGCTGGCAGCTGATGGGAAGCAGCTGTAAAGTGGGAAGCGGCTGTAAAAGGACCGCCGCTGGGGGGAGGAAGAGTTCCTTTCACAGCGTGTGGGGAGTCTGGCCCGGGTCAGCACGGGCAGGAGCGTTGAGAAGGAGGGGTTCAGGGATCATGCCAGCAACTCACTCACTCACCGCTGCCGCGGCGCTCCGGGCACGGAGCCACCGCATTGGGGCCGGGTCGGGTGGCTGCGAGCGGCCGCCGGGACCGGACAGCAGAACCGGGCTCGCAGGCGATCTGGGCGCTACAGCCAGTCCCGGGGCAGGCGACTTGGGAACTGCAGCCAGTCCCAGCGACGTGAGGGATTTCTCAGTTGCGAACCGTTTTAACTCCCCTTCTCATTCCCAAATTGACCTTTCTGCCCTGAGCCTCCTCCATTGGCAGAGTGAGACTATACACAAACTGGAGGAGCAGCCCCTCGTATTCTGCTTAGGTAGCTTTCAATCCAACAGTATGAACCTTGAACTCTCTAGTTTTAGGTAACTAACCAAAACCCAGTTAGTTCCACCTGGATTTGCCCCATTTCTCTTCTTCCCCCCACCCCTTCCACTGGTTTCACTATTCGCAACTCTTCAATCCTTATCCCACACCTTTTGTCTTTTAATTTCTGACCCTTGACCACCCACCTGCCTGTCAACCCCCCCCCCCCTCACCTGTATCCACCCTACCACTGTCCTGACCTTCTCTTTCAGCTTTTTCCCTCTACCACCACATTCATTCTGAAGAAGGATCTCGAGTTGAAACGTCATCTATCCATGTTCTCCACAGATGCTGCCAGACTTGCTGATTTCAGTACTTTGTGTCTTTTCTTGATAATATGACACCTGGTTTCCTCAAACAAATTGTTGACATGAGATGCTGGGGCCCAGCCACCTGTGGTACTCCACAGGTTACAGCCTGTCAACCTGAGAAAGATCCGATTATTCCTGATTTTTGCTCTCTAATTCCAAAATGTTCATATATTACTTCCAATACCATGTTAATTAGCATTCTGTGCTGGACCTTCTCGAACCCCTTCCAAAAGTCCAATTGCTTTATCTCCACTTGTTCCCTCTTACCTATCTGCCACATCTTACCTATCTCCCTCTTACCTTGCCTGCCACATCCTCAAAGAACTGCAGCAGATTAATCAAACATGTTTTCCTTTCGTAAATCCACATTCCCCTTTCTCTTTAATTATTAAACTCTTCAGTACAGATTCCCATACATTTTCCTACCAGTGATGATGTAAGGTTCATGTGCTGATAAAATGGAACCAACTTCCATTTGGTTAGTTCTGCCATTTACATTATTGTCAATCTAACCCAAGATGAACTGACAGCCTTCATTTTTGTGTTTTGAGCACTTCAATGGTTTTTCTCATTTGATGAAGCTGAAGTTTGGGTTTTCCCCAACAGATGGCAGCAAAACATCTTTCAAGAATTTATGAACGATTTGTCTTCGTCCAGTTGATGAGCAATATTTTGCTTTGAGTTTTATTGACATTTTGGTTACTTAATTATATAGGTTTCATATTTTTGTAGAACAAATTGAAACGGCTAAGTAATTACCTGAATTTAATTATTCTTTAAAGCTTGCATTTAATATTTATCTTGATGATAAATTAATATTTTTCCATTCAAACCAATAATAAAATTGCCATCGGCGTTGGATTGAGATATGCGAGGAGACAGAGTTGTGAGCAGGCCCAGTACAAACTACAAACTATCCTTTGAGGAAGGTGCAAGGATTTGAGCAAGTCTTTTGGCTGCGGGCCATACAAAAGCAGACAAAGTACAAGGAAGTGCTTTCTTAGACGATGCTTCCAGGGTCGTAACTAAGCTATAAACCTTTGTTTACTGCACGAAGCTGTGTGTTTCATTCTGGCTCTCCTGTTTCTGATCTCGCGCCATCTCACTTGCTTGAAGTAGTTTTCTCTGGCTACAGAAGCCATCAAAATGGCAACCAAAGCAGGCTTGTATTAATTGAAAGCTGATTTAAAAGAGAAAGGACAACTTTGATACTCGACTATTGACATGCCACTTGGTGTGCTGAAAGTTATGCTTCTCTCAGGAAATGCTGCTTTTATGCTTTGCTCTGTTTAAAATCATTGCATTTTAATAGTGAGACAATGTATTCACACGAACATGTCACCGGTGAATGCTTTAACAGATGTTAAGTATATTTCATAAATATCCTTCACATTGTTTTGTTTTTGGAATTAAGAATGCTCAAAACTATCTTTAGTGGCCAAATGAACAAAACTACCTTATTGCTCTCTTAATAATTGAATTAAATCATAGTCACACAGCACGAAAATGGGTCCTTTCGGCGCAACTTGCCCATGTCGACCAAGATGCCCCATCTACAATAATCCCACCTGCTAACATTCGGCTCACATCTGTCTAAACCTTTCCCATCCATGTACCATGGATCTTCGATCAAAATTGACAGATTATATCTATCCTAAATGGCTTATAAAACATGTGGCATGATCAACTGTCAGAATGGATCAAGGATCTACACTGGTCTGAACATCTTGCCTCTCTGTTCACTTGGGTAACCTTGCAGACCATTTGTGGAGTTTCTCTATTTCATCAACGGAAAGAAAAATACTGTTTCGACAGATGTGAAGAGAGGTGTTTGATCCTGAAACTCTGAGTTCCTGCTGGTATCAGAGCCATGCTTGAATATAAACTTTATTTTCACAAGCTGGTGCTTTAATCAAGGTTGCACACTAATGAATTGAAACACAGCTCTATGAACAAATAAGCAACAAAGGCTGACTATGGCACAACGATGAAACTGCTCAATACCAATAAGCTTAGCCAGTTTTGTCCATAGTGATGCTACCTATTTAAATTTGATGAGGCTGAATCACTTTTGCTAACTTGCTCTTGAAAATGTCACCACGATACAGAAGTTTGGTGCTTATCAAGTTGAAATATGACAGTACAGGTCCACCACCGGTTTTCCGACAAGGTAGTTTTGTCCATTTTCCGGCACTCTTGGTTCCAGAACCTTTCTGGATTATCCGTTTTGCCAGACCAACAAGGGTCACAGCCTCCGAGAGGAGTCGAACTGTACCGGAACGGTCCGCTGAGGGCCTGCAAAGTCGGGCTTGGAAGTCGACTATGGGAACGGATCTGCTGTTCCAGAGCCCCGTCCGCAGGGGGAAAATTCGATCCGCCGATCGGTTTGCGGAAGTCCAGATGAGGTAGAGATCGGCTACCTCACCCATTTTAAGAAATACATTCGGTGGGGGGGCAGGAGTTTTCAAATACGCTCTTGCAATTTTGTCCAGATTAAAGGAGGTACTGAACCACCAGTTACTGGAAAATAGTGGTGGACCTATATTAGAAAAGAATTACCCTCATGATTATAATTCCTTGCTATTGAATGCTGTCAGCAGGAAGAGTAGCACATATTTGGGAAGATATAAAATTATTTCTTGAGCAATTATTTCTTGGCTTCATAAAATTATTTCTTCATTGATTCCCATGAGATATATGCATGCATTGAGATGCTGCACTGTCTATTTGTATACTGTGAGCATCGTACGTGGCTTCACTATTGATCTCCAAGCTGCAGCAAACTGCATTCCGAGCCAATGTGCTTTGATTACAATGACATGTTTTTTTGCCCTGACCAGCATCTGTGAACCAGATCCTAATATTTGCAGGCTAAATGAGTACAAATTAATTGTGTTTTGTGGGCCATGAGTTTGTCATAAAACTAAATGAATCACTGTAAAAAGACAAGATGGTTGATAAGAATTAAGGCAATGGCACTGTAAAGCAACCTACTCGTACTGTGTAGAAGACGGGCAATGTATAGTTTGTTCACGCAATATTATAAAAATTGCATAATTAGGCGTAGTATTCGATTGACGTGCAATATCGAGGAGTAATCTAATCAAAATTTTGAGAAATCATCTCTTTTGGTGGGGAATCAAGAACTAGAGGGCATAATATTAAAATAGTCATATAAATTCTTCTCTGATATTAGGATTCTAAAACTTTCTGCTCCTGGGTGTGGTAAATTCTGGGTCGGTTGAAGCATTCAGAACTGGTCAAGGATCGCAGAGTAATGGCAGGTCTATGGCATTGCGGCATTAAGCAACCTTGATATTACAACTCAGCGGTATGAATATTGATTTCTCTAATTTCAAGTAACCCTTGCATTCCCTCACTCTCTGTCCCTCCCCCACCCTAGTTGTCCTACTAGTTTCACAGTTGTCCCGCTTAGCTTACTATTTGTATCTACTCATTATTACCTTTACCACAGCCAACAATGGACCATTGTGGGCTCCACCTTTCCTTGATCATCGTTGCTGGCTTTTGATTTCTTTTCATACCTTTCATTCATTTGTTCTTTGTACCTTTTCATATCTCTAGTTTCCCTCTCACCTGACTCTCAGTCAGAAGAAGGGTCTTGACCCGAAACGTCACTTACTCCTTTTCTCCAGAGATGCTACCTGACCCTCTGAGTTACTCCAGCTTTTTGTGTCTATCTTGATATAAATGAATGTTGGACAGGTTGACTGGTCTATTTTGGCAGGCTCTGAATTTCACCCTGGATTTGTCCCATAAAAATCTTACTGGTTTAAAGTCGGGGAAAGAGATTAAAGAGATTTTTTGGCAATGAAACCACGACATGCACTTATACAACGCAATGCGCAGTATGCACATGTATTATGGCAGCACCAATATATCTCTGCATTTGCAACTGCAAATTACTTTTCCCTTTGTGCTTGACAGATCATAAGCACACCACAGCGACTGGGCAACACTGGAAGTGTTCTGATCGGAAGTCCTTATACCCCCACACCAACTATGGTTACGCAGAGTCACATAACAGACCCTTCTGGATGGGTTGCAGGGTAAGCTTTCACCTTCTAACAGACATTTGCATTGTGGATAAGATTGCTGGTAGATTCCCTGAGTTCATAGTTGGATTTGAAACCTTTGCCCAATTAGATGATTTTACATGATGTTACGTTTCTGGTCTGTTTGACCAAAGTGTTTTAACATTAAAGTGTGTGTGCTGGTCCTTGAAGTGTTGGGCATGAGAACAGTTGATGTGATGGTCAGAGAGGAAGGCAGTTAGTGGACAATGCATGTATCTGAAGTTCATTAATCACAAGGTGGAAATCACCAAAAATGACACCATTATTATTACTACGGTGGATGCCCAATATACCACTTGATCGTTTTGGAAGACTTCTGATGCAGTTAACACAAAACTTTTCAATCATAAGACTTGCCATTCTTGATCTCCAAAACCAAATCTTCTTTGTTAATTAAATACACCTAGAGTAGTGTTGTTCAGTAGAAATTGGTGATAGGCCACATAAATGTTTGCGGCGAGTGTATTTTATCCGCCAGACTGTTTCTCATGAGAAATATTTTACCACATGATGCAGGTAAATGTATTTACATAACAGATCTGTCCTTCATAAGTAAAGTGCAATGATAAAAATATCTTGCTTGCTTTACCATCTATCGCATAAGTCATAAGGTTAAAGCACTTCAATCCAAAGGATTAAAATCAATGCTCAAAAGGTTGTCCACTTATCATATTATTTACTCGCCCACTTCAGAGTTAAGCAGTGTACATTGACAAAGTGAAATGAAATAAGGTAGGAAATTGTTTGCAAGGTTAATTCCCGGAATTTCCTTGTGTGAAACAATTGAGATGGTTGAGATGGGAGTTTATTTAATCAATGTTTAGAAGAGGGGTGATACTATTGAAGCATCTATCATTATTCAGGGGAATTTGACAAGGTAAATCCTGAGGCTGTTTCCCATGGTTGAAGCAGCTAGAAATTGAGAACATAGTGTCAATGAGGGAGGCCAGCCCTTGCTTAGAGCTTGTTTGAGAAATCTCTTCACTTGTAAGGTTTAAGGTTCTATCCCATGGTCTATTGTTTGGTATCAGCAAAGCCTGGAGAAATAAACACTGAAGGATTTTAAAATATAGCAGTAAAGTGGTGTTGTGGTAGCAAATCGCTCATTGCCATTTGAATGCTTCAACAGGTTTGAGGGTCTGTATCTCTTGTCCTATCACATTTTCTTACGTTCTTGGTGCAGGCTTATGAGGAGAATGAACATTCCTATATTGGTGAATGTTTTGAGATGTAAAATGCTATGTATGTGGCCAATGTTAATAGACAATTGAGTCTGAGAAAGCAATCCCAAATAACAGCATGACTTTAGCACCCTGGGGTAAATTTTGGAATCATGTAGAATTGTTCAGCTGTTGAATGTTTGGCATCAACAATATTGTGCATTTTCCAAAAAGCAACAAATGAGCGACAATCCTGCACTTTTAGCAATAAATCTAGTTACCAAGCAGCTTATACCAGAAATTATACCTTAAGCAAGGAGTTTTAAATAGCATCAGTTCTGGGGTCTCAAAGGTGTTCTGGTGGAATAAATATTCTGTCAGTGCTTTATAATGACCATAAAATCAAAACGAGTACAGGATGCTAATCTTTCACTCGTGACCTGGAATAGCTAAAGGCGGCACAGGTGGTAGAGTTGCTGCCTCACAGCGTCAGAGACCAGGTTCGATTCTGACCTCGGGTGCTGTCTGGTTGGAGTTTGTGCGTTCTCCCTTTAATCGTGCGGGTTTCCTCCCACATCCCTAAAACGTGCGAGTTTGTACGGTAATTGGCCTCTGGAAATTGCCCCTAGTGTGTGCGAAAGTGGGATAACATAGATCAGGTGTGAACGGGTGATCGATGGTTGGCATAAACTCGGTGGGCCGAAGGGCCAGTTTCCAGTTTCCGCAAACCTTCACGTTGTGAAGGAGCATGTTGTCATTGTCAACAGTTTTTGGATTTTTAAAATTTTATTTGCATCTGCAAACCCCTCAGTTAGAAAGGTTTGCAAAGGAATTGTCAGCAAGTGCTCTTAATTCCCCTGACTTCATTAAAATGGTTCGTTTTAATCTTAATTAAAAGTATTTTTCTCATTATGTTGCTTGTCCACAGCATACCACTGCAATAATCTTGCTTATTACAATGTTTAAGAAGCATTTAGATAGTTACATAGGGGATAGGTTTAGAGGGATAAACCCAAAGGCAGACACATGGGACTAGTGTAAATGTTGATCAGCGGGGGAAACTTGGGCCGAAGGGCCTGTTTCTGCGCTGTATGACTATAATGCCAATATTTGCAAACAGCAAAACGTTGTTATTGTAAGAATTTTATCGAAGCAGATTTTATTTAATTTACGTAAAGGAAAATTGTGATGTGCCAAAGGGCAAACTACTGAATTCAGATTGCAGTGATTTGTTACGTTGACTTATACCTAATGTCAAGCCATCTGATCTCTAAATTTCAGGACTCCTTGTTTGCAGAATAATATGTGTATCTATGATCTCATCATTATTGATGAATCGCTTTGAATATGACTGCGTCTATTGTTTTAAGAACAGGATGTGCCCACATGGTATATTTTTTTGGTTTTGAGTCCTTTCTTCCTTGTGTATTGTTTTTTAAAATAAATTATAGCAGTATGTGTTGCAATCCAGGTGCTTACAAGGCAGAAATCAATTCACAACTGGCCTCATTAATTTATTTAATTTGATACAAGTAAGTGACTGGGATAATTTTGACATGAAAAAGACCTAGGTTTGAATTTCTAATTTATATTATAGAATTTATATTATAATTGTATTTCCTGAGGGAGCTGCAGACAATTTGAAAATGTGTTAGAAATCTTCTTTCTGATTATTATAAAGTCATGAGATTTTTTTTTTTTTACATGTGTGACTATTGGATGAGAATGTGACGCTCTGCTGTGAGATTTCCATGATCAAATAGTCCAGAGATGCCCCCGTCTATCTTCTCCCATTGAGAATGAATACTAGAGTTTGCAAGCTCTACAGGAAGCAAACGTTTAGATCATTGTCACTTGTACAGTGAAAAGCTTTATTTTGCATGTTATCCAAACCTACCAAAAATACCAAACATAAATACGATCAACCATGTAGAGCAAAGGGGAAGATAAAAAGTGCAAAATATAGTTCTCAGCATTAGTCCATAGACAAAATCCAATGTTCTCAATGGGCTTGAGGTAAATTAGACACTATCCCAGCTTATGAAAGGATTGTTCAGAAGCCTGATAACACATGGCAAGGAGCTGTTCCTGAGTCTGGTGGTGCACGCGTTCAGGCTTGGGAAAAGAAGGAGGGTGGGACAAGCCTTTCCTTAAGTTGGCAATTTCTGCTAATCAGCAAAATCAGGACTATAAATATTTATTATTATTAAGAAGAGTCTTCTCATCTGACATCCACAGTCATTTATTAGAATTGCGTATGATTGTGCAGACAGGTTCAATACGTGACTTGAATATTTCCACTGCTCAGTGACTGAAGAATCGACGATGTGCTTACCAAGCAGAGTGTTACTTAAGTGCGGACTCCCTGCAGAAGCTTTAATGATTGCAGAATCCATAATAGTTTATTTTTAAGTGAGGTGAATAAACATTTGAAATAACTCTTTCATTGGCCTGTGGAAATGTTAATCGCATGGAACAGTGAAGTTTCTCTGAGAACAGGATTCAATGGCTTCTTTTTATAGTGTCATATTCAGTGATTCCATTAACTATTCTTCACCAATTGTGTTATGTATTGGTCATCAAAGCCAGAGCTGCTGCAGCTTTAATAATTGTGCATCTGAACTGTGTTTGAATTAATTCAATCTACACATGGGCTAAGTGGGTTTGCTGCAGGTGTTGAATTCAAAAGGTAGAAAATATTCCATCCTAGAGCACTGATGTCCCTTATTTTTGTCCTCTCAGATTTCTCTGTGTCGCATGCATGCATAACCTATTCAGGCCTAGAGCTTCAATAATTGCTATTTTTAGGAACTTGGCTTGTGGTGGTCTGTGCAATCATTTGCTGCAGTATTTCATTCTTGGCAGTGCCACGAGGAGGCAGTGAGCTGGAACTCAGAGATAAAGTGCATCGCTGAGTGACCCTAAAGGTCTCTGAAGCGTTTGCGGAGTCCATGGGGTAGCTCACTCATTCAGCTTTGTAGACAGGAATGGCATTGTGAAAGGTGAGGGAATCTAGCTTCCTGGTTCACTTCGTGCAGTTGAGTACTGCTTGCTAAAAATATTATGCTTTCTTGTGTCATTTGTGATTATCAGTAACACTCTTCCCTCCCATGCTTTCCCTTCCCAGTGACAATTCCAGCAACTTGAGAAAAATCTAACAGACACTTCCATGTCGTGCTATACTGTGGGACATGCTATAATTCTGAGTTAAGTCAGTTGGTATCAAAGATTCCTGGGATCTATTTTACAGACGACACGGGAAATGATTCCCAACATCCTGTCCGATGCGTGTCCTTTAATCAATATTTATATAAAAGTGAAATATTTGACCATCATTACTTGACTGTTTTTAGGGGTTGTTGTGTACTAATTGGCAGCCATTTTTCCAGTATTGCTACACCATTCTTTGTCATAATTATTTTAGGACATTTGTGAGATTGTGTTACAGAAATACGAGTATAATTAAATATTCTTTAAATAGTGGATCAGAGAAAGATCTTTTGGTTAATTCTACTGACTTCCATTACTCACTCTAACCATCTCGTCTCTCCTCTTCCTCCACCACCACATTAATTTGCCCCCCTTCACTCGTAAATGAAAAATCCAAATCAGCTTTCAAGAGCAGTGGTGTTGTTTGGCAAACTGTCCTCTGCCTATCAGAGGCAGACCGGCAGTTCTCTGATCCCACCATATCTCTCGCTGGACCATGACCACGTTAGAGAACATTCCCCACACAGGCACCCATCTGTGGAATGTGTTGGATATGGTGAAGCTCTGGGACATGCTCAGCTGGCCAGACTGTACGTGGAATACCAATATCTGAGTCTACATCTTGACAAGCAAAAATGCCCAGTTCTGAAAGAAAGAGTGCTCCATCTGAAGTTGGAGAATTTGATATTGAGTCTAGAAGGCTGGAATGTACCAGGCGGAAGATAAGATGTTGCTTCTCAAGCTTGGGCTGGCTCTTGTAACAGTGCAGAAGGTCCCTAGACAGAAAGAGCAGAATGAGAATGTGATGGTGAATTGAAAGTTTCATCAAATAGTTGCCAATTTCCATCCTGAGATTCTCTTGAGATATCTCCAAATCATTTTTCATTTTCTCCACTTGTCTATCTCTGTTTCAAACCAGTATCCACCACAAGCCCACAGGCTCTCACATATTCCTGCTTCCCTCAAGGGCCCTATTCTGATCTTCAGTTTCTCTGTTTTTTCTGTTCCGGCGACAAATCACTTGCACCAGTGCCTCCGATGTGTCTTATTTTTCCTCTTCTCTCACTCTCCCTGCCTCCACCTTCAGAAAGGAATGGGATCCCTCTCCAGCAGCCTCCACGTTCAAGACCCTGCCCGTTGCCACCAGTGAACACATCTTCCTTTCCCCTGCAAATAAAAAATCTTAAACAAACTGCAGTTGCTGGAAATCTGAAACAGAAACACATTAGGTGTAGAAACACGGGTAGTAACTTGACAGGTCAGGTAGCATCACTAGAGAACTTGGATAGGTGACGTTTTGGGTCAGGAGTCTTCTTCAGACTGATTGTAGGGGTGGGGGGGGGGAGGGGAGAAAACCTGCAGAGGGGAGAGCCAAAGTGTGGCATGTAATAGGTGGACACAGACAAGGGGGGGGGGGGGAGGGGCGGTTTGATAGGCAGATGGTTGGAACAAAGGCCAGGGATAAAAGCGGGTGGTCTGAGACAGATTGAAGAGTTGCAAATTGTGAAGCTAGAGGAAGGGGGAGAAGAGAAATAGGGCCAAGGCCAGCTGGGGCACAGGGGAGCTATAGGATGCGGTTGAGCAGGGTAGGACTCTATTCCCTGGAGTGCAGGAGGATGAGGGGTGACCTTATAGAGGTGTATAAAATCATGAGCGGAATAGATCGGGTGGACACATAGTGTCTCTTGCCCAGAGTAGGGGAATTGAGAACCAGAGGACATTGGTTGAAGGTGAAGGGGGAAAGATTTAATAGGAACCTGAGGGGTAACTTTTTCACACTGAGGATGGTGGGTGGTAAGGAACGAGCTGCCGGAGGAGGTAGTTGTCGCAACATTTAAGAAACATTTAGACTAGTACATGGATAGGGCAGGTTTGGAGGGACATGGGCCAAACGTAGACAGATGGAACTAGTGTAGATGGGACATGTTGGCCGGTGTGGGCAAGTTGGACCGAAGGGCCTGTTACCACACTGTATGACTCCATACCTGAAGTGGACAATAAGCTGGGGGAGGAGGATTAACATGTCTTTATAATGGTGATCGCAAAACTATCAGAATGGCGTAAAAACCTATCTGTTTCAATTGCATTCTTCAGGACTGGAGATCTGCCATCCTTAACTGATCAGCACCCACCAAACTATCCCCAATGCACCCCACCCAATGTGGATGACTCTTAGCAGCCTCTTTGGTTTGAGGCCAAATAGACATGAACAATAAATTCTAGGATTGTGACAACATCCATATCCTATGAATGAATATATTCAAAAGAGGATTTTTAATGCTGTGTAATACTGTGTAATGTCATTTTTTTATTTTAGAAAAATAAAACAAGAGGAACAGAAAGCACATTATAAATCGGCTAACACTCTTAATTTGTCCTTTGTTATAAATATGTATGAAAAGATTTAGAAAGATGGGGGAGGGCAGGAAAACGGGGTCAGATCATTCCTGTGTGTAACGACATTTGCTTATATGCCAAAAAGCAAATAACTACATCTGCTGACTTATTTTTGAAAATGAAAAAGATTGGAAATCATGTTCCAACATTTACATGAATTGGAAGACGGAACTATTAATGACTTTGGCTCAACAGTGAGGCGGTGGTATTATCCGTATTTCCAAATTTCGAACACAGCAAATAGGCAAAAAGGAGAGATAAGAAAATATAGAACTAGGTTCCTTAGTTTTAATGGAACTGATTGATTGGGCTCAGGAGATAAAAATGGAAGAGCAGATGCTATTCTTAGGTGATTCTGTGCCTGTTCTTCACTCCCATTGGAAGCTTTCTAAAAGCTTGCAATAAACTGGCTATCAGTTCAACAAATTAATTAGCAATAAATGAAATACATTTTTCATAAATTTACAGGAGTGGTCCAGTGTTTCCTATTCATTTGAACAAATAATATCGGACGTTTTTAAAATACCCCAAACTAGCCATCCGTAAAATCATTTATTTATGAAAGCTTTGAATTCTAGGATAACCAGTATAAGGATATGTTAACATTATTGAAACTAAAAGTGCTTATCTGCTGCAATATAAAAAGCCTGGTTAAGCCTCTACACTCGTTAGCATACAATGGAGTATCTCAGGCTATTTTTAAATATTCTATTATGAGAGCTTTCCCTTATTCCTTAAATTTCGAATCGGCTTTCTCTTCCTTGCAGGAGCAGAAAACGTTCTCATGAATTTATTGAATCCGATTTTTCAAATAAGTAAGTACATATTAGCATTTTAAATATTCTTCCTCTTATGATTTCCCCAAAGTATATTATGTAATTTTTTTTTTTGAGAGGAAGCAGTAACTCGTGCATGATGGCGCCTTGTCAATTGTGATATATTTTCTGTGGCTAAAAATAGCTTTTCCTTCAGAGGGCTGTAACATGGCTGCACTTCAATGCCGCTGTATCTGTCAGGGAACAAGTCCCCGGAGAACAGAGCATCTGCACTTTTCCATTGCGCAGTCTCTGCTCACTTTCATTGCGGGGGGGGGGGGGTTTCCGGCAAAATAAACTGCAGTACACAGCAGAGCTTGGAAAAGGTGTCCATATTGAGGGTGACATGTGTATGCTTGCGTATGAAAGTAATGTACGTTCTAATCAATGTCTAGAATTAAATGTTATGCCAGCAATTGTTGACATAGGTCTTTATGCTTTTAAAAATAAATATCTAATTAGTTTATCATGTCAGTAGCTAGTCCCCTATTTTAATCTGCATGTGGCATATAAACCCAATTTAAGGAAAGTCACCTTTTTGCCGCAGTAGCTCTTTTGACAAAGCATTTTACTCTAAACATCAAACAAGTGCTATCACTTCACCGTGTAGTTTAGAACATAATGGGAGCAGGAATAAGCCACTCTACCCTATGAGTTTGTCCCACCATTCAATATGATCACGGCTGATCTGCCCCTGACCTCATTCCCCTTTTGTGCTAGTTCTCCATAGTCCTTCAAGTCTCAATTACCTGGTCTTTCAAAAATGTATCTACCTCCTCCATAAATGCCCCCTAATGATTGAAATCAAGGGATATGGTGAGAAAGCAGAAATGGGGTACAGATTCTGGATGATCAGCCATGATCATATTGAATGGAGGTGCTGGCTCGAAGGGCTGAATGGCCTACTCCTGCACCTATTTTCAGTTTCTATATCTCCACAACCATCTGAGATAGAGAATTTCTAAAATTCACCACCCTCGAGAAAATGGATTCCTGTGCACCTCAGATATAAATGTCTGTCCCCAATTTTGTAACTATATCCCCTTTTTTCAAGATTCCCCCCATGGTAGAAACATCTTGGCATTGACCCTGCTGTGCCCGCTATGGATCTTTTATATTCTTCTTCCAAACCCTGAAGCATATAAAACTAATTTATTTAGCCACACATAGGACAACCCTTTGGTCCCAGGAGTTATTTTAGAATGCCTCTAATGCAACTTTAGCCTTTCTTAAATAAGGCGACCAAAACATTGCACCAGAGTACAGAGGAGATTCATGAGGTTGTTGCTAGTACTCAAGGGTCTGAGCTATAGGGAGAGGTTAGGCAGCCTGGGACTTTGTTCCTTGGAGTGAACTTATAATGGGGTATAAAATCATGAGGTGAATAGATTGGATGAATGCACAGTTTTTTTCCCCGGAGTCTTGGGCAATCAAAAAATAGAGGGCACAAATTTATCGTGGGATGGAAAACCTGAGGAGCAACTATTTCACCTAGAGGGTGGTGGATATATGGAATGAGCTGCCAGAGGAAGTGGTTTCTGCCCGTACAATAACAACATATAAAAGGAAGTGGGCCAAACGGGAGCAAATCGGACAGGCTTAGATTGGTCATCATTGTTGGCATGGACGATTCCATGTGGCCTCATTAGTGCGCAGTACAACTCTAATCAAGATTTCTCTCTTTCTAAACTCCTCTTGTAATAGAGGCCAGTGTTCCATTCACATTTCTAACCGCTTGCTGCACCGATCTCCAACTTTTCTACAATATGTGCCCAAGAACACCGAGATTCCTCTACACTTCAATAAAAACAGATAATGCTAGAAATACTCTGCTGGTTAGGTTGTGTTTGTGGGAAGATAAACGAGAGTTAACATTTCCAATTGAATTTCCTTTCATCCTCAAAACTGAGAAGGGGAAAAAATAAGCTTGTCAAGTTGCAGGGACGGTTGGGTAGGGGGTGGGGGGGGGGGATAGGGTGAATCTGGGCAGACCATGGGGAGAAGCCATAAACAAGGTTATCTTGTCGACTAGTGAATGGGTGAGTGGGAACAAAGACAAATGAATGTAAGAGTTGTGAAATGCAGGGCAAGGCGACATGCTCTCCACTTACAGAGAATAAAAAAGAAAAAAATGGGAGGGTAAAAGAGCCAACCAGGCAGAGCCAACATGAGAAACATCACTACTTGCCATGATAAAAAGTTTGGTGTAACTTGATGAATTGTAGCTTAAAGCATTACTGCAAAATGAAACTGAAGTTACACTTACCGGTAAGTGTAATAAGGCTGGATAGGAAGTTTATTTGTTTTAATTTTGTCTGCAGGCTTTTCTTCTTTATTACATTCAGGCCTCTCATGATGAGCCTTTGTAGCTCCAGCAATTGTATAGTCTTCCTGACATGTCAACTGCAGTGATGTTGCTGGGTATCATTTCCCTCAGCTGTATACTTATGTTTCAAGTTTTATTATCCATGTTTTGCTTTGCTGAATGATTGCTGAAATTAAATGAACACAACATGAGCTGTCTTTAGCCAGTCACCATTTTGCCTGACTAATGTCTTTCCTTCTGTGAATAGAATCTTATTAAACATTAATATCTATGAAGATGAAGTCCTACTTCATTATGACGACACACTAGATACCCTGAGGCGTTGCATTCAGTAGGTACCACAATGTTGTTATGTCAATCCAACAAATCTCTCGAGGCATTAACAGATTCAATTAAGATTTCACTGTTCTTTCTATTAATGCTAATAACGCACAGACTAACTTTTTTTCCTTGGAAGCTAATCGTGTTCCTGCCACTTTTCTTTAGGAAATGGCATGACTCCCTTCCCTTTTCTAAAAGAAGAACGACGTCAGATGCCACAGAGAGTATTGTCTCTCCTGGGCCATAATACTGGCATCACCATTTCTACTGGAGAGTTTCATTCATTAGTTTAATCTGCTACACGGCAAGCTAGCCAGAACAAAGTCCCTTTGGCAGCTGAATCTTCTCCTTGCCACCATGCATCCACTGCAGTTCATGCAATTTGCTATGCAGGGATTTACGACTGGATCCGCTCACCAGAATAATTAATTTCTTCATTAAGGAAGCTGCTTCTGTTTATAGACACTGCCCTACTTTATTGTACACAGTGATGCCAGAATCTGCAAATGTGGTTGTATTGCCTTTCTCAATGCAGCAGCTTCATGTTTTCACTTTTTAATGAAACATTAAAACATATATAACAGTTATCCACTCAAGTGCTTTTAATCTATGTGTTTGGAACTTATTTCGTCGATCACTTCATTCTGCTTTTTATCCCCTGACTGATCTTTGCTCCGTGTGATATTGGAGAGCATTTAGTCTGTGGGATCCATTTATTAAAATTCACATAGTGCGATGAAGAGTTACAAGCAAGGCCAGCAGTTATTGGCCAGCCTTAATTTCCCATCAGAGGATCATGGTGATTTGCTTTCTTGAACTGCCGCAGTTAGTATTATGAAGGTATTCCTGTTACTGAGTTTCTGCGTTTTAGTCAGCAAAAATGAAGGAATAACAACACGTTTCCAAGTCAGGATTGTCATGGAACATAGAACAGTACAGCACAGGAACAGGCCCTTCAGCCCCTCATATTTGTGCAGAGCTTGATGATAATTTAAACTAATCACCCCTGCCTACACATGATCCATATCCCTCCATTCTCTTGTGTATCCTGGTGTCTAACAGCATCGTAAATGCCACTATGGTATCTCCACCACCACCTCTTGCAGCACGTTTCAGGCACCCACCATACCCTCTGTAGAAAAGAAAATGAACTTGCCTCACACATCTTCTTTGAACTTTAACCTTAAATCTATGACCTCTAGTCTTTGACATTTCGATCCTAAGGTAAAAGGGTGTAACTGTCTCCCTTAACCATGCTGGTTCTGACTGTCTACCCTATCCGTCATTTGAGGGTGACTTGCGAGCAGCAGTTATCCTAACATGTCATGGTATTTCTCTTGCATGTTAAAGGTTATCTGTTGTATATTATGTAATCTGTACAGCATTGGAAATGGTTTTTAGTTTAGGCCTGAGTTTGCCCTGACCAGTGATCACCCCGCACACTAGCACTATCCTACAAACTAGGGACAATTTAACCACTTTATCAAGGCCGATTAACCTACAAACCTGCACATCTTTGGAATGTGGGAGGAAACTGGAGCCCCCATAGAAAACCCATGCAGTCACAGGGAGAACATACAAACTCCGTACAGACAGTACCCGTAGTCAGTATTGAACCTGGGTCTCTGGTGCTGTAAGGCAGCAACTTTACCGCTACACCACCATGCTGGTATGAATCTAATGTGTCTTATCAGAACACTTACAGTTAAAAAAAACTTTTTAACAACATATGTCTCCTAGGCAAAATGAACTGTTGTTATGTAAAAAACAAACTACAGGGATTGAAATCACAATTAATATCCTTTGCTTGGCTTTGTTCTCATCAGAAAGTTTTGCTGTGATAGATACATAGATACATTGAAAATAGGTGCAGGAGTAGGCCATTGGGCCCTTCGAGCCTGCACCGCCATTCAATATGATCCTGGCTGATCATCCAACTCAGTATCCCGTACCTGCCTTCTCTCCATACCCCCTGATCCCTTTAGCCACAAGGGCCACATCTAACTCCCTCTTAAATATAGCCAATGAACTGGCCTCAACTACCCTCTGTGGCAGAGAGTTCCAGAGATTCACCACTCTCTGTGTGAAAAAGTTTTTCCTTAAAGGATTTCCCCCTTATCCTTAAGCTGTGACCCCTTGTCCTGGACTTCCCCAAAATCGGGAACAATCTTCCTGCATCTAGCCTGTCCAACCCCATAAGAATTTTGTACGTTTCTATAAGATTCCCTCTCAATCTCCTAAATTCTAGCGAGTATAAGCCGAGTCTATCCAGTCTTTCTTCATATGAAAGTCCTGACATCCCAGGAATCAGTCTGGTGAACCTTCTCTGCACTCCCTCTATGGCTATAATGTCCTTCCTCAGATTTGGAGACCAAAACTGTACGCAATACTCCAGGTGTGGTCTCACCAAGACCCTGTACAACTGCAGTAGAACCTCCCTGCTCCTATACTCAAATCCTTTTGCTATGAAAGCTAACATACCATTCGCTTTCTTCACTGCCTGCTGCACCTGCATGCCTACTTTCAATGACTGGTGTACCATGACACCCAGGTCTCGCTGCATCTCCCCTTTTCCTAATCGGCCACCATTTAGATAATAGTCTGCTTTCCTGTTTTTGCCACCAAAGTGGATAACCTCACATTTATCCACATTATACTGCATCTGCCAAACATTTGCCCACTCACCCAGCCTATCCAAGTCACCTTGCAGTCTCCTAGCATCCTCCTCACAGCTAACACTGGCCCCCAGCTTAATGTCATCCGCAAACTTGGAGATGTTGCCTTCAATTCCCTCATCCAGATCATTAATATAAATTGTAAATAGCTGGGGTCCCAGCACTGAGCCTTGCGGTACCCCACTAGTCACTGCCTGCCATTGTGAAAAGGACCCGTTTACTCCTACTCTTTGCTTCCTGTTTGTCAGCCAGTTCTCTATCCACATCAATACTGAACCCCCAATACCGTGTGCTTTAAGTTTGTATATTAATCTCTTATGTGTGGACCTTGTCGAATAGCCTTCTGAAAGTCCAGATACAACACATCCACTGGTTCTCCCCTATCCACTACTAGTTACATCCTCGAATAATTCTATAAGATTCGTCAGACATGATTTACCTTTCGTAAATCCATGCTGACTTTGTCCAATGATTTCACCACTTTCCAAATGTGCTGCTATCCCATCTTTAATAACTGACTCTAGCAGTTTCCCCACTACCGATGTTAGACTAACTGGTCTGTAATTCCCCGTTTTCTCTCCCCCTCCCTTCTTAAAAAGTGAGGTTACGTTTGCTACCCTCCAATCCTCAGGAACTACTCCAGAATCTAAAGAGTTTTGAAAAATTATCACTAATGCATCCACTATTTCTGGAGCTACTTCCTTAAGTACCCTGGGATGCAGCCTATCTGGCCCTGGTGATTTATCGGCCTTTAATCCATTCAATTTACCCAACACCACTTCCCGACTAACCTGGATTTCACTCAGTTCCTCCATCTCCCCTGCTATTTCCGGCAGATTATTTATGTCTTCCTTAGTGAAGACGGAACCAAAGTAGTTATTCAATTGGTCCGCCATATCCTTGTTCCCCATGATCAATTCACCTGTTTCTGACTGCAAGGGACCTACATTTGTTTTAACTAATCTCTTTCTCTTCACATATCTATAAAAACTTTTGCAGTCAGTTTTTATGTTCCCTGCCAGTTTTCTTTCATAAACTATTTTCCCTTTCCTAATTAAGCCCTTTGTCCTCCTCTGCTGGTCTCTGAATTGCTCCCAGTCCTCTGGTAGGCTGCTTTTTCTGGCTAATTTGTACGCATCATCTTTTGCTTTGATACTATCCCTGATTTCCCTTGTTATCCCGTGATGATGACATTTTTCCAATAATTTTTAATCTATATTCAAATAGGTCAGATGAGCAACTGATATTTATACATAATATTTCCTTATCCTCTTTTTTCATCCTATGGAGAAAATAGGATGACATTTCTGGAGGAAGGAATAGTAAAATTAAAGGTAAACATTTTGATGCACTGCAGATCAGGGGAAGAATGAATAATGAAAATATCTTTATCGCAGAGGTGAACGTTTTCCTATTATTTGAAGCTCAGAACCATTTTCATTTATAAAGTATGACTATTGAGTATTTAGCCTTGTGACAAAAGGTGAAGCAGATAGATATTGACAGCAGCAAAGTGAAAATCTGTGTGTGTGTGTGTGTGTGTACAGTGATTCTGATCAGAAAAGTGCTTTGAACAGTAGAATGCAGTGCACAATATAGTTAACCTTGTTAGTTCTGCGTAAAGCTCAAGATAGAACAGTTAATTCTTCTTTCTCAATTATAGTTATTTTATCTGTCAGTAGATTTTCTTGAAGATTCAAATTTTGGCATCAAGTGCTCAATCAGCTCTAAATGTAATTGGCAATCTGTATGGTGTAAAATTATGTTTCTAAAATGTAATTGAGGCAGAAAATAACCGGAGACTTAATTCCAGGTTAACTTGTTCTGTATTTGGTGCTCTAATGTAGATGTTAACCTTCCTTGAAGAAAAATCAGGTATTTACAAGGATAACTTGCCTCTGCAGCCCCAGGACCTTCTATCGTGTGCATATGACGGACAATGCAGTCTGCCTTCTCTCCATTTAAGGTTTAAAAAAAAAGAAGAAAATCAGCAAATCTCACCCCCATTTGCTCTTGCACAAAAGTAGATCTGTCTCTCTTTGTGGGAAACCACGTGGGAGTAAGGCTCATTATAAACCGTGAGCCATGACGCAAATTAGTGTCAGTTTCTTCTTTCCATTTTGCCTGTGAAAATGTTGACGCATTTCCTTGTAACCTTGCATGCATAAGTAAAGGACTTCTCAGTACCAACCATGAAGAGAACAAATCTATGTTCTTCAACTGTTTGTGTCAAATGCCTGTATTTATTTTAATTTTAATACACACCAATTGAGGCAACGGCTGCTGTTATTTAATAAACACTTGTTCATAATTGATTTACCTTGCTGCAGAAATTGTAGTAGATGGTAAAGGATGTCATGGTGGGTTAGAAGGATGGTTCACCAACATGAAACTGAATTATTCTCATTGGTTGCATATTATATAATTGATCTGCATTGTGCAGCCAATAAAGTGAATAAATAAACTGCTAGAAGATCTCAGCAGGATAAATAGCTTCAGGGAAGGCAATGGGGTAGTCGGTGTTCGAGACCCCACACCAGGACAGAGAGGATAAAAGGAAGATAGCCACTATACAGAAGGGTGAAGACAGACAAAAGTGCTGGAGAAACTCAGCAGGTGAGGCAGCATCTATGGAGTGATGGAAATAGGCAACGTTTCGGCCCAAAAAGTTGCCTATTTCCTTCGCTCCCTAGATGCTGCCTCACCCGCTGAGTTTCTCCAGCAGATAAAAGGTAGATAAACCTTCGATTTTCCAGCATCTGCAGTTCCTTCTTGAACATACAGAAGGGTGAGTCAGGCTGGAACCAGATTGGGACGATAGGCAGGTGAAGCTGGAAGAGGGTGTGGGGTGTTGAGATGGAGGCTGGTAGATCTTCTTGTGTGTGGTGTACACAGCCTAAAGTTGTAGGACAACTTGTTCTATTTGATCTTATTTGATTGTGCACGCCAGGTTGACTGCATTAGTTGAAACAGGGCAGTAGATGGCTGGTAGATGAAAGGCGGGAACTGATGTGGTGGGACGGGTGGGGGGAATATTAGGCAAATGGGGGAGAGGAGAGGATGTGTTGAAACTGAGGCTGGTAGATGATAGGTGGAACCAGATTAGGGAGGAATGGTAGCCAGATGTAAGGCTATCTGAAAGTGGAACATTCAATGTCATGCCATTGGGTGGCAGACTAATTAATGGAATATGAGGTGATGTTCTTGGGCCTCACCGTGGTAATGAGGATGGACACAGAATGGGAAAGGGATTTGAAATCGCACACAACAAAATGACCGTAGTGGACAGGTGATCTTACCTGCCAAAAATGGTCACTCAATCTTCGTTTAGTCTAGCCTATGTAAAGGGGGGGCACATACAATGAAACAGTTCTGTGCAAATTTGAAAGAAATGTCTGCAGTTATTCTAATGTGCTCTGTTACAACTTCTTTGCAATTTTGGAAAATTTGACAAACCTTCAAGAAAGCCAAGATACATTGGCAGAATGGGCAGGCTGGTGACAGGTCTATTTTAGTGCAGACAAGAGGCAATGGAATTTAAAGGGAGAAACCGCTTTTATGTGGTGTCTTTTATATTCTTTGATTGTACCAAATGCTTCACAGCCAAATAAATATTTTTGAAGTGCTGTTACTGTTGTTTTGCATCCAAAGCTGGAGGCAATTTCCTCATCACAGGGTCCCAAAAACACTGTGCGAGGTATGATCAGCTAATCTGTTCTGGATTGGATTGACTCGAAGACGAGCAGCAGCAAAAACTAGCATTGCAACAAGATATATTTTCCTTCTCTCCAGGCGGGACTTCGGTTTATTGTGTACCCTGAAGGGCGCCTCTTCTGATAATGTGGCATCCCCTTAGTATTTACTGAAACTAGGAATGAATATGTAATTTAGTTGAAAATAAATATGAGGGTTTTATTGAAAGCCTAAGGAATGCAAATTAATTTTCCTTGTTGAGAGAAGAATTAAATGGTGTTTTCAGTGTCACAAAACTTGTGGGATAGTAAAAAAAACACTTCACCCAGAGGCTTTCTCAGTTGTGTACACAAAATAAGCCTTAAAAAGCTACTGTAAGTGAAGTATGAAACTTGATTTTTTTTTTTTAGTAAACGAAACAAGAAAGGGGAAAAGAATGGGAAGGGCCTACGGCACTTTTCAATGAAAGTGTGTGAAAAGGTGCAGCGGAAAGGAACAACTTCTTACAATGAAGTGGCTGATGAGTTGGTGGCGGAGTTCAGCAGTTCCAATAATCACATGTCGTCAGATTCTGTAAGTGGATAGTTCTTCGCACCGTGTTAAATCTATTATGAGAAATTCCATTAATCTCTCGTAAGACAATTCTTAAGTAAAACGTAATAAAGTTAGAGCAGCGAGATTATTTGTGATTTCACCTCTTGTGTTTAACCATGTACAGGGATACTATATCTTAAAAACGTTGCTATCTTTTTAATGCAATTTACTCAGCTGATTTTAATGAATATGTATTTATTCACTCTCATTCTGAGTACCACTGTATAATTTGTTTTTCTGGATAATTGTTCAATATTTACATTGGCTGTGGCAGCTTTTGATAGAGCAATCCATGCAAGTTGATCTCACCATCTCCATCATAGGAGACCGACTGTCGACTGGCATCTATTATAAACCCACTGACTCCCACAGCTATCTAGACGACACTTCTTCCCACCCTGCTTCCTATAAAGACTCTATCCCTTACTCTGTCTACGCCGCATCTGCGCCCAAGATAACGTGTTCCATACCGGCACATCAGAGATGCCATCACCAGCCACATCTTCCAATCTCCACACCTTTCCGCAGAGACCATTCCCTCCGCAACTCCCTCGTCAACTCGTCCATTCCCACCCAAACCACCCCCTCCCCAGGTACTTTTCCCTGCAACCAGGGGATGCAACACTTGTCCCTATACCTCCCCCCTCGACTCCATCCAAGGACCCCAACAGTCTTTTCAGGTGAGGCAGAGGTTCACTTGCACCTCCTCCAATCTCATCTACTGTATCCGCTGTTCCAGGTGTGGACTCCTATATATCAGCGAGACCAAGAACAGGCTCGGCGATCGTTTTGCTGAACACCTCCGCTCAGTCCACCTCCTTGATCTCGTGGTTGCTCAACACTTTAACTCCCCCTCCCATTTCCAATCTGACCTTTCTGTCCTGGATCTCCTCCATTGTCAGAGTGAGGCCCAGCGCAAATTGGAGGAACAGTACCTCATATTTTGCTTGGGTAGCTTACACCCCAGCAGTATGAACATTGACTTCCCCAATTTGCTTTCTCTCTCTCCATCTCTTCCCCCTTCCCAGTTCTCCGACCAGTCTCACTATCTCCGACTACATTTTATCTCTGTTTGCTTTGTTGTTACCTTCTCCCAGCTAACAATAATCTATTCTACATTTTCCTTTATTTCCATTCCCTTTGTCCTGTTTTCACTACTTACACTTCCTTATCTATGTATCTCCCACTTCCCTGATATCAGTCTGAAGAAGGGTCTCGTCCCGAAACGTCATCCATTCCTTCTCTCCAGAGATGCTTCCTGTCCCGCTGAGTTACTCCAGCATTTTGTGTCTATCTTCAACCTATTCTCATGGTCTTCTCTTGTCCCTGATAGTTTTTGCTCATTTTGATCAGTCAGATAGCTCTTAGTTATGAGACTCAATTGAGACTCCACCAACCATGCTTTTGGATATCTTGGTGATTTTCCCAATAGCTTCAGAATAGTTTCTTCCTGTTCATTTTATCTAACCCGTTGTGGTTTTGTGCACCACAGGCAAATTTGAATTGGACAACTTTCTCAGATTCTTGGAACTGAAACCCCTCATCTCAGGAATTCTTCTCAGAGAAGAACAAGTCCCAACAGCTTCCTCTGGGTCTGATCAGAAACATCACCTATCTGTGTCCTCCAGAGATGCTGCCTGACCTGCTGAGTTACTCCAGTACTTTCTTCTGCACCCTGGCAATGGCCTTCACTTCTTTCCTGGTGTGCAATGACCAACATTAATTATAAACTCTTTCTGTTTCCTTTCTTGCCTCTAATTATGCACAAGATCCTATGTTTTTAATGCTGCTTTGCACCTCCTTATTACCTATAAAAAATATTTTCAGAATTTCCTACTAGATGTGTGATCTTTAATGTAAATACCCTTCACTAATCCTGCAATTATGTTTTGAGACTCAACTTTGTGCAATGTTCATGTGCTCCTCTTTCCTATATAATTCTAGTCAGAGGTTCTCCTGAAATGGCTTCTGTGACTGCTTTGTCCTGTGATTTCTGGAGGGCCTAACCACTGCTTCTCTTCTCCTTAACATGCAGTATTTTGGTGTTATCTTCCAAAGTATGGTATCTGATTCTACGTATGATCTTGCAAAGCTCTATCAAATCTCCTTTCAATCAACGAGGCTCTGAGAAGAACAAATCCAACTTCTTCCTTTGAGTCTGAAGAAGTCCCAATCAGAAACATCATCTATCCATGTCATTCACAGATGCTGCCTGACATATTTCCTTATAACCTTGTGGTGAAATTACTCATTCAGGAACCATTCTAGTAAATCTTTTGAGTGCCATATCGAAAACTTTTAAGTCATTTCTTTAGTGTCTTGTTCCAATACTTCCTTTTGTAGCCTAACAGTGCTTTATAAAAGTTTAAAATAAGTTCCCTGCTTTAGGATGACCAGAAGCCACTTTCTTCAGTCTGTCATAAGTTCTGTATCTTTATCTCCAATTGCAATCCCGACTGTTCACAGGCTTAGGTTTACAGCTTCTGTTCTGCACATTGATCCTTAAATGACATACAACACCATATCCAGTTCGACACAATCAGCACCAAGTGTCCTCCACTGTGACGTCACCTTAGTTGGCTCTTGTTAACAACACTAAGCACTGCTTTTGTTGGTTCTGGAATCAGTTGTTCAAATGATAATTGGCCGAATGAACCATTTCACCCAAACCTCTGAAATAGTATGGGCAACCAACCTCATTTTAATTAGGGTTGTAGTTTTCCAGTGCCTGGAATTTCAAACTCCTTCACAGTCTAACCCCTTCCAACTATCATAGCATCCACCAGTCACCACACTCTGTGAAGATATTCTATGCTCCTAAATTTATTATAGCAGGCATCACAAGAGCAATGTAGCTTTTTTATCTTTACCTCCTACTGCTGAGTTCCCCAAGGCAGAACTGCAAACAAAAATTGGCCACATGGTGCAATGAACTTGATTGACAGATTAAACGGGAAGATAATTATTGGACAGAATTTCAATTTTAATTAAACTGGTGATTTGAACAGAAGAAAAAATGAATTATTTTTGATTGATGTGGTAACAACGTTGTTAAAAGCTGAAAGATGTGGCGACATAATAAAAGAAAAAGCCATATGTTTTGACTTTTCCAAACTTCTGAAGAAATCTTTAATGATTAGAGCTGGTTTGTTTTCCACCACCCTTTTCAGCAGGCATATGACCAGAAGAATATACGACGCCGTGTTTACGACGCGCTGAATGTGCTGATGGCTATGAACATCATTTCGAAGGAAAAGAAAGAAATCCGATGGATTGGGCTTCCCACAAATTCTGCTCAGGAATTCCAGAACCTTGAGGTGAGGCGTCATAAGTTGTAACAAAGTGTAATCTTACATGCATAAGAAAAATGACTGTGGATTAAGCTTGTTAACAGTTTAGTAAATCAGACTCTGCAACTTGGATAAAATTGAACCAAACCAGGCTGAACATCTGCTTCTGAATATCCTAAGAGGGCAAATTACACAAATTATCCGTTTGTTTCTTTCTTTCACCATTATTTCATTTTGGTCCATTGACGTTTTTAGTATCCGCGCTGGCCAAATGTGTAGCATTCATGCAGAAACAAGGAACTGTAGATGCTGGTTAATGCACAAAAGGACGCAGAGCGCTGGAGTAACTCAGCAAGTCAGGCAGCGTCTGTGGAGAACATGGATAGGTGATGTTTCATGTCAAGACCAGACAACTGAATGTAACATTCAGATTATGGCAACCATGCCAGAATCAGAGGCAGTGGTTCCCACTCCAGAGACATGAGCTCACAAATTATTTGATACTCCAGTCCAAAACTGGGGCCTCCTGTCTGTTTAGGATACCATTCTTCAGATGAGATCTTTGCCTTCTTGCACATAAAAGATTTAGAAGTTTCCATCATACTATTTTGGAGAAGAATAATGGAGTATCAAGAATTGACACTTGTGTACAATTGACTCTTGTACACATTGTGCATTGACTCTTGTGTATAATTTGGTTATTTCGTGTAGTTTGAAGTTACAGTGTGGAAACGGGCCCTTCGGCCCACTGAGACCGTGCCAACCAACGATCACCTGTACTCTAGTTCTATCCTACCCACTAGGAACAATGTACAGAAGCCAACTAACCTACCAACCTGCACATTTTTGGACTGTGAGGGGGTAAACCGGAGCACCCGGAGAAAACCCCTGTGCTGCCCTCTGCGCCCTGTCCTGTATGTACAGTGCCCTCCATAAAGTTTGGGACAAAGACCCATCATTTATTTATTTGCCTCTGTACTCCATAATTTGAGATTTGTAATAGAAAGATTTTAATAAAGGCCATTTTTATACATTTTGGTTTCACCATGTAGAAATTACCATGTAGTGTTTATACATAGGTCCCCCCCACCCCCCCCCCCCCCCACCCTCATTTTAGGGCACCATAATGTTTGGGACACAGCAATGTCATGTAAATGAAAGTAGTTATGTTTAATATTTTGTTGCATATCCTTTGCATGCAATGACTGCTTGAAGTCTGCAATTCATGGACATCACCAGTTGCTGGGTGTCTTCTCAGGTGATGCTCTGCCAGGCCTGTATTGCAGCCATCTTTAGCTTATGCTTGTTTTGGGGTCTAGTCCCCTTCAGTTTTCTCTTCAGCATATAAAAGGCATTCTCAATTGGGTTTAGATCGGGTGATTGACTTGGTCACTCAAGGATTGAACATTTTTTAGCTTTGAAGAACTCCTTTGTTGCTGTAGCAATATGTTTGGGATCATTGCCTTGCAGTAAAATGAACTGCCGGCCAATGAGTTTTGAGGCATTTGTTTGAACTTGAGCAGATAGGATGTGTCTATACACTTCAGAATGAATTATGCTACTACCATCAGCAGTTGTATCATCAATGAAGATAAATGGGCCAGCAGCCATGCATGCCCGGGCCATAACACCCCCACCACTATGTTTCACAGATGAGGTGGTATGCTTTGGATCTTGGGCAGTTCCTTCTCTCCTCCATACTTTGCTCTTGCCATCACTCTGATATAGAAACATAGAATCTTCGTCTTATCTGTCCACAAGACCTTTTTCCAGAACTGTGATTGCTCTTTTAAGTACTTCATGGCAAACTGTAACCTGGTCATCCTATTTTTGCAGCTAACCAGTGGTTTGCATCTTGCAGTGTAGCCTCTGTATTTCTGTTCATGAAGTCTTCTGCGGACAGTGGTCATTGACAAATCCACACCTGACTCCTGAAGAGTGTTTCTGATCTGTCGGACAGGTGTTTGAGGATTTTTCCTTTATATAGAGAAAATTCTTCTGTTATCTGCTGTGGAGGTCTTCCTTGGCCTGCCAGTCCCTTTGCGGTTAGTAAGCTCACCGGTGCTCTCTTTCTTAATAATGATGTTCCAAACAGTTGATTTTGGTAAGCTTAAGGTTTGGCTGATGTCTCTAACAATTTTTTTCTTGTTTCTCGGTCTCATAATGGCTTCTTTGACTTTCATTGGCACAATTTTGGTCCTCGTGTTGATAAACAGCAATAAAAGTTTCCAAAGGTGATGGAAAGACTGGAGGAAAGACTAGGTGCCGAGAGCTCTCTTATAACTGCATTAAGGGGGCATTTAATAACACCTGAGCAATTACAAATGTCTGTGAAGCCATGTGTCCCAAACACTATGGTGCCCCGAAATGGGGGGATTATGTATAAACCCAGCTGTAATTTTTACATGGCGAAACCAAAATGTATAAAAATGGCCTTTAATAAGATCTGACAATGTGCACTTTAGCCACATGTGATTTTTTTCTATTACAAATCTCAAATTGTGGAGTACAAAGGCAAATAAATAAATGATGGGTCTTTGTCCCAAACATTATGGAGGGCACTGTATGTTTGTCTTTCCAGTTAATACATTTTATGCCAAACCAAGAGATCCACGCAGGTCCACTCAAAGCTAAACCAGCCCCGTTATTAATTTTCAATTAGCAGCCAAGGAAGTGCAAGAGAGCAGCCTAGCTGGACGCCCTCTTTGACTTTAACTTCTTTGTGTTACGTGCCAGCCCTCGTGTTTGGTCTCACTCGGGCTGCTGAATCTTGAAGCTGCATGTGTGGGGAAGGATGAATATGAACCAACGTCCTCATTCTGTTGCCAGGACTAAATGTACGGATCATTATTGCTGCCTTGACACTTGTTGATATCCATGGTGTCAGGAACATTGTTATAATACCCAATCAGCTAAGAATGCAGGAAAAGTAGAAAATGGAGTTCATCTTGTTGGCCCACATTCTTAATTATCCTTGCTCTTATATGTTTGATTCTCGTTCAAATTGTTCTGGGTTTGCAGCCTTATTGAGTTGTCCATTTCATACCTCTACAACTAAGCAAGATAGCTAAATTTAAACCATTATGTTTCACAGTATTTTGTTTGCGAGCGTACATCCTGTAGTAACTTTGAATCAGTAGCAAACATTTTACAAATAATATGAGGCTAATATATAATATTTCCCAAGAGTGGAGCTATCCTATAAACTACAATGATGTATAGAATGGTTTCATTTCAAGGCAGTGAAGGCCAATTCACTGGATGTGTTCAAGAGAGAGTTATGAGCCTGTCCCACTTAGACGACTGCATGAGACTATGCAGTCGCCACATGTTCGCTGGGTAGTTTTCGGGGAGTCGCCTTCATGGTCGCGAGGAGTTCCCGCATTCTGTGAACTAATCGCGGCCTCATTATGGTCACCGCGAATTTTTCAACATGTTGAAAAATTAGTGGCGACTAGAATGAAGCCGCCATGGAGAGTAGCGAGAATTCTCGTGCCGTAGGTGGGTCGCCAGAAGTTCCTAATGGGTTGCCAGGAGGTCGGCGGTTCTTGTAGGTTGTAGCCGGTGCTGACCGGTGAATTTCATTGGCTCATTGGGGGGGAAAAAAGGTAAGCAGTAGGTTTCAGAAGCAAGAATAACCGACCGGTAATGTTAAATGTCTGCTGAGCTTCACAGCCGTGTATCTCTGGCTTATTAAAAGTTGTCTCCACTCCTTCTGCCCCCTTCTCCGTCCCCTCTCCCCCCTCTTTAAAAGGACTTACCGTACACTGTGCTTTAGCCGTCTTAATTACAGCGCCAACCTTCCTGTTCATCGCGGTTTGTGTCCGTATCACCTTGGCTTTGCACCGTGTGATTTTTTTTTAGACAGCGCTCCCCTGGCTTGCCCTGTCCCCCGCCTGCATAACGGGCTGGTGAAGGAAGCGATGTGTGTGTATGTGTGTGAAGGGATATGGGGAAAAAGCAGGAACGGGGTACTGATTTTAGATGATCAGCCATGATCATATTAAATGGCGGTGCTGGCTCAAAGGGCTGAATGGCCTATTCCTGCCCTATTTTTTTATGTTTTTCTATGTTTCTATAACTTTCTAGTCCTTTCTCTGCCATGTAGCTGACAGAGCAATGGATTGATATTGCTTTTTTACCAATTGCTTCAGGTCAAACAAAATCTTCATTTCACATTTTTCCCTTCCTCAGTGCAGTGATTTCTTATACTAGCATTGGAGGCAGCCTAGAAAGATTTACTAGACTAATTACTGGAGGGAAGTCTTATCACGAACAACTAAAAAGATTAGATCTAGATTCTTTGCAGGAGTGATCTTATAGAAACATGAAAGATACTAGTGGAGGCACAAGGAACCAGATGCTGGAATCTTGTGCCAAACACAAAGTACTGAAGTAACTCAGTGGGTCAGGCAGAATCTCTGGAGGATATGGATAGACAAAGGTTTGGATTGGGAATCTGCAGACCAATGGATAGGCAATATTTCGGGTCGGGATCCTTCTTCAGACTCGTGGATAGGCAACGTTTTGAATTGGTACCCTTCTTCAGATTGCATAGAGTCTGAAGAAAGGCCCTGTCCCAAAATGTTTCCTATCCATGTTTTCCAGAAATGCTGCCTGACCCTCTGAGTTACTCCAGCCCTTTGCAAGATACTAGTGGGGCATGATAGAGACAATATTGAGATGTTTTCATTAGTAGGAGGGTCTTGAAAGAGGAAATATAGTTACAAAATAAGGGGGCGGTCATTTAATACTAAATTGCATGGGAATATTTTGTTTTACAGAGAATGGTGCTTCTCTGAAAATCCAGACTGTACGGAACTATGAAGCCTAGATCACCAAAGTTAGTTTAAAAAAAGTAGATACACTTTTGAAAGCGTGGAGTTGAGGGTTATGTGGGTCGGGCACAGGGGAGAGGTAGAGGCATGATGCAGATCAGCATGATCACCTTGAATGTTAGAACAGGCTTGAGGAACTGAGTGGCCTACTTCTGCTCCTGTATTCTGGTACTCCGACTTCCTCACTTCATTTCTTATTGTTTGATTATATTAATTTCCTCCAGTTTTGTTCCTCTCCACAAGAGGAAACACTCTTTTTATATCTATTCCGATTCATTTTATAATATTAAACTAGGTCACTGCTTAGCCTCTCCGAATGAGTGAGATGACCCAAAGTTGTTGATCCTTACCTGAACTTTATATCCTATTTTCAAAAGTAGTACAATATGCTGGTTGAATGCAAGTTTAGACTAACCTCCGCTTTTCAATTCCATCTCCCCAGAACTAGGCTGTATTATCTTTTTGATAATTAAAAATACATGTTAAAAATTGCTTCAGAAAACTAGTTCCAATTGTATTTCCTCAGTTGTGTTTGTAATGGTACAAGCAGGTTTTGAGGATTCCCATCAGTGATGGAGAAAAATCACTTCAAGGTTACAAAGATACTTTTTTTTTTTAAGTACAGTGAAATATGGTGATATATTTAGTAAGGCCTCTGCTCACAGGTCTGCACAAATACGGGCAGTGGCTGGTAGCAATGAGTCTCATGCCCTTCTGACCATCGAGATGTCCAGCCTGTGATGGCCGGTCTGGAGAACTCGAATGTCTTGGCTTTGAACTCCAGCTCCCGGTCCAAGGAGAAGTCCAGTGAGCTCAGTCGCAGCATGGACGTATACTCAATGAGAACGTGCCTTTTCGCTGATCTATAAACAACAGTATCCTCCTCAGCGATGGGAACAGGGTTATTTATTACATCAGAAGCCTCTGGGAAGAAAAGTTTGTCTTTTACGTTTGTACTCTATGTCCTTGCAGCTGCATGACCCATGACCTCGTGTGAGGCCACCAGTTCTTCCAAGTGAGCCCAGTTATTTTCCTAAACACCTTATTGTTTTTGGAAGCAAGCCTGTGTGTTCAACATGGGAACTGTTAACAGACCACTCCATTTTAGCTGAAGAGCCTGCTTTAACTCTTGCATTGCAATATGGAGGTGAATATTAACTTCACCACATATTACTGCTGCTATAAAACACCCACTCGGATTTTAAAACAAAGTTAAGTTTGTTCACTTGTTATATAATCCTGGGATTTCTCCACTAACAGCTTCATTGGAGTACCTTTATGGATTTCACAAAGTTTCAAGAAAACTTCTCAAGAGCAATTGAAGATGGACATTAAAAATCAAACCACACTTTTTGTGCAAAAATAAATAAATAAAAGAATTGGACATTACTATGAGTAGGGATTGCACAGGTTTTTTTTTCTTGCAGCAATATCTATCCCCCCTTGTCTCGTGCCAGTTATGGATAAAGGAGAATCTTACATGTGTTTACCAGACCACGACCAAAAAATCTTCTTGCAAGCAGTTAATCTTATTTTGGACACCACTAACTCCATTGCATCCGGAGCTGCAGGTGTCTTTCAGAACATAATTCTTTAAAACCGCTCATTTTTAAAAGCTAACTCAGGGTGTTTTTGAAATGAACCCTTCCCAGATATGTAATCACACAGTGTGAAACAAAATGCTACCGGATGCTTCAAATATTTGACTTTATGTTTTTAATGACAGCATATTTTGACATTCAGATGAGGTAATAAAGTTTTGTCTTTAATGGAAGCTCTGTATTTTTTTAATACACATGCATAGACATGTTTACCATCTTGTGAAAGATGATGTCCTAGAACATTGTATGCTAGTAACTACCAGAAACATTGCAATTGATTGCTGGAGACTTGATATTTTTGGAGCCTCTTTTTTTTGCAGTCCAGTTCACTGGATTATGAGCTGGGTTTTATCTACTTGAGAAGGATGGCATCTAAGTAGCCTCCTTGTATGGAAGAACAAAAGATTATAAATACTGGGGGGAAAAAAGTAAATGCTGGAAATACTCAGCTGGACAGTAGTATTTGTGGAGAAACAAAGAAAATCAAAGGCTTTTTGTTGTAATGTTCTAATAGAATCCCATCAATTTAAAACATTACCTCTGTTTCTTGTCAGTAGGAGGTGAAGATTCCTTGTTTAAAAAATAACAGTCTGAAAAAGGGTCCGACTTGAAACGTCAGCTATCCATGTTCTCCAAAGATGCTGCATGACCCGCTCAAGTTACTCCAGCACTTTGTGTCTTGCCTCTATTTCTATCTGCTCAGATGCCCTTTTTCTCACATTTAGTATCCCTTGTTTCTAACTCTGGCACTGCAAGGTTAAGTGACATTACATTGCAGTAGTGTAGGAAGAACTGCAGATGCTGGTTTAAACCAAAGATAGACATATAAAGCTGGAGTAACTCAGCGGGCCAGGCAGCATCTCTGGAGAAAATGAATAGGTGATGTTTCGGGTAGTTTTAGAAACATAGAAACATAGAAATTAGGTGCAGGAGTAGGCCATTCGGCCCTTCGAGCCTGCACCGCCATTCAATATGATCATGGCTCATGGTTTTAGGCAGTTCTGAGCTTCCTGGAACAATTGGAAGTGGCCAGAGCCATTTAATTGATAATATCAGTGTCTAATCCTAAGGGACATTTACTTTATCAGTTTGGAAATGATCCAATCTAAGGCTCAGGATGGTGGCTAAGTGTTTTCAAATCCAGGTGCCTGGTACATTTTGTGCTAATGACAACTCTCTCATTTTTAGGTGGAGAAACAAAGGCGAATAGAACGAATCAAACAAAAGAAGGCTCAACTAGAAGAATTGATTCTGCAGGTAATAAATACGTGTTCATAGAAAATCTGCTCAGATGTGGGCCTGAATAAATGCATCAACGTGTTTATATTTAAGTGCAATTAAGCCTTTGAACCCTTCAATCAGAACAAAGATAAAGAGGGTAAATTAATATGGACAGGTTGTTGAGAATAGTTATGTATCGTATGAAGCTAATCTTACTGGAATTATTCATGAACGCGGAAGAAAATTACAAAGACATGGCAGTTGTCAGGCAGATGAGCTATGTATATCAAAGCTCTTTGTTGCCTTTTAAAAATAGGATCACAATTTATAGTTAGAAAAATCCAGTAATTCAACCACATTGAAACTATGAAGATTGTAATTTCTTATGTTTATATTCCCTTAGCCCGTTTGCCAAGTTTATTAATTATATTCTTAACACTGCATAGCATGTTCTTTGGCTGAGAATACAGGCAGGGGACCTGTTCTCAGACTTATGTCAATGTTACTTTTGGGCCATCTTTGAGAAAATGTTCCAAAAATACAAATTATGTCTTCAACTACTTAATCATTTCCATTTTCATTCCCACAGTACAGCGTGCTTTCACTCGTAACTTTCTCCAGATGTACTTCTGCAATTTCGAACATGCTGTATTGTGTGGAATTCAAAAACAAAACATACAACCTGCTAAAAAACAAATCAATTTATTACCTCTGCTAATATTTTACATTGACAGCTTGTCATTATTCTCCCTGTTGTACCTTAGTGAAATGTTGGAGAATATTTCCTTGTTAAAGGTGCTGTGTATCACGGAGAACACGGACACTGCAGTTAGCACTGCTGCCTCAAGGCTCCAGGGATTGAGATCCTACCCTGATCTCAATGCAGTTTGTTTGGAATTTGCTTCTTCTCCCAGTAACTATGTGGGATTCATAGAACAGGAAAAGCCCTTCGGCCCAAAATGTCTGTCAAACATAATTCCAAGATCAACTCTAATCTGCCTGCACATAATCCAATTTCCAGCATATCCATGTGCCTGTCCAACTGTCTCTTAAGTGCCATTATTGTATCTGCCTCTACCACCATACCTAGCAGCGCATTCCAGGGACTCACCACCATCTGCGTAAAAAAAAACCTTGCCCCACAGGTCTCCTTTAAACTTTGCCCCTCTCACCTTAAAGCTATGCTCCCTAGTATTTAATTTTTCCACCCTGGGGAGAAAAAGGTTCTGAGTACCTCGGGGTTCTCTGGTTTCCTCCCACATCACCTGTCTGGTAGGCAAATTGGCTACTGCAAATGACCCCTAGTGTAGATATGTGGCAAAAGAATGAAGGAGGATTTGGGGAAGGGAGCAAGTTGCTGGGTTTCAGGGAACATGATAAAACTGGGAATGGGACTGATGGGATTGTTCAGTTTGGAGCCTTGTGGGATTCGATTGGCCAAATGGCATGTTCCTGTGTTTGAATAATAAATATTTAAATTCTACTGTTGTCTTTTCTAACAAAGCAATTTGCACAGTTCAGGTAACTAATTATTTTTTTTAAATTGTCGAAATGCAATGCCTGGTTTCTAGTTACTGCCCAGTCACTGGTCCATTTTACAGCCATTGCAAATCATGACAGCCAAACAGAGCTATAACTTATCTCAAGATACAAGAGACTGCAGATGCTGGAAGCTTGAATGTAAAACAAACTGCCAGAAGAGCTCATTGGGTCAGGCAACATCTGTGGAGGGAAATAGGCCGATGCCATTTTGGGGCAGGACACCTCTCCATTCTGAACAGGATCCCAACCTGAAACTTTGCCTGTCCATTTCTCTCCTCAGATACAGCCTGGCCCGCTATGTTTCTCCAAGAGTTTGTTTTTAACCTTAGCTTTTTCAGCCAGTCGACTATTGCAGAATAATAAAAAACTTGACAACAGTTTTCCCTACATTGCCTTGTAATGCATCTGGTTTACGTGTGGGGTAAGAAAGTTGTGAAGGGTGGGGAGGGGTGTTGCAGTGTTAATGGTCATGTGAGATAATAGGTTACAAGGAAATAAAAGAAAGAATAGAATGGTCTTAGAGTTGATATAGACTCAATGGGACGAATGGATTTCTTTGTCACTTGGTAAAAATAGATAGAACATGATTGAAAATGTACTTGTATGTGATATCTCTCCCATTTGTTTAATCACAAATATTGGATAAAGTCAATGCTTTGTAACTTGGTTTAATGTTTTAAAGAGTCATGGTTTAAAAGAGATGGGCAACGACTGCTACTTCTCACAGGGAACTGCACATTGAGAACTCAGCCAGTTAGACCTATTATTGAAAGAGGGGGGTAAATAAATATCTTCAAATTGAGCATTACAATGGGAACACAACACTGAAGGAGGAAACAAACTGCTGGAGCAACTCTGTAAGAGATGTCGAGTTAAATTTATTGTCATATGCAGAAGTACAATGCAGTAGGGGTAAATGAAAATCTTCCATGCAGCCGTATCACAGGCATATAGACCGGGACATCACACAAAAACATAAGACAGGCAAAATAAAAAGGCTGGGGGGGGAAAAAACAAGACATTAGTGCAAAACAAAATTAGAAAACATGGGCCATAGTGTTCTGTTGCTGAGGTAGGGTTAGGGTGGTGCAAATTAACGTTGCACAATGCAATTGAAGTGTCTCGACCCAAAGCTCCAATTCTCATTATCCCTCCACAGATGTTGCCTGACCTTCTGAGTTCCTCCAGCAGTTTTTCACATGGAGCATAATTGGATCATAGCATTTTTTCCGAGGAAATGACAAAACAGGAACCTAATGTTTTATTTGACCATTGAATATAACTTTGAACACAAGAAGATGCAAACCAAGTCAGAGAGCAAACCAATAACCTTAAATATCATGCATCACTGGAAGATGTTTATGACTTTTGTTAGATATTTCTGTTGCTTCACCAAGCAGAAAAAAAAGTAATCTTTTGATGGGGTAATAAGATAACAGGTTTCAAGTTTAAAGCAACCGGATAAAAAAATATTGTTTAATCAATCTTTCTTGCACAATCTTCATTTATTCAAATATCAACCAATGAAGTCATAAAAAGTGGATGGTGGAATATCAAAGTCCTTGCACAAAGCAGTATTAATTGATTGGATGCATAATGAATCATTAATTTCCAGTATCGTTCTAATTAATGCTTTTCAAACATCAGCATGTGAATGTTCACTGGGATTTCTTTGTATTTGCACAATTGTTCAACCACACTCATTCCTCCCTTCCCTTTTTGAATTAGCACAATAATTATTTTGTGCATTTTCCCTTTGATTTATTTTGGTGCTTTTAATCTTTTCCTATTGATATTCTAAGCTCTAATTTTGAATTTCAAGATGAAGCTCTATCTTGTTTTTAATTTGTTTCTAGTCTGCGGTTAAAACTCTTCCCTTTTTCCTATTAAAAGCAAATAGCATTCAAAAATCTGGTACAGAGGAACAAACAATTGGAACAACAGACACAGAGTCCCCCTGCACCAAATTCTACTATTCAGTTGCCTTTCATCATAGTCAACACCAGCAAAAGGACTGTCATCGACTGCAGCATCTCCAGTGATAAGTGAGTACTGAGCAACATGAGGGACATTAACATTGAGTTGACTTTAACCAAAATACTTAGTGTACTTGTTCTTCTTAACTTTGCTTACATGCCACATTATTGTGGTACATTTTTGCCAGAAGTTTGTAGCAGGATCGTGGATTGCCTCTGTATGTCTCATGAGACATAGTTAAGTTCCCTTAATTCAGAATGTCACTCCAACACTGGGTGTTAATGTGTAGATTGAAAAAGGAAGAAGATTCTGTGGGCATTGAGCTTATCATTTCATTACGACTGCAGTAGAGAAAATTATGTCCAAAATTACACTGTCCCCCTTCAGTGTGATGACGACATGTGCAACACTCGAAAGTCTTGATTGGCCAAGTAGCATCTCTTCCACTTGAAAATAATTCCAATCAGAAGCCACTTTGAAAGGAAAATATAACTCTAGAGGTGGAAGATAAATGTAACAAAATCTTTAAAAATCGGTTATTTTCAATAGGTGGAATAGTTGGGTTCAAAATAATAAAATCAAAGAGAATGAGGTGAGAAGACAAGGCACATAAAAGAAAGTGCTTAAAGCATTTATGTAAAAATTATATTTCAGATGTATTTGCTTCATTTTATCTTAAAAAATTAAATTGCTTCGCATTTTTGATTATTGATCTGACATGCCTCACTGCATGATGCTGAACACTACAAACAAAAAGTAAGTCTCTGCCATTATGAAACTTCCTTGAAATTAAGTCAACGTAATGGTTGCCATGACTACCTTCTCGTTCTGGTGCTCTGTTAAGGTGTTGAGTAATCCATGATAGAATTGCTTTAAACTTAATAACCAGATGTTGTCAAGATATCCAAGGTTGATTCGTTTATAGCTAAAATGGTTGATATAAATAGCAACAACATGGACAGACAAAGATCCACTACTCCACCCATGCTTCCTGGAGCATCATGATGAGCTATCTCACACTTCTGCCTGGGGAGCTTTCATCCCAAGCAACCCAGTTTTTAAAGCTCCTGGAGAGATACAGTGAAGAACTGTAAGAAAATTCCTCTCAGACTCTTCAGTGATCAAAACCAGTACAAATGAATATATTAACTGGGCAGAACAGTGGCACAGCTGGTAGAGCTGCTACCTCACAGCGCCAGAGACCCAGATTCGATCCTGACCTCTGGTACTGTCTATGTGGACTTTGTACGTTCTCCCTGTGACCATGTGGGTTTCCTCCGGGTGCTCCAGTTTCAGCCCACATCCCAAAGACATGCAGGTTTGTAGGTTAAATTAGCCTCTGTAAATTTCCCCTAGTGTGTCAGGAGTGGATGACAAAGTGGGAGAACATAGAACTAGTTTGAATGCGTGATCTATGGTCAGATTGGGCTCAGTGGGCTGAAGGGCCTGTTTTCATTCTGTATCTCTAAACTAAACTAAACAATATGTTGTACCTGGTAATCCACTTGCATTCTATGACTAAAGGCATATTTCAATCCAATTTGATCTTTGATATTATCTTACATGAGAAAACACAATTTTTAATGTAAATTGAACTGTTGTGAATTCGTAGCTTCACGTTTTGTGTTTAATTACATTTTGCAAATTATTTCAGGTTTGAATATCTATTCAACTTTGACAACACGTTTGAGATTCACGACGATATTGAAGTCCTGAAACGTATGGGGATGTCCTTTGGCTTGGAATCTGGTAAATGTACTCCAGAAAATTTAAAAACTGCAAACTCATTGGTGCCAAAGGTTTTGCAGCCCTATGTTGCAGGTTAGTAACTGCAAGGAACAATTTTAATCCATTGCGCTGTTTATGATATTCCCTATAGAACCTTCATAAGAACTAAGAAAGACAGAAAATGCTAGAGTAACTCAGCAGGAAGGCTGCCTCTGGAGAGAAGGAATAGGTGACGTTTCGGGTTGAGACCCTTCTTCAGACTTCATAAGAACAACCCTAGTGCATAGCTGGGGTGACTAAGAAAAACAGCAGATAATTTTTATATCAATTTAGTACTGTTTGATTTGTTTGAGTAACCACATTGTTATTTTACACTTTTACCCCATTTTTCACCAAAAATATTTGAATTTGGATACAGAATATTAATGTACCAATCCCCCACCACACTGTCATGTAGCCAGGTGGGATCACACTTATCAGAGCGTCATACAGCATAGACTCAACAGATGTTGGTCCTCACAATCCACCTTGCTTACTAAGTGATCGATTTTCCGATGTTGGGGGAGTCCAGAACCAAGGGTCACCGTTTAAGAATAAGGGGTAAGCCATTTAGAACTGAGATGAGGAAGAACCTTTTCACACAGAGTTGTGAATTTGTGGGATTCTCTGCCACAGAAAGCAGTGGAGGCCGATTCACTGGATGCATTCAAAAGAGTTAGATAGAGCTCTTAGAGCTAGCGGAATCGAGGGGTATGGGGAGAAGGCAGGAACGGGGTACTGATTGTGGATGATCAGCCATGATCACATTGAATGGCTGTGCTGGCTCAAAGGGCTGAATGGCCTACTCCTGCACCTATTGTCTATGTATCTATGTATTTCCTTTTATCAATTTTGTTCGCTAGTGCTGGCAAAATGCCTTGGGATCTTTTACTGCATTAAATGCACGTGGTTACAGGTTTCTTAGATGGAAATTAAAATTCCCCTTTTATCTCATCCTCAGGGTTTAGTGTTTATAAATAAAATTACAGAAAGGGAGAATCTTTCCAACACATAGATTATTACCGACCTCCCAATCTGCCAGCAGATACTGTTGTTGAACAGTCACTAATAAATAGTTCATCATAGAAAGACAAAACTGAACTAAAATGGCATCTCCTGTTGTGACCACACATTTCACTGTACCAATTGGTTTATGTGACAAATAAATGTATCTTCTTCTTGAATGTATTTTTCACGAATGGAAGAATTAACTTTTCAATCGGAATCTTCAATATGAAACAGATCCTGGAATTGCTTAAATCCCTTCTTGAAATGGAAAAAAAAATCAGGCTTTTTTACTAGGTGTAATCTCTCCCTCTGATTACAAAAAATCTAGTAATCATATAAACAGCAGGTAGTGTAAATAATGTTGTAATAGGTAAGTAAAATCTAAAATAAAACCTGTTTGTCATGTGGTATTAGGGTGCCTAATTGACCTTCCTTTGGTAATTACGCCAGCCTACTCGAAAATGTCCTTTTTGCAAATCTAACACCCACATATAGTATTGTATAACATTCCCTGTTTATACAGGAAGATGCGGCTCAATTTGTTTTTCCATTGGCCCAGATTTTGCAGTAAAAACATTGAGGTGCTAATAGACACCATCATTAGAAAATAATAAAAACAATTTCAGAGATTTATCTGCATCTGAGCGATTTAATCAAGAAATTGTTATGTTGAACCACTGTCTCATTGTCTCTTCATTCAAATACATTGAATAAGTACAGTTATCCTACATAGCCATTAGATGGCCACTAATCCTGCAAAACAAAATGTTACTCCAGTCACACTAATATAATGGTTCTTATCTACCCCTGAAATGGTCCAGCAAGTATTTCAGTAAGGACATTAACATTGCCAGAATCGCCTATATATGTCTGTAAATAATTTCTTCAAAAGTTGATACCAAACCACGCAGTGGTGCGTAGGTGACTTGCTGCCTCATGGCGCCAGAGACCCAGGTTTGATCCTGACCTCAGGTTCTGCCTATGTGGAGTTTGCACATTCTTCCCGCCTGGGTTTCCTCCAGGTGCTCCGGTTTCCTCACACGTCCCAAAGACGTGCGGGTTTATAGGTTTCATTACCCCTAGCGTGTGGGGAATGGATGAGAAAGTGGGATAGCATGGAACTAACGTGAATGGGTAATCGATGGTGGGCTGAAGGACCTGTTTGCGTGCCGTATCTTTCAGTCAATCAATTTCTCTGATTGTGCAGATTAACTTTCACCTGTGAAGTCTCATTCTTTCACATTTTAATGACATTTAGATTTAAAAATAACTTTTTGAAATTGCTGCCCTCAATCTTAATCCTTTACTCTCTCTTTGTGTTCATTACATAATTTGACATTGAATTTGCAATTTAAGATTGCCTTATTTTCTTTTCCCCTGTTCTGAGGAAGAGTCTTTGCCCTGGAACGTTAACTCTGTTTCTCTTTGCATAGATGCTGTGTTTCCAACATTTTGTTTTATTACTGAATAGTTTATTGCAAAATCCAGGCCCAAATTACTGTTGTTTGTCTCCTCGGTTGTTTCAATGGAGAATGAATTCTGCACTGGACATTATGAGATCCAAGAGAAAAAAATAAATTGTTGCAATGAAAAAAAAAATCTTACACCATTTTAGTGGTTCAAAATCCTATGCAACCAACAAAATTATTTTTAGTCTGCATTTGCTTTCATTGTGAAGTATGTTTGTAGTAACAAGCTTACATGAACAGCAGTTGAATAATGAACAGATAATCAAGGTTGATCAAGATATTTGTCCAAAATACTAGAGGAATATTAGACTCGTGATCTTAAGCAATACTCTTCATTTATAGCATTGTGGTGCAGCTAATAGAACCACTGCCTCACAATGCTAGAGATTCTTGATTAGTACGGATGTCCGGAGTCATGGGGAGAAGGCGGTTGAAAGGGAAAGATAGATCAGCCATGATTGAATGGCGAAGTAGATTTGATGGGCTGAATGGCCTATTTCTACTCCTATAACCTATGAACTTATTACCCCAGTTCAATCTTGGCCTCGAGTTCTTCCTAAGAACACTTGGTCTCCTCCCATATACCTTAGATATGCAAGTTGGTGGGCTGTATGGTCACTTTAAATTGTTTAGTTTAGATATGTAGAAACAGACCCTTTGACCCACTGAGTCCACAGTGACCATCGGTCACCCGTTCACACTAGTTCTATGTTATCCCACTTTCACATCCTACACACTAGGGGCAGAAATTTACAGAAGCCAATTAACCTACAAACCTGCACGTCTTTATAAAGTGTGAAGAAACCGGAGGAAACCCACGCTGTCACAGGGAGAACGAACAAACTCCGCACAGATAGCACCTATAGTCCCTATCTTTTTGAGGCAGCAGCCCTACTGCTGCACCACCACACTGCCCTTTGTGTGCTGGGTCTCTGAAAAGTACTACTTTGCTTATCGGAGAGAATTTCTAGTTACCTTGAGTTCTGTACAACAAATTGCCCAAATTGGAAAATAGCATTTTAAGAAAATCTAATAATTGAACAGCTATTAAAGTTATTATTCTCAATTTCCCTAATAGGACAGAAACTAAAGATACTGCAGAAATAAATTTTGTTAGGACACTCGGCTTTCATAGGCATATTCCTTTACCAGATCGCATCACCGTTTGTGTGAATGCTCTTTTTAAACTTGTCTGGCTTATCAGTGCACTGTGGCAATTATTTTCACTTGAATTCCGATTGCATCCTGTTTATTGCCTTTTGAACTGGCTTGCCATTTGTCTGATTAACCCCTCCCTAACCCGACACCCTTTCCCTCATGGGCCACTGCTGAAACACAGTATTCCTGATTTTTGTGTGAGAGGATACGTAATTATCTTTACCGTTCTTACGTACCAACCTTCACAGTTAGGTTATATTGTTAACATTGCATGTTTTCAACTCAAATTTTTTTTTTTTTTGGAGGGTAGCGGTTAATGAGTCCCTGAGTATGTAATTGCAAGCAAGTTAAAGGAAATACTAGGAGATTCAAAGGTCTGTTGAAAACCCCTTTGTTCCATTAAGGTAGGGGGTCGTGAAAGAGAGAATATTTAGTTCCAGCAGCTCGACTGGTTGTCATAGCAACACTTACCAACCCATTCGAAATTGACATTCAGAGAACATTCTTTAAGGTTCTGTTCTTTTCTGAATTTATTATCATTTATTCGGTGCCGTCTACATGGATTCCGTTTTTTGCTTAGTGTTTTTGTATGGTCAAATTCATGAAGCTGTTTTAAAAGATCTGTGAAAGAGAAACAGAAAAGATAAATGTTTTAGGGTGAGTTGATGGGCCATTCATATCTGGTGTTAATATGAAAGGCTTTATGCATTTTGTTATCAAGACTACAGGTTAATTAGGATTTGGAATAGTTTGCAAGAAACTGAGCAAGATCTGTTACAAGGGTAAAACCATCAGGTATCAGCTTAATATGACAGAACTGTTTTTATCATATAAACAGCTGAATAGAGTGGAATAGAGTGTTTTAAATTCATCCCTTTTATGTGGGGTGGATTCGGAGCATGCCGTCGTTGTCCAAATCATTCAGCTGCCTATATGCAAAGTGACGGAACAGTATTTATCACAGATTTGTCCAGTGTTGCCATTGAGCCCATCAGGGTAGTCAACCTTTGAAAAGATCTGCTTAACTAACTCCATCCCTCATTTGTTCCTCTCCAGCTATCTAGATCTTTCTTCCATTCCTTTTTAAAATTATTGTTAAATCCTCTCGTGACCCCCCCTTCGTGTATTGTACAGAAACCACTTTGTTGAAAAAGTCTCTTCAGAAGCCACCCCAAACAAATCTGAAGAAGGGTTTCGACCCGAAACATTGCCTATTTCCTTCACTCCATAGATGCTGCCTCACCCGCTGAGTTTCTCCAGCATTTTTGTCTACCCACAAAATTAAATGTCCTTTCTCATCTTATCCCCAAATTCTTTGGCAAAGAAAAGAAATATGATTATTGGTCATCTGTAATAAAAGGAAAGCAAATACTCAGAAGGTCAGGCATATCCATAGATGTGATCTGATGTGCAACTATTTTCAGCACTCTCTTTTTACCCCAGATCCTTTGGTTCCCATTGCATCAAAAAAATCCAATGCTTTCTTTATTGGATACCAATCTTCGGTGTTTAAAATTTAGAAGATTTACAATCCTCTAAGTAAATAGTTTCCTTCCCTCATTCCTAACGGACCAATCATTTATCATGACAGAGAAAACAGCTTAGTTATCTGCCCTTAAATCCTTTTTAAAAACATAAAATATTTCTAGAACGTAGAATATAGATAAGTACAGCACAGGAACATGACTTCAACATGGTACCAAATTAAACTTAATTTCAACTGTCTGCATGTGGTATCCATTCATGTATCTGTGTAAATGCCTCTTAAACATTGCAATTGTATCTGCCTTTACCACGTCCCTTGGCAGTTCGATCTAGACACCTACCATTTTCTGTGTCGCCTCTCAAATCTGCTTTATATTTCCCCCTCTTTTAAAGCGGTGTCCTCTGGCATTTGAAATTTTCATCCTGGGAAAAAAACTCTGACCAACTAATCTATCTGTGCCTCACATCATTTTATATTGTTCTATCAGCTCATCTCTAAGCCTCTGATGCTCCAGAGAAAACAATCCAAGTTTTTTCCCAAACTTTTTTTATAGCTAATTCACTCCAGGCAACATCCATTCCAGGCAACATCCTGATAAATTGCCTTTGCATCCTCTCCGAAGCTTCCACATTCTTCCTACAGTGTGGTGACCAGAACTGAACCCAATACTCCAAATGTGGTCTAACCAATGTTTTACACAGCTGTAATATGACTTCCCAACTCTTATTTTCAATGCCCCAACTGCTGAAGGCAAACATACCATACATCTTCTATCCACTTCCAGGATCTGTAGGTTTGCTTCTTAAAACATAGAATAGTGCCGTACAGGAAAAGGCCCTTCAGCACACAATGTCTGTGCCAAACTTGATACCAAGATCATCTCTTGCATAAATTCCAGATCCCTCCATTTCCTGTACATCCAATGACTCAATGCTAGTTTATTGTCGCATGATCGTCACAGTGAAATTCTTTGCTTTTAGATACAATCCTGTAATAATCATACAGCATAGCTCACCTGGGCAATACACAAGGGGGCGCCAAGTTTCATGTTCCATATATCTATCCAAAATATGTGGCACTCCTATACAGTGGCTTGCAAAAGTTTTCATACCCCTTGAACTTTTCCACATTTTGTCACGTTACAACCAGAGAACATTCGTCTGTGAACAGCAATTTTCAAGTCTTGCCAGAGATTCTCAATTGGATTTAGGTCAGGACTTTGACTGGGCCATTCTAACACATGAATATGCTTTGATCTAAACCATTCCATTGTAGCTCTGGCTGTATGTTTAGGGTCATTGTCCTGCTGGAAGGTGAACCTCCGCCCCAGTCTCAAGTCTTTTGCAGACTCTAACAGGTTTTCTTCCAAGATTGCCCTGTATTTGGCTCCATCCATCTTCCCATCAACTCTGACCAGCTTCCCTGTCCCTGCTGAAGAAAAGCATCCCCACAGCTGCCACCACCATGTTTCACAGTGGGGATGGTGTGTTCAGGGTGATGTGCAGTGTTAGGTTTCCGCCACACATAGCGTTTTGCATTTAGGCCAAAAACTTCAATTTTGGTCTCATCTGACCAGAGCACCTTCCTCCACATGTTTGCTGTGTCCCCCGCATGGCTTGTGGCAAACTGCAAACGGGACTTCTTATGGCTTTTTTTCAACAATGGCTTTCTTCTTGCCACTCTTCCATAAAGGCCCGATTTATGGAGTGCATGACTAATAGTTGTCCTGTGGACAGATTCTCCCACCTGAGCTGTGGATCTCTGCAGCTCCTCCAGAGTTAACATGGGCCTCTTGGCTGCTTCTCTGAATAATGCTCTCCTTGCCCGGCCTGTCAGTTTAGGTGGACGGCCATGTCTTGGTAGGTTTGCAGTTGTGCCATACTCTTTCCATTTTCGGATGATGGATTGAACAGTGCTCCGTGAGATGTTCAAAGCTTGGGATATTTGTTTATAACCTAACCCTGCTTTAAACTTCTCCACAACTTTATCCCTGACCTGTCTGGTGTGTTCCTTGGGCTTCGTGATGCTGTTTGTTCACTAATGTTCTCTAACAAACCTCTGAGGCCTTCACAGAACAGCTGTATTTATACTGAGATTAGATTACACACAAGTGGACTCTATTTACTAATTAGGTGACTTCTGAAGGCAATTGGTTGCACTGGATTTTATTTAGGGGTATAAGAGTAAAGGGGGCTGAATACTTTTGCACGCAACACTTTTCAGTTTTTTATTTGTAAAAAAATTTGAAAACCATGTATCATTTTCCTTCCACTTCACAATTATGCGCCATTTTGTGTTGGTCTATCACATAAAATCCCAATAAAATACATTTACGTTTGTGGTTGTAACGTGACAAAATGTGGAAAAGTTCAAGGGGTATGAATACTTTTGCAAGCCACTGTATGTCACTGCCGTATCTGCCTCAACCACCACCCACGGCAGTGCATTCCAGGCACTCACCACTCTCTGTATAATAAAAAAAAGTTGCTGCACATCTCCCTTTAAATGTTGCCCCTCTCACCTTAAAGCTATGCCCTTTTGTACAAGATTGTTCCATCCTGGGTAAGGTTTCTAGCTGTCTACCTATCTATGCCTCTCATAATTTTTTATTCCTATCCGGAACCTCTGGCATTCCAGAGAAAACAATCCAAGTCTGTCCAGCCTCTCCCTGTAGCTAAAACTCTAATCTAGGCATCATTCTGGTCAACCTCTCCAACCTTTCCAAAGCCTCCGCATCTTTCTGTAATCGGGCGAGCAGAACTGCACGCAATTCTCCAAACTCCTAATCAAACTCCGATAAAGCTGCATCATAACTTCCTAATTCTTAAACTCAATGCTCTGACCTAAGAAAGCAACCATACCAAATACCTATCACTCCATCTAAGACAGACACATAAAACTGGAGTCCATAAATCTGGAGAAAAGGAATAGGCGACGTTTCGGGTCGAGACCCTTCTTCAGAGTCAGGGGAGAGGATCTTGTATATTTTCACCTTTCATTTGACCTCCCAAAGTGCAACATCTAACACTTACTCAGATTAAACTCCATCTGCCATTTCTCCGCACGTTTCTGTAGTTGATCCATATCCGACTGTACACCTTGACATCTTTTCTTACAGTCTGCAAACCCAGCAATCTTTGTGTCATCTGCAAACTTACTAACCGACCTGTCTCTGTTTGCGTCCAAAGTCATTCATATACAGTGCCCTCCATAATGTTTAGGATAAAGACGCATAATTTATTTATTTTCCTCTGTATTCCACAATTTGAGATTTGTAATAGAAAAAATCACGTGGTTAAAGTGCACATTGTCAGATTTTAATAAAGGCCATTTTTATACATTTTGGTTTCACCATGTAGAAATTACAACAGTTAATATATAGTCATGTAAATGAAGGTAGTCATGTTTAGTATTTTGTTGCTTATCCTTTGCATGCAATGACTGCTTGAAGTCTGCGATTCATGGACATCACCTGTTGCTGGGTGTCTTCTCTGGTGATACTCTGCCAGGCCTGTATTGCAGCCATCTTTAGCTTATGCTTGTTTTGGGGTCTAGTCCACCAGTTTCTCTTCAGCATATAAAAGGCATGCTCAATTGGGTTCAGATCGGGTGATTGACTTGGCCACACAAGAATTGACAATTTTTTAGCTTTGAAAAACTCCTTTGCTGCTTTAGTAGTATGTTTGGGATCATTGTCTTGCTGTAGAATGAACCGCCGGCCATTTTGAGGCATTTGTTTGAACTTGAGCAGATAGGATGAGTTTATACACTTCATAATTCATTATGCTACTACCATCAGCAGTTGTATCATCAATGAAGATAAGTGAGCCAGTACCTTCAGCAGCCATACATGCCCAAGCCATAACACCCCCACCACCATGTTTCACAGATGAGGTGGTATGCTTTGGATCTTGGGCAGTTCCTTCTCTCCTTCATACTTTGCTCTTGCCATCACTCTGATATAAGTTAATCTTCGTCTCATCTGTTCACAAGACCCTTTTCCACTACTGTGGTTGCTCTTTTAAGTACTTCTTGGCAAACTGTAACCTGGCCATCCTATTTTTGCAGCTAACCAGTGGTTTGAATCTTGCAGTGTAGCCTCTGTATTTCTGTTTATGAGATCTTCTGCAGACAGTGGTCATTGACAAATCCACACCTGACTCCTGAAGAGTGTTTCTGATCTGTCAGACAGGTGTTTGGGGATTTTTCTTTATTATAGAGAGAATTCTTCTGTCGCCAGCTGTGGAGGTCTTCCTTGGCCTGCCAGTCCCTTTGCGATTAGTAAGCTCACCAGGGCTCTCTCTTCTTAATGATGTTCCAAACAGTTGATTTTGGTAAGCCTGTTTGGCTGATGTCTTAGCCAGTTTTATTCTTGTTTCTCAGTCTCATAATGGCTACTTTGACTTTCATTGGCACAACTTTGGTCCTCATGTTGATAAACAACAATAAAAGTGTCCAAAGGTGATGGAAAGACTGGAGGAAAGACTAGGTGCTGAGAGCTCTTTTATACCTGCATTAGGAGGCAATTAAACACACCTGAGCAACTACAAATGCCTGTGAAACCATGTGTCCCAAACATTATGGTGCCCTGAAATGGGGGGACTATGTATAACAGTATAACTATGTATGAACACAGCTGTAATTTCTACATGCTGAAACCAAAATGTATAAAAATACCCTTTAATAAAATCTGACAATGTGCACTTTAACCACGTGATTTTTTTTCTATTACAAATCTCAAATTGTGGAGTACAGAAGCAAATAAATAAATGATGAGTCTTTGTTCCAAACATTATGGAGGGCATTGTAATTGTAGTTCCTAAACCTGACTGAATCTGGTAAGTCTCATAACGGCCTCCACAAAGCCTTTCATAAAATATGGTGCACAGAATTGTACCTGATTATAATGGCATTTCCAATATGGTGAACATACCCTGACCTGCCACGTTTACTGAGGATGGCACATTTCATTTAAAAAGATATTATTGTATGAATAAAAGAAATAAAGTAAGAAGTAGTCATTTCTTATAGTCTGAAGAAGGTTCTCGACCCGAAACGTCACCCATTCCTTCTCTCCAGAAATGCTGCCTGTTACTCCAGCATTTTGTATCTATCTAAGAAGTAGTCATTCTCGTGCTCACCCCTGCTCTGCCATTCAACAAGATCAATGCTAATATTTCACCATGAGGCCACTTTCCTGCACTGACTGTCTTTTGAAATTAGAAGAGTGAGATGTCATCTCTTTGAAACGTGTACAAAGAAATGTCTTCCTCTCTCTCAATCCTGAATGAGTGATCCTTAGATAGTGCACACCCAATTCCAGAAATCTGTACCCAGACAAATATCAATCTGTATCTACCCAGCTGAACCCAGTAAAGAAATCCTGTAAAACCCTGTAAAATCCACTCCCCTTACTCACTCTAACCTCTCCCCCTCCTGAACATACAGCCCTCCGCTCACTCTGCAGCAACCCAAAATATATAAATCTGCTCCCCTTACTCACTCTAACCTCCCCCCCCCCCCTGAACGTACAGCCCTCCACTCACTGCAGCATCCCCGAACATATAAACATCATATAATCCTCCAACATTTTCGCCACCGCTAACGGGATCCCACTACTTCCCATCTCCACCCCTTTCTGCATTCCGTAGAGACCGTTCCCTCCGAAACTCCCAGGCCAACTTGTCCCTTCCCACCGAAACCACCCCCTCCCCAGGTACTTTCCTCTGCAAACGCAGGAGATGCAACACCTGTCCTTTTACCTCCCTCCTTGACTCCATCCAAGGACCCCAGCAGTCTTTCCAGGTGAGGCAGAGGTTCACTTGCACCTCCTCCAACCTCATCTACTGTATCCGCTGTTCCAGGTGTCAACTTCTCTACATCGGCGAGACCAAGCGCAGACTCGACGATCGTTTCGCTGAACACCTCCGCTCAGTCCGTCTTAACGTACCTGATCTCCCGGTGGCTCAGCATTTCAATTCCTCCTCCCATTCCCAATCTGACCTTTCTGTCCTGGGGCTCCTCCATTGTCAGAGTGAGGCCCAGTGCAAATTGGAGGAACAGCACCTCATATTTTGCTTGGGTAGCTTACACCCCAGCGGTATGAACATTGACTTCTCTAACTTCAGATGGCCCTTGCTTTCTCTCTCTCCATCCCCTCCGTTCCCAGTTCTCCCACTAGTCTTACTGTCTCCGACTACATTCTATCTTTGTCCCACCCTCTCCCCTGACATCAGTCTGAAGAAGGGTCTCGACCCAAAATGTCACCCATTCCTTCTCTCCAGAGATGCTGCATGTCCTGCTAAGTTACTCCAGCATTTTGCATCTACCTGTAAAGAGATCTCCTTTTCTGTTAAACCCCAGAGATAAACAGGGTCTTCTTCATCTCTCCTTGTATCTCACACACACACACACTCTAATACCCACAAACACATTCTAACACACACGCTCGCACAGACACTCTCGCGTACACTTGTGCACGCATGCACACACACGCACACTAATACTTGCACACTCTCCCACACATATACTAACACACATACACAAATGCCAAAACACCCATTATTAGCTATAGCATTCTGCATCAGCTATGTGTAAATGGTGTGTGTTGCAAGTTAATATTAAAAAAAACTCAAGTTATAGTTGACACAGAATTGCTGACAAGGCAAGGCTTCACCTTGTGTGATGGTTTTATTTCTGATGAGTGAGTCAATGTTTTAGTGAAGCTCTGATTCACCAGTCTGAGGGCACTTGTTGGAGGTTGCGGTTCAATTGTTCACCGCAGGACGCGAGTGGAAATCAGAGTGAATCATCGCTGCTGATTGTCTTGTTCTGTAGAGCTATCACAGTGTTGCCATAAGTGGCTTGTGAAATTATTGGCTCATGTTTTTTCTTGCAACTGTTTATATAATAAAGTAAGTGACAGGTTGTATTGGCAGGGCATTAGGAGCAGGTATCCAAGTTTCTTGTCATATACTCCAGTACGGTGTACAGGTACAATGAATATCTTACTTGCAGCATCATCACAGGTACAAAGACAACACAGAAAACTGTAAATTAGACAGATATTACGCACAAATTCCACAAGGCAGTACAAAAACAAAGACTGCAAAACCACACGACATTGGAAAACAAGGCCAAGCACAGCGGTGGTCTGAAGAAGGGTATCGACCCGAAATGTCACCTATCCATGGGTCTGAAGAAGGGTTCTGACAAAATCACCTATCTATGCGTCCATAGAAGGGTCCTGACCCAAAACATCACCTATCCATGGGTCTGTAGAAGGATCACCTATCCATGCTCTCCGGGATGCTGACTGGCCCGATGAATTATGCCCGCATTTTGTCTTTCCACGGTCGTGCAGCAGGTGGTCTGTTGCGTTCCATTGCCGACACGTGCAGGTTGGTTCAAAAACCTGATGGGTGGAGAAAAGTAGCTGTTCCTGAACCCGGAGGTGTGGGTCTTCAGACTTTCTGCCCAACAGTAGTAGCAAGAAGATGGGTTTACCCCGATGGTGGGGATAGAGCCAGTGCCTCGTGTAGATGCTTTCACTTGTGGGGAGGGCTGAGGCCACCACTCTACATCCTGTTGCATTCCTTGCAGCTCAGCAAATGCATTGTGGATATGTTTGCCAAAATATCTTCAACATGTAGCTTAATTGATAACTGGGTATATTTGTGCCAGAAGCTTAAGTGTTCTGTCAAAAAGAGTTGAATTGCATTTTTATATTGTAGATTGCATTTGTATTCAAGAAATACTGCAATTTTGAAGAAAGAGACCTGCTATCTTTCAGTATAGTTTAGTAATGATATATGTAATTTATAGGCAAATTGCTGTTCCTATTGAAGACTGATTTGAGCTCTCCAGGATTGGGAATATCATATAATTGTGCTTCTTCTCACTGTTTTCCCACCCACTTTCCTCAGTGAATGCGCAAGGAGAGAGGCAGGTCTGGTGGGTTTATCCCAAATTCTGGCAGTAATACTCTAACTTAGCTTGTGACCTAGCTGGTCACAAGTCACTCTGGCCCTGGTCACTCCATTCATCTTGCAACGTTGCTGAATTATCCAGACCTAGAATGTGGCCAATTCAACTCAATGAAAGATGCACCAAGCAATGTTTTTCTCAGCTGACTTTAATTTATATAGTGCATGGCAACGGATTTACCAATCAAATGCAAGTTCTTGCCAAAGGAAAGAGTATATTATATTACAAGAGGCAAACATATGTTTTTGTTTATTCCCTTTGGACATCTGCAAATTGATAGGGGGTTTGATATTGCAATTTATGTTGCATTATTTTTTAAAGATAAAGAATCTAACTTGTGAAATCCAACACATCTCAGATACGTTTTATCTTGTAAGTTTAGCATGTGGGCAATTGGAGCCTTGTTTGCATTAAGAATCCAAGAGGAGAGCCCAATGTGCCCCTGAATCCAAGCGGAATAAGGCATTTTTGTTTAGTGGATACTTTTAGAGTTATGCAGCGTGGAGATGTGCCAATCAGCCCGCTACTACCATGCTGATGAATGCGCACCCACCCATCTTCCAGTCTTCTATGCTTGGACGGAGAGCTTATCTATACATTTCTTAAATGTTGCCAGTGCCTCTGCTTCCACCACTCATGGGTTTAGTTTAGGGATACAGCGCAGAAACAGGTCCTTCAGTCCACCGGGTCCGCGCCAACCAGCGATCCCCATACATTAGCACTATCCAGCACGCTAGGGACAATTTATAATCGTTATCGAAGCCAATTATAAGGACCTGTCCGTCTTTGGAATGTGGGAGGAACCGGAGCTCCCAGAGAAAACCTACACGGTCACGGGGTGAACGTATAAACTCCGTACAGACAGTACTCGTAGTCAGGATCAAACCCGGGTCTCTGATGCTGTACGGTAACAACTCTATCGCTGCACCACTGTGCTGCCCTAAAGATTGTATTGGCCATGTATTCCTGGTGCCAACCATACTCTGGGTGGGAAAAAAAGTCACCAAGTCCCGTCTAAATTTCTTACCCCTTACCCTAAATTCATGTTCTCTAGTTTTACCTCTCTCTAATAGTGACAAATGTTTCCTGAAGTCCTGCAGTCTACACTGCTCATGATTATGTACATTCCCGATCTGAAAGGTCGCCTGTCCATTCCCTCCACAAATGCTGCAAAACCCACTGATTTACTCTCGCACTTTTGCTCAGGATTCCAGCATTTGCAGTTCCTTGTGCCTCCCTCTTAACCTCTTCTGCTCCAAGGAAAACAGAACTAGCTGCTCCCATAACTAAAAGCCTCCATACCAGGCAACATCCTGATATTTTTCCTTTGCGTCCTCTCCAGAACCCTCACATCTTACCTCTAAAGTGGTGACCAGAATTGTAGGCATTACTCCAGTTGAGGTCTGACCAATGTTTCATAAAGTTGGAACATAGTCTCCCTGCTCTTGTATGCCTAATGAAGGCCAATATACGCTGTCTTAACTTTTACCTGAGCTGCACCTTTCAAGGATCTTTGGAAACTGTACACCAACGCTCTGCTGTTTCTCGTTGCTCCCTAGGACTCTACCATTCATGGTACGTCCTTGCCTCATTACTACTCCAAAATGCATCACCTCTCATTTATCAGGATTAAACTTCATCTACCATTGCTCAGCCCATTTCACCCACACATCAATATCACCTGGTGGCCTAAGACCACACTCCACACTATCAACTCCACCAATCTTCATGTCATCTGCAAACTTACTGATCATGCCTCCTACATCCACATTCATGCATATTACTAACAGCAAGGGTCCAAACACTGATCCTTGTGGGACGCTACTAGTTACAGGCATCCAATGACAAAAGCAACCCTCTGCCATCACCCTCTGTCTCCTTTTGTCAAGCTAATTATGGATTTGATTTACCAACTTGCCTGGGATCCTGTGGGGCTTAACATTTTGAATCAGTCTTCCTTGTTGGATGTTGTCAAAACCTTAATGAAATCCATGTAAACCACACTCTTCAAAAAATCCATTCATATTGGTCATATTGGTTATCTCTGATTGATCCCCACCTTTCCAGATGATCATTGATTATTAGGATTTTTTGCAATAACTTCCCTACTATTAATGTTGAGTTCACAGCTCTGTAATCACCAGGCTTTTCCCTGCTGTCCTTGAAAAAGGGTCCTTTAATCACCTAGTACCTTACTTGTGATCAGCAAGGATTTATAGATCTGAACAAGAGCTTCAGCAGTCTCTTCTTGCCTCCCATAGTAGCCTGTGATAATCATATCTGGCCGTGGTAATTTATCCACCTTTAAGGCATTCAGTATTTATGGAAACACACTAGAATTTCATCTTCTCCTCTGTTTAATCCTCTACCTCTAAACTCCGTTTCCTTTGTGAATACCGATGAAAAGTATTCATGCAGGACCTCACCTATCCCTTCTGGCTTCATGCACAGATTGCTCTTGTTCTCTAATGGATCCTATTCTATACTTGCTAGCTCTTGCCCCAGCCCTTCCAATTGCAGGTGGGACTAGCATAGATGGGGCATCATGGCTGCATAGATGGGGCAAGCTTGTTTCCGTCCTGTACGGCTCCATGACTGTACAGATGGGATGAGCTGCTTCAGTAAGCAGACAGAACAGCTTCGGCTGTGTCTACTCATTGCCGGCCACTCGGGTGCGAGGATGAGTGTTTGGCTTTCCCAATTACCTCCATGCCCTGAAAATCAATAACAAAAAAAATCTAGCCCTCAACTAACACAAATGTAAAAGTAGACTATCTCTGGTGTTTCATCTCATTGCTGTTTATGGGTGTTGTTCAGTTTACATTGCACTATTCACTGCACTTTAGAAGCCCCTGACACAATTAAAGGCTCTTTGTGAATCCAAACTATTCCTTCCATCAGCCGATCATGGTGGAAGGAAGTGAAAGACTGTGGTTCAGTTTGTATTGATTGATCTTAGACAATAAACAATAGGTGCAGGAGTAGACCATTCAGCCCTTTGATCATCCCCAATCAGCACCCCGTTCCTGCCTTCTCCCCATATCCCCTGACCACTATTTTTAAGAGCCCTATCTAGCTCTCTCTTGAAAGCATCCAGAGAACCTGCCTCCACCGCCCTCTGAGGCAGAGAATTCCACAGACTCACCACTCTCTGTGAGAAAAAGTGTTTCCTCGTCTCCGTTCTAAATGGCTTACTCCTTATTCTAAAAATGTGGCCCCTGGTTCTGGACTCCCCCAACATCGGGAACATGTTTCCTGCCTCTAGCGTGTCCAAACCCTTAACAATCTTAAATGTTTCAATGAGATAGCCTCTCATCCTTCTAAACTCCAGAGTGTACAAGCCCAGCTGCTTGTGATGATGTTGCAGTGTAGTCATTGATGCACTAATCCATGCAGCTCTCTCTGCGGTTTTCTTGCTGTACAATTGTGACTTAACTGTTCTCTTTCCGATAGAAATGGCAGAAGGATCGTCCTGTGCAAACAGTGAAGTGCCTTCAGATCTAATGCAGACTGCCTCCATCTTAACAACTGCCGCCATTTCACAGTCAAGGTGAGCAGATTATTATGAGATTTGGATTTGAATATTGCACACTCCCAAAATTACTTGCAACCTTTTTGCTGAGCAATTAGAAATTGCTGGTCAACCCGTTAATCTCTCCTCTCATCATTTCTATAAATCTTTTCAAACTCCTGGCTTTCAGCATTTGCAAATCCACTTGTCCTCATTAATACTCCTGTTGCGTACAATGAAATAGCTTCCAGTTTCAACTTGTGAAACTGGCAAACGGCAGAAATGTATTATTGCAGTGCTACCTGAGTGTTTAGTTTTTCATTTTTATCCAACAGCATAAACCCTGGGTTTTCATTGGATGTAGAAGTTGCCTTAGCAACAGGACAGTTTCTTGCACCAGAGAGTCACCACTCGAGCAGCCTTGCCTCAAACTTTGAATCACGAGGTGAAACACCGTGCTCCTTCAATGATGATGACGAGGAGGATGATGACGATGAAGATGACTGCTCTTCACTTGTTGAAGGAGAGTAAGGAGACGCTGACATACTTCTCGAGCTGCCTTTTAACGGAGCTGTACTGTGCTATGTTCCACCACACGCTCTTGTCAACTTTGCGGCTGACCCTTGCAGACTGTAAAACCGAGGGAGTGAAAAATAAACAGCAATTGTGTGTGAATGTTCAGAACCCTGTGATGCAGCCTCTAGTTTGTTGCTACACATTATCACAACCAGTTAAACATGATCCAAAGCTGATTGGCTGGCACGGTTGTAATAGCTGCTACTTTTTTTTGTTCTAGTTTGTTTTAACTTCCAATTTTTCCCTTTACTGTTTCTACCTTTTGGAAAACTTTGAGGTAGACAACCCAGTTGTTTCAGTGTTGGTGTTATATCTGTATCTTGTGCTCGTCTGGATAATGTTTGGCTTTGGAGTATGTTGAGGTGAAACAAATTGTTTTAGTTACGTTCAGTTTTTACATGCTGAGGGTAATGGCATGATTGGAACCCACTCAGCTTTTGGGTTCCTGGTAAGGATGTCCTTTGAGCACGTAGCAGCCACTTCCTCTTTACCATCACGGGTCTACGTGGTTCTAAAGCAAGGGCCTCGTGTTGATCGAAGCTAATGTACGGCATCTATTTGGAACGACATTTTCTTTCCAAAAGAGTATAAAGTAATTTCAATTTTGTAGTCTTAAATTCACTTTGTGAATGAGTTTTGTGTTGACTGTTGAGCAATAAATCAAATCGCATTCCTTATCGATGACATCCATTCAGGAACCGAGGAGAACAAGTCCACGAAGCTGATCGAATGAACCGAAAAAATGATCAGTGGGTAAAAAGCACCAGTTCTGCTCCTCCAGTGGCAGTGCCGATTTATCTGGCGAGTAGTGTCTCCATAGCTATTAGAAAGTGCCAAGATTCAGTCCCTAGAGTGAGCTGATCTTCAGATCACTGCGTCTGAATTTGAGGGAGAATTCGTCAGGCTGATCGTTATCCAATATTTTCCATTCAAACTAACCTGTTCGGAGATCGGGTGAGATTAGACTCGGCCCACAATGAGCGCAGTCAAATAATTTTACCGGCATTCTGTTAATGGGGATTATCAGTGAATTGTGATGCCCATGTGGAAGAATGACTGGCTCCCACAGAGCTGTGGCCGAGCAAGGAAACATGCGGCAAGAAGGGAAAGGATAACAAATAGTAAAATGAATCACTTTATTACTGACCTCCAGCTTTTGGACATTGTCTTTGAAAAAAATAATATGATGGCAAAAGCCGGTATCTTTCTCAGACAGATTTTATTCTTTTAGTTCGCCTCTAACTTCCTCTCATAGGAGAATAGTATCAGATAAAACATAGGCTCTGTCTGATGCCCCAGATAGGATCGTTCATGCACCAACCAATCTCTCCTCTCTGTCATCTGCAGATGTAAACCTTTATGAACTCATTGAGATTGAAATTGTTCATGGACACTTGTGAAAAACAGGCATCAGCTTGCCAGCAGTCCATTTGAGCAGCCATGCCATTTGCTATTCCATTCACTTCACTTAAGGTGAGGGCTATGATGGGATGCCAGTTTGTGTCTGTCTGTTTATCACCAACATCCAGGACCAATTTCAAACCAATTGTGTTTTTTTGTAAATAATTAGCCATGTTCTTAATTTTTCATTCACGTTTTATATCCACTTTGTAGAAATATGTTCACTGTGTGTGTGTGTATATATATAATATATATATATCACTGTGTGTGTGTATATATATAATATATATATATATATCTATAATAAAAATAAATCTGTTTTTGCTGCAAGTGGCATGTTAAGGTATACCTTTTAGTATGGTTAAAACAAGGACATCATTGTTGACTGTGCTGATGAACGTACCTGCATGGCCTCTAGTGATGGTGCATCTACCTGCCACCTGATTTATCAGGGCAGAATATTTCCACAATAAACTAAAAAAAATGTATTGTAGAACATGGAATAAAATAATTTAAAGGCAATCAAATGACTGACTCTTTTTACATGTGTTCTGGATGTTTAAATGCAGTAGACTTTGAATGGATTTGAACATTCAACTCATCCCATTACAGGAAAGGTGTGGAGGCATTGGAGAGGGTGCAGAGGAGGTTTACCAGAATGCTGCCTGAATCACTAGGTTTCAGATGCAGAGAGAGGTTGGATTGACTTGGATTGTTTTCCCCAGAATGTTGGGCGTTGAGGGGAGACTTGATAGATGTATATAAAATTATGAGAGGCATGGATAGGATAGACAGTCAGAACCTTTTTACCCAGGGTGGAAATGTCCAACATGTAAGGTGAGAGGGGGCAAGTTTAAAGGAGATGTGCAGGGCAAGTATTTTGTACACAAGAGTAGTGGGGACCTGGAACACATTGGTAGTGGTGGAGGCAGATTTGATAATGGCATTTAAGAGGCACATGGAAGTGCAAGGAATAGTGGGATATGGATCATGTGCAGAAGGATGTGCTCAATTTAACTTGGCATCATGCTCGGCACAAACATGGTGGGCCGAAGGGCCTGTTCCTGTGCTGTACTGTTCGATGTTGATGTATTCAAAAGAGAGTTCGATATAACTCTTAGGACTAACGGAATCAAGTGATATGGGGAGAAAGCAGGAACGGAGTACTGATTTTGGATGATCAGCCATGATCATATTGAATGGCGGTGCTGGCTCGAAGGGCTGAATGGCCTGCTCCTGCACCTATTTTTTATGTTCCATTGCTTTCACGTTGGGGGATACTCCAGTACATCCAGCATGTATTTACATGTTCACCAGTTGGTGCAGTGTTGCAGCATCGGCTGCAGCAGCCTTGTTCAGTACCATGAAAGCAAGCACAGTGTCCCATTGCTGCCAGCTGAACTGCATGAGGCTGAGATTGCAGCCCAACCTCACAGAGGCAGAGTGCAGCTCTGATGGATGGAGGCTGTTATTACTGAATCATCATGACAAATCATCTATTCACATTTCCCTTCCCACGCTCTGCTCTCTTCGACCCCCTCATAACCACAGATCCTCCTGCCATTGCCTCGGCCCCAAGGGATGCAGCAGAAAAATTACACTATTTCAGATAAGTGTACAATTTTGTTGCGCCTTTTATGCAAGTGTATCTTTCCACCACCACTATTCATCACAGCCCATTCCAAGGTTCTTGAGTAAAGTTAAACATATTAAAACTTGCTCAAAGTTTGAAATGCATTTTACAGTATGATGGGCCAAATAAATAATTGCAAATGTCTGACACCAGTGAAAGTGATAGGAAGCTGTTTTCCGATTTCAAATCAATGTTTTTTATTGTCATGTATGCACTGCGCAGTGAAATTATTTCACGTCGCCATATTTTGGAGCAAAAAATGAATACAAATGAAAAAGGCCAAAGACCGAGGTCCTTTCCACATGCTGGATGTACTGGAACGTCCCCCATCCAGGCTGCTGCAGGGTCTCCTCAACAATACTGTCCTATGATCTATTGTCAAATGCAACTCTATAACTTCAGAGGACAAATGTGGCTGGAGCAGCCAAATAGAACTCTTTCATTTCTGGTGATTTTCACAGTGTGACAGGTTGACCCCACAAATCTGTGAGACGGTCATAGGTGGAGAATGGAAAGGGTATTTTGACTAGATTATTTGAGACAAATGTTTTCCACCTGTTTGGTATGTAGTATGCGTTATTTCCTGTAAAGAGTTTCTGTTTATCGTGTGTGGTTGGGTACTGTTGGACTGAGTGAGGCCTTCAAAGTGAACTGATTCAAACAAATTCAGACTTTCAACAACACCAAAGGGGAAGATTAATGTGTGGACGAAACAAAAATCTAAAACCGTGCAGCAAAGAATCACCTTCCACATTTGAGATCGTAATATTATTTGGAGAGTACAAAAAAGAACGTTACGTGGCAGAAATATTGGCATATTTTTCATCACGGATGAGGTGCCGCAAAGCTGGCTAATGTAGTGGATTAATTGAAGACGGCTGCAAGGGCAGGTCTGGGAACTACAAGCCAGTGAGCCTAACATCAGCGGTATTATTGATATCAGTGGGGAAGTTACTGGAAAGGATACTGAGCAACTGATCTATCAGCATTTGGACAGGCAAGGACTGATATGGGATAGATAGCATGGATTTGTGTATGGAAAATCATGTCCCTCAAAATTGTTTGAGCATTTTGAAGTGAAAACCAAGAAGATTGTCAAGGACTTTTACAAGATCCTGCATGGTGGGTTGATCTCCAAGGTTAGATCACATTAGGATTTACGGTGAGCCATTTTGATGGCTCAATGATTGGTACAATGATACCAAATTGGCTTGGTGTAAGGAGTCAGGATGGTAATGTAGGATTTTTATTCAGATTGCAGGCTTGTGACCGATGGTGTGCTGCAGGGATCACTGTTAGTTTCACTGTTTGTCACTTATATTAACAATTTTGGATGGCCATGTTGTTGACATGGTTATTACGTTTGTGGATGACACCAAAATTGGTGGTGTAGCGGACAGAGAAGAGAGTTACCAAAAGTCACAACAGGATCTACATGAAGTGGGCCAAGACATTGCTATGAAGTTTAACTCTGACAAGTGTGAGGTGTTGCATGTTAAGTTAAACCAGGGCAAGTCTTGCACCGTAAACGGTAGGGCGTTGGAGATTGTTATAGAACAGAGAAACCTAGGATGCAGTTATATAGTTCCCTGGTAGTGGAGACACAGGTCGACAAGGTGAGGAAGACGGCTTTGACCTGCTTGCCTTCATCAGTTAGGGCATTGAGTGCAGGAGTTGTAATGTAATGTTACAATTATACAAGTCATTGATAAGACCACACTTGGAGTACTGTGGGCAGTTCTGGTCACCCAATGAAGGATGTCATTAGGCTGCAAAGGTTGTTCAAAAGGTTTCGCAAGGATGTTACCAGAACTGGAGACCTTTGTGTTATGAAGAGAGACTGGATAGCATGGGTCTGTTTTCATTTAGAGTGCAGGAGGCTGAAGAGTGACCTTAGAGAGACATAAGAGTATGAGGGACGTTGATAACATTGAAGTGTTCTCCTTGGGTTGGGGAGTTTAAAACTAGAGGGTATAGAATGAATGTGAGAAGAGTAATTTAAAAGAGACCTAACTTTTTTTACACAGAGGATGGTGGAGATGTAGAACGTGCTGTCAGAGGAAACAGTTGAGGCGGGTAAGGTTACAACATTTAAAAGACATTTAGACAGTTTCATTGACAGGAAAGGTTTACAGGTCCATGTGCTAAAGACAGGCAGATGGGACTACCTCAGAGAGGCATCTTCATCAGCATGGGCAAGTTGGGCCGAAGGGCCTGCTTCCGTGCTGCATAACTGTATGATACTATCATACCAGCCATGAGTTGCCTGTGACAGGACTGATTGCTGGGAACAAAACACATAGATACTTGGAAGATAGACACAAAAAGCTGGAGTCACTCAGCAGGACAGGCAGCATCTCCGGAGAGAAGGAATGGGTGACCTTTCGGGTTGAGACCCGTCTGAAGAAGGGTCTCAACCCGAAAGGTCACCCATTCCTTCTCTCCGTAGATGCTGCCTGTCCCGCTGAGTGACTCCAGCTTTTTGTGTCTATGTTTGGTTTAAACCAGCATCTGCAGTTTCTTCCTACACATAGATATTCGGCTTTATTCACCAGCGTAAACGTGGATGAGGAAGATTCCCTCCAATACTGGAGTGTGCATACAGATGCCCGATGTAGTAAAACCGTTCCATGCATATTTTAATATTTAAAAGTACATTGTTTAAAAGTGCAAAACGATTGTTTTGAAACCGCTAAGGTTGAGTTACATAGAAAAGGAAAATTAGTTTATTAGCAAAGCAAGGAAGCATGAAATCTAGAGCATTGGCAGGGCTACGTTACAGTTTGTGCAATGATTGAAGGGTGTTACATTTTATTCTGTGTTTTTATCACCACCAATGCTCTATGAGGTGCCGAGTGGTGGCAGGAAACATGTTTCAGATTCCCACTATCTGCTGTATTCTCTTTAACTAAATGTATCTTTGATGAGGAGGAATTTATTTTGGTGAATCTCTAGAATTCAATGCCACAGACGGCGGTGGGGGCCAAGTCATAGGGTATTTTTCTAAAGCAAAGCAAAGGTTCTTGATTAGTGAGGGTGTCAAAAGGTTATGGGAAGAAGGCAGGAGAATGGTGTTGAGAGGGAAAAAGAGAGCAGCCATGATTGAATGGCGGAACTGACTCGATGGGCCAAATGGTCTAATTCTGCTCCTTTGTCTTATGATGATCATGTTTCTGCTGTGTGCTCGCTTGTCCCAGAGCAATGAATTTCTTCAGCCAGGTTTCCAAACGCATCTCAGAAGCACAGTGCCAACTTCCTTCCATCTGCGGTTTCTACTTTTTATGGCTCTTGCGCACCTTCCTGTTGTTGAAAGAGTCACAGAAGCATCAGATTTTACTGCAGTGGAATAACTGGTAGTCACTGCCATTGGTGGGGCCCCACCCACTCCATCTCCCTGTCTGTTTGACATTATAGACAATAGGTGGAGGAGTAGGCCATTCGGCCCTTCGAGCCAGCACCGCCATTCAATGTGATCATGGCTGATCATCCCCAATCTACCCCGTTCCTGCCTTCTCCCCATATCCCCTGACTGCTATCTTTAAGAGCCCTATCTAGCTCTCTCTTGAAAGTATCCAGAGAACATGCCTCCACCGCCCTCTGAGGCAGAGAATTCCACAGACTCACCACTCTCTGTGAGAAAAAGTGTTTCCTCGTCTCCGTTTACCCCTTATTCTTAAACTGTGGCCCCTGGTTCTGGACTCCCCAAAACATCGGGAACATGTTTCCTGCCTCTAGCGTGTCCAAACCCTAAATAAATCTTATATGTTTCAATAAGATACCCTCTCATCCTTCTAAACTCCAGAGTATACAAGCCCAGCAGCTCCATTCTCTCAGCATATGACAGTCCCGCCATCCCGGGAATTAACCTTGTAAACCTACGCTGCACTCCCTCAATAGCAAGAATGTCCTTCCTCAAATTAGGAGACCTAAACTGCACACAATACTCCAGGTATGGTCTCACTAGGGCCCTATGCAACTGCAGAAGGACCTCTTTGCTCCTATACTCAACTCCTCTTGTTATAAATGCTAACATGCCATTTGCTTTCTTCACTGCATGCTGTAACTGCATGCTTACTGTCATTGACTGATGAACAAGGACCCCCAGATCTCGTTGTACTTCCCCTTTTCCCAACTTGACAACATTTAGATAGTAATCAGCCTTCCTGTTTTTGCTACCAAAGTGGATAACCTCACATTTATCCACATTAAACTGCATCTGCCATGCATCTGCCCACTCACCCAACCTGTACAAGTCACCCTGCTTTCTCATAGCATCCTCCTCACAGTTCACACTGCCACCCAGCTTTGTGTCATCTGCAAATTTGCTAATGTTAATCCCTATTCTTTGTTTCCTGTCTGCCAACCAATTTTCTATCCATGTCAGCACTCTACCCGCAATACCATGTGCCCTCATTTTGCCCACTAACCTCCTATGTGGGACCTTATCAAATGCTTTCTGGAAGTCCAGGTACACTACATCCACTGGCTCTCCCTTGTCCATTTTCCGAGTTACATCCTCAAAAAATTCCAGAAGATTAGTCAAGCATGATTTCCCCTTCGTAAATCCATGCTGACTCGGACCGATACTGCTATCCAAATGTGCTGTTACTGCTATCCAAATGTGCCGCTATTTCATCTTTTATAATTGACTCCAGCATCTTCCCCACCACCGATGTCAGGCTAACTGGTCTATAATTCCGTTTTCTCTCTCCCGCCTTTCTTAAAAAGTGGGATAACATTAGCTACCCTCCAATCCATTGGAACTGATCCTGAATCTATAGAACATTGGATATTTATCACCAATGCTTCCACGATTTCTAGAGCCACTTCCTTAAGTACCCTGGTATGCAGACCATCAGGCCCTGGGGATTTATCAGCCTCAGGCCCATCAGTCTACCCAGTACCATTTCCTGCCTAATGTGGATTTCCTTCAGTTCCTCTGTCACCCCAGATCCACAGGCCACTAGTTTATCAGGAAGATTGTTTGTGTCCTCCTTAGGTAAGACGGATCCAAAGTACCTGTTCATCTCATCTACCATTTCCTTGTTCCCCATAATAAATTCACCTTTTTCAGTCTTCAAGGGTCCAACTTTGATCTTAACTAATTTTTTCCTCTTCACATACCTAAAGAAGCTTTTACTAGCCTCCTTTATATTCTTGGCTAGCTTACCTTCGTACATCATCTTTTCTCCCCGTATTGTCTTTTTAGTTATCTTCTGTTGCTCTTTAAACATTACCCAATCCTCTTGCTTCCCGCTCATCTTTGCTACGTTGTACTTCTCTTTTATTTTTATACTGTCCCTGACTTCCCTTGTCAGCCACGGTCGCCCCTTACTCCCCTTGGAATATTTCTTCCTCTTTGGAATGAACTGAACCTTCTGTATTATTCCCGGAAATACCTGCCATTGTTGTTCCACTGTCATCCCTGCTACGGTATCTTTCCAGTCAACTTTGGCCAGCTCCTCCCTCATGGCTCCATAGTCACCTTTATTCAACTGTAACACTGACACCTCCGATTTACCCTTCTCCCTCTCCAATTGTAGATTAAACCTGACCATATTATGGTCACTACCTCCTAATGGCTCCTTAAACTCAAGTTCCTTTATCAAATCCAGTTCATTACACAACACTAAATCCAGAATTGCCTTCTCCCTGGTAGGCTCCAATACAAGCTGCTCTAAGAAACATTGGCATGGTTTCAACCAGGATACCTTATCACCTAACTTAACCCAACTTTATTCTGAGTGTAATCAATCTGTTCTCACTTCCACACTTGGTTTCTGAATATCCATCACCCTCACTGTTGTCTCACCCTTAGGTCCTTTCATGCTGATCTACTGTACATGGTGACTACCTCCTCTAACAAAATATGTTCACTGTTTGCCTTTGGGGGCAAATCAGCAAATGGAGAGATGCGCATGCCGCTTTGAATAGTTCTTCCCTGAAAATAGCCCAGAAGATTCCAACTTGTGTGTGTTTCCCACAACGACACTTTTGAATAGTGAACATTACACTTCATCTTCCCCCAAACTCCAATAAATGTCAGCAGCCTTTTGGGTCATGTTCTTTGAAGTTTGTGAAGCTTGTACCTCTGCTTCTGTTAATGTATGATCTTGCAATTGGCAACTCTGGTATTAAGGGTAATAGTATTGGCTCAACTGTCTCAATGGTGAATATTAGAGCATAGAGTGACACAGTGTGGAAACAAGCTCTTCGGCCCAACTTGCCCTCACCGGCCAACATGTCCCTGCTACACTCGTCCCACCTGCCCACATTTGGTCCATATCCCTCCAAACATGACCTATCCATGTACCTGTCTGTTTCTTAAACGTTGGGATAGTCCCTGCCCCAACTACCTCTTCTGGCAGCTTGTTCCATGTATTCATCACCCTTTGTGTGAAAACGTCTCCCCTCAGATTCTTATTAAATCTTTTCCCCTTCACCTTAAAGTCTATTAGTCTATTCTTCCATCACTATGTTGGTGAGGCCATACATGGAATATTGTGTTCAGTTTTGCTACACAGTTCACCCTGCTATCGATCCAATAAGCTGGAAAGAGTGCAGAAAAGATTTACAAGGATGTTCCCGGGTCTGGAGTGCCTGAGAGATTGGGAGCGGTTAGGCAAGCTAGAACTTCATTCAGTGAAGTGTAGGCGACTGAGGGGTGATTTATAGAGATGTTTAAAATCAAGAGGGGCCTAGGCAAATACAGAGCCATTTTCTCAGGGTTGTGGAATCCAGAACCAGAGGATATAAGTTTAAGGCGGGGGGGGGGGATAGATTTAATAGGAACTTGAGGGGCAACCTTTTCACAGAGAGAGTGGTATGTATATGGAACAAGTTTTTAGAGGAAGTGGTTGACACAAGTACAATTATGACATTTAAAAGACATATGGACAGGTGCATGGATCGGAAAGATACAGAGGAATATGGGTCAAACACTGGCAAATGGGACTAGTGTACATGGGCATCTCAGTCAGCATGGATAAGTTGGGCTGAATGGCCTGTTTCTGCACTATACGACTCTGTGACACTACCACTGTAAAATGGCAATCAAGGCCATGTACACCAAAATCATGCAGCACCTACACTGCCCTGCAAGCCCAGGAACTATGATAGATAATTGGAACAAGAAGCTACAAACGTGTTTCATTTTCTACTGATATTGCGTGACCTACTCGGGAGTTCCAAAGTTTAATATTTTGCTTTTGTGATATAAATCAAGCTTTTAATAGTCAGCCATTTTCCAATATTTCATCAGGAACACCAGCCAAGCTGATTTTCCAAATTTGGAACTACAAATATTTAATGTATGTATTGTGACTTTATAACAGTTGCACCCCAACTTTTTCTATTTAACCAGAATGCAGTAATGTGTTAACAGAGGTAGCATCATGAAAGTCCCGTGATATAGGAGGCTTGCACCCTGTTGTGTCTTTGTTACCTCATTGCCTTCCTCAGCTGCTGGTTTGTGGAGAACCAAATATATTTTACTTCTACCTCTACTGAAGCTAAATACTGTCCACCCATCCCTTCCAATCCTGCCACCGTTCACCCACACCCCCCAAACATACATTTAATTCAGACAAAGAATCCAACTGTCTTATCACATCTACATGTTAGCAACTATTGCCTGAAAGGCATTTTGATTGAAACCAGAAAGAGGAACTCGTTAATTTTTCCTTTTCCAAATTAGTGGATACTGTGGACAATGTTTCTCCCCTCTTTTGTTACTTATTCAAACTTTCCCAATCGTTTCATGACAGTGTTTGGCTCTGAAGCCATTCAGATTGACATTGATGCCATTGGTAAACTCACGCCACTCGATGCGTTTACCAAGGTCATTGCTTGGTTTATGATTACTCAAGACCTTTGAAGTGAAATATTACAAATGCCCAGTCATGGTAGTTTTTACATCGTCGCCTATTGGTGACCACAGTCCATATCTCGTGGTTAAAAGTAATAATTTATTTTAATTTTTTTTAAATATTTTTATTAGAAGCAAACATATTATAAAGTATAGCAACATATTATAGTAAAAAAAAACTTTTCATATACATCAATCATACATTATTAAAATTGTCAATTGTCGATTAATTCTGCTTCTAATGTTTTTTTAAATATATAGATAGAAAAAGAGAGATAGAAAGAAAAAAGAATTACAAATATCAAAAAATAGAGGTGGAAATAATTACTTATAATACGTCATTGGAGATAAGTTCGTAGGTTATGAAGTATAATTTTAATCTAATCCTGAGTTCAAGCTTCAGTTGGGTTTTCGTGCTGGGCCACTCTATCCCTTCAGATAGTTAATGAATGGAGCCCATATTTTAACAAAAAGTTCTTGTTTGTCCACTAAGACAAGTCTAATTCTTTCTAGATGTAGGGTCTCCGACATTTCCACAATCCACATTTTAATTGTGGGGGTTATAGGGCCTTTCCAAAATTTTATTATTAATTTTTTCCCAGTTATTATACTGTAGTCAAGGAAGTTTCTTTGGCTTGTTGTGAGTGTTAAACTTTGTTCTGATATCCCAAGTATTACTAATTTTGAGTCTGGATCCAATTCAGTATTAACAACTTCAGAAATTATTTCAAAAATATCAGTCCAGAAATTTTTAATTTTTGTACAATTTGCAAAAGTATGTGTTAAATTGGCCTCTAGATGCAGACATTTAACACAGATAGGAGAAATATGTGGGAAGATTCTATTTAGTTTTATTTTGGAATAATGTAATCTGTGTAAGACTTTAAATTGTATTAAAGCATGTCTAGCATTTAACGAACAATGATATATATGTTGTAAACTTTCGTCCCAAATATCTTTCGTTATAGGATGACCTAACTCATTTTCCCATGTGTGTCTATATAGTTCCATCGGTGGTACCTCGTTGTTTAAGAGGGTGTTATAAATATAAGCTATTAATTTTTCAGTGTTAGGATGCTTATTCAAACATTCATCAAGAATTTCTGGTTCCCTAGTCCTATAAACTTGTGTATTAGATTTAACATAATCTCTAATTTGTAGATATCTGAAGAAATTATTTGAGTGCAGTCCATGATTCTGTTGTAACTCTTGAAATGAAAGAAAAATGCCTTTCCTATAAAGATGTCCAATCTTTTTAATTCCATAATTTTTCCATTGTGTGAAACCTTTATCTAATATGGTATATTATTCAGTTTTAAAGCTTTTTTAAATTGTTTCCAAATTCGTATTCCACTATGTATTATAGGGTTTTCATTATAGGTTTTTTTATGCAGTTTTGTGGGAGCAAATATAATCGAACCAATTTCAAAAGGTAAACAGTCTTCCTTTTCCATCCTTAACCAATCTGGTTGTTGATCCATTTCTTCCAGCCAGAAATTCATGTTTTTAATATGGACTGCCCAAAAATAAAATAAGAAATTTGGCAAGGCCAAACCTCCGTCGCTCTTTGACTTACATAAATGTTTTTTACTTATTCTATGATTCTTATAATCCCAAATAAAGCTTGTAACAATGGAATCAACTTTTTTGAAAAAGTTTTTGGGGATATATATCGGAATTAATTGAAATAGGTACAGTAGTTGCGGTAAGAAGATCATTTTTATAGCATTAATTCTACCAAGCATTGAAATGGGAAGTGTTTTCCAGTACTGAATATTCTTGTGTAATTTATTAAGTAAGGGTGGAAAATTTTGTTTAAATAAAGAGGTATATGTCTTAGTTACGTAGATTCCTAAATATTTAAGTTTATCTTTAACTATTTTAAAAGGGGATTGTTGTATTGTGTTTAAATTCAATTTTGTTATTGGCATGATTTCACTTTTATTCCAGTTAATTCTATATCCTGAGAACTGACCAAATTGAGTTATTAGATTTAATAGATTTGGAATACTAGTTTCTAACTTTGTAATATATATTAGTACATCATCTGCATATAAAGAAATTGTATTCCTTGTATCTCTAGTGTTGTACCCGTGTATTCCTGGATGGGCTCTAACGCTTTCTGCTAATTGTTCAATTGCAAGAGCAAATAATAGTGGGGATAGTGAACATCCTTGTCTACAACCTCTAGAAAGATTAAATTTAGCTGATAACATTTGGTTTGTTAATATTCTAGCTGTTGGGTTAGAGTATAACAATTTAACCCATGTACAGTACTTCTCTCCCAGTTGAAATGTTTCCATTACCGAAAATAAATATGACCATTCTACCTGGTCAAATGCTTTTTCAGCATCTAACGAAATAATTGCTAGATCTGCATTAGGAATTCTATTTGTATATATATATTGAATAGTCTTCTCAAATTATAAAATGAGTAACGTTTTGGAATAAAACCTGTTTGGTCGGGGTGTATTAATTTGTTAATCACTAAGCTCAATCTATGAGAAAGGATTTTGGTTAATATTTTCTGATCAGTATTTAAGAGAGCTATTGCTCTATATGAACCTGGGTCTTCAGGATCCTTATCCGTTTTTGGTTTAAGTATGATTGTAGATTCATTTAGAGTTTCTGGGAGTTTCTGTTGAGTATTTGTATAGTGTCTGTAGGCGTGGAGAAATCAGATCGTAATTTTTTTAATAAAATTCAGAGCATAGACCATCAGGACCTGCGGCCTTTCCATTTTTTAAAGATCTAATTGACTCTTCGATGTCTTTTACCGTAATTTCAGCATCTAGTGATTCTCTCTCTTTCTGATCTAAACCCGTAAGATTACATTTCTGTAGAAATGTTTCCATTCCTGCTGATTGTTCTGTTGTTTTAGATGAGTACAGTGTTTGATAGTATTGTAAAAATCTATGATTAATATCTTTAGGCAGTGTTAATGTTTCTCCCTTGTCTGATCTAATTTTGTAAATTGTTTTTTCCCTGTCCAGTTTACGAAGTTGACGCGCAAAATAGTTTTTGTGTATCACCAAATTCAAAGTTTAATTGTTTTGTATGTTGATATAGTTTTATAACTTGGTCTGAGTATATCTTGTTTAACTTATATTTCAGTACTGCAATTTTATTGTGTTTTACCATAGATGGTGCTATTGCATTTTCTATGTCTAATTGCTTTATTTCCATTTCCAATGTCTGTTGTTTGGCCCTATTCTCTTTGTTAAGAAATGATTGGGAAGAGATTAATACTCCTCGCACAAATACTTTAAATGTTTCCCAAAGAAGGGAGGCAGAGATTTCAGGGCTATCATTAGCCTCAAAAAACATATTAATCTGTTTTACGAGGTATTCATTACATAGCTTTTCTTTTAAGATTTGGGGGTTAAGTCTCCATTGTGACTGTGTCTCGGTCATTCCGTTTAGTTTAATCATTCCATTTAATCATGTTAGTGGAGCATGGTCCGATATTATAATATTATGATATTGCGAATTATAGGTAAATGGGATAAGTTTAGAGTCTACTAAGAAATAGTCTATCCTTGAGTAAGTTTTATGCACTGGTGAGTAAAATAGTAAGATTAAACGAGAACTTACCAGTTTGAAGTTTGATCTTTATTTTATGAGGAGTAACGTTGAGGGATTACGTGAAGAAGACCCCGTCCAGCCGCACACGCGTCAATCTTTCAAAGCAGCGGAGTGACAATCACAGACGATAATTACTGAAGTATGATAGTAAGATGCATAAAGACTTAGAACTACCAGCATGATCCTTTTATGAGGGTGGGAGCGGAGGGCACGTAATCCCTCAACGTTACTCCTCATAAAATAAAGATCAAACTTCAAACCGATAAGTTCTCGTTTAATCTTACTATTTTACTTCGGAGTCACGTGAGTGACTACGTGAAGATTTCAAAGCTCTGTGATTTCACACCGTGGATTCAAATCCAGGTGTTCACTGCATCGATTGACTCTATTTGAGTAAGCACAATCAACAATGCATAACCACAACATTTGAATGTAATCAGTTAATGGTTTTATTTATTTTAATAAAAGTAACAAAATTAGGCCCATTTATTATAATGGGGGATTTAATACTGTATCCAGCACGGCATCACCAAACCCTCTGAGATCTTTAATCTCCTTATGGTAATACTTGTGAAACATCTGTTCACTTGCCCATCCTGCGGCCGCGAGAATAAGGTCTATTGCACGGCTGAATCCCTGGCCGCTGATGTTGATGCCGCCCTGGTGGAATGAGATTTAATTTTATCAGTATCAATACCTGAATATCTCAACACCTGTTTCCGGTACCTGAACATGCACATTTCCCATATCAGTGCAATAAGCTCTAAGGCCGTAAAATGCGCCTAATAGCTCTAGGTAATTGATTCCCAGATTTTCCAGCAAAGGTACTTCATTCACATTCCACCTACCTCCACAGCTGGAAATCATGTTAGTAGCGCCCCAACTCAGCACACTTACATCAGTCTGTAGAGTGACGGAAGGTGTTTCTACCAGAACTTTTCTGGAAGCATTAGAAACATTGTTAATCCACCAATCTATTTCTGTAATGGATTGAATTGTTAATTTCATGGGCCTGTCAAAATGCCCTCTATTCATTTTTAACGCTTGTACCTTAGCTCTCTGTAAACATTGATAATGCAATGGTCCAAACGTGACCGCTGGAAACCCTGCAATTAATTTGCCTAGCAAGCTTGCCACTTCTCTAATTGAAGGTGTGTCCTCGTTAATGAGTTTTATGCAACCTTCAATTAACTGCAGCTTTTTATCTTTTGGCAAAGTGATTACCATGTGTTCGGAGTTAATTGTGACCCCTAGGTAATCAATCTTTTTGCTTGGTAACAATTTAGATTTTTGTAGGTGAATAATGAAACCTAATTTCTCAAAATGTATTTGACTCTGGATACTGACAATTTTGCAGCAGCCAAAGTGTCCCCTACAATGAGGATATCATCTAAATAAGCCATTAATACATGGCCCTCAGCTCTTAACAGAGCTAAAATTGGTTTGAGCAATTTAGTGAATAATCTTGGTGCTGAAGTCAGACCATTGGGCAATGCTTTAAATTGCCATAACTGACTCATCCATCTAAATTTCAAATATCTTTGATCATTACCATGCATTGCCACGGAATAATATGCATCTTGCAGATCTATGCTTGCCATGTAGCAATTTTCTGTGATTAGCTGAATTGCATTAGTAAATGTTTCCATTTTGAAATGTTTGTATTGTACATAAAGGTTAAGATTTGTCAGATCCAATATGATTCTACATCCACCATCCTTTTTTGTTCTTGGAAAAATATTTGATACAAACTGATGGTGTTGTTCTACTGACTTCTCTATTACCCCCTTTTTGGTTAAAGTTTATAATTCTCCTTTGATCAACTTATTCTCTTCTTTTGAGAAAATTTGTGACCAGTTTGAATTTTCTTGCCTTGGAGGATCCAAATGTGGATAGAACTCAATTTTGAATCCTACAATGCTGTTTAGAATAAATAAATCATTTGTCTTCCTTACCAGACCAGGACCCCCTACCTCGGGGCTTGCCACCGGCCATTGTTGTCCCCTTCTGGTAGGCATATTGTAACCTCCACATATCCCCGGTGCAGCACGCCAACGTGTATACGAGAATGATCGACTTGTTCCTTCTCCAGCACCAGCATTCCGCCTGTAGGGATACTGCCTTCGCACTGCTCTGCTCAGCATTGGTGGTCGCATCATCATACCACTCAGGTTTATTTTTTATTTTTTTTATTTTTTTATTTTTTAAACTCTCCAAACAGCAGATTTAGGCATTTGTATGTTGGTTGGTTTGCAGAGCCCTGCATACTTAGGATGAATATTTGGTCTTATTGCATTTTTACGAATACAATTTATTTCGAAGTGCGCACCACACATCAGGGCTAAAGCATCTTGTTGTGAATCTGATACAAAATCATCATCCAATCCTCTGGCAAATGCCGTGATGCCTGACCCCAGCAATTTCAATACATGTTGCAATTTCAATTCTTGTGAGCGTAAACCAATGCTCAAATAACCCCATATCAAGTTATTCACTGCTGGAACTGTCAGCAATTCACAATTCTCCGAGGCTCATACTGTTTCATAGTCTCATCCATAGTTACATCCTGGAGCTGATGGGAGAGTAGATGATTTATAGTCATTGCTATTTCATCCCTCAAAGGTGTAGATCAGTGCATGTTCCTTTAACTTAGTGACCTCACCACTACTAACCACTCCCCATTGTCTCTCGTATAATTGTAAGGTCCCCACCTCCAGCCCGCTCTCTAGCTCCAGTGATGACCACGGACAGCTATTGCATAGTGTGTGTTAGTGATTATAATAAACCATCAGTAAAAGACTCTGTGTAGGAACCAAGTCATTTTACATGGTGTCACAGCGGTAGACTCGCGTCTCCTGTTTATCATTTTTTCTTTTTATTCTTTGCTTTCTCCCAGTTGTTCACGTCTCCCCCCCGTTTTCATTATGTCCAACTCCTGTCGTCGACCCGACATTTTGGTCTTTGACATGGACATTGTCCACCGCTGGACTGTGTTCCAGCGCGACTTTGAACATTACACAGCCATCGCTCATCCTGATGCCACCCCTGCTGTGCAGGCTCACCTGCTGCTCAACCTCGCTGGCCCGGAGGCCATGGATCACTATGCTTCATTCGACTTCGCCCCCGGAGAAGACCGTCGGGACCCGGTATGTCTCATGGCTAAATTCACTGCCCTCTGTGATATCCCTACCAATAACATTATTGAGCGCTTTAAATTCTTCCAGAGGCGGCAGATTCCCGGCGAGCATATTGACGCTTTTATTGCCTCTTTGCGTCATATGGCTCGGCGCTGTCGCCTTGAAACAATCTCCACGGACGAATTGATCAGGGATGTCCTGGTCAATGGTCTCCTGAACGCTAAGCTGTGTGACGAGCTCCTTATGAAACATGATTTGACACGAAGGGAGGCTATGCATGCCGCTTGTATGGCCTCTGCTGTTAGCTCCGTGTCTCAACCGGTGTCCCAGGACATTAACTTTACCGGTGCAGCTGGCCGCCGGCGGAACGCTGGTCCGCCACGACGAAACCCCGCTGCAATGCCCGCTAAGGTCACCCCACGCCGTTGCCCCAATTGTAATTTTTCTTTCCACCAGTTCAACGTTTGCCCCGCGCAGGGTAAGACTTGTAATTCCTATGGCAAACTGAACCACTTTTCGGCGGCTTGTCGGTCCCGTGATAAGCCGGTCCCTGCTCCAAGGAGGAATTTAAACAACCTTGCAGACCCTGATAGCGCGCTTGGTTATCAGTACCAGTCGGACTTTGATAGGAGCTCCTCCCATGGTGATTCAACGGTGTTTTTGCTTTTGGGTGCACCTGCTACGATAACAGATCCATCTGTGCATGTTACTGTGAATGGCCATTCATTCTCTGCCAAGGTCGATACTGGTGCCTTTGCAAATGTTATGTCTGTCAGCCTCTTCAAGCGGATAAGATCTGGGGAGAGAGTTACTCCCGGCGACACCCGCCTTCATGCCTATGGGGGAGGTGTTCTAGTTCCAGTGGGGAAGGCCACGCTTATCTGCACAGTCCTTGAGACCTCTCGGCCCCTCACCTTCCACCTGCTGGATTCTGACAACGTCACCCTGTTGGGCGCCCGTGCGTGCCAGGACCTTGGCTTGGTTTCTTTCCACCGCGGAATTCACCTGGTGCAGGCCCCCATGGACCCCCTGGGCGAATACCCCGGCCGTTTTGATGACATTTTGGGCAAATTGCCCTGTGACTATAAAATCGTTGTCGACCCGAGTGTCGACCCGGTGGTTCGACCGGCCCACCGCGTCTCCTTTGCTATGAAGGGCCGCGTGGAATCTACTCTGCGTGATATGGTGACCATGGGCATCCTCAAGGAGGTGAGCGCTCCCACCAGGTGGGTCTCAAACATGGTTGTCGCTGCCAAGAAGGACAAGAGCGAGATCCGGATCTGCATTAACCCAAAGGACCTGAACCTGGCCATCAAGCGCCCGCACTACCCCATGCGGACGGTGGAGGATGTCGCTGCACAGGTCGGTCCTGCCACTGTCTTCTCTGTCTTAGACGCCAAAAGCTCATTTTGGCAGATCCCTCTAGATGAACGTTCCTCATTCCTGACCACCTTCATCACACCTTTCGGCAGGTTCCGTTTCCTCCGCATGCCGTTTGGGATCAACTCGGCTAGTGAGGTTTTCCAGCGCACCATGGAACAGCTGTTCGCTGGGTTGCCGTGCGCTATCATCGTGGATGACATCCTGGTGTACGGGAGGGACGTCGCTGAGCACGACCTGCACCTCCGCAAAGTCCTGGACAGGGCTCGTAAAATTAATCTCAAGCTCAACCCCAAGAAGTGTCGGTTCCGGGTCCCGGAAGTCACGTACGTTGGTCACGTTTTCACGGCGGGGGGTTTAAAGCCTGACCCCCAGAAAACATCAGCAGTCACCGAGATGCCCGCTCCTACTGACGTTCCCGGCCTGCAGCGCTTCCTGGGCTTGGTCAATTACCTGGGGAAGTTCATACCTGACCTCAGCGAACTGAGTGCTCCCCTGAGGGAGCTGATCAAGAAGGACTCCGCATGGGTCTGGCTCCCGCATCACCAAGCGGCGTTCGTGGCTCTGAAGTCCAAGCTCACACACACACCGACTCTCAAGTTCTTCGATCTGCACAGACCAATTGTCCTCACTTGTGATGCCTCTAAGTTCGGTCTCGGTGCCGCATGTCTGCAGCTTTATGACGGCCTGCAGCTACCTGTCTCCTACGCTTCTCGCACCATGACCCCTGCCGAGCAATGTTATGCCCAGATCGAGAAGGAGCTACTTGCTGTGGTGTTCGCCTGCTCCAAGTTTAAGGACTACATTCTGGGCAACACCTTCACCATTGAGACTCACCACCAGCCGCTGGTCACTATTCTGAACAAGCCTATCCATGTTGCCTCTTCCCGGTTGCAGCGGATGATGCTGCAGCTCCAGCGTTTCACGTTCCGGATTGTGTACCGCAAGGGCAAAGATATGTTTGTGGCCGACACATTGTCCCGTGCGCCGCTCCCTTCAGTTGCCCGCCACCGGTACGAATCGTCTGACCTGATGGTACTGAATGTTAACATTGTTCCTTCCCAGCAGATGCAGTCCCTGGTCAAACACACTGCTGATGATCCTGCCCTGCAACAACTTGCGGACGTTATCCGCCGTGGTTGGCCTGACCGACGCTCTTCCCTGCCGGCTGGTGCCGTGCCCTACTTCCTGGTTCGTGATGAACTAGTGCTACATGACGGCGTGGTGGTGAAGGGTCACAAGGTCGTGGTGCCGGCCGCTCTGCGGGATCACTATTTTCAATCTGCACACAACGGCCACCCCGGGGTGGAGGCCACTTTGTCCCAGGCCCAGAGCCAATTCTACTGGCCAGGTATGGCTCAGGACATCCGTGACAGGGTCTCCGTTTGCGCTGCCTGTAACAGTCTCCTGCCTCATCAGCAGCGCCAGCCCCTCCTGCAGCAGCCGGCCCCGAGCTACCGTGGATGTCTGTTGCCACGGACCTTTTCGAATGGCGTAGCAAGCACTTCCTGGTCCTGGTGGACTCATACTCCAGTTGGTTGAGGTGGATCAGCTGCCTTCCATCACCTCTGCCGCCGTCATCGGGAAGCTTCGCCACCACTTTTGCACCTTCGGATCCCCTGTGACCCTCCAATCGGACAACGGCAGCCAGTTCTCCAGCGCCGAGTTCCGTGCCTTCGCTGCCCGTTGGAACTTTCGCCACATCACCAGCAGCCCTGAGTATCCGCAGAGCAACGGCCTTGCGGAACGCGCCGTCCGCAGTGCCAAGGAGCTGTTGGAACACTGCCGCCTTTCACATTCCGACTTCTACCTTGCCCTCCTCAACCTCCGCAACATTTCCCGCGACCCCGCGCTCGGTTCACCTGCCCATCGCCTCATGTCCCGCACCACTAGACCACCTCTCCCTGTCTCGCAACAGTCCCTCAAACCCTCGGTCCAGAACCCTGCTGCTGTCACAGAGCGCATCATCGAGAAGAAAGCCATCCAGAAGCGCTCCTTTGACAAGTCGGCCCGGTCGCTTCCTTGCCTGTTCTCGGGCCAGGTGGTTCGGATGCAGTCCCCCTCCGGGCACTACAGGCTGGCCGTAGTGGTTGGTAATGCCGGCTCTCCCCGGTCATACCTCGTCGACTATGAGGGCGCTATCTACCGTCGGTCACGCCAGCACCTCCTGCTCGTCAACGAGCCTCCTCCGCCTCCCGCGGACCCGTTTCAGCCACCTATCCCTTCCATTCTGCCCGAGGTTCCGCCAGCCCCTGTCACTCCTCGCATGTCACGGAAACTGCCCTCCCAGCTCTCTATGCCCCGCGCTCACAAGCCTCTTTCCCCTGCCTTGCCTGCCAGCGTGCCCGTTTCGCCTCGCTGTTCTCCTCCGTCTCCGGTTCGTTCCCCGCCCGGCTCTCCCACCTCTTTCCCTGACTCTGTCCCTTCTGCTCCTGCGGTTGAGGGGGAATGCGGATTGCGCACCTGCTCTGGCCGGTTGGTCAAGCCGCCTGTCCGTTACGGGGAGCTCGCTTAGCTGTGTTATGACACGATTAACTGTTCCCAGCGCGGTTTGTAATCCTAGCATATGAGCCGTGGTCGCTCTGTGTATTGCCATGTTTTTGTTTCCAAGAGGAGGGATGTAGATCAGTGCATGTTCCTTTAACTTAGTGACCTCACCACTACTAACCACTCCCCATTGTCTCTTGTATAATTGTAAGGTCCCCACCTCCAGCCCGTTCTCAAGCTCCAGTGATGACCACGGACAGCTATTGCATAGTGTGTGTTAGTGATTATAATAAACCATCAGTAAAAGACTCTGTGTAGGAACCAAGTCATTTTACAAAAGGTTCCCCTTTTATTCTAGGAACAGCAAACTTTTGTCCTGGTCCAGGAACTTTCAGCTCTGATAATGGGCTCTCATCCTCAGAATTCATCTTCTGAATCTAGATGTTCCTCTTCAGGTTGGGTAAATTCTGGCTCCCCTGTTTCAGGTAAGTCTATGCCAGATTCCCCCTGCGCGGGCTCTCTTATAGGCCCATGGATAGGCAGCCCTGTTTCAGGTGCTACTGGCGCTGGCTCAACTCTAGGCCAACGCTTCATATTTTTCCCTTTTAGGAACTTTTGGTGCTGGCACATAAGTACGTTTGTACTGTCTTTTTTGAGACATTTCTGGTACTGGCTCTTCAATAGGCAAGCACATATACTGCCTTTTTTCAGGCATTTCTGGCACTGGCTCTCCTGTAGGCCAACCACTGTAATAACTTTGCACAGTCATTTCTGATGGCTCTCCTGTAGGCCACCCTTGTGACTGTCCCAACCAAGGCACACCCTGTGCTGTATCCTCCATTGGCCAACACCGACCTGATTCCTCCTGTTGGGTTCTTTGTAAATCATTCCCCATCAGGAGGTCTAAACTGGCGACCCTTGCAGGCATAACGTTTTCTGCTGCAGGAGGGTATACCTCCGGGTGTGACTCATCCGAGTCTACAGGTCGGGCCGACTTTTGTCTTGCCTTGCGCCCCGCCGCCAGCGGTTTAACGACACATTCGACCGTAACGGGAGTTGATGGCTTCGATGCCACTGTCTCCTCTTCCTGATGCCCGCTACCCTTAGCATCGGGGGTTTTACCTGCGGTGCGTCCCTGGCCTCTCCTTCCCCTACGCCCTTTCTCCATTCTGAGTTTGTGTGGACCTCTGCCAACACGTCTGAGCGGGAAGAAAAGCGCCCTGTAAGTAAAAACGAAACCACTTACCTTGTCCGATTTTTACTTTAAATTTGCTTTACTCACCGCCTGGAGGAGCTGCTGCTCCTCCACACACGGTCATGAACGCTATGCGTCTGATCGATAATGACGCGTGTGCGGCTGGACGGGGTCTTCTTCACGTAGTCACTCACGTGACTCCGAAGTAAAATGAATATTCTCGACCAGTTGGGTTTTCAATTCTCCAAACATCCTTAATGTTGGTAGTATTAATATATGAGTTTAGAAATTCACTTGACTGAGATTTTAATTTTCTTTGAGTTGATGATCTATCCAAGTAAGCATCCAGTGTACAATTTAAGTCTCCACCGATAATTAAGTTATGTTGTGTGCATTCCGGAATAATGTTAAGTATTCTCTTAAAAAACAGAGGGCTATCAAAATTTGGTCCATACACATTAAGGAGAGTCACTTTTTTTGAGTATAACTCCCCTACTATTACAATATATCTGCCTTCGATATCTTCTATCGTTGATATATGTTTAAAGGGTATACCTTTACGAATTAATATTGCAACCCCTCTAGATTTATGTGAAAATGAAGAGTGATATGCTTTAGCAATCCATTTTGCTTTCAATCTATGTTGTGCTTCCTTTTTAAGATGTGTTTCCTGGAGAAATATTATATCTGCTTTAAGTGATTTTAAATGAGCTAATACTTTACCTCTCTTGATTGGTTCATTAATTCCCTTAACATTCCAGCTACAGAATTTAATTTCATCACCCCCAATTTTCCTATTAAGGTCTTGCATCTTGTGATTAAAGTGGTCTATGTTAGAGCAGATGGCTCAGCACATTAACCCCTACCTTATACCCGAACTTCAGGTAGATGAATTTTAGGTCTCGTCGGTTTTCCATCCGGACATATCTCCCTAAATAAAATATATAATTCCATTCCAAATACAAAATATAATATAACATAAGATAGAAAAGGTAAATAAATGTTGCATTAGTAACGTGTAAAGAGTAGAAAAAGAAGAAAACTACAACTATGATTAGTGCAGTTAGTGATAGCCACCCTAGTGTGGCTAAGCATCTAAGGACTTCCGTAGCTTTTGGTAAAAATATATATATATTACTAGCTCCGTACTTTCCTTAAAAGAAAAGTTTCAATTACAATGAAAACAATTTATGGGGGGGAAGGAAACAATAGTTATATTCCATTATTGAACTAATTATTAGTCTCCAATTGAAATGTTAGTCTCTTATAGCAAACATTTTTTTTTTTTAACATTTTCAAAGAGTAATCAGTCAAAAGTATCAAAGAAAAAACTTCCTAAATTGTTATTAATAAATTACCTGAATCACACTTTATTTATATTTCATACTTTTAGTTAATTCTGAGTTGATCCAGTTAACAATAATTAGTATTAATTAGTATTCATGATTAGTAATAGTTGTTAGAAATTAGTATTAAAATGTAAATATTATATATCAGTAGCAAGGTAATTGCCTAATTCTTATTGCAGATTTTTGACAGTTCTTAAGTATAATAGTTTAAAGTTCCATTTCTTCTCTGCAGGGTAACAATATCCGATATCTTCAGGTGAATGTTGGGTGTAGAGTATTATTTAATCTTCGGTCTTATTCACGATGTTCTGGGTGAATTCAAGTGCCTCTGTGTGCTTGATGAAGAAATGTTCCTTCTGCTCGTAGGTTACTCTTAATGTTGCGGGATATAACAGTCCATATCTCAAATTTTTTATATTCTTAAGTATTCTTCTTGTTTCTGTAAACAGCGCTCTCTTCTTGGTGACTTCCACAGGATAATCTCTAAATATACTGATCAAAAAAAGTAATAATTTTATTACTATAGTGTTGGATTTCGATTTATGCTGTCCTGGGAAAAGGGAATAAATATTGTTAAATATTTGGTGTTGAGTTGACATCACTTGTTAATGAAAGTTCCTGGAACACGCACTGCGATGTTCTGAAAGATACACATTTCAATCTCATTTTGCAATGACTATATTTCACACTGAAAATTAAGGATAGGGTGTTTCTATACAATATGGTCAATGATGTTGCAACAGTGGCTGGCACAGTGATGTAGTGACCCGGTAGAGACCCGGGATTGATTCTGACTATGGGTGCTGTCTGTACAGAGTTTGTACATTCTCCCTGTGACCTCATGGGTTTTCTCCGGGTGCTCCGGTTTCCTCCCACGCTACAAAGACGTACCGGTTTGTAGGTTAATTGGCTTCGGTAAAATTGTAAATTATCCTTAGTGTGTAGGATAGTGTTAGTGTACGGGCTGGTCAGTGTGGGCATGTTTCCGCACTGTATCTCTAAAGTCTAAAATAATTTGTTTAATTTTCTCAGATAACGCACTATTAGCTTGACCACATTACTTGGTCTAATTGGGAAATTTTATAAGCTATCCTCTGCTCCGAATTGTTCACTGTCTGTAAACCAGGAGCCCAAACAAATGATAGCAGACATTTACTGGTAATTGTTTCTTCAATGGTACCTTTTTATCCAATCATCAAATTTTATCAAGCATACCGTTAACCCTTTCAACTAATTAATAACACAGGATTCACAAAATCCTCTTGAAACATCCAGGTAGATTGAATAACATTTCTGCCAATGCGGTTGTCCCTGCTAAAACTGGATTCAAAATACCTAGAAAATAATGTCTTAGTCTTTTACATGAAAAGTTGGCTCACAATAATTGGTCTAACAAGATTAAGGACAGGCCAAATACTAGTTTATCTGTTACTTTTGCACAGAGGCTAAACTACTTGAAAGAGACCGGGAACTTAGAGTCATGGTGTCAGGACAATAACTCACCCTTAAATATCAACTGTAAGAATGAGGTGGCACGGTGGGGGCAGCTGGTAGAGCAGCTGCCTCATAGTCCCGGATACCCAGGTTCGATCCTGACCTCGGTTGCTGTCTGCGTGGAGTTTGTACATCCTCCCTGTGTCCATGTGGGTTTCCTCCGGGTGCTCTGGGTTCCTCCCTACATCCCAAAGTCATGAAGGTTTTTAGGTGAATTGTCCTTTGTGAATTGCCCCGAGTGTGTAGGGAGTGGATGAGAAAGTGGAATAACATGGAACTACAGTGGCTTGCAAAAGTATTCATACCCCTTGAACTTTTCCACATTTTGTCACGTTACAACCACAAACGTAAATGTATTTTATTGGGATTTTATGTGATAGACCAACACAAAGTGGCGCATAATTGTGAAGTGGAAGGAAAATGATACATGGTTTTCAAATTTTTTTACAATTAAAAAACTGAAAAGTGTGGCATGCAAGAGTATTCAGCCCCCTTTACTCTGATACCCCTAAATAAAATCCAGTGCAACCAATTGCCTTCAGAAGTCACCTAATTAATAAATAGAGTCCACTTGTGTGTAATCTAATCTCAGTATAAATACAGCTGTTCTGTGAAGGCCTCAGAGGTTTGTTAGAGAACATTAGTGAACAAACAGCATCATGAAGCCCAAGGAACACACCAGACAGGTCAGGGATAAAGTTGTGGAGAAGTTTAAAGCAGGGTTAGGTTATAAACAAATATCCCAAGCTTTGAACATCTCACGGAGCACTGTTCAATCCATCATCCGAAAATGGAAAGAGTATGGCACAACTGCAAACCTACCAAGACATGGCCGTCCACCTAAACTGACAGGCCGGGCAAGGAGAGCATTGATCAGAGAAGCAGCCAAGAGGCCCATGGTAACTCTGGAGGAGCTGCAGAGATCCACAGCTCAGGTGGGAGAATCTGTCCACAGGACAACTATTAGTCGTGCACTCCACAAATTGGGCCTTTATGGAAGAGTGGCAAGAAGAAAGCCATTGTTGAAAAAAAGCCATAAGAAGTCCCGTTTGCAGTTTGCCACAAGCCATGTGGGGGACACAGCAAACATGTGGAGGAAGGTGCTCTGGTCAGATGAGACCAAAATTGAAGTTTTGGGCCTAAATGCAAAACGCTATGTGTGGCGGAAACCTAACACTGCACATCACCCTGAACACACCATCCCCACTGTGAAACATGGTGGTGGCAGCATCATGCTGTGGGATGCTTTTCTTCAGCAGGGATAGGGAAGCTGGTCAGAGTTGATGGGAAGATGGATGGAGCCAAATACAGGGCTATCTTGGAAGAAAACCTGTTAGAGTCTGCAAAAGACTTGAGACTGGGGCGGAGGTTCACCTTCCAGCAGGACAACGACCCTAAACATACAGCCAGAGCTACAATGGAATGGTTTAGATCAAAGCATATTCATGTGTTAGAATGGTCCAGACCTAAATCCAATTGAGAATCTCTGGTAAGACTTGAAAATTGCTGTTCACAGATGCTCTCCATCCAATCTGACTGAGCTTGAGCTATTTTGCAAAGAAGAATGAGCAAAAATTTCAGTCTCTAGATGTGCAAAGCTGGTAGAGACATACCCCAAAAGACTTGCAGCTGTAATTGCAGCGAAAGGTGATTCTACAAAGTATTGACTCAGGGGGGCTGAATACTTTTGCACGCGACATTTTTCAGTTTTTTATTTGTAAAAAAATATGAAAACCATGTATCATTTTCCTTCCACTTCATAATTATGCACCACTTTGTGTTGGTCTATCACATAAAATCCCAATAAAATACATTTACGTTTGTAGCTGTAACGTGACAAAATGTGGAAAAGTTCAAGGGGTATGAATACTTTTGCAAACCACTGTAAGTTGAACAGATGTTTGGTGATTGGCATGGACACGATGGGCCTGTTTCCATGCTGTATCTCTCGATTAAAGTTGGCTGTTGATCACGACAAAACTCACATCTGATGTTAGTTCAATGTCATTCATTCATTTACTACAGGGGAAAAAGAGAATGGCCACAAGCCTATACAAAGGAAGTCAAAATAGAATAAATATTCATACTTGAGAAATATGTTTAAGTACTGTATAATAATGATTACTGCAAGTTGTGACAAAAAACAATTCAAACTCAAAGGCAAGCTCCTTAGTGATCTGATTTCTTCTCTGCTCAAGTGCAGTGATACAAGTGCAGGCTGCATGGATGTGTAGCTTATAATGAATATTGTACAGGCAAGGAATGAAGTCTTCATTACATTTGTTGTCTGAATTTAGATTTCATCCAACATTGTTCTCATATTTTCACCTTGAAATACAAAGCAAAATCGAAAATGGGTTAAGCAGTGAAATTTCATCTATTCATTACTGGAAAGCTGAGTAAAATTAAATTTTAACCTAGATTATAATAAGTGAGAAACCAATTACAATTTTCACGAGCCATGAGTAGAAGGTGTGAGAAGATTACTTTTAGCAGCACCACAGGATGCATGTGAGCCAGACTTGGTTTTGGCTCTTAACCTCTATCTCTAAAATACAGCAACATCACACCTTCCTTATTTTGATATTAGACATGTAATTTGAACACACTCATTATTCCATTCACTCAACTTCTGTTTGAGTTAGTTTGGCACCGCTTCATAATTATGGCTCTGAAATCAGCATTTTTAATGATTTAGTAATATCTGTTGTTTATATTGATTATATTGCAGATTAAAACAATTTAATAGCAATAAAATTAAGGGCAGATGTATAAAATATCCCAGAATGGGTGTAAGAGATAAAGAGCTGCTTTGTAATATGGAGTCAATTATTTGGCAAATTGATGAAATTTGCAGGAGAGACTCTCATCTGGTACATCTTTTGATTTTCTAACAGGTTTGGTTTTGTAATTGAAGAGCTGGCTTTGCACAATGACCACGTGTCTCAGATTTGGTGATACTTGTATTGTGGTTGGGATATGCGCCTAAGATGCCAGGACTTGAGTGAAGATGGATTTGCAGACGCACAAAGGAGGTATGGTATGATAGATACAAAGCGCTGGAGTAACTCAGCAGGTCAGGCAGCATCTCTGGAGAGAAAGGATGGGTTACGTTTCGTGCTGGGACCCTTTTCTCTGACCGAAAGTGGAAGGGGAGGAAACTGGAGGTAAGAAAAGGCCAGAACAAAGCAGAACCGGCAAACAGATGACCAAGGAAGGGTGGAGCACATAATGGCCTATTCTTGGCTGGGGAAGAGGTGGTAGTGAAGGGATACAAGGATGTGAACAGTGGAGCAAGTAGGGTAATGGAGGGGGGGGGAAGAGGGAGGGAATGCAGGGATTACATTCTCGGGTTGTCAGCCCTGATCACTCTGCCCCTTGTTTAGTGATTGTCTCATGTAGTTATTAGTTGGATCTAGCCATGAAACTGCGGTGGAAGGATCCAAGGATAATGGAATAAATTGTACATTTATGGAATATAAAATATTTGCTTATTTTCCAATTTGTAAGCAAGTCTTGGCTAAACATAATTGCACCTGAGCATACCATGTATAATTATAAAAGGAAAAATGTTCCTTTTTTTCCTCCAAAGGTGCTCAACCGTTGAGACTCTAGCTAGATTTTCAGTCTGTTGCTCCAAGGGACTTAGAAAAATGTTGCTGTTTAGCAGTGAGCTGCGGTTTCAAGCTGGCAGCGGTGTTGGAGGGAGGAGAGGTTTGGTGACGATGAACGGGCTGGGGGCTTGCCGCTCTGGGAGTTCTGAGGTAGGCTGTGGGAGGTGCATGGAGTCAAAGCGGTGGCCGTGGGGACGGTGTGATCGCGGGTGGCTGTGTCTGTGGAGTGGGCCAATGGGATCGGCCCAGGGATCCTTTGAATCAGGCATGGCTGGAGGTCATGAGCGTGCGGATCGGACACGGCAGCGGAGGCAGACTCCTGCAACTCTGACCCAGTGCTGCCACCAGGATAACCGGCCTTTACGGCCAAGTTAAGACTGCATTTTTAAGAAGTTTGAACATGAAGGATGCAAGAAGGCGCCAGAAACTTGGCAACTCTGGCGTATTACCCCAGTGTAATCTACTATTGTTTCACTCTTGATCTTGGCTTATGCATCTTGAGATTTTACTGAATTGAGTGCAGAAATTGAATTTCACAGTACCTATGTTACATGTGAATAAAGTACCATTGAACCATTGATTTAGAACTGGATTGATCCAGAATAATTCCAAATAAGGATGACTCAGTTAAACCTTACAGTGCCACTGGAAAACTAGAATTGTGATGTAGCATAGAAATGGAGCTGTCCATGCCGACCATCAAGTAGACATCTATGCTGATCCCATTTACGAATACTCGGTAGACAATCTTCTGTGGTTTCGTAATTTAAACTCTGAAATATGTTTTAAAACAAGTCATAAGATCATAAGTCATAAGTGATAGTAGAATTAGGCCATTCGGCCCATCACGTCTATTCCACCATTCAATCATGGCTGATCTATCTCTCCCTCCTAACCCCATTCTCCTGCCTTCTCCCCATAACCTTTAACATTTGTACTAATCAGGTACAGCTAATCAGCTAACCTGGACTAAGTCTTCCAGTAGTTTTGTTTAAGACACAGTATGTTCGAGTAAATGAGATCCTTAACATTGTTGTTTGGAAATTGTACCATCTCACAGGAAATCTAATACTATTGTTAAGAACACAAAATGAAAGGAAATGTGAGCCACAGATTTGTGGCCACTCTGTTATTCAGCAAGTTCAAGGCAAATCTTCTACCTCCTACCATCATTTTGTTTCCCTATCTACAGTGCATTCAGAAAGTATTCAGACCCCTTCACTTTTAAAAGAAATAACTGAAATAACATTTTGTTACGTTCCAGCCTTAATCTAAAATGGATTAAATTCATTTTATTATCATCAATCTACACACTATACCCCATAGTGAAAAAGCAAAAACAGTTGTGTAGAACTTTTTGCAAAGTAATTAAAAAGAAATAACTGAAATAACACATTTACATAAGTATTCAGACCCTTTGTACTTTGTTGAGGCACCTTTGGCAACGATTACAGCCACAATTCTTCTTGGGTATGACGCTACAAGCTTGGTACACCTGTATTTGGGTAATTTTTCCCATTCTTCTCTGCAGATCCTCTCCACCTCTGTCCGGTTGGATGGGGAGCATCGATGCAGCCTATTTTCAGGTTCCTCCAGAGATGTTCGATCGGGTTCAAGTCCGGGCTCTGGCTGGGCCACTCAAGGACATTCACAGACTTGTCACGAAGCCACTCCTGCGTTGTCTTGGCTGCGTGCTTAGGGTCCTTGTCCTGTTGGAAGGTGAACTTCCGCCCCAGTCTAAGGTCCAGAATGCTCTGTGGCAGGTTTTCATCAAGGATCTCTCTGTACTTTGCTCCGTTCATCTTTCCCTCGATCCTGACTAGTCTCCCAGTTCCTGCCATGGAAAAACATCCCCACAGCATGATGCTGCCACCACCATGCATCACCGTAGGTATGGTATTGGACAGGTGATGAGCGGTGCCTGGTTTCCTCCAGACGTGATGCTTAGCATTCAGGCCAAAAAGTTCAATCTTGGTTTCATCAGATCAGAGCACCAGAGAAAACAACCCTTTTGGCAAACTCCAAGCGGGCTGTCATGTGCCTTTTACTCAGGAGTGGCTTCCGTCCAGCCACTCTACCATAAAGGCCTGATTGGTGGTGTACCGCAGATATAGTTGTCCTTCTGGAAGTTTCTCCCATCTCCACAGAGGAACTCAGGAGCTCTGTCAGAGTGACCATCGGGTTCTTGGTCACCTCCCTGACCAAGGCCCTTCTCCCCCGATTGCTCAGTTTGGCCGGGCGGCCAGCTCTATGAACAGTCCTGGTGGTTCCAAAGTTCTTCCATTTAAGAATGACGGAGGCCACTGTGCTCTTCGGGACCTGCAATGCTGCAGAAATTGTTTTATACCCGCCCCCAGATCTGTGTCTCGACACAATCCTGTCTCGGAGGTCTACAGACAATTCTTTTGTCTTCATGGCTTGGTTTTTGCTCTGACATGCACTGTCAACTGTGGGACCTTATATAGACAGTGCGGGGCTTTCCAAATCATGTACAATCAATTTAATTTACCACTGGTGGACTCCAATCAAGTTGTAGAAACATCTCAAGGATAATCAATGGAAACAAGATGAACCTCAGCTCAATTTTGAGTGTCATAGCAAAGGGTCTGAATACTTACGTAAATGTGATATTTCAGTTATTTATTTTTAATTACTTTGCAAAAATTTCTGAACACCTGTTTTCACTTCTTCATTCTGGGGTATTGTGTGTAGATTGTTGATAAAAAATATATAATTTAATCCATTTTAAAATAAGGCTATAACATAACAAAATGTGGAAAAAGTGAAGGGGTCTGAATACTTTCTGAATGCATTGTATAGCGGTTAACTCCTCCCATGTCCAGAACTATCAATCTCAGCGGTGAATATACATAATTTAGAGTTTTCTGTATATTTTTGTTACAAATTATGCGTATGTGGCTAATGTACTATCAACGTAGCTCTTCCTGCCATTCATCGATCATTTCTATTAGGCAGAACGAACTGCTACTTTAAATGTACCTGCTCAAAGAAAGAGAAAAATTGTTTCCTAATTGTTGAAAAAAATAATGACACCAATCAGCACTCTAAAAAAAGTTTAAAATCCAGTTTTATTTTATTTTTTTCATACAGGTTTTAAGGCATCTGCACGAAAGACATAATTCTGCAAAGGTTATAAAATCTTTTATGGTCAGCCTGCGTTATCTTTGATCTTGCTTCCTAATTTTTTCATTCATATTCTACGTGGACATTAACCTGTGTTAATCCATTAAATATGTACACAGCAACAGCACATTAAGCTTTAGACATTCACTTGGAGCAAAAATCACAGCACAAAATGACAAAGACCGCCATTATTCAAAGTTAAGTAGAGCTATTTACAGATCCCTTAATTATGGCAATGATGTCTTAATATGTGCATAAACTGGTCCAACAAGGGGGCTGGGCAGGGGCAAGGCAGGCAGCTAGGTATTTAGGATTTATTTTAATACTTGATATCTGGAAGCACATGATGCTACCATAAAATGCCATCTAGCTCATACCCCCTTCAAAGTGGTCACACATCTACAATGGCAGGTCCAGCGCATTATAACAAAACAAGACAACAGAGTAGTCATCGTGCAAGCTCTTCCATTCATTCTATTCTGTTACATAAACTCTGAAAGCTACCCGACCCAAGAACCTGTCGCGATCATCATTGTTCTTCAGATTGGTACCAGTTACCTTGCACTCGATCATTAAATCCCTGTTGGTGTCATTGGTACCCAACAATATTTTTACAGCAATCAGAGGCTGAGAGTAGTTAACCTACAAAACAAAAAGACAAAAGAAATGAATATTCAGTATTTGAAAGCCACCTCTTCAGGGGTACTACCCACTGGATCTCAGCTGGTGGGGTAAACTCCCATACTCCACGGAAGTCAACAGACTATCTGTCAATAGTTATGAGTCTTACCAAAGAGCAACGATAGACCGTTATACAATGCAGAAATGAATAATTCCCCTGCCATGTCAATGCTGATGTTTTTACCCACCTACGCTAATCCTATTTGCGTGCACCAGGCCTGTATCCTTCTAAGCCTAGTTAAGTGTCTGACCAACGTTCTCCTAAACGTAGTGACTGTATTTGACTCCTCCACCTCCTCTGGCAATGAGTTCTAGATATCAGCCACTCTCTGTGCAAAGAAAGCTAGCTGCTTAATTCCCATTTAAAACTCCTTCCTCTCACCTTAAACATATGCCTTCTTGCTTTTGATATCCCAACCACAGGGAAAGATTCTGTTCATTTATCCTAATTGATGAAGATGATTAACAATTTAAGTGTTGGTTTAGGGGCATTGAGTACATGAGTCAGGAAGTCATATTGCAGATTTAGAAAATTTTCAGTTAGGCCACATTTGGAGTATGGTGTGCAGTTCTACTCGTCCTAGTACAGGAAGATACAGAGGTTTCAAAGAGGTTGCAGAAGAAGTTTACTAGAATGCTGTCTGGAATAGAGACTATTAGCTATAAGGAGAGGATGGACAAACTTCGATTGTTTTCTCTGGATTGTGGGAGGTTGACAGGCGACCTAATAGAAACATAGACAACAATGGGAGGTATAGACATGGTATACTGTCACAGCCTTTCTCCCAGGGTGGAAATGTCATTGACATTTAGCATGTTGCTTTAAGGTTAGAGAGGAAGATTTGAAAGGAGATGTGCGGGGCAATTTTTTTTTTTTAACACAGTGTGGCGGATATCTTGAATGCGCTGCCAGGGATTGTGGTGGAAGCAGATATGATTGTGGCGTTTAAGAGGATTTTAGAAAGGCATATAGGGTATGAAGGCAATGCAGGAATATGAAACATGCGGGCAGAGGAGATTAGTTTAATTTGGCATTGTGGAACAACGAGCCTGATCCTGTACAATACTGGTCTCATATTTTATGACCATAGTAGGCCGTGGATGTTGTCTACATGGATTTCAGGATCCTTCATGGTAGGCTGGTCCAGAAAATTAAGTGGCATGGGATTCATAGTGAGTTGATGATTTGAAGACAAAAATCGGCTTGGTCGCAAAAGAGGGTGGTGGTGAAGGTGTGTTTTTTCTGATTGGAGGTCTGTGACCTGTGGTGTATTGCAAGGATCGGTGCTGAGACTGTTGTTTGTGATATATATTATAAATTATCTGGATAAAAATGTAGGTCTGATGAATAGGTTTGCTCATGAGTGGTGGATAGTGAGAACGTTTATCACATGGTACAGCAGAATATAAAGCGGTTATAAATTTGGGTGGTGAAATAGAATATGGAGCTTAATGTTTGGTTTAGTGTACCGAGGTACAGTGAGAAGCTTTTGTTGTAGTGGGAGGTATTGCATTTTAGGTGGTCAAGTGCAAGAAGAAAGTACACAGGAAGATGGCTACATCCTTAAGAGCATTGATGTTCAGAAGTATCTTGAAGTGCAAGTCCATAGCTTCTAAAAGTGTAAACAGAAGTGTATCGCGTGGTAAAGAATGCATTGAGTATAAGAGTCAGGAAATCATGTTGTGGTCATGTTGTAGCTTTACTAGGCTTTGGTTGGGCTGCATTGGGAGTATTGTGTGCAGTTCTGGCTGCCACACTACAGGAAGGATGTGGAGGTTCTGGAGAGGGTGCAGGAGGTGCGTCTGGACGTTGACTCGATTGGAGAGTTTTAACCAAAAGTTGATGTTAAGCCAATCTTTTTCTCTGGCGTGTCAAAGGCTGAGGGGCCATCTAATACTAGTGTGTGAAAGTATGAGAGGCTTAGATCATCTTTTCCCCAGGGTAGAAATGTGAAATATTAGAGATAATAGGCTTAAGGTGAGAGGGGAAGTTTAAAGATTCATTTCACAAAGTTTATTTTGCAGATAGTGGGGGGTGCCTGGAATACACTACCAGGGGATACAGACAAAACAGCAGCAACTAAGAAACATTTAGACAGTCAGGGAAGAGAACAATATAGATCATGGGCAGGTAGGTGGGATTAGACAGATCTGCATCAAGACCAGTGCATGTTCCTTAATGTACTGTTCTGCACCTCTTATAATTGTATCTATACCACTCAGCCGCATTTGCTCCATGGAAAACAAATCATAACTATCCAATCTCTCCCATAACTAAAGTCCTCAGATCCAGGCAGCGTCTTGGTGCAACTGCTCTGCATACCAGTACAACTACATCCTTCCTATAGTGAGGCAACCAGAACTGTGCACAATGCTCCAATGCAAAATGTCTCCATTTGTTAGGAACGAAAAGAGGCCTATCTGTTCCCTTGGGCCATTCATCCAGATGATCCCAAATAAGTAACACCTCAATATCTCATCAAACCCTCAGCTAACAAAACTCAATGGACGTAAATTTCAATTGATCCAGCACATACAGCCATTGAGTCAAGAGACCAGCAAACAGAGGAGAGTATTGTACAGACCAAACTAATAGAAATCTCAAAATACAATGGAGATTCAAATATGGTAGTAAATTGAAGCACACTTACTTGGGTTTTTTTCCCATAATATGGATAGTACATTTTATCAAATGATCCAAAGTACTGCATATCCACGTTTGGTTCTTTCTGCATAAAGACAAAATAGTTGTTTACACCTCTGATATTATAGTTGTAGTATACATTATATTATATTGTATTATACAAGTAGCCTGGGGACTTTAGTAGATTTATGTGATGGGCTACACTGCAAAGTTCAGCATTGCTAACTCATGTATGGATACATGCAGGCTTGGTTTGAGTTTTAAGGTAGAAGGGAAAACAAAATGAAGGAGGAAAAACAAAATCATACGTTAAATAAAGGTAATAATATCCCCTGATATTCACTCAGATAAAATAGTCCATATAGTTTGTTAATAAAAACAAAATAATCTCAATGCTTAAAGTATGCTTAGTCAAGTCCTACTTTATTTTTGTGCCCTTTCAGCCTGGGTGATAGAGAGAAAGAAAACGCTATCTAATCTGTAACCACTTTCAAACTTCACTCTCAGCCTTCAGACTCTAGCCCCTAAAATTTAGGAGAGCAATGTGTTTTCCGACTGTTGAATGCATGTAATGAATGTGTTCAGATCTGAGAAAGAATTTAGGAGATTGAGAGGGGATCTGGGGTTGGACAGGCTAGATGCAGGCTAGATGCAGGAAGATTGTTCCCGATGTTGGGGAAGTCCAGGACAAGGGGTCACAGCTTAAGGATAAGGGGGAAATCCTTTAGGACCGAGATGAGGAAAAACTTTTTCACACAGAGAGTGGTGAATCTCTGGAACTCTCTGCCACAGAGGGTAGTTGAGGCCAGTTCATTGGCTATATTTAAGAGGGAGTTAGATGTGGCCCTTGTGGCTAAGGGGATCAGGGGGTATGGAGAGAAGGCAGGTACGGGATACTGAGTTGGATGATCAGCCATGATCATATTGAATGGCGGTGCAGGCTCGAAGGGCCGAATGGCCTACTCCTGCACCTATTTTCTATGTATCTATGTATCTATGTAAACATTTAATCAAAAACATTTCCTCCAAGTCTTCAATTTGAGACACTTTCACTCAAATTAATTATTAGAACTACAGATGTTACTGGAAATTTCCATGAAGTTAAATTTGCTGAACGAAGCATAAATAATTTTGCTCAAGTCAGAATGCAGGAGTAATAACGTCAGAGAACAATACATCACAGCAGGGACAGCAATATTGCAGTTCAGTGTCTGGACAAATTTCTAGAAGACTTGACCTTAAAGTAATTAAATAAATGTAGAATAAATCATTAATATCAGTGAGATGTTTATGGAATTACTGGATTTTAAAAACAATCAGGTTCACCGATACCTTTTTGGGAAAGTAAGTCTCCCGTCCTTCCCTGGTCAAGTCTATCTGCAACTCCAGACCAAAACTTAATTGAAATAGTTACGCAAGTACAGAGATACATGAGACTGCAGATGCCGGAGTCTGGAGCGTAAAACAAACAGCTGTAAGAACTCAGCGGGTCACGTGGCATTGGTGGAGGCAAGGGGCATGGTCGTGTTTCAGGTCGACATCTTGCAATAGGACAGATACGCTGTTTAGACCTGAAATGTCAGCCATCCCTTTGTCTCCCTAGATGCTGCCTGACCCACTGATTTCTTACTGTAGTTTGTTTTTGCTCCAGTTGCAATAACACGTGGCTCTAAGATCTTGGAAATTCTACCGTGAGTGACTTTCTGGCCCATCTCTTCACTTGCTTGCTCTGCTGCCTTTACACCATGGCTGCAGTGTACGATTAGCCTGAGGCTCAAGGGGAGCAGTTTCATAGGAATATTAGTAGCTCCAATTTCATCTCCAAGTTGCACACCATTTTAACTGATGTACTGCTATTCCAGTGTCGTTGCATCAAAACCTGCCGCTCCCCACCTTGAATCCTGCATACATTTCGTTACAGGGAGCATCTTTAGCAGAATGCTGCAGTGAATCAATGATAAAGCTCTCCACTAATTCTGTGGAACAATTTTGGATGGTCATTAAAGTGTTCATCTTGCCAGTAACAACCATATTCTCTAAAAATAAAGTTAATATAAAAATAGCACGTGTAGGTCATATGGCCCTTGAAATTGTTCTGCATTCAGTGCGATCATGGTTAATTGTGTTCTTTGTCCATTTTCTTACCTATTTCTTACATCCTTCAACTGGCTTAGTAAAGAAATCCATTCAAGTCAATCACACTGTTAACATTACTTTGTACATTGAATTCATATAATGACAAATCCGAATCACACATCCACTAGTCCTGGTACTAACAGTTAGTATGTTGGCAGAAGAGGACTTAAAGGAAGTTACCATTGTTCTGTAACCCATTCCATTCCATTCTAAAGGAGTGCAGGACACAACAATGCCATCATTGAGAAATACAGTGCTGAATAATGCTGGATTGAGACAAGAAAATAAGCTTACTCCTGCAGACTTTAACTTTTGCTGCTGAAGAAACTGGTCTTCACAATTTCAAGCAGAATCTCAATTTGCAAGATTTGTCGCCATTTACCAAACCAAATTAATCGTCTTGCTCCACACATACAAAATGAAAAAATGTTGAAACGTAATTGGTTTTAAAGTTTCGGTGTATAAAATATTTGCACGTGCTCTTGCTGCAGCTTTTGAAGTAAATAGTGACTGTTAGATCCTGAATCTACAAGAGATTTTACTTAGTTGTAAGTTGTGGTTGTCGTGTAGAAGTAATATAAAATGGATAAAGTTAAAAAATAATAATTCAATGTTATATTCATTAAACATCTATAAATATTTAATTTCCCAAATATACAGAGAGAGATAGATCAGCCCTAATTGAATGGTGGAGTAGACTTGTAGGAGCGGAATTAGGCCATTCGGCCTATCACATGACCTTATGACCTACACAATGTGCTGTTCGAACTTCCGCAGCCATGTACATATTTGGAACAAATTATACACAAGATTATGGGACTATGAGCAGTTATTGAAGCTAGCTTTGCACAGAGACAGACCTCTACTTTAAGGAGAATCCATCTGCAATGAGACACCAACAGCCAGCAACACAGCAGGGTTTAATACAGGGTTTAATTGGAGGACTTGCCATGCTCACTGTTTAAAATATTCCTTAAATCATGCATAACAAAAGATTTCCACTGAGAGCCAGAGATTTATGTAGTTGTCTATGTGAAGACAAACTTTCAGTCCCAAGCCACTTTACTGTTACTTCCACTACAGTGTCAAACTTCTTTGTTCAAAGCAGTCATTTAGGGTTCTCTAAGAACTGACTTGAGCAAACATTGACACTGTTATATAGTATATCATGTATGTAATGTCATTAAATATGGCATGAACAATATCTGCCATTTTCACCACTTCACTGGATTAGATCTATGGGCTCCACTGGAAGAAGACCATTATCCAATGGTTCACCTGATGAACAGCATTCTTCAAAACTGTATTAAAATCTTCAACTTAGGTTCTCTTTTAACTGCTCCCAGCTAACTAAAGACACCATTCTGAAAGCTTCCTTGTATTTGGTACATCTTCTTCCAACCAATTCCTCTCTTTAAGGCCATGAATACATATCAAAATGGGAAAATGTGAGCTACGCAAAACTACATTAAAGTGTGAAAGTGCATTGGGGTGTGGCGTGGAAATATGGTGATGCATGTTCAAAAACAAGAGTACATTGCCAGGCTGTGTTATCAGCCTCTTACTATAATCCCTGTACACTCAAAACTGTGGAACCAAATTCCATTTACAGGTTTGTGGATAAAATCACCTTGGTGTGATAGATTTGGAACATTGACAAGATGGAGTACAGGAAGAAGATTGGGAGCTTAGCAGAATGGTGTCAAGACAACGTCTCTCTCAAAGATAGACACAAAGTGCTGGAGTAGCTCAGGCAACATCTTTGCGGAAAAAGGATTGGTGACGTTTCAGGTCGGAAGACTTCTTCTGTCAGAAGAAGGGTACCGACCAGAAACGTCACCCATCCTTTTGCTCCAGAGATGCTGCCAGGCCCGCTGAGTTACTCCAGCACTTTGTGTCTATCTTTGGTATAAACCAGCATCTGCAGTTCCTTCATACACACCCTCTCTCTCAACGTCAGCAAAGTGGCAGAGCAGGTCATCGACTTCTGGAAGGGGGGTGGAGTACACGCCCCCTTCTGCATCAATGGTGCGGAAGTGAAAATGGCCATGAGTTTCAAGTACCTTGGCGTAAATATCACCATCAATTTATCCTGATCCAACCATATTGAAGCTGCGGGCCAAGAAAACATATCAACATGTCTTCAATGAATCTTGCCAGTTTCTTCAGATGCACCAGTGAATCCTATTGGGATGCATCATGGCTTGGATTGGCAACTGCTCCGCCCAAGACAGCAAGAAATTACAGAGAGTTGTGAACACAGACCAGTCCATCATGCCAAGCAGGCTTTCTCCCATCAACTCCATCTATACTTCACTCTGCCACAGATCAGCCAACATAATCAAGAACCACTCACACCACCGACATTCCCCCATCCCATCAGACTGAAGCTCAAAAGTACAGGCCAGCAGATTCACAAACAGCTTCTTCCTCACTCCTTTCAGATTCACAAACAGACCTCTCAAATGTTAAGAATGAATTATTGATCTTCCACTATCTCGCTGCATCCCATCCACTCTTCTTATCTGCACCTTCTCTGCAATGCTATATTCTACACTCTGTTTCCCTTCTCTTTTGCACCACCTGTTGTCCTCATGTATGGTACGATGTGCCGAGATGGCACACAAAACCAAGTATTTCATTGTATCTCAGTGTACGTGACTATAATATACCAATGGAGGTACTTCTCTGTCATCCTTGCTCTTAACCCAGGTCAGTGTTTTAAAATTTGCTTTTTCACCTTAACACGTATGCATTGGGCCAGGAAGAGCAGGTATAATTCCTAGAATTTTTCAGGACTTGCATTTGACTCTCCATTCTCCCTCCCCATCCAAACTCCCATAGCCTTCTCCAGCTCCTTCCAGGATTTACCCAAAGGCTTCTGGTGACAAGATGCATAGACTACTGTTAGCAACTGAGAAGCAATATGTCAGCAGCTTTACAACTACTGCCACTAGTTTATCCAGGATGCAGATGAGATGCAAAAAGAACAAGGTTCACAATAGATTTTCAGCAGCTATAAACTCATTCCTAGGAATACTTTATGCCACTCTTTCTAAATTAGCAATTATCCTCTCTGCAGGGGCTGTCTGAGTATCCATGTGTGTTTTTATTACTAGACATCTGAGCATTTCACCACTAGAAGGGAAACACTGAGGCATTTAGGGGTCTTGTCAAGTTCTATTGACTTACATCTCAAGTACAACAGTAGCTGAATGGTACAGAGACAATGGCCTAAAGAGACTGCACCACAGATTATTTTTTGAGTGAGGGTGGCTAGTGTAGATAGCATAGAGAGCTGGAGTAGGGGAATATACAGCAAATAATATAATTAATCTATGCATGATAAAAGTGATTTCATTTTGAAAAATTAGACAACGTTCCATTCATTTTAATGGTAAAACATATATACTTACCACTTAGTCCGTACAGTATTCCTCATGGCAGGGAGCATATATAGCTCTTCTTATCTATTTTACTTTCATTCTTCCTTGATCAGCCAAGGTCTTTCTATTTCTGATTATCTGTTTATATGAATCTCTCCTCAATTTTTCCTCCTTTCCTGCACCTCTCTTATTCAATCTCCTAATGATGCTTTTCATTACAAAGATTTCTGCTATCTTTGCTAATTCTTGATATCTTACATACACCTGCACCCTTGCTTTATCGATCCTATTTTCTTTATGCTCTCACCTGCCATGGAGACTCTGGCGGAAGACTTCAAGGTCCAAATCTTTGATAAACGTAGAGCGTGGCTTGATTCTTTGGCAGTGGCACCTGAGGCAGTTCGTGAGTGTGAAGGGACGCTAGGTGAGGGTGAAGGATGGGAAGTGGTGCACAGGATCAGCTAGGGCTTGGAGGAATCGGCGAAGCTGGGACTAACCTACACAGCAGTAGTTTGACCAAGAGTGCAGGGAAGGGCTGACAACCCATACAAGCAATGCTGCATTAATGGTCAACTAACTGGAATGCGCACAAGCAGATCTGCAGAAGAAAATGGACAACTACAGAAAAGAAAAAGCTTCATTGATATCTATGTGTAAAATCAAATTGACTTTATTCCATTATATAAACATCTGAATATGAAATTATATTAATGCTAAATTAGAATTGCATAATAGGTTAACTTCAAATGTTCTGATTATATATCAGTGGACCAAAGAAAATTATGAATAGTTATGTAACAGAACCAGTGATCAAATAAACTTAAAAATAAAGTTCCTATATTATAAATCTCTCTCTCTGTCAATATATAATATATATATATATATATATATACACACACATTTTACACAAGATATATGTGCCAATATCTAATATTGTAAACACAAACCATTTCAGGACTGTAGGAAAGACTGGTCCTGGACAATGCATAGTCTTTAGCTTGTGGTCATGCCAAGAGGCAGATCAGAAAATAAAAGTATTAAAACTTAAAAGCTAAAAAATACCCCCAAAGAGAAATAATTAAAGTTTGAGAAGTAGCAATACAAAACTTGTAGCCACGTGTACACTAGCAAAGTAGTTTGTAACAATGACAATACTAAATCAATTTGCCAAGTTTAAGATCTGAAAGATTCTTCCACCAATTTAGTTCTACGATAAAAGTGAAGATGGTTTCACCGGATATGCTGGGGTAAGAGGTTGTTGGGGATGGGAAGTGGGGGATTGTGGTGCAACGGAGAGGACACAGGTAAACAGAGATGGCTAAACTGTTACCGCCACGTTTTAGCCAAAACCTGGTAGATTCATCTAAGGCTAAGATGACATTTAACAAAAAGAGAACCCACTACAGAATTGCTTTACAACTAACCTTGGATGTGCAGTTTAATGTAGGCTTGTTTCCTGCACCTGCTTCTAGTCCAATTATCTAAAAGAGAAGAGTTCATGGCAATGAATTCCAATAATCAGCTGGTTGAACAGATTTTCAAACAGATATTTGAGAAGTACTTACCCTATTCATTTTAACGATGACACACGGTTTCCCCTCATTATAGCCAAAACTCCTATTATATGATCCGGAACATTCACCGAGCAATGTGCGGTTAAATTGACATGCCACTTTCTCCAATAATTTATCAGGCTGCGTAAGATACTTTCCAGGACGGCAAATAATATTTTTTTGTGCTTGTAGCAAATCATCATAAGCTATTTAAAAATAAGTATTTCAGTAAGTTTGAAATATGCAAAAAGAACACTAAACCATTTTAAGTTGATCAGTACTTACGTTTTAGATAGCCATCGAGAGCAGTCACATATTTTTCATAAGACTTGGCATCAGATTTGTTATATACAATTTCTAGGCCAGATCCTACTTTTGGCCTGATCATAAGACCTACAAGTAAAAGGAAATATTTCAATAATTATAGTCATACCGCACGGAAACAGGCTCTTTGGCCCAACTCGCCCATGCAGACCAAGATGCCCCATTCAAGCTAGTCCCAATTTTCTGCACCTGATCCATATCCCTCTAAACCTATCCTTTCCCTGTACCCTGCCACATATCTTATAAATGTCATTATTGTCACTGTCTTAACTACTTCAATTATATCTGGGAGAGAAGGCAGCTCAAGAAGCAGTGGAGGAAGGCATTTGATAGTGAGAAGGAGGGCATCAACATTTTCCAGGGAAACATCAAAAACCGTTTAGCAACCCTGAGACGAGCAGAGTACCTGCGGAAATCATGAAAAAAGAAAGAACAAACGAGATCACGCTTCTTCAAGGACCCCTATGTTCATAAAATCACTTTTCATCAAAGAAAAGGGAGGAAACCTGAAAACATCAAGGCAGGAGCTGGACGAGCATCTGGAAAGAATGCATGCGGATGACAAGACACCAGAAGACAGCTATTCCATCGGACATTCCACCAATTGAACAACTAGAACACAAGATGGACATTAGTTCTCCAAATTGGAGGGAGGTGGAACAGACAGTAAAGCGGGCAAGAGCATCTTCATCCCCAGGGCCAAATGGGGTTCCGTATCGACTCTACAAGGGTGCTCCTGATGTTCTTCGCTTCCTGTGGAGGCTAATGAGAGTGGCTTGGGAGAAGAGAGTCATACCCAATGCATGGCGCAGGGCAGGAGGAATCCTGATTCCGAAAGAGAAGGAATCCACAGATATCAGCCAATTCCGCCCTATCAGTCTCCTCAATGTAGAGGGTAAGATTTTCTTCAGCATTATAGCTCAGAGGATGACCAGCTATTTAGAGAGAAACAACCTTGTGGATACAACAGTCCAAAAAGCAGGGATCCCAGGGTTCTCTGGATGTCTCGAGCATACCAGCATGTATTGGCACCAAATCCAGACTGCAAGAAAAGAGAAGAGAGATCTGCATGTCATTTTTCTTGACCTTGCCAACGCGTTCGGAACTGTCCCTCACAGTTTCCTCTGGGCATCCTTTGACTTCTTCAAGATACCAGAGACTATCGCAAGCCTTGTCAAGGCTTATTTTCAAGATCTGCAGTTCTGTTTCACCACGCCTGACTTCACGACCACATGGCACTGCATGGAGATTGGCATTATGGCGGGGTGTACCATCTCCCCATTGATTTTTACAATGGCTATGGAAGTCATCATAAGGGCCTCCAAGTGGGTAGTGGGTGGCGAGCGGCTGAAGTCTGGAGTCCGTCTACCACCCATCAGGGCCTACATGGATGACATGACAATCATAACAACAACAGCACCCTTGCACCAGGCGCCTTTTAGGGAAGCTTCAAGAGAACATCACTGGGGTCAGAATGAAATTCAAGCCATCCAAATCAAGAAGCATTTCTATAACCAAAGGCAAACGGGCAGATCAAAGGTTCTTCATTGATCAAGAACCTATTCCAACTGTGTCAGAGAAGCCAATCAAAAGTCTGGGAAGATGGTATAACTCTAAACTGAAGGACACTGATCAGGCTAACGAGTTTAGGCAAGAAGTCATCAAAGGTCTGGCGAACATCGACCGATCCATGCTGCCTGGAAAGCTGAAAATCTGGTGCCTGCAGTTTGGGTTACTACCTCGCCTTATGTGGCCACTAACCATGTATGACATCACCCTCACAAGAGTCGAGAGGATAGAAAGAAGTCAGCTCTTTCGTGAGAAAGTGGTTAGGTGTTCCTCGGTGCCTGAGCAGTGTAGGCCTGTACGGTCAGGGGGTACTCCAGCTGCCTCTCTCTAGTCTCACAGAGGAGTTCAAGTGCATTAAAGTCAGACTAGAGATGACCCTGGCAGAATCAAGGGACACTGTCATCCGAGCTGCTGCTCCAACCCTGGCAACAGGAAAGAAGTGGACGGCTAAGAATGCGACACAGCAGGCAAACTCTGTTCTCCACCAAGGCGACATGGTAGGGCAAATCCAACATGGAAGAAGTGGCTTGGGGCTTGGCGGAAAGCGACCTTGCTGGAACAAGGCATCATCACTGGAGCGCCGGAAGTTGGCCGTGGCCGAAGTCCGCCGACAGGAGGAGTTGAGTAGGTGTGCCAAGGCTGTGTCGCAAGCTAAACAGGGCCAGCGAATGAGATGGGAGAGTGTGGAAAAGAGGAAGATCAGCTGGAAGGACATGTGGGAGATGGAGGTGAGCAGGATAAGTTTCCTCATTTGGGCAACCTATGATGTCCTTCCCAGCCCAAAAATTCTCAACCAATGGCTGGGCGAAGATCCATCATGCCCCCTGTGTTCAACACCAGCCACACTTAGGCACATCCTCACTGGGTGTAAAGTAAGCCTCTCCCAAGGACGGTACACCTGGAGACATAGTCAAGTGCTCAAATGCCTGGCAGCGACTCTGGAACGCAGGAGAACATCCAACAATGCCCTGCCGCCCAGATCAACCAACCCAGTTAAGACAATTGCCTTTGTTCGGGGGGGGGGGGGGGAACAAAGGCAATGGAAAATTCCACCGAGGACCAGGTTTGGACAGCTGGAGGCAGCCCGGGATTGGCAGATGCTGGTGGATGTGGACCAACGGCTTACAGTTCCATCAGAGATAGCCATCACCAACTTGAGGCCTGATCTTGTGCTCTGGTCGGACTTTCAGCGCATGGTGTATTTTGTGGAGCTCACAGTCCCTTGGGAGGATGCTGTGCAGGAAGCCTTCGAAAGAAAGAAACTGCGATATACAGAGCTTGCAGCGGAGGCAGAACAGCGGGGCTGGAGAGCTAGGATCTGCCTGGTAGAAGTTGGAAGTCGAGGATTCGTGGTAACATCTACCTTAAGACTGATGAAGGACCTGGGGATCAGCGGACAAGCCCTACGCCAGGCCATCAAAGAATCATCATGGGTGGCAGAGCGGAGTAGCCAGTGGCTCTGGCTGAAGAGGAAAGACCCCATTTGGTCTCCCAAATAACCGACTAGACAGATGCAGAGGGGGTTGGTTCTGGGACGCCAGAATGCACCGCTGAGCCTACTGGAGATGTCGTGGGTTTCAGTTTCATCGACTACTGGAGATGTCGTGGGTTTCAGTTTCAGCGAAACGTCGATGAAAGTAGGTGCCCACTTGATAACCCCAATGACGTGTCTGCCTAGCCTTTCTCAACATCGGAGGAGCATAGGTGAGTGCAGAAGGCTCCCATCACCATCGGGAGTAAATTGATATTTGGCACTTTGGACTTTTAACATCTAGTCATGTGTATTTGTAAACATGTTGGTACAATAAATTTCATACTGAAAAAGTTTTAAACATTCAGCTACATTCCTTCTATATTGGAAAATGTTAACCTTTTTATTATCTAAATTCCTTAAGGTTACACCAGAACTATGTTGCATTGCCCGAGACATTAAAATTGCAAAATGCTGCTTTTCTCAGCTTGTAGAAAGATTTTCTGGATGAAACATAAGACTTCCACGTTTCTCTGCACCATTCTGGAAACTTGACTGGACAGTTGCTGACATAAGTCATCCTTGCACTCCCTCGTGCTAAATGTTGTAGCCTTTATCCTTTATCTTTGCACTGTAGACGGCTTGATTGCATTCATGTATGGTCTTTTAAAAAAACTGCATAGCAAGCAAACAAAAGCTTTTCACTGTATCTCAGTACATGTGACAATACTAAATTAAACTAAAAACCAAACTAAATACTAAACTAAACAATTTGTGCTTCAAGGTGAGCTGTATGATGTGCTTCCTGCGGGTTTCCTTTTGAGCATCATCTGCTCTCACTATTTAGTCTAAATTGTGGTTAACCCAATGAAAATCTTCCCAAATCAGTACTAGACAGGGACCTACATCAGGCATGTCCGTTCGCACCATCGCCAATTACCACTCCCCAATATTACTGCAGGCCTTCTTACACTTGGACCTTGACATCTCGATCCTCAAGGGGCAATAACTGAGGGCTTAATTTCTGTATCCCCATCCCGTCATGTACACTATTGCTGCAGAATTCCCCCTCACTCTCCCCAACTGAATTTCTAGATCTTTGATGAACACATTAAGAGTCCATCATAACCACACTTTAAAAATATTGAATAAACGGTAAATATTATTCCAGTAAAATGCAGAAAGAATGCACTTGGAGACTGGGATAAATCTTATTGGCAACCTTCCAACAATGGGAGATGATGGGTGGGCAGCTTTCAATCTTTGATGAGGCCACGTCAAGAACTCTACATCCACAGATGAGAAAATAAACTGATTCTGGAAAGAGATTCTGTCATGAGTGGCCACAAATGAAAATGTCATTGGCCGTGACAAAGTAAGATCTTTGCTTCCGTGGCCTCAGCACTGACCTCTGATTCAGAGTTGTTGAAACCACTGATTGTCATTGTGGTGCATCCCATGTTGTCATTGGCTTCAGTCATCAGCTGCTGAACAATCACCATTGAAGGGTTTTAAAGAAAATCTCTTTTACTAATATCTTTTAAAGTGGAGCTATGGGCACCCTGCTAGCCATTTGGCTCAGCTGACTTTCCAAGTAGTTTATTTTTGGGGATGTACTTTCATGCAGTACATGTGCCTGAGCCAGTGAAGTTTTCTTTGCTTGATGAATGCTGGGGTGCTTGGCATCTTAGCTGCTTTCCATTTTCCTTCAATGGGATGCCAAGAACATGCCGCAGACAATCGAAGATGGAAATTGCTGCTGCCACATATCAATTTGCTTTAAATGCAGACTTTATAAAAGCCGAAACGGTGCTTCTTATTCTTGAAATATGCACTATAATATTTACTATCCAGTGTCCACGGTTCAGAATTCCAAAGAGAAGACTTTGAGAAAGCAGCGCAGGTACAGATATCGGAAATTTCTCCTGACGCCTGAAATAAAGTTATTTTTCCTGCCCACAGTAGAGGCTACCTCTCTGTGAAGTTCAGCGAACCTCTCCATCAGCCAGCAGAGACCCTGTTAATTTCAACTCTTCAAATCTGGCCATTGATCCCATATCCTACTTACTGACCAACATCACTACTGCATTCCAATTTTGTTCTAATCTAACTGAAAGCTTTGGTGATAACATGCTCATCCAACAATGATTGCATCAGCAATGAACTACAAAATAGTTAAGGTATCCCAGTAAACATGGTAAGCCATTAAACGTTCATACCTGGTCAAGAAGTTGGGACGGTGTCAGGGCAAGGCTATTTAAATAAATCTGACAAAAGTTTCAAACAACCAACACTGATTAATGAACTAATTTATTTCATCAATAATCGATGTTGATTCAGGTTCAAACACGCCAGGTGAGAAATTAAAATGTGTTTGAAAAATATTACAAAAATTGAATTCTTCAATTTTAAGTAACTAACCAACTCTCTTTTTTCTCCACTCTCTCGTGCTTGTGCCCCAGGTGAATACGCATCCATTCTCCCCTATCCTGTCCCCCCTTTTCCAGCCCCCCATCCCCTTCCATCTATACCCCTTCCTCTGACCTCACAATTCACGCATCTTCTCTCCTCATCTCACACCCTTTTGTCTTTTCATCTCGAGCCTTTTTCCACCCATCTGCCAATCAGCCCTCCCCTCCTCACTGGTATCCACCTATCACTTGCTTATGAATGATTTGGATGAGAATGGACCAGGTAAGTTTGCAGAAGACACCAAGGTGGGTGGTATTGTAGAGAGTGAAGATGGTTGTCAGACATCGAAGCAGGGTCTTGATCTGTTGGGCAGGTGGGCTGAGGAATGTTTAATGGAGTTTAATACAGTGAAGTGCGAGGTGTTGCATTTTGAGAGGTCAAACCAGGGCAGGACCTACGCAGTGAATGGTAAGGCTCTGGGGAGTATTGTAGAGCAGAGGGATCTAGGAATGCAGACACATAGTTTCTTGAAAGTGACATCACAAGTAGATAGGGTGATCAAAAAGGCATTCACCACATTGCCCTTCATCAGTCAGAGTATAGAAGTTGGGACATTATGTTACAGTTGTACAAGACATTTAGAGTATTGTGTTCAGTTTTGGTCAACTTGTTATAGGAAAGATGTTATTAAGCTGGAAAGGGTGTGGAAAAGATTTACAAGAATGTTGCCAGGACTCCAGGGCCTGAGTTTATATGGGGAGGTTGAGCAGGTTAGGACTTTATTCCTTGGACCGCAGGAAGATGAGGGGTGACCTTATAGAGGTGTATAAGATCATGAGAGGAATAGATGGGATAATAGACTAGCATTTACCCTGAGTAGGGGAATTAAGATCCAGAGGACATAGGTTTAAGGTGAGGGAGATTTAAAAAGATTTAACAGGAACCTGAGCGGAAACTTTTTTTCCCCCACAAAGAAAGGTAGGTATATGGAACGAGCTACCAGAGGAGGTAGTTGAGACAGGTACTATAACAATGTTTAAGAAAGGTTTAGGCAGGTACATGGATTGGATAGGTTTGGAAGGATATGGGTCAAATGCAGGCAGGTGGGACTAGTGTAGGTGGGGCATGTTGGTTGGCATGCAAGTTGGGCTGAAGGCCCTGTTTCTACGCTGTATGACTTTATGACTTGCCTTGCTTTGTCCCGTCCCCAGCTCTCTTACAGCTTTCTGCCTCCCTACTAGAATCTGTCTGATGAAGGGTCCAGACCCACAACGTCACCTCCAGACGCTGCCTGACTGGCTGAGTTCCACCAGCACAATGCATTTATTACAAGAATAAAACTGATAAGCAAGGGTTTTTTCAAACTCTACACAGCAAGAAACCTGAAATCAACCAAATAACATCCACAGTGTTCTGTTATATAGCAGAAAATGCTCCCGATCACACTAACTATCCATAAGCACGGCCATGTCACCTTTTGCCTGTAAGGTACAACCCTGTAGATTTCTAAGATGTATTGAAAGGCCCAGGTTCTGAATAAATTTGTCAGACATTTGAGCCTATAAGTTTACGTATACTGAGGCTACTTCCAATCAAAGTTGTCGTTTTGACTTGTGCCGTCAGCAAACTTAATACACCACCACATATTCAATCAGGATTAAGCCTGATCAGCCTCATCATGCCTTCAGTAAATCACTTTTAACCATGTTAGAACTTTGGAGTGCTGAAGCTTCATTCATCTTGTCATCTTGGATGACAAAGTTGTTACTACAACCAGGTAGACAAAAAATACTGGAGACACTCAGCGGGTGAGGCAGCATCTATGGAGCGAATGAATTGGCGACGTTTTGGGTTAGACCCTTCTTCAGGCTGATGTCTGGGAAGAGGGAGGGGAAGGAGGGAGAAAGGAAGGGCTATCTAAAATTAGAGAAGTCTCACCCGTTGAGTTTCTGCAACATTTTTTGTCTACCACTTAAAGTAACATTTGCTTTCTGATAGCATTTGTCTTGAGAGCTAACAGGGCAATTTCATAACTTCAGGGATTTCACTGACTCCAAAGTAACCAAACTGAATTATAAAATAGTTATTTTGGTGCATTTTACTAGTTTTTCATTGTTAACTGAATTTGCTTGATGAAAATTATTCATTCAGGAACAAACATTTCATTAGAAAGTTTTCCAAACTCTGGCTGTATGATCTGTAGCAAATTAAAAGTTGATTTCCTTCTGCTATTCCCTCTATGAAGTGGGTTACTGGGTTCTAACGAGACCAAGGCAAAGGATTTTGAACTGTTATTATTCAAGGAAAATATTTGAATTTATATGGTGCCTTTAATCACCACGGGATATCTTAAAGCAATTTAAAGTTGTTCGAGTAGCTATGAGGTTTAATTATTGACCCGATTAATGATAGACTGAAAATTATCGACGAGGAAGACTGGTTATTTTTAAATTGGAATTTACTGATATCTTTTCAGACAGGCAAAGGTTAGGAACTGTTGATCCACAAGGATCAGACCTGAGACCAGTGTTGTTGAAATAATCTGGAGTCAGGAATCTAAAGTACAACATCAAGATTTGCAAGCAGCATATTGCAAACATGGTTAATGAAGAGTGTAACAAAATACACCAAGGCATGCAATTAACAAATGACGTTTGAAAAAGCTTAACGTGAGGAAATGAAAAATAAAGGGGGTACAGAATCCATGCAATAAATGAGGCATTGAGCAGACTGATTTTGTTTTCATTCCTCATACGCAAAAGTAGACCTCAGAGAAGTTATGCTCAACTTGTGTAGAATCTTGCTGGAAGGAACTGCAGATGCTGGTTTAAACTGAAGATAGACACAAAAAGCTGGAGTAACTCAGCGGGTCAGACAGCATCTCTGGAGAAAAGGAATAGGTGACATTTCAGGTCGAGACTTCTTCAGACAACCCACTGAGTTACTCCAGCTTTTTGTGTCTATCTTCTTTTGTTTAGAAACTTACTGAGACCAAGCTTGAAGCTTCAAGTAAGGCTGAAGTGTGACTTGATCCTAGTCCTAACATTATTGAAAGGGTTTGTTGAGAAAATATTTCCACTTTCATGGGGGAAATACCTGAAGTATAGGCCCAATTTACAATACTATTCTGGTATTATATTTGTAAAATATACTTGTATCTTGTATGCTGTTATAACCTTTTTTTTTAAATAATATAGAGACTGGGTCTGTTTACTGTAGTTCAAGATTTCAAGGTCAGTTTATTGTCACATGTACCAGTTAAGGTACAGTGAAATGTGAGTTACTTGGTCTAAATAAGTTTCTAAACAAAAGAAGATTTGACAAAAAGCTGGAGTAATTCATAGTGGGTCTTCCAAAGAAGGGTCTCGACCCGAAACGTCACCTAATTCATTTTCTCCAGGTTTAGGGCAGTCTCCAATAAATCGAATAGGGAGTAAGATATGTTTCATTGTTCAGAGATTTAGTTAGAATGTGAATCTTAGCAATACAAGAATAGTCAAGTCAGCTTGTGTTTTGTCATATGAACATGTATGGTGAGATACAATAGAAACCCTGCTTACAGCAGCATCACTAAATTAAAACTACTGGCAGCAGTTTGTAGCCTAACTATATGCAAGAAACTAAAATACAATATGATCTTGATAGGGGTTACATGAAGGCAGTTAAGAGCAGGCTTGTGTGGAGCATAAATGTGGCAAGGATCTGGTCAGTCAAATGACTCTTCTTTCTGCTGTGACATTCTCCAAGGCAGGATTTCATTTCAATGACATTTGGCTTGGCAGCAAGGTGAAACATTCAAAATCAATCCACGCATCACCTTCTTTCACTAACAAGCAGTCTCAACCAGTTAATGCAACCACCCACAAAGAGTTGATACCTACTTATAAATCAAGCATTGATCTAATTCCTAACAGCTCAATAATTGATGGTAAAATGATGTCCTGGTTTGCACCCAGACAACTTTTCAACGGTATCTCAAGGACCGATAATGCCAAAAAAATAAGAACTGCAGCAAAAAAGGGGAAAACCAGTTAGGAAGATAAAATTATCAAATGTTCAGAGCGTAATATTTTCATCAAAGACTAAAATCAGGGTGCAAGAGATTCTTCGTGACAGGTCTGAACATCCGCAGAACAGCGATTTCCAGCACTTACACTAATAAATCTGCTTGTGAAACCTGCACCACAGAGACGGGCGGTACAGGCGGTACAACATTGAAGACGCGGAAAATTTGAAAGGAAAATCAGAGAGTCGGGATGAAAGATCATTAACCTGAAATGATAACTCTGTTTCTCTCTCTCCACAGATGCTGCCTGACCAATGAATATTTCCAACATTTCCTATTTCCATTTAAGACCTGGAGCAGTTTTAGTGACTTAAGGGCCTGTCCCACTTGGCGAAGATTTTGTGAATCCCAAAATCCTGGGGCGCCGCACGCGACCGCGAGTCACTGCCTACGTCAACACGCACCATGCACGCGTAATGCACGCCATGCGTGCATCACTTGCGCGACACAACACGCGTGTGTACGTCATGACGCGTAAATGATGTCGCGTAAATGACGCGCAAATGACGCCCAAGTGGGGCAGGCCCTTAATTTATTTCCATGGAGAGGAACAGCTGCAAGGTGAAGAGTCTTACCGTCTAACAGCTGCAAGTCCTACTTTAATTAACTGAGTTAAATGCATTTTATTTTTTCCTAAATGTTTTGTGTTTGAAATTTTTTTATTAACATTTAAACTTTAATTGTCTGGTTCATTTTTAATATATTGAATAATTCTGTGTGCTTGAGGCATTCACAAATATTCTCACTCTCAGTTTAGATGGGCTGTGAATCTCAGAATGTGGCTTCAGGGAAAAACCATTACTGCATTCGCTCTCTTCTGAAAAAGACACAAAGTGCTGGAATAACTCAGTGGATCAGGCAGCATCTCTGGAGAACATGGTCAGGCAACGTTTTGGGGTGGAATCCTTCAGGCTGATTGTGGTGAGGAGGGAGGATGAAAGCTGGAAGTGAGGAAAGGCAGGACAAAGCCTGGAGAGTGATCGATGGAGACACTTGAAGGTGTGGGGGGTAGGGTGTGGTTGGACAAAGGCCACAGATGAGGACAAAAAATATGTAAGATAAGGATAGAAGAAGTGGAATTTGTGAAGCTAGAAGAATGAAAATAGGTGGAAGGGGAGAAATGGCTGCGTGTCTAGGCGGGGCGGGGCGGGGGAGGGGGAGGGGAGTATGGGAAGGGTTTATAGGCAGATTGTTGGACATACGTCAGAGATGAAAAGTTTTCTCCCCCACCACAATCCTTCTCTTACAGCTTTCTACCCCCCCCCCCCCCACTGCAATCTGTGAGGGAGGGTGCCAATCTGCTGAGTTTCTCCAGCAGTGTCTTTTTTGTATTAAACCAGCATCTGCACTTGTTTCTTTAGCTCTCTTTTGTGTTGTGTCACTCTCTATTTACTCATCTGTACTAAAGATTATCAAAAGAGTGGTGAATCTGTGGAATTGATTGCCCCAGAAGGCTGTGGAGGCCGTCAATGGATATATTTAAGGCAGAGATAGATAGACTCTTGATTAGTGCGGGTGTCAGGGGTTATGGGGAAAGGCAGGGGGTGGGAGGTTGCAACCTTCACGTGGTCCGCCCTGTTCGACGAATACAATCAACCTGGCGTGCACAATCAAATAAGATCAAATAGAACACGTTATCCAACAACTTTAGGCTGTGCACGCCATACGCAAGAAGAAGAAGGGAAAGGCAGAGAATGTGGTTAAGAGAGAAAGATAGGTCAGCCATAATTGAATGGCAGAGTTGACTTAATGGGCCAAATGCCCTACTTCTGCTCCTATAAGTCATGAATTTATAATTCAACTGCGTCTAAAAATAGCAAGAGACAATTAATAACAAGATGCTTATCCTTTCATTTATGCATTTGAATCTGAGGATAGGCTTCTACTACAGTTAGATGCAAATACACTGTTACTAATCCATGCCGACAATTTTATTTTAAAAGGAAGAAACAAAATGATATCTTCTTCAATACAAAATGGGAACAATCCTATTATCAACAAGGCAAAATCTGGGAAAGTTACCTGGACTGGAAACTCTGTCACGGTACTTGGGGGTGTAATCATCCAACATCTGAAGCATTACCCACATGGTGAAGCTGAACAGACCGGCTAGGAAGCCATAAAATACCAGATAGAAGAGAAAAATCAAAGCTGTGCAGAGAAGAATATAGAAAAAAAGTTAGATTGTATTTCCAAACGCCTTCAACTCCCAGCTTCATGTTACAGTGCACATTTTGAAATTTTATATACACAAGTAGGAGTCCGTTAGTGACTGAAAAACATCACCATTTCCTCACTCTCGTAATGATTTGAATGCTTTCATAAGTCAGTCCTTGAGGTTGTACTTCAACTACACATTCTTTCAAAGCTCAGAGTTAGACAACATGTAAACTGGCCCAAGTCATCCATGCCAACCAAATTGCCTACCTGAGTTAGTCCCATTCGGCTGCATTTACATCATATACCACACAATACTGTGTGTGTGATCTGACCAGCATCTTGGTAGAGTTGAATCATGACATCCCAACTTTGCACCAGTCCACCAGACAACATTCACAGTGCCTTTCACATAGCATTGCCACCATAAACTACTAAAACACAGCTGTGGCATTTTGTTTGGACTGCGAATTGGGAAAGGCAGATGAGGAAAGCAATAAGAATTTGGAATCGACGGCTTGGAATAAATGCTCAAGCATTCTGTGTGCATTTTAAATAATCTTAAATGTAAATTAAACCAAAGGTTATTCAGACTATGTGCTAACTCATTGCCAGCCCAGTCTCAAAACTAATTGCCCATCCTGCTAACGCTAATTTTTTTTCTACTTTTTCAAATATTTCTAAAGTATACCTTTAGAAGCTGCAAATATCTTTGCCATGGAGTACCTAATACAAAATATTCCATCCACCAACAACCCTCTGCAAAAAAATCATTTTATCAACATCCTTCCTCATTTTCGGTATTGATTTTAATATTTTCACGAGTCAGCCCTCAAGGCTATACTTCAACTACTCATTCTTTCAAAGCTCAGAGTTATAGAGCACGGAAACTGGCCCTCCAGCCCAATGCATCTATGCCAACAAAATTGCCTACCTGAGTTAGTGACATTTGGCTGCATTTACTCCATATACCGCACACAAAACTGCAAATGTGATCTCACCAGCATCTTGTAGATTGAAACAAGAAATCCCAAATCTTGTACAATGTCCTGACTGATAAAGGCAAGCGTACTAAATGCCATTTTCACCGTCTTGACGACCTGTTTTAACACTTTCTGGAAACTATGTACTTGCTATGTACTTAGATTTCTCTGTTGTGCAATGTTCTCCAAAGTCCCTGCCATTTACTGTGTAAATCCTGCCCTGGTTCGACTCACCAAAATGCAACACCTCACATTCATCAAAGTTAAATTCCATTTGCAAATCCCTGTTCACAAATCCCAAATCACTTTTCCGGTTGAAATCTTAAGTGTCTTCTTCACTATGCACTATACCACCAAATTTGCTGTCATCTGCAAACTTACTCATCATGCCAACTACATTCTTATCCAAATCATTAATGTAGATAACAAACGATGGCACAATACTGATCACAGGCCTCCAATCTGATAAAATAACTCTCCACTACCACCCTATGAAACCTACCACCAAGCCAGATTTATATCCAATTGGCTACCTCATCCTGGATCCCATATGATCTATTCATCTGGACCAGCTAACCAGGTGGGACATCAAAGGCCTTGCTAAAGTCCACGAAGAAAATGTCTTCAGCACTGCCCTGGTCAATCCTCTTGATCACCTCTTAAAAAAACAATCAAATTTGTGATTAAATTGAATGAAAACAGACAATCAATAGAAAGACACTAAAGGAATGAAGTACTTAATTCATTGAAAGTGCATGTACGGGTAGATCATACCAACAACATTACCACACAAAGCCATGCTGCTGACTATCCTGAAGCGATGCTTGCCTTTCCAAATGCTGCTAGATCGTGTCCTTCAGAATCTCTTACTGTAACTTAACCACCACTGATGTTGGGCTCATCGGTCTCATTAAAATTGTCATTTTTCTTAAGCCTATTCCGAAGTCTTTCCTAAGAGCGAGAGAATATAAGCGAGTTCGGTATTCTGAAAAAGGCAAGGAATCATGGGATTTGTCAAAGGTCATTCACCATAAAGAAAAAGAGAACAAAGCGCTGGCTGAAGAAACTGTGTATAAATTCTTATTTTTATTTATAATTTATGTGTAAAAATATATTTAATCTGAGGAACGGAGGTGCCGTGTAGTCACATTATAGGAAAACAATGATGATAGTTTCTAAGTCGAATTTCACTATTCTGCTTATTTCAAGGCAATGGAATTCTTCAGCCTCATCTATGAATACGAATGAGCAATGAAATTCTCGATTCCAGAGAGACTCCCATAAAGGGTCAACTCCTCATCCCCCCAAAGAAACAGGTAGCGGGAGAGCGGGGTGTAACGAGAGAAAGGGGGAAGATGCGAGTGGGAGACAGGGGAGAGAGCACACACAGACCCGAGCCTCATCCGCCCCAGACCGACGACACCAGCGGCCCCAGGCCCACAGCCAGTGCAGAGAACAAGCGCCAACCCCAGCTCAACTCCGCCTGACCCGCCGAGCCACTGGACAAGGAGGTGCAGCCGATGGTCCCCGAGTAATTTCTCCCATTCTTCTCCGCAGATCCTCTCAAGCTCTGTCAGATTGGATGGGGAGCATCGATGCATAGCTATTTTCAGATCCATCCAGAGATATTCGATCGGGTTCTAGTCCGGGTTCTAGTCCGGGCCGCCCAAGGACATTCACAGACTTGTCATGAAGTCACTCCTGCGTTGTCTTGGCTGTGTGATTAGGGTTGTTGTCCTGTTGGAAGGTGAACCTCTGCCCCAGTCTGAGGTCCTGAACACTCTGGAGCAGGTTTTCATTAAGGATCTCTCTGTACTTTGCTCCGTTCGTCTTTCCCTCGATCCTGACTTGTCTCCCAGTTCCTGCCACTGAAAAACATCCCCACAGCATGATGCTGCCACCACCATGCTTCACCGTAGGTATGGTATTGGCCAGGTGAAGAGCGGTGCCTGGTTTCCTCCAGATGTGACACTTAGCATTCAGGCCAAAGAGTTCAATCTTGGTTTCATCAGACCAGAGAATCTTGTTTAGGTGCCTTTTGGCAAACTCGAAGCGGGCTGTCATGTGCCTTTTACTGAGGAGTGACTTCCGTCCAGCCACTCTACCATAAAGGCCTGATTGGTGGAGTACCGCAGATATAGTTGTCCTTCCGGAAGGTTCTCCCATCTCCACAGAGGAACTCTGGAGCTCTGTCAGAGTGACCATCAGGTTCTTTGGTCACCTCCCTGACCAAGGCCCTTCTCCTTCGATTGCTCAGTTTGGCCAGCTCTATGAACAGTCCTGGTGGTTACAAAGTTCTTCCATTTAAGAATGACGGAGGCCACTGTGCTCTTCGTCAACCTGCAATGCTTTAGAAATTGTTTTATACCCTTCCCCAGATCTGTGTCTCGATACAATCCTGTCTCGGAGGTCACCGGACAATTCCTTCGTCTTCATGGCTTGGTTTTTGCTCTGACATACACTGTCAACTGTGGGACCTTATATAGACAGGTGTGTGCCTTTCCAAATCATGTCCAATCAATTAAATTTACCACATGTGGACTCCAATCAAATTGTAAAAACATCTCAAGGATAATCAATGGAAACAGATGCACCGAAGCACAATTTTGAGTGTCATGGCAAAGGGTCTGAATACTTATGTAAATGTAATATTTCAGTTATTTCTTTTTAATTACTTTGCAAAAAATTTCTAAACACCTGTTTTCACTTTTTATTATGAGGTATTGTGTGTAGATTGATGAAATTTTTTTTTTTAATCCATTTTAGAATAAGGCTGTAACGTAACAAAATGTGGAAAAAGTGAAGGGGTCTGAATACTTTCTGAATGCACTGTACCTAGTAGAATCAAAGCTGCAAAAAATGAAGGTCTCTTTGTACACAGCTCCACTGGTTTCCAGCAATGTTTATACATAGTGTCGGAATAGCGAACTCGCTTATTGTTTTTTATTTCATGTGGGTTCATGACGCTGACATCACCAACAAGGCCAGTGTTTAATGATCATCCTGGGTTGCTTTCTAGAACCAAACACATTGCTGTAGAGAATGGATAGGAAGGAATTGCAAATGCTGATATTTGTTGAAGATAGACACAAAATGCTGGAGTAACTCAGCGGGCCAGGCAGAATCTGTGGAGAAAAGGAATAGGTGACGTTTCGGGTCAAGATCCTTCAGACTGAGAGTCGATCCCCCACCAGGAAATCCTTAAAGCCCTCCATTTCTTCCTGGACCGCAGAACCAGTCAATTTCCCTCTACGAACACTCTCCGCCTAGGGAGCTGATCCTCATGCTCAACAACTTCTCATTTGAATCGTCCCACCTCCTCCAAAACAAAGGCGTAGCCATGGGCACTCGCGTGGGCCTTGGCCACGCCTGCCTCTTTGTAGGGTACATGGAACAATCCCTGTTCCAGGCGTACACTAGCCCTATCCCTGAACGTTATCTCTGCCACATTGATGACTGCATGGTGCTACTTCCTGCACCCATGTGGAACTCATGGAATTCATTAACTTCACTACCAATTTCCATCCTGCTCTCAAATTCACTTGGACCATCTTCGATACCTCCCTCCCCTTTCTTGATCTCACAAAACAAAGGGCTCTCAGTCTGAAGAAGGGTCTCGACCCGAAATGTCAAATATTCTTTTTTCCAGAGTTGCTTCCTGACCTGCTGAGGTACTCGAGCATTTTGTGTCTATCTTCACTGTAGAAATGGAATTGCATACAGGCCAGACCAGGTAAAGGCAGCAGATTTTCTTCCCTGAAGAAATTTGTGAACCAAATGCGTTTTTATAACAATTGAGTTTTTCCATTGATGGCTCTGTTTTTGTTTAATTAACCAAACTTAAATTCTCCATCTGCTGTGACAGTGCTTGAACTCATTATCTTGACTTTATTAATTGTCCCAAATTTCTATGCATTACTGATGATCAACATCACTAAATGCTGACATCATCTACAAAAAAATATTCTTCACACATACCCTTCGCTGAAAATGCTGTTGGTATGATCCATCCATACATTCACTTACAACAAATTAAGTACCTCATTCCTTTAGTGCCTTTTTATTGATTGTCTGCTTTCATTCAATTTAATTTCCCAGAATCTATTACCGAACACATATAGCCATCTCAATACCATTTAATTTATTGCAGCTGGTCTCTCTGTAACTGCCAAATAACTAATATTCAGTAGTAGACTTTGAACTAAAACAAAACCGGTTTACTGCAAAAACCAGGCTGTTCAAATCTGAGCAATAATTAATTCACTCAGAAAGAGAATAATAAGATGAGGATTCTAACCTAACACTAGTCTTGATGAACGTACAGATATTAGAATTACGAATGCAATTGTTTAGAAAGATGTCCTATGATAAAAATAAATGTAATATCTCTATACAGGGAAATGCCCGTCTTTAGACACAGGAAAGTGAAACCAGAAGATAAATTCTCCTGGATGCTCAGTGGGTCTCCCGACAGAATCTTCTGATGTTTCTATCTATTTGAAGGCTGATTAATTCGGATTAAGAATTTATTCAATGAATATAGATTTATGCAGATAAAACATTAAGATTGGTTTCAGTAATCAAAAGTGACAATCTGTGGAACGACAAACCAATTTCCTCCACTTTGCCTTGGTAGCAGGAACAGCATATTAACGACAAACTGACTGTTTTTGCAGCACAGTTCCGTCTTTTTTTCCGAAGGAATCCTGATCAAAGACACAGGGGAGAAATAACTTCTCACAAACTGGTTCTGACCCAGTAATCTGAAGTCTATGAACAAATGTTGGTGTTCTTTATTCCCCACCCCTGCCCTGGCGTAATGCATTTGCAGCTTACAGTACATACTGGAGAAAAATGTACCTTTTCATATTCACATCAGTGATGCAATTACTCAATGGAAGTGTTAAATAAACAGTCAAAGGTTGCAGGCAAATTATTTCAATGTTCAATATATATTTATGTATTTACCCTTCAGTTCTGCCTGTCTGCAGTTGTCCTGTCAAAATACACACCAATCATGCTATGCAAATACCCATGTGGACAATTTTGCATACATAATGAATTTTAAACTTTTATACAATATCAAATAGTTTGGTCAATTATTCAATAGTTGCTTGGCATATCTTGGCAGAAGAGGAATAAAATGAATTTCAAGGAAGCTTGTTTACTGGATTTGGAATTTATAGCCAGTATCGTCAAGAAATAATGGGAAACCCTGGAAGGATTCAAAGTGAGATGTTAGTAATTAAAGGTCTCAGTCCTGGAAAACATTAGAAAAGAAAATGGTATCAAAACAAAGCCACTTTTCTTTCAAAACATATATTGCATTAGAATAGTGATCTCAAGGGGATTATGTTAGATGTTACTACAATCTCTAAATTAAATTATTGAACAATTATCAACACATTTTCGTAAATGCTGGATCCAATGATCTTTTGCAAGAAAGGAGCAAAATTCCTTATAAATAGCAAACAATATTTCCATAGCATTAAAAATGTTTTTTAAAAATCCAGCAGCTGCAAGGAAAATAAAAAAACAGCAGAGTAAAGTTCAGTTTCAAATCGTTTTCTGTGAAACTGTTAGTTCGTAAAGACAGAATAGCACCTTTCATGAGCTTACACCTTGCAACCATTTACATCCACTATCTATCTATATATATATATTACTGAAACTCTCATCTTGTTTGTTTCTATGCATGTGTGTGTGTCTGTTTGTCTGTAATTGTGATCCCGGAACTACGCAAAAACGGTACATCATAGCACTAAAATGTTTGCACCACCTTACTCACCATTGTCCTGTGGTCGTTTCTGTCACGTTTCGTTCAGATTGGTGTTATATTTCACAAGTTATTGACATTAAAAATGTACAAATTCATGTTTAAGAAAAATTTAGTAGCTAATGGGATCCAAATCCTTGCTGGCCCAGCTTGCAACAAAGTTGCAATCGAGGAACACTCAGTGCTTCCAGCAAGTTTTTAGCTGAATAGGAGAGGGAGGAGGGCAATTGCATTCTTTTTTAAAGTCCTCGATGCAAGAGGAGGGGGAGGCAGTTCTGGGGGGATACGCCCCTGCACAGTTGGGGACCATGGGTGAGTGCTGGAATATGGGGAATGGGTGAGTGGTGGAATATTGAGTTGGGGAACGGGTTGCGTTGGGGGACCAGGCCTCCCGTGGGGCTATGGGTGAGTGGGCGAAAATTGCATTGGAGGAACTGGTTGCGTTGGGGGATCAGGCCTGCGTATGACACGGACCCAATGGATCCCACTTGGTCTAGTCTAATAAAACAATTCCTCCAGTTTGATGACCCGGAAAAGATCATCCACACATTCATCTCCTCCCTCCTAGATTACTGCAACTCCCTTTACACTGGCATCAGCCAATCTTCCCTGTCCCGCCTGCAACTGGTCCAAAACGCCGCAGCGAGACTCCTGACGGGCACCCGAAAAAGGGACCACATCACACCGATCCCGGCCTCTCTCCACTGGCTCCCTGTGCGGTTCCGTATAAACTTCAAGATCCTCCTCCATGTCTACAAAGCCCTCAATGGGCTTGCCCCCACCTACATAAAAAGTCTTCTCACCCACCACTCCACCTCCAGGCCCCTCAGATCGGCCGACTTGGGGTTGCTGAATATCCCACAGTCTAGGCATAAGCTCAGGGGCGACCGCGCCTTTGCGGTTGCAGCCCCTAGACTGTGGAACAGCATCCCCTTTCCCATCAGAACTGCCCCCTCCATCGACTCTTTTAAGTCAAGACTAAGGGCATCTATACTCCCAAGCCTTTCCTGACGTCCTCTGAGTGAGGGCTACATGTATATATGTAGTTTGTTTTGTTGTGCTATTCTTATAACAAATGTAAAGCACTTTGGCCAACGAGTTGTTTTTTTAAATGTGCTATATAAATAAATGTGACTTGACTTGACTTGACTAGTATATTACTAAAACTCTCATCTTGTTTGTTTGTGATTCTGCCTGTCTGTCTGTCTTGTCTGTCTGTCTGTGATTCAGGGATGCCTGGAACTACGCCAAAACGGCACACGATTGCACTACAATTTTTGGACCACCTTATTCACAATTGTCCTGTGGTGTGTTTTTATTGTTTCGTTCAGATTGATGTTATATTTTACAAGTTATTCACATTTTTTACTTTACAAAATCCCACTTTGAGAAAAACCTTTCATCTGCACTGGCAGTTAGCAGCTATGATGTCACGATGGGATCTCATTAACATAAACTGCCCCTCACCAGTGTTCCACTGGCAGTTAGAAGCTTATGATGTCACAATGGGATCTCATTTACATAAAATGCCCGTCAACAGTGTTCCACCCAGTGCAATGAGAGATTTGTTACATTGTTGTAAGGAGAAGGAGTGGGGGGGGAGGAGAAATGTTATTTAAACATTGTGTTTAGTGAGAGTGGGATAGGGGAGCAGGGAGATAGAGGGAGAGGAGGGGGGTAGGGAGGGGAGAGGGGTTATGGAGGGAGGGAGGAAGTGACCGAGGGTACGGGAAAGGAGAGGGTGAGGAGTGGAGGAGGGGAGGAGAGGGGATGGGGAGGAAGTGTTTGGGATGAGGGGAAATGAGCAGCGCCTGCGTAGTTGCCGGGCTATGGGTGATGGAATATTGCGTTGGGGGAACGGTGCCCAACTGGTCCCACTTGTCTGCGTGTCAGTGAGTGAGTGATTGAGTGAGTGTGTGTGAGATCCTGAAATTAGGCCAAAACGGTACACGATATCGCTACAATTTTTCCACCACCTTTCAACAAGTTTCATTCAGATTGATGTGATATTTTATAAGTTATTCACATTTTAAACTCCAGTTAATCCAGTTTGAGAATAATTTCTTCTATCTACACACAGCTATGACATCAGTTACAGCTATGACGTCGCAATGGGATCCAAATCCTTGCTGGCCCTCCCCGCAACAATGTTGCAATCATAGAACACTGAGTCCTGCCAGCAAGTTTTTAAAGTTTAAAAACAGGGAGGCTGAAGAGGAGGGGGAGGGAGTGCTAGGGGAGGCAGGGGAAGAGCAATTGGATTAGTTTTTGAAGTCTTGGCAGGACGAGCAATTGGGAGGTTGAAGAGGAGAGGGAGGGAGTGCTGGGGGATAAGGGGAAATGAGCTGCCCCTGCGCATTTGGGGGCTATGAGTAAGTGGTGGAATATTGCATTGGGGGAACGGGTTACGTTGGGGGAACGGGTGAGTGGTGGGATATTGCGTTGGGGGAACGGGTTGCGTTGGGGGACCAGGCCTCCCATGTGTCAGGGACCCAACGGGTTCCACTTGGTCTAGTGTTAATATAAAAAGGAGTCAATTTAGATACAGCAAGGCTCCCAAAACAACATTGTGATAATGCTAAATAATTTGTTTTTGAATACTAGTTGAGACAAATATTAGCCAGAAAAACATACCCTTGTCTTTTTTGAAAAAAATTCTAAAAGTTTCCATGATGGAGCTAACAACACCCCATTTTTAATGACTGAACCATGAGTGTAGCATTCAATCAGTCCACGACTCGAGCTTTGAGCACTAGTGTTTGGAGTAGTACTTGAACCTTCTGAATCAGTAACTAAATGCTATCATCTGAGACACAACCAACGACACAAATTTAAATTTCACAAACACCAATTTCAGCTTATTTTGTGTGTTTTGGTTACAATATTTTTTGGACACAACTTCATTCAGATTATAGATTACAACCAAGATTTTGGATTTTGGCAGCCAGTTTGTACTCAAGTATTATAACAGCCATGATTTTGTTTAAAAAGTGTCGATTGATGATTCAAATAGCATTGAAACAAGCCCTTCGGCCCAAGTTGCCCACGCCGACCAACATGTCCCACAACATCAGTCCCACCTGCCTGTGTTTGGTCCATATTCCTCTAAACTATCCTGTCCATATACCTGTCCAAATGTTTTTTAAACACGTGATAGTGCCTGCCTCAACTACCTCCTCTGGCAGCTGGTTCTATACAACCTTTGTGTAAAAAAGTTGGCCCTTGGGTTTCTATTAATTCTTTTCCCCCCAACTTAAACCTATGTCCTCTGGTTCTTGATTCCCTGGGTAAAAGTGTGCATTTACCCTATCTATTCCTGCTATTGTTCTAGAATGCAGTGCCATTGGTTCCTTTACATCTACCCGAGAGATCGGACGGATTTTAAGTATAACATCTCGTCCATAAGATTTATCTTTACAGTGTACATTCACTCAGAGCTGCACTGGAGTGGCAGTCCAAGTATTTTTGTTATAATTCTGGAACTATTTTGAGGTGATTGTGCCACCAACTGAGCTACCATTAACATGGCAAACACTTAACTACAATAAGAATTTTAGAAAATGGTGTATTTAAATCCAACTACACAATCACTTATGACATTGCCTACAATATCAAATATAATCGTGTTAAAGAAGGAACTGCAGATGCTGGAAAATCGAAGGAACACAAAAATGCTGGAGAAACTCAGCGGGTGCAGCAGCATCTATGGAGCGAAGGAAATAGGCAACGTTTCGGGCCGAAACCCTCAAATATAATCTACAGGTGAAGCATGTAACATCCTCATTTTGGTATAAATGCTCTATTTTAAATTACAATTTGCTTCGATTTTATGATTGAATAGCTAAGCTTTTATTAATTGAGAATGCAAAGAAATAGAGTTGTATGGAAGATTGTGATTTTTCTACCAAAGGTTTGGATGACAAACTGATGCACTGCAGTGCCACCAATGGGGTGAATGTGTAATTATATGTGTCTCAGTTTTATTTTAAAAATGGCCGTTTCCTTGCAAACATGGAAATCAGAATTTATGATGGAAAAACATTGCAGCAAAAATAAACACATAAAGTTATTATTGTTACACATAATGATCGATTGGAACATTAAATAGCATTTGTTTCAAAAATTATACTTTTAACTATTAGCAATTTTTTTTTCAAAAGCATGAACTTTTTTTTTCAATTTTCTCGTTCGGGCCCATGGACTGTTTGAAGTAAAATACAATGAATTATTTAGACTTGTTAATCTAACTCAGGAAACATAGAAAAATAGAAAATAGGTGCAGGTGGAGGCCATTCGGCCCCGAGCCAGCACCGCCATTCATTGTGATCATGGCTGATCGTCCCCAATCAATAACCCGTGCCTGCCTTCTCCCCATATCCCTTGATTCCACTAGCCCCTAGAGCTCTAACTCTCTCTTAAATCTATCCAGTGACTTGGCCTCCACTGCCCTCTGTGGCAGGGAATTCCACAAGTTCACAAGTCTCTGGGTGAAAATGTTTTTTCTCACCTCAGTCTTAAATGGCCTCCCCTTTATTCCAAGACCTTGACCCCTGGTTCTGGACTCGCCCAACATTGGGAACATTTTTCCTGTATCTAGCGTATCCAGTCTTTATAATTTTATATGTTTCTATAAGATTCCCCCTCATCCTTCTAAATTCCAGTGAATACAAGCCTAGTCTTTTCAATCTTTCCTCATATGACATTCTCGCCATCCCAGGGATCAATCTCGTGAACCTACGCTGCACTGCCTCAATCACAAGGATGTCCTCCCTCAAATTAGGAGACCAAAACTGTACGCAATACTCCAGATGTGGTCTTACCAGAGCCCTATACAACTGCAGAAGAACCTCTCTACTCCTATACTGAAATCCTCTTGTTATGAAGGCCAACATTCCGTTAGCTTTCTTCACTGCCTGCTGTACCTGCACGCCAACTTTCAGTGACCGGTGCACAAGGACACCCAGGTCTCACGGTATCTCCCCCTTAAGCGACTTTGAGTCCTGAAAAGCGCTATATAAATAAAATCTATTATTATTATTACCTAATCTAACCCCATTGAGATAATAATCTGCCCCCTTGTTTTTGCCACCAAAGTGGATAACCTCACATTTATCTATATTATACTGCATCTGCCACGCATCTGCCCATTCACTCAACCTGTCCAGGTCACCCTGCAACCTTCTAACCTTCAAAGAGACAGACTGTGAAAGAGAATCATATTGCGCAGTATTTGTTACCTTAATTGAACATATAATTTATACAAGTAGAATACACCAAAGTAATATAATAGAAATTGTTTACCCTTAATTTATGTGATAATTGGAGACTTACGAATGGAGTAATAAAGAAGCAGGGGCAGCAGCATGGTGGCGCTCCGGTAGAGTTGCTGTCTTATAATGCCAGAGACCCGGGTTCGATCCTGACTATTCTGTATGGAATTTGTATGTTCTCCCTGTGACCGCAGGGTTTTCTTCACTCCAAAGACATACAGGTTTGTAGGCTAATTGGCTTTGGTAAGAATTTTAAATTGTCCCTAGTGTGGGATAGTGCTAGTGTACAGGGATCGCTGGTCAGCACGGTCTCAGTGGGCCGATGGGCCTGTTTCCGCACTGTATCTCTAAAAACTAAAGAAAACTTTAAAAAAAAACAGAAAACATGTGTTGTTTGCAGCTCTATTCATCAACAGCCAAATTTAAATGATAACAGCAGAGATACCACTAATCATTCACCAATTAAGTCATTTGAAAGATGAGTATCTATACAATGGCTTTAATGTCGAAAAATTTCCTTGGCACTGAACAAGAGAAAGACATATTAGGGCAAGCAACCAACTTGGTTTGAAGGAATGTCTTGAAGGCGAACCCAAATGCCCACAAAAAAACCACTACGATAGTAGCACCTTATTGCTGCTGCCTTGCAGCTCCAGAGACTTGGATTTGATCCTGGACTTGGATGCTGTCTTTGTGGAGTTGCATGTTCTTTCTGTGACGCTGTGGTGTTCTGGCTTCCTCTCACATGTCAAAGTTATGGAGGTGAGTGTCAAAAAACCTGTCCCTTAGAGAGGGGTGGCAGGATAATTGTTGTGGATAAGATGATGACATGTGAGAAGAAAAATGGTCGGAGCTTAAACAGTACTCGTTGATTGATAAGGATACATAAGCTGAAGATTCTTTTCTGTGCTTTATGACAGTCCAAGACAGCCACAAATGAACTGGGAGATGCATAAGTGGCCAAAGTTAGCAATTCAAGAACTATCGGGCAGGAGGAATTACAGAAATAAATGAACCAGGAGAAAATGGAGGGATATAACATTGTTCAAAGCACTGTAGATCCAAGGGTAAATGGGATCATATGGGTTGGATTACAAGCAACACAACTTTAGATAAACTCCAAGTTTATGAAGAATACAAGATAGGACTAATTCAAAAGAATATTAGATTCTGGTGACAACCAAAACATGAATGCCGGGTTTAGCAGAGAATGGGCAGAGACAAGAAAAAAAGAGCAACAATTTTACAGCAGGAGGAAGTAATTACTTGATAATGAAGAAAATATTGGAATGGAATTAAAATTCAAGATCAAGTACAAGCAGGATGGTGCAGCGGTAGAGTTGTTGCCTTACTGCGCCAGAGACCCGGATTCGATCCTGACTATAGGTGCTGTCTGTATGGAGTTTGTACGTTCTCCCCGTGACTCCGTGGGTTTTCCTCCGATGGTCCAGTTTCCTCCACAGTCCAAAGACGTAGAATTTGTAGGTTAAATGCCTTCGGTAAAGATTGTAAATTGCCCATGGTGTGTAGAATAGTGCTAGTGTATGGAGATCGCTGGTCGGCACGGACACGGTGGGGCTAAGGGCCTGTTGATGTGGTCTATCTCTAAACTAAACTATTTGATATAGATTGAGACAAGCCAAAGAGGAGGATGAAATTGGTGTGTAGGGAGTTCATTTACATTGTGAGCCTAATGCAAAGCAGTTGTTTTGAGAAAATCTTGGCTCTTCTGGGATTGGATGCTGCACCATCAGTTCCGCCTATATGGGTCTCCTTTTAGTCAAAGTGATTGTGGACCCGTTGTGCTGAACTCAGTGCCATGGGCATTAACAATTATGTTGTCAAGTGTCACCGATGCACAAGTTTAATTCTGTCAGGGAAAAAATGGAATTTGTTCAAAACACTTTCAGCACTGTTACAACAAGGCCTAATGCAAGCCAAAGGAACATCACCTCATCTTCCATCTGAGCATTGTACAGCCTTCTGCTCACAATATTGAATTCCACAACATTAGGGAATGTATTTGCTCTGTCTGTGTCAGACCTGGTCATTTTTGCCTCAAGTCATCCATCTGTGACATCTCTTGCCTTGCTGAGCATGTCCCACCGCCCTGCTATTAGAAACACATAATGCCGACAAACATGTTTAATCATCATCAAATTTTCCCCATTAACGGATTCGACCTGGCTTCACCCTTACACCTATCCATCCTTCCCCTCGTCTTCCTTGCAACTTAAAACAAACTTGTTATTTTTCTATTTCCCAATTCTGATGAACAGTCTTTGACCTGAAACATTAATTATACTTCTGCTGCCACAGATGCTGTCACACCTGCTCAGTGCTTCCAGCATATTTTGTTTTTGTTTCAGATTACCAGCATTGTAGGTTTAAAAAAAAATTATATTTATTGTCGAGTTGTTTCCGGACTTCAACAGTAAACGGTGGCGCATTGTGCAGCACAGTGGTGCAGCTGGGTGGCACAGTGGCGCAGCTGGTAGTGTATATGCCTCGCAGCACCCGAGACCTGGATTTGATCCTGACCTTGGTTGCTGTATGGGGCTTGCACATTCTCCCTGTAACCACATGGATTTCCTCCTGGTGCTCCCCTTTCCTCCCACATCACAAAGACGTGCAGGTTTGTAGGAAAAATGGCCTCTGCAAATTGCCCCCAGTATGTCGGGAGTAGATGTGAAAGTGGGATAACAGAACTAGTGTGAACGGGTGATTAATGGTTGGTGTGGACTCAATGGGTCTGTTTCCTAAAATTTAAAAAAAACTAAGGACATAACCCAATTACAAATACATAACCTAATTACAATCTTGGCCCAAACACAGACTAAAGAGTTGAATTTAAAGTTGAGATTGGGAGCGATCAACAATGAAGGAACTTGTGATCCAGTGAAACTGAAGTCATGGGTAACATTACACTGGCTGGAATCATACCCATCACAACGAATGACTTTTGTGGGGTCACTCCAGGACATTGTTTCTTGTTTCCGAATGCCGTTTCTCAACCGTCTTCACCTGCTTCATCATAAGGTCATAAGTGGACATGTTTGCAGGTGATTCCACAATATCCAGTTCCATTCACAGCTTGTCAGGTAATGATTCTGTTCATCCCTGAATACAGTAAGGCTTGGGAACATTCAGGCTTGAGGACATTTAGGCTTGAAATGATGTGTGGCAATTAGTGTTACATGTCAGCTAAATGCCAGCAGCAACCATCTCTCCTTGACATTCACCAATATTACCACTGCAAATCCCCTACCCGTAACATTCTTGTGGTTGACCAAAGACCAAACATTTAACTGAACCAGCCATTGGACTGAGGTAGGGTATTTTTAGATGTGTGACTTCTCAAAATATTTTTATTAGCTGACAAAGTCAGCCACAGTGTGCTGGCAGCAGAGGTGAGTGGGGATGTTTGGTTTGACAACTCAAATGTCCAGAACGGAGGATATTACAGAGAGTGGTAAACACTGCCTGATCAATCACAGCTACTGACCTCGCCACCATGGAAGAGATCTATAGAAGGCATCCAATATCATAAAAGACCCACATCACCCTGGCCACACTCTCTATTCACTCATACCATCGGAAAGAAGGTATAGGAGTATGAAAACCTTGACCATCAAGAATAGTTTTTTCTCAACAACCATCAAGATCTTGTTCAACACTAACCTCAACAATGAACCTCTATGGACCATCTATGGGTTTTTGTTTGAACTGGTTTTAATTCATTGTATTTTGTAATATATGTTATTTGTATGTATTGTGTTTACAAGCCTATTACGCTGTTTCAAGTAAGATGTTTATTGTTACATTGTCCGTACATATAACAATTAAACACTCTGACTTTTGAATGCAACATTGAGGTTACCCTTAAATCAGCTGTAATCTTTATGAATAGCAGGGCACGTTTGAGGGACTGAATAGCCTATTCTTGCTTTTTATTCATTTGTCCATATGCTTCTATTCTGTCATTACCAGAGCAAAACTGTGCATGTGCTTCGCATTCCATAGGCACTGCAGCAATCTGCCAAGATTCCTTTAACAGAACCTGCCAAATTCCCAACTTCTACCATGCTGATAGATGTGGAGAATGGAGGCATCATCTACAAGATTCCCACCAAGTCGTGGACCATCCAGAAACAAAAACATTTTGCTGTTCCTTCACCATCCCTGGGATTGAAACATGGAGTTGCTTAGATAAGGTAAGCTTAGATCTGGAGCGAGAACATAATTGACGAGGGAAGGGAGGCTCAAGATGTCTCCTTGTTTGCAAGGATGGAAGGATCGAAGGTGGTTTACTGATTGAGGCAGCCATGATGATTGGCTTTGTGGCTGTTGAGAGGGAACTACTGATGAAATCAGATAAATGAAGCCCGGTAAAACAGGTGGTCTGCAACTCCGTGGAAATTATGCCAATAGTGTAGGGAGGTGGGTCTCATGGATAACAATTAATTCATAATGTATTAAAGCATTCATGAATATAAAATTTGTATTTGTACCTTGATAAGCCTTGATAAAGATAGCTACTCAGTCTCCAGTAATACTTTATTTAAATCTGTCCAGAATGTTAATTGAGGAAGAACAACTTAAATGTGTATTTGCAGAGTATTATTTAATTGACGAAAGCTGCCTTATAAGGTTCCTCTGAATTCTGTAAACAGTTCACGTCACCAAAATACTAGCCAATTGATGCCGTGCAGAGTAGAGCAAAGAGAAAGGAATGAGTTAAGGAGAAAGACTCAAGGAACTTTCGACCTTGAAAAATGATAACCAAGGGATGACCTTAAAAGAGCCATAAAGATAGTAAGTGGCATAGAAAAGATAAACCTGGAGTACCATTTCAAAACAAACAGTAGGGCAAGGGGGAACAAGTTTAAATTGTAAAAGAGATTTCAGACTGATATCAGAATGTTTTTCTTCACACAAAGATTGAACACATGGAATTGACTCCTACCTAGGGTGGTGTTGGAAAACCCCTGGAATCACAAATATTTGGATGCTGAGTTGCAATGGATACAATAATGCGATCTTTCTGTTTGGATGAGCCAGGATGTGCCAAATGGCCTTCCTCATCTGTATCCATTTTACACATCCCTGGAAATACATTTCCACATGCATTGTTTAAAACAGTATTTAATCAAGACAACAGCAAATCAGGGTTATGAAACTATTATGATTGCCACTGGAGCATCATCACCACATGGACTGCAGTAGCTCAGGAAGACAATCCACCACCATCTTTTCAAGAGTAACCTGACACATGTGATAAACACTAATCTACCCAGAATAGCCCGTATTCTGAGAAGTAAAAATCTATCTGCTTGGTTTTACAACCCGAGTGTTAAATTTAATCCAACAAAAGAAATAATAACCTGCCTCTATAATTGGTTATGGGGAGTAGGTAGGAAAACAGTTTGAGCCCAAGCTCAAATGAACCATGATCTTAATTGCGTGGTGGATTCAAGGGGTCATCTGGCTTACTTATGTCCCTATTTAGGTTCATGGTTCCTATCGCACATGTAATGCAAATACTGATAATGGGTATTCATTATCCAATGTCAATATTGACTTCTATTGCAAATGGAAGATGCCATCTGAGAAAAAAACACGTAAACACACAAACAGATTAAATAGTATTAATTATTACCATTTTACTTATATATCCTAAGGTCACTGCAGATTTCGTACCATTGGTGCATTGGCCTGAGCACAGTTCATCTCCACATACCAAGTTAACACATCGACTGCTCCCTAGTTCTCTTTCAGACCAGATGCTGCTAAGGGCATATATTTACAATTAATTGATTCAGTCTCATATTCTTATCCTTTCCTAAGGCATTGCTGCTTCCAATGTCTACCCAGAAAGGGGAGACATATAGGGGCGGCACAGTGGCGCGGCGGTAGAGTTGGTGCCTCACAGCACCAGAGACCTGGGTTTGATCCTGACCTCTGTGTGGAGTTTGCACATTCTCCTTGGGTTTCCTCCGGGTTCTCCAGTTTGCTTCTACATCCCAAAGACGTGCAGGTTTGTGGGTTCATTGGCCTCTGCAAATTGCCCCTGGTGTGTAGGGAGTGGATGTGAAAGTAGAATAACATGGAACCACTGTGAATGGATGATTGTTGATTGACGTGGACTCGGTGGGCCAAAGGGCCAGTTTCCACCTTGTGTCTCTCAACTAAAAACTAAACTAAATGAGGATGCAGCCAACAATGGAAGCTTATAAAGCAAAAGCACGGGTTGAGAGGAGCGAAGTGCCTATTATCTGTCTCAAACATTTTAAGAATGAAATCAATTCCCTTCTCCCCCATACTCTTGCCATTTGCTGACTATCAAAATTCCTTTTTGTGTGGAGTTTAACAAGTGAAGGGCAATACCCAGGCAGAGCTATTCTGTGCAACATTTCATTCAAAAGTAGGTTTTCGGTAAAATTCCTGTTTTAGAATCCAAAACAGCAATGATAAATATATATGGGTCAACAGAAACCAAAGGACTGTGCGGTTTGGTTGGGTATTAACGTCCAAAGCTCCAATTTGTTTCAGAAATTGGATTCCCCATCCTGCCTGCACCCTCAGTTTTCATTTTTATTAAATGCGGAGGTTGGTAAAAGGCAAATACACCCCAAAAATCAGTCAAAGAAGACAAAGTAACATAAAGGATGAGTACTAACATCAATGTTTTAAGTAGACACTTTAGCTAAAGCACATCTTTCCTTATATGAACAACTCCTGCATCACAGTGAAGATTTAAAAAAAACATAAAATATTTGTTACAATGGCCCAAGGAAAGGAAATATTTATTGCAAACAGTTAAAATTATTTGGCTTCACGCTTCTGGATAGCGCCCTACCCTGGTTTCCTGCGGTAGTTTCCGGCAGAACTGTTAAGCAATATGACACATGCAGGAGAAACAGACTAGATCGTCTTCCTTGTCTGCACAGATCATAAAAATCGATTGTTAAATAAGAAAAGTTTTCCATATACATTCAATTTAAGTAAAATGCCTTTAAACACTCGAAAATGGAATTTTAAAGAATTATCCTTACCACCTTAAACAAAAATTAGATCTCCAATTATCCAGTGTATCAGCACAATGTTCCCACTCAAGTTATTTATTGCCTTCCAAGATGTGGACATCATTATATTTAGGTCGAGTTATGGCAAAGTTATGGTTTCCAAGTGAAAATTAAAAATTATGGAAGTCAATAACTTACAGAAAAAAAATCTGTACCATTTCGACTTTCATTGACTTTGCCCGACATTTCTAATTATTAAATTAGATAAACGATTCAACATGAGTAATATAAATAAATGTGTTTTTTTAATTAAGTAACGTAAATTAAAAGTCGACCATATTAAACAATTTGCCGTTTTGGAAACCTTTAGCTAGCAGCGCTTCTCCAATTATTCGTCCTCAGGGATTCGGTTTCTGTGGGAACTGCATTGCTACAATCCATCTATGATGAAAATCACATCTTCTTTTCAAGAAGAGGTTACTTCAGAGCTGTTAAAGGTACAGTTACAAAATGACTCGAAACCTTTGACCGTGAAATATAATCATTTATGCATATGTTGCCATGCAATAGGCGTAAACCCCAGCATTACAATACAATGGCAAGATTTCCTTTCACGCTGATTAAAACGAGGATATTTAAAATTACAAGCATTTTATTTTGCATCCAGTTCAAACATCAACAATTCGCAAGAATTGGCAGCGTGTGGACATTTACTGCTCGGTCAGCGCCTTGAGGTTTATAAGTGCATCAAAATCTTGTTGGAACGAGAGGGAAGGAGGAAACCTGGCCGATACGTCCAGTCATTCACATCGAGCATTAGCAGTTTGCTCACGTTAACACTCAGCATCATGATTGACAGTCACTGCATAATGCGGAGGTTTGTTACCTCCCGCTTGCAACCCCCACCACCTCAGATACATGTTGTCATACTAGCAGTAGCATACTAACAATGCTTTAAATAAACATTATCATCTTCTCGCATCCCCCTGACTTTGCATTTGCTTTCCCAGCCTCATCAATGTCGCGGGTGTGTGTGTGTGTGTGAATGTGAGAGAGTGTGTGTGTGTGTGTGTGTGTGTGTGCATGAAAGAGAGTGACTATGTATGTGCGTGAAAGGGAGGGAGGGGGAGACAGAGAGAGGGGGGGATTCCCGATGACTCTCCATATTCCGTCCTCAATCCCTGCGGGGATGCAGCCCGGCCCGCCGGTCACCATCCAGCTAACATGGGAAACACAGCATTGCGGGCAAAACACTAGCGAATATTTCACCTTCTCCTCTGCAAACGCCGCGATCGTGACCTGGGTGAAGTCCCTCGCCCTCCAACACCCAATCATAAACATGATGCAACTGTCAAAGCTGACTGTAAAGCGCACACAATAGATAGAAGCACTCCATTTACAGTACCAGCAACATATAAACTCGGGAATCGCCTCACGTTGCTTTATGCTTTTTCCCCCTCTGAATAAAGAGACTTATTTTTGTGTACGCGCAGAGCAGAGGGCATTGCCATGTCCCCCCTCCCCTCTCTCGTCCCCCGTTTCTTACCCCAACTGCTGGCGGTCCTGCCCATAAACTGGCCGGTCTCCGGGTTGTAGATGAAGTTCTTCCATCCTCCTGCTTGCTCCATATCCTTCTTCGCATCCTTATCAGCCATGGTGCTGAAGATTAAACCGGAGTTTTAATCTGCAAGAGTTCTTTTAGGCAGATGAGGAGTGGGTGTTTGGGAGGCGATTATCCTTTAAAAAAAAATAATAAGCAAAATGTGTGCGGCGATCTTATGCTGGGTTTCTTTCTCTCTCTCTCTGTCTCTGTCTCACTCTCGACCTGATCCCACTTGTGCTGCCGTCGCCCTTCGATGCTGCAGTGAAGAACCGCAGCGGCTACCCCGCGGGTATAAGGACTCACCGAGCATGCGCCTTGCGCAAAGCGAGCGCGCCGCCGCTCAAAGCGCGCTCCCGCGGGGAGACGGTGCACGCGCCGCGGCGAGGGAGGAGGTGCCGGGAGCGCGCGGGGTGGGGGGGGGGGCGGGAGCGCGCGCGCGCGAGCGCGAGCCGTGGCTGCTGCTTCAGGCCAGGTGAGCGCTTTGGAACGCGGAGACAGCGGCGGCGAGGTTGCAACACTTGCGGCTTGTTACAAGGTGGCGGTGGAGCTCCCTCCCTCCCTCCCTCCCTCCCCCGCGATAGTCTGCATTGGGTGGGGATGACGTGCTTGTAGTGATCACCTACTGTGGCGCGGGAGGAAGCAGGGACCGCGGGCACGCGCGCTGCACCACAACCACACCACCAAACATCTTTGCACACCACGGCGGAGTGTTTGCGCGCCCACCTGCGGTCCGAGGGAGGGAGAGAGGGAGAGAGGGGAGGGTGAAAGTCTCGATCTTCGTCAGCCACTGCAGTGAATTCGTGCTGGTTTGGGGATTGGAGAAGGGACATTATTCCGCCCTACTTCGCATGCTTGTAACACCGATGCGTTTCGACACATTGCGAAACACACACCGGTACCTGCTCGTTAAAAAATGTATTATTTTCGCACTAAATGGATGCCCTAGAATGTGTCTTGGTTTTCACATTGATGAAGGGGGTCAGCCCATGAACTAGTTTGGCTTTAGTATGGAATTGTCATTTGTGCATTTCAACACCAAATTTGATTTTGTTTGTTTTTCCACAACACTAAATGACATTCAAAAGCAAAATACTGCAACATCGAACATCTGGTATAAAGTACAACATAAAGGCGCTGGAAATATTCAATAACTGGACTGTTATAGAAGGGTCTGAAGAAGGGTTTCGGCCCGAAACGTTGCCTGTTTCCTTCGCTCCATAGATGCTGCTGCACCCGCTGAGTTTCTCCAGCATTTTTGTGTACCACCGGACTGTTATATTTCAGTTCCATGATTTCTAGAGGATCTGAGAAAAGTTCTAAGAGGTTAAAAAGTTCCAAAAGGAGGGATACATTTTCATCCTGTAAAATAGGGGAAAGCAAGAGAAAGAGTGGGCTCCAGGTGATGGAGTGGAGTGGGTGATAACTAGATGGAGCATGGGTGTAATAATGGATGGATGGAGGAGATTGCAAAGGCTGGGGTTATTTGGGCAACTACAACAATAGTACAGCTTGACACATTTGTCATTCAGCACATTTGTCATTCAAACTCTCCTCCAACCTCTCACAGACCTTCTCTTCAGTTCTTTCCCTTACACCCCTTCATTTCCCACCAATAGATGATCTAAAAAATAGAAGCAGGAGAGGAACCTTTAGCCACTTATTCGTGCTCTGCCATTCAATAAAAATCCTGGCTGATCTTTCACTTCAATGCCACTTTCCTGCATGTCTCTTGATTCCCTTGACATCTTTAATTTCTGACTTGAATTTACTCAGTGACTGAGCCCCCACAGCTCTCTTACATAAACAATTCTGAAGAAGAAATTAATTCTCATATCTGTCCAGAAAACTAAAACCCCCATTTTGAGGCTGTGATCTCTGGTTCTAGACAGCCAATCCTGCATCTTCCTGCCAAGCTGCTTATGAATTCTATACATTTTTGTTGTGGTTACTTATTGTAAACGAGCATTTAGAGTCAGAGTGTTCATTCTTTCCTCATCTGATGAACCTGAATGGGGTGCTAGTCTGTGGGACACAGCCTGACCTCACCAACCTGTTTTGAGTATCAGCCTGACCTCAACATACGGTTGGGACATGTTGGGCTTGGGATGGGTAACATAGCTCCAAAAGGAATGAAGGTGGACCACACCAAGGTATAGATAAACAGTAGTTTGTGGATGCTGAAGGCTAGAAAAATACAGTAAAATGCAACAATGATAAATTAAGTTGGTCAATGAAGGGAAAATTAGGTGAATTGCCACGTTTTTCCCCCAGTGCAAGGAAGTCTATAAACTATAAGGCATGGGTTTAAGGCGAAAGGGGATAGATTGAAAAGGGCATCATTTTCATACAGAGGGTGGTGTGCATATGAAATAAGCTGCCAGAGAAAGGCAACACAATGGCATAGTGGTAGAGCTGTGCCTTACAGCGCCAGGGACCCGGGTTCGATCTTGACTGCAGGTGCTGTCTGTACAGAGTTTGTACGTTCTCCCTGTAACTGCATGGCTTTTTTTCAGGTGCTCCGGTTTCCTCCCACACTGCAAAGTCGGGCAGCACGGTGGCGCAGCAGTAGAGTTGCTGCCTTACAATGCTTACAGCGCCAGAGACCTGGGTTCTGTACGGAGTTTGTACATTCTCCCCGTGACCGCATGGGTTTTCTCCGAGATCTTCGGTTTCCTCCCACACTCCAAAGACGCACAGGTTTGTAGGTTAATTGGCTTGGTATAAATGTAAATTGTCCCTAGTGTGTGTCGGATAGTGTTAATATGCGGGGATCGCTGGTCAGTGCGAAAACAAAATCGTTCAGATTTGTAGGTTAATTGGCTTAGGTAAAAATTCTAAAATTCTAAATTGTCCCCAGTGTGCAGGATAGTGTTAGTGAACGGAGTGATCATTGGTTGGTGTGGACTCGGTGGGCCGAAGGACCTGTTTCCGTGCTCTAAAGTCTAATGTCTAAAAGGAAGTGATTGAGCAGGTAGAGTTACAACATTTAAAAGAACCTAGGTACATGGATAGGAAGGATTTGGAGGGATATGGCACAGGCACATGGGACCAGCTTGGTTAGACAATTTATTCAGCCGAAGGGCCAGTTTTCATGCTGTGCAGTATTGGTGTTGGAAATTCTCATCAACTCCCCCCAGATTGTACCACTCACCTACACACTATGGGTAATTTGCAGCGATCTATTAACCTACCAAGCTGCACATGTACAAGGAGAATGTACAAGTTCCACATTGACACGTGGGAGGTGGGATTGAATTTGGTCAGTGGAGCTGTGAGGCAGCATCTCTACTAGCGGTGCAACTGTGTCAAGTCAAGTCGGGTTTATTGTCATTTGCACAAGTAGAGTGAGGTACAGATACGATGAAAATCTTGCTTGCAGCAGCATCACAGGCACGTACACTCTGACAATGCATAAAAACATAAAATATACAGGGATTACATACAAAGTCTGCAAGAAGGTAAACAGAAAAGACTGCAAAATAAAACGACATTAGTGCAACACCGCAGTATTAGAAAATAAACCAAGTCCATCGTACTCCAAGAGGCCATCCATAGTAGAGAGACTGTGCCATTCCATTAGAAGTAGAAAGAAATGGTGTACACATTTTTATTGAAATAGAGTGGCTTTGGCAGTTGATATCAAAAAGAATTTCAATCTAAATTGAAGAATATTCCAAAGCATTTTTATTGATATTAAATTAGATTTCTAAATCATTTGTGTTAATAATGGGTAATTAAATGGTGAAGTAAAGCTTGATGTTATCTTTGTTTTTATTTACTAGTATTTACATTTTGCTTACTGGATGCAGTTTAGCTTTTCAGATAGAGGACGGAGCTGTTCCCATGACATCAGGGAGTCCTGAACTTTTTTCTATCTCATTTTGAAGGGATCTATTTTTGTGCAACTCTGTCTTCTCTAATTACAGGCATTGAATTTGTTTTTATAAATAATTCTTTCTTCTACCCATGCCAAGTCCCTGCCTCATCCACCCCACCAAATTAAATGCGTAGGCAATTGTTAATAAGGCTTCAGTGGAGTACCAAGTGAGTAGTATAGTTGCAAGACTAATTGTCGTGATAAGATTTCAACAAGAGATCTGTTTGTTTATTGCAATGCATGAAAGGTTATATCATTTCAAGTAAAGCAAGGGATTGTGGCAGAGTATATCTCATCTAACTAACAAATTAGTCATTTTTAATATGAAATACGGTACACTGCCGAGCATATACTCTTTACCTCTATTGTGTTTCTCTATTTAAAAATCAATGCAATAACATAAACTTTCATACTTTTTTGAAGACATGCCCAAACATGGTATGAAAGTTTATGTTATTGCATTGCTTTTTAAAAATGTCGCAGTGTAGTTAGACAAAAATGCTGGAGAAACTCAACGGGTGAGGCGGCATCTATGGAGCGAAGGAAATAGGCAACATTTCGGGTCGAAACCCTTCTTCAGACGCAGTGTAGTCACTATTTTTTAATTTATTGAAGCCACTATAAGGAAAAGTCTATTTCTACCATCAGTTAATTTGGTTACCACTGACGCAAACAAAACCTCAAAACGTGAATTATATTTTCTTTGTTACATTTATCTATGATTATTAAACACAAGCTTCATAAATTGGTGCATCATTTGCCCTGAGCATCAGGCTGTTGGCTCAAACATTTGAGACAATGTTCAGGTAATATTTACCATCCATGGCAAAAAAACAAACATTTTCCTTAAGGTTCCAGCATCTGCAGTTTCTTCAGTCTTCATATCACCTAACTTCCTTGAGGTTAGAAGGTTGCAAGATGTTGACCAAAATGATGAAGGTGGATGAAACAGGAAGGCAAACGGCCTGGAGTGTACAGATACTAGACTAGTATTGATGGATTTATAACCTCAAAATGGATGAACATAATGACAAAATTGTTATAGTAATGGGAGTGTATTGTAATATTGTGACACTGACAGTGACAGAGTCTGATTCTCTAAACCTCTTGTATTATCAAAAATCTTGATATCATACTTGTTGACTGTAGACTATTGACTGAAACAATGTGTAAATGTCATTTACTTTCTGTAGGAGCATTTTGACATTGAGGATCATTTTGTGGAACAAACTACTTCAAATGGAAATGTAATATAAACTACCTGAACGTCTAGCATTTCTGATTGACAAATGGTTTAGTTCTTTAGAGGATTTCCAATGACAAGGTCAGCATTTTTATATCTAACATGACTTTTCTCATATTAGCTGCATATTTCAGAAACTCAGTTTGCAAAGGTAATTAAGGTTTAATTTTATGAGATTTTCAAACATTTCCTGTCCTGTTCAGTAAAAAAAAATCTGTTCTGCCAAAAACAGTAGTACTTGCAACATTTCTAAATGTTTAATGTTTCTCTCGTGTACCTTAATGTTTACATTTTTTCTTTTTATTTTCCAACAATCTTTGGGGTGGCACAGTGCCGTAGCTGGCGGAGCTGCTGCCTCACAGCGGCGGAGATGCAGGTTTGATTCTGACTTCAGGTGTTGTCCATGTGGAGTTTGCCTGATCTCCCTGAGACTGCCTGAGTTTACTCTGTGTGCTCCGGTTTCCTCCCAGATCCCTAAGCTTTGCGCGTTTACAGGTTAATTGACCTCTGTAAATTGCCCCCAGTGTGTACGGAGTGGATGTGAAGAGCTTGTTTCCATGCTGTATCTTACAAATAAGTCCATCAATTAAGCTTTCTTCGTCTGTTTGAAACTGGGGTCACTTTGTAAACATTCGGAGCAAGAGTAAATTATATTGATTTCTGAAATCATGGGCTTTCTTAAACTTTAGGAACAAAATCCAGAAACACAAGGGATTACAAAGTTGGCTTTTTATTGCCAGTCATCTCAATTTAGCTGTACACGGTTGCTGATTACACTCTCAGATCAGAGGGAGCAGTCAGGGGAGTGTATTGTGGCCATCTAAGGACACAAAGTAATACCAATATAAGTAGCTGATGTCCGTTAAAACCCATCTCTTTCACTTGCCAGATAGGCACAAAATGCTGGAGTAACTCAGCGGGTGAGGCAGCATCTCTGGAGAGAAGGAATGGGTGACATTTCAGGTCGAGCCATTCTGAAGAACGGTCTCAACCCGAAACGTCACCCATTCCTTCTCTCCAGAGATGTTGCCTATCCCGCTGAGTTAGTCCAGCATTTTGTGTCTATCTTTGATTTAAACCAGCATCTGCAGTTCTTTTCTACACTCTTTCACTTGCCAGTTCACCTTTGTGGATAGTTAGATGTTTATGTCAGATTATAAACTTTTTCACCTGTATGTGTGGCAGCTCTTCTTCTCTAAAGAACATCAGTTTATCAGTTATCATTTTAATGACCTCATGAATCCAATTTTTTCCACACATTTTTAAAAACTGAATTCAAATACTCGAATTCTTATGTTCAAATTTATGATCACATTCATTGGAGAATTAGTCCAGCCTTCTGGATTATCATTCTCGTAAAATGAACTCTGTGCACTGGTAGCTTACTTGAACATGGAAGATCTGGAGAGTCATCCATCCATTTCCCTCCACAGACGCTGCCTGACCTGCTGAGATGGGTTCCGACCCGAAACGTCACCCATCCTTTATCTCCAGAGATGCTGCCTGACCTGATGAGTTACTCCAGCTCTTTGTATCTACCTTTGAGTTACTTTGAATTTGTTTGCTGTCAAGAACTGGAGAGTGTTGCTTTGGTTGATCTGAACTACACTGCCATTGAATCTCGTATGGTATTTGTTAACCACAGTGTCCACAAGTAAATGCATGATTGTGTTAAATGTTAAATAAATAGTTATTGAAGGTTATCAAAGTATACTGTCAGGCAATGTGTAGTAGGTAATGTTCTGTATAGAAACCAGTTCGTTGAACTATAATGTGATTAATAAAAATGTTGGCACACAGTTTTACAATTGAATCTGCATCATTTGAACTGAGTGCATTACACTGGCTACATTGCACTGCACGACACAACAAATAGCAGAGAGCAGGAACAGCAGACATTCTCATTATATGACACACTGCCGCTATCAGTTTTGAGGGTCACAAAGAGGGAAGGAACTGTAAATATGTGATGATGGATTCAAGGGACTTTGATTTGGATATGTTCCTTGAAGGTTTGAATAAGGATATTTGAAGTTACCTGCATGGGGGAAGCGATGGAATGTGTGATGCAGTGTGTGATGATTCGGGTGTCATTGCTCGCATGTGATGATCCGGACACTATTCAAGCACCATACTGTGCTGTAACAGAATGATTATGTTAGCCACCACCTGGTAGGGATTGTCAATAAATACACTGGTTGCAGCAAATCCTTACTGTCCCTTGAAAGATAAGGTAAAATGGCACTCTGTAGAAACATTCAATGTACAACAGGAATAATATTAGTGCTCTCAGCAGCTGACAGACATGTAAAGCTGATTTTGCATCATTCCACCAAAAGGAGTTGTCAGAGGTGAAGAATACCACGTCTCAATAATATCCAAAAGCAAAATACATCTCTTTGCTCATTTCTGATGCAAGATCTTCACCTCAAAATATTAACTCTCCCTCTTTGTTCCTGTGATTTCCAGCATTATTATATCAATAATTTTATCCTTCTTTCCAAGTTTGGACAAGAGTATGGGAAAAATGAGCAAATGCCTCTCATCTTAACAAGTTAATATAGAGGGTGTGCGCTATACGTTACATTTACTTGCCCCATCCCGCATCCCCAACCCTGCTCCTGAGCCCAACTCGTCACCTATCCATGTTCTACGGAGATGTTGACTGACCTGCTGAGTTACTCCAGTACTTTGTGTCTTTCTTTGTATATCAGCATCTGTTATTTTATGTCTAGAAATCAGTCTGAAGAAGAGTTCCAACCCCAAAGGTTGCCCATCCATGTTTCCCCTGAGATGCTGCCCGACTTGCTGAGTTATTCCCGCACTCTGTCGTTTTATTCTGCTCGTAAAAAAGTTGCCCAACAGAAGGCTGAATCCAGCCAAAACCCAAACACATGATGTGCATATAGCATGATATAACATGATAACACATATGTGCATTTCTATTTCATTCCTATTTGTAGTGCTTTCTATAAATTGTATTTTCCTCTATTACAATTGTGACCATATTTAAAATTGTGTTAATGGTAAAGTACTGTAATTATGAAAGGACGTATATAAATGTATGTTGTTCCTGCTGTGGATCTTACTAATTTTACTTGTGGATTCCCTATTGCATCTAAACTTATATATTCCATACTGTCCTACTTCAAATAATGACTATAATTCAAAATCTTTCAATGGCGATAAAACTTTTTGGAATATTCAGAGACTAAAGAATGGACTTTGCAAATGCAAGTCTATTTACCATAATTTCCCATTATTTTTCAGTGGTCTTTTCCACTTGTTTTTCTTTTGGATCGTCATATGAAACCGAATTCCATAATTCCTCTGCTCTTCCCACCTTTTCTCTTATATAATAATTACTTCTTTTCACCAAGAAGTAGGTTGATTGTAAAGTCAGCTATGAAAGGCACTGTCACCTGCAAATTAGCTTCTTCTTAAATAGTCCCTTGGTTTGTTTCTGCTGCAGTTCTGAGGAGTGAAAGATGTCTGAGTAATAACTTTTAATGTGACAAGTCAAAAATAGAAGAATTTATCACTGAGAAAATGATTTATAATACTGTCATCCAACTTTAACATTAAATAAAAGAAAGGCAGATAATAGTTTAATATTTTATTGAAGCTTTTAACTCTTATTTGCAGTATTTATAAAAGTAGCATACAGATTTCAAAGCAATTGGCTATAGCTAAAGGCAAATACTTAATTTGTACTGAGCAGTTGTGAAGATTTGTTTTGTAATACAATATGATGCATATTGAGCATAGATTCTTTATTTTCAAATATCACATCATTTACATGATTGAACTTTTGTATTTATGTTATTTTCACCAGATATTAGCTCAGTGACTTGCCAATGAATTGAAATCCTGAAATTGTAAATGGGGCATTGGAAATATTCAAAGGAATAAGCAGAGGCTGGGAATGCATTGTAGCTTTAAGAGATAAGGACAAGTACGGCTAGACTACAATGCATCAATCCCATAAAAATAGCAGGAACACATTGAATATTGAGTAACAGGCAATCACTGGAGTGATCAAAAGTGCAGTTCCATGATTAAGACGCTATGATTGAAATTTCCTGAATATTTGATATGATTGATAGAGGAGTGATATTGTTCATTAGTTCTTGGGTTACCACACGAGTAGAACTAGATGGAGAGAACCACAAAGCAGGGTTTTAGTGATCATATTAATGATGTCATATCAGTGGTAAGATGGTGATGAGAAGTAGGGACATGCTGACATGGATATGGATTGCGTTGTTTGTTTAGGATGGCAGTTTAATTGGATGCTTCCATCAGCCTATTCTATTAATTTTAGGTATGTTAGGAAGGATCAAATTACCCTGTGTTAGGAAGGATCAAATCCTGTTGGCCATATTATGAACTAAGTGCATTGAACCGAGTGCAAACTTGATACTAAGCAGCTGTCAACATCGTAAACAGCTAGCTACTCCCTATATTTCTGGCATTAAGGAAGTACCCAAAAGGGGCTATGTATGTGATATAAAGCTTTGAGGCATATATAAATAGCAATGAATGTGGGATTCAAGATATATCAAAAGATATACAAAGCATCAGTTCACATATCCGTGCACTGCTTATTTAGCTGAAGTCTAACCCAAGAAGGCCAAGGATAAAAGTTGTGTTAGAATGAACTTAATAGTATCTGACGCAGTTTACCAATAAGTCAAGTTCCTGCATGCAACCAAAACACTTTTCACACCTTCATGGTGTATTTTTAAAACGGTTGTAAGCATACCTTTTTTGAACATATCCAGAATTTGAAGTGGTAGAAATTATAAGGTGCAATTAGACCATGCCAGGTTTAGTTCTTTGCACTTTTGCTCTTCTTTCAAAATATCATAAGAACTATTCTTATTGGAATGACAATGGTTGAGATTTTAATATGACCATTGTAATGGGGTTGAGAGGGAGACTAGATCGGCCATGATTGAATGGCAGAGTAGATTTCATGTGCTCAATGACCTAATTCTTCTCCTATGTTTTATGATCATGTGGTCTAAGCCCTTGTCACAAATATTATGATAAATGTCAGAGTTTAAAATATAACAGCCCACAAATGAAACACTCTTCCCTCCATTAACCAAGTCACAGCCAGATAGAAAAGCACATCTATGTATTGTCAAGCATTTAGAAAATGCAGTTTCCATTCCTCCAAACTCAGCTCCTTCTGCCGGCCCCGCTCACCTCTGGCAGTGCTCTCCGTCTGAAAACCTCTCTCCTGCCGCTCGCCGGCCTCACTCATGTCAGCCGCTTCCCGCAAATCCTTAAATTCCGACAGCCGAGTAACCTCAATTGGTCCCTTGATCGCGCTGTCGGCTTCCAAGACACATGTAAATTTTCGTGCCTTATTTTTGGGTAAGAAATAGCGTCTTCATTACCGGGAAATACGGTATTTAAAAATATATAGCACCAAGAAAAAAGCTGGAGAAAAGCTGGAGAAACATCATTTGTACATGAACTCCATTCTTCTCTCTTTGTTTCTTAAGATACTCTTAAGATAATGGCAATCCATGTTTGAAAAACCCGCCAAGAAACTTGCGCTGTATGCGGCTGCGCATGTGCAGTACTGCAAAGGCAGAATTTCAGCTGCCTTCAGTCCCCTGGAAATTGACGGCTTGAAGCAGCGTCGATGGCACGTCAGCTGCACAGACCTTCATGTGTTACATGCACTGCAGATGAAAGGCACGGAGAATTATGCCTATCTAAGAGATCGATCTCTTAGGTAGGCATTATTCCCCCATGCCTTTACTATTTATATTTAATAATTACCATTTTATAATTTTAGTCAGGATAGGCAGTGCCTACCTTGCCTACCCTGACGGCACGTGCCTGATATATATATATACTAGACAAAGTGCAGACCCGTTGGGTCTGGACACCGAACGTGCGTTTGTGGGGGGGGGGGGGAATGTGGCGTCACACTAACCCCCGTTGGGTCTGTTCCTCCAAAGCACGGTTGCGGGGTGGGAATCTGGCACCCACAAACACACACACTCATCACACCCCTTGATATTATATTAATTTTTTAATTGGCTTCTTTTATCCCATCTCCACCCTATCCACTGACGAATAGCCCTCACCTCTCAGTTGCGTCTAGAGGGGGCAGAGAGAGAAAATTTAATGTTAGAAAAAAAAAATTGAAGAGTAGGAGGAGGAGGGTGGAGAGGAAGGGGGGAGAGGAAG
>CM075984.1:15308311-15328637 GCA_038087875.1 Malacoraja senta | reverse complement strand
TTCCTTCGATCCATAGATGCTGCTGTACCCGATGAGATTCTCCAGTTTTTTTTTGTGTACCTTCGATTTTCCTGCATTTGCAGTTCCTTCTTAAAGACAGAGAGACTGTTGGCGGGCTGTTTCCCCAACGCGCGTTTGCGGGGTGGGAGGGGGGCTGCGGCATCACACTCACACTAACCACCCCCCAAACACATGCGGGGGGTGAGGGAGACTGGGTGGGGAGAGAAGAGGGGAGAGGGAGACGGGGTGGGGAGAGAAGAGAAGAGGGGGAGGGAGGGGAGAGGGGGAGGAGGAAAGGGGAGAGATTGGTGAGGGAGAAGAGAGCAGGGTGGGGGAGAGGGAGGGGGAGGAGAGTGGGGAGTGGGAGGAGAGTGGGGAGGGCAGGAAGGGGGAGAGGGGGGAGGGGATGTTAGAGGTGGAGAGAGGGGATGAGGGGAAGGGGAGAGGAGTAGGGGGAAGAGAGGGAGAGAGGGAGGGGGGAGGGAGAGAGGTGGGGAGGGGGAGGGGAAGAGTGGGGAGTGAGGGGCAGAGGGGTAGCAGGGAGTGGTGCAAGAGAGAGGGGAAGGGGGTGGGGGGGAGATGGGGGTGAAGAGGGGTGGTGGAGGGGGAACAGAGGGGGTGGGAGGGGAGGGAGGGGGAGAGGAGAGAGGGGGAAGAGTGGGGAGGGAGAGTGGAAGTAGGAGGGGTAGGGATAGTCCATCTGTTCCCCATTCCCTATCACCCCCAATCCTCTTTCTCTATTCCCACACACGTGACGACGCCCTTCGACACAGGCTGCGGGGGTGGGGGGGAGGGGCTGGGGCTGGTGCTGCTGCAAAGGCATATGTAAATGGATCCATTCCGATTGGACATCTGTGAGCATTGGGCATTGTGACATCACAAGACAGAACCTTCACTAACATTCTATGGCTGAGATTGTTTTTTTTAACATTTTGAAATTTCGGGGGTGGGGGGGGGGGCGGAGAAGTATTTTATTAAAAACGTGTACATAAACACGACGAAATTTAATCAGGAGCGGCTATTCGTAAAGAAAAACAAAATCTCTACCGAAATGTAAAAAAATCTCGGCATTTCCGCGTGCAGTGCAGTATCAAAGGGTCTGGCTGGCACAAGTCAAGCAGGCGGACAGACGGCGGACGGACGGCGGACGGACGGCAGCCACAGAGTTTTAATATATTACTAGTCCAAGTGCAGACCCGTTGGGTCTGGACACCGAACGTGCGTTTGCGGGGGGGGGGGGGGGGGGGGGGGCTGTGGCGTCACACTAACCACCCCCTTTCCTCCAAAGCACGGAATCCGGCACCCACAAACACACACACTCATCACACCCCTTGATATTATCTTAATTTTTTAATTTGCTTCTTTTATCCCATCTCCACCCTATCCACTGACGAATAGCCCTCACCTCTCAGGTGCGTCTAGAGGGGGGGGGGCAGAGAGAGAAAATGTAATGTTAGAAAACAAATTTTGAAGAGGAGGAGGGTGGAGAGGAAGGGGGGAGAGGAAGGTTGGGAGAGAGGAGGGGGAGAGAGGAGAGGGGTGGAGAGAGGAAGGAGAGGATGGGGGAGAGAGGTGAAGGGGGTGGGGGTTGTAGCGGGCATGCATGAGTCGAGTCGCGGGCTGTGAAGAGAGAAGGGCAGAGAAAGAGAGAGAGAGAGAGAGAGAGAGGGGAGAGACAGAGAGTGGTACACAAAAAAAAGCTGGAGAAACACAGCGGGTGCAGCAGCATCTATGGAGCGAAGGAAATAGGCAACATTTTGAGCCGAAGCCCATCCTCAGTCGGGTTTTCTCCCGAAACGTTGCCTATTTCCTTCGATCCATAGATGCTGCTGCACCCGCTGAGGTTATACAGATTTTTTTTGAGTACCTTCGATTTTCCAGTATCTGCAGTTCCGTCTTAAAGACAGAGAGACTGTTGGCGGGCTGTTTTCCCAACGCGCGTTTGCGGGAGGGGGGGGGCTGCGGCATCACACTCACACTAACCACCCCACAAACACAGGCGGGGGGAGGGGGGGAGAGGAAGACGGGGTGGGGAGAGAAGAGGGGAGAGGGAAACGGGGTGGGGAGAGAAGAGGAGAGGGGAGGGAGGGGAGAGGGGGAGGAGGAAAGGGGAGAGATTGGTGAGGGAGAAGAGAGCAGGGTGGGGGAGAGGGAGGGGGAGGAGAGTGGGGAGTGGGAGGAGAGCGGGGAGGGCAGGAAGGGGGGAGAGGGGGGGAGGGGATGTTAGAGGTGGAGAGAGGGTATGAGGGGAAGGGGAGAGGAGTAGGGGAAGAGAGGGAGAGAGGGAGGGGGGAGGGAGAGAGGTGGGGGAGGGAGAGGGGAAGAGTGGGGAGTGAGGGGCAGAGGGGTAGCGGGGAGTGGTGCAAGAGAGAGGGGAAGGGGGTGGGGGGGAGATGGGGGTGAAGAGGGGTGGTGGAGGGGCAAGAGAGGGGGTGGGAGGGGAGGGAGGGGGAGAGGAGAGAGGGGGAAGAGTGGGGAGGGAGAGTGTAAGGGGGAGGGGTAGGGACAGTCCATCTGTTCCCCATTCCCTATCATCCCCAATCCTCTTTCTCTATTCCCACACACGTGACGATGCCCTTCGACACAGGCCGCGGGGGTGGGGGGGAGGGGCTAGGGCTGGGGCTGCTGCAAAGGCATATGTAAATGGATCCATTCCGATTGGACATGTGTGAGCATCGGGCATTGTGACATCACACAACGGAACCTTCACTAACATTCTATGGCTGAGAGCTGTTTTTATAACATTTTGAAATGTTGGGTGGGGGGGGCGGGGAGAAGTATTTTATTTTAAAAAGTGTACATAAACACGACGAAATTTAATCAGGAGTGGCTATTCGTAAAGAAAAATGAAATCTCTTTTGAAATGGAAAAAAATCTAGCGGCGTTTCTGCGTGCGGTGTGGGCGTAGGGCGGTATCAAAGGGGCTGGGTGGCACAAGTCAGGCGGACGGACGGCATCCGGACGGATGGCAGCCACAGAGTTTTAATATATATATATATATATATATATATATATATATATATATATATATATATATATGGTGAGTATGTGTATATATACACACTGAGCTTTACTCTCTCGTTTGTCATAGCATACTATGTTTGCATATTCTGTTGTGCTGCAGCAAGTAAGAATTTCATTGTTCTATCTGGGACATACGACAATAAAACACTCTTGACTCTCTCTCTCTTGACTCTTGTAAATGTACTCTTAATGTTAGAGATGTTTGCCACTTAATGTAAATGACAGAAAATTGCCTTACATTTTTCAAAGTACAGTGATTACATGAATTACTTTAAAATTGCGGTGTATTCGAGTAATGGCAATGCTAAAACAATGGTATCCAGTGGAAATATTTAAACAGTTGTAGATGTGGCTGTGGTACAACCATCATGTGCACCTACTTTTACAACAGACAGCTTTATAAACACACATATATATCTATTTTGTGGCAAAAACAGAAAGTAAATCATTCATAATAACTAAAATCACTGGTTTCTTTTGCTTTTTGTCTTACCATTTCATAAAAAGAATGAATACATAAACAATCTGAGGATATTTGTGCTGGTTTATTTATTGTCATGTGTATAAGATACTGTGAAAAGATGAATACTGGAATTCTCAATGACTTTGTCTATTACTTAAATCTTATTTATTGATAAATGCAATGTATCCTTTCTAGATACCCACCTTGTCACAGTTATCCAGGTGTTCAGTAATTGAAATTCTGAATTTATGTCTAAAAGACTCAAGTTTGAGCACTGGTTCTGATATGTCCTGTATTCCAAGATGCACGAGTAAATCCCTTCCACCATATATATCAGAGGGGAGGGAGTAAGATTATTCTGGGGAATTAAGATAATTCCTCCACAACTTACCCCTGGCAAGAGTGAGAACCAAACCAAATCCAAAACCTAAAACTAAATTCAAATAATATTATTTTGAGCAATATTTCAAATACATCAACTGTTCTAGATGCAAAATGCTGGAGTAACTTAGTGGGACAGCATCTCTGGATAGAAGGAATGGGTGACATTTCGGGCCTAGACCCTTCTTCAGACTGAAAGTCATAGGAAGTCAAGGGGAAACTCGTTCCCCTTTCCCGTGACTTTCAGACTGACGAAGGGTCTCGACCCGAAACATCACCCATTCCTCTCCAGAGATGCTGCCTGTCCCGCTGAGTTACTCCAGCATTTTGTGTCTATCTTCGGTTTAAACCAGCATCTGCAGTTCCTTCCTACACATAAACTGATCTTTTGGTTTTATTTATCAGTCACTGAAACTGGCAACATGCATGCCCAGTGGAATAGTGTGTATTTCAGTACATGGCCGCCTCTGGTAAGTGCTACTATTAATTTACTCTCAGCATTTTTGACAGGTTGCTACAATGGCACTTTCGAGAAAAATAGTTTTGATTTCATTTTGTCTGGGAAACTAAATTTGTAGTTTTTTATATGTTTCCATTTCTCCACAAAATTATGCGGGGTGTTTAGTTAGAATGCATGAATGATAGGATTGATGGAATATTCCCCTCCACATAATTATGCAAACACCTGATTTCATCTCTTCAGTGTCTGCCTTAGCTGGCTTTCTGGTGGGATCATTGAGTTCATCATAAAGGGCACATTTCAATCATTTCTTCCTGCCTGGGGATGTTGACGGCACCCGTGACAAATTTACTGTAGAACTGCTTATCCTTGTCAGTAATGTCAATACCTTGGACCTCCGAGAAATTAGTAATGTCGCCAACATCCTTACAGTACACAGTGCTGGGTTCTGGCACAAAAGGAGGCTCGATAAGTCCAGCTTCTAATCGTTGGAAGTTGATGGATTTGAAGAAAGGTTGTTTTCTAGGGTCATCCGTTTCTTCCCGAAAGTGAGAAAAAGAAATGGGACTAAGTGTATGACATAAAATTAACCCAAGTTTTTAGCCAGTGTTTTTCATTGTAAGCTCATGTTGTCAGATTCAGGAAGGAATTAAGAAGTAATACCACCCAATGGTCTGCTTTTAATCGTAATCGTAATCATAATTTTATTAGCCATGTTTAGCAACATACAAAGAATTTGATTTGCCATACAGTCATACCAAAAATAGCAACAAGACGCACAACTACATAATATTTAGCATAAACACCCACCACAGCGGCTCCATCACATTCCCCATTGTGATACAAGGCAATAAAGTCTTATCTTCTTTCCTCCTTTTCCCCTGTGGTCAGGGCAGTCGAACCACCCGCAGTCGGGGCGATCGAAGCTCCCACAGCCAGCGATCGAAGCTCCGTAACCAGGGACTGCGAGTTCCACAATGTTAAATCTGCAGACTCCCGAGGTCAATCCCTGACAAAGGGACCGCCAGCTCCGCGATGTTGGTGCTCCCGAGGTCGATCCCCAGCAAGAGGCCGCCAGCCTCATGATGTTAGGCCGCAGTGCGGACGGAGGTACGATATGGAAAAATGTTGCATCTCCTTCGGGTAAAAATATATTAATAGTTTTCCCCCCACTCCCCACATACAGTGCCCTCCTTAATGTTTGGGACAAAGACCCATCATTTATTTATTTGCCTCTGTGCTCTGCAATTTGAGATTTGTAATAGAAAATATCACATGTGGTTAAAGTGCACATTGTCAAATTTTAATAAAGACCATTTTTATACATTTTGGTTTCACCATGTAGAAATTACAGCAGTGTTTATACATGGTCCCCCCATTTCAGGGCACCATAATGTTTGGGACACAGCAATGTCATGTAAATGAAAGTAGTCATGTTTAGTATTTTGTTGCATATCCTTTACATGCAATGACTGCTTGAAGTCTGCGATTCATGGACATCACCAGTTGCTGGGAGTCTTCTCAGGTGATGCTCTGCCAGGTCTGGATTGCAGCCATCTTTAGCATATGCTTGTTTTGCGGGCTAGTCCTCTTCAGTTTTCTCTTCCACATATAAAACACATGCTCAATTGGGTTCAGACCAGGTGATTGACTTGGCCGCTCAAGAATTGACCATTTTTTAGCTTTGAATAACTTTAGCAGTATGTTTGGGATCATTGTCTTGCTGTAGAATGAAGTCGGCCAATGAGTTTTGAGGGATTTGTTTGAACTTGAGCAGATAGGATGTGTCTATACGCTTCAGAATTCATTATGCTACTACCATCAGCAGTTGTATCATCAATGAAGATAAGTGAGCCAGTACCTTCAGCAGCCATACATGCCCAGGCCATAACACCCCCACAACCATGTTTCACAGATGAGGTGGTATGCTTTGGATCTTGGGCAGTTCCTTCTCTCCTCCATACTTTGCTCTTGCCATCACTCTAATATGTTCATCTTCGTCTCATCTTCCACAAGACATTTTCCCAGAACTGTGGTTGCTCTTTTAAATACTTCTTGGCAAACTGTTACCCGGCCATCCTATTTTTGCAGCTAACCAGTGCTTTGCATCTTGCAGTGTAGCCTCTGTATTTCTGTTCATGAAGTCTTCTGCAGACAGTGATCATTGACCAATCTACACCTGACTCCTGAAGAGTGTTCTGATCTGTCGGACAGGTGTTTGGGGATTTTTCTTTATTATAGAGAGAATTCTTCTGTCATCAGCTGTGGAGGTCTTCCTTGGCCTGCCAGTCCCTTTGCGATTAGTAAGCTCACCAGTGCTCGCTTCCTTCTTAATGATGTTCCAAACAGTTGATTTGGCTGAGATTTGGCTGATGTCTCTAACAGTTTTATTCTTGTTTCTCAGTCTCATAATGGCTTCTTTGACTTTCATTGACACAACTTTGGTCCTCGTGTTGATAAACAGCAATAAAAGTTTCCAAAGTGATGGAAAGATTGGAGGAAAGACTAGGTGCTGAGAGCTCTCTTATAGCTGCATTAAGGAGGCAATTAAACACACCTGAGCAATTACAAACGCCTGTGAAGCCATGTGACCCAAACATTATGGTCCCTGAAATGGGGGGACTATGTATAAACACTGCTGTAATTTCTACATGGTGAAACCAAAATGTACAAAAATACCCGTCAATAAATTCTGACAATGTGCACTTTAACCACATGTGACTTTTTTCTATTACAAATCTCAAATTGTGCATTGCAGAGGCAAATAAATAAATGATGGGTCTTTGTCCCAAACATTATGGAGGACACTGTAATATAAAACTAAAGGTACACTAAAACATACATTTAACAACAAACTAAAAATAACATGGAAGGAAAAAGACGAGACAGACCATTGGCGAGGCCATCGTTCAGCGCCGCCTTTTATCAAGAAGCATTCACTTCTCTTTATCACTGTAAAGGAAGAGATTGCCGATTTGACTGAGGAACAAAAATGTTACAGCCAGGAATGATTTTTTAAATCACCAAATCAATAAATTAGTCCAAAATAGCAAAAGAAACAATGTGCAGTACAAAACACTTGAACACAATGCAGCACAGCTAGAGTGCTGTCAGCATACCCAGTGTAGGAGACTAATTAATTATTTAAAATATTGGACAAATGTTCTATGAAACATACATGGAAACCTATTGTCACTGTTTTTAATTATGTAACAGTCCCTGTGGAAGAAAACAATTATGCATTTCATTTTGCAATTCAATTAATCTACCTTATCTGAAGGCGATTGTACGTGACTTGTGCGAGTAAGGGTTTTCACAAGGGGCCATATAACGGCGTATAATCGAAGCGCAGTCTCTATATTTTAGATAATTCAATATATTATAAATTAGGCACAATGACAGGATGAGAAGAAGGGTTAGAGCATTTTCAAAAATGAATAGCTTGCTCTGAACACAAAATAACTAAGCGGGTGTGGCAGCATATCTGGAGGACATGGATAGGGGATGTTTTGGGACAGGACCCTTCTTCAGATTGATTGCAGTAGGAGGAACAAAGCTGGAAAAGAGGTGGGGACGGGAGAAAGCTTGGCAAGTAATAAGTGGATACAACTGTGGGGGCTTTCTGATTGGCAGGGTGGATAAAGGCGAGGGATGAAAAGGAGAGAAAAAAGTGACAAAAGGAGACTAAAGAGACAAAATGGTGAGAATGAGACAAAGGAGTGTCAGATACTGGGGTGGCACAGTGGGCGCAACGGTAGAGTTGCTGCCTTTCAGCGCCAGTGATCCAGGTTCAATCCAGACCACAGGTGCTGTCTGCACAGAGTTTGTACGTTCTCCCTGTGACCGCATGGAATTTCTCCAGGTGCTCCAGTTTCCTTCCACACTCGAAAGATGTACAGGTTTATAGGTTAATTGGCTTTGGCATAATTGTGAAAATTGTCCCTAGTGTGTGTTACAGTGTTAGTGTACGGGCTGGTTGCTGGTTGGTGCCGACTCGGTGGGCCTTTGGGGCCTGTTTACACTCTGTATTTCTAAAGTCCAAAGTCTAAAATAATAAGGAGAGAAGAGGAGAGAAACGTAAAGCCAGAGGCAGGGATACAGGTGGAAGGGGAGGACAGGGTAAGGGGAAGGGGGTGAGATGGTGGAAGAAATGGGTGTCTACAGGGTGAGGGAGTGGTCATAGGAAAGAGAGGATAGGAGGGAGTCAAGGGGGGGGGGGGGGGTTAAGGGTGATGTTACCTAAAATTGGTGAATTCAATGTTATATTGAATAATATTTATTATACTATTTCAGAAAGTTAACAGTCTATCACATTGTTATGGATCTGGAGTAACATGTAAAGTTAACTTGTATAAGGACATCACATTTCCTTCTTTGAAGGACATTCTTGGAAATCATGTAGTAAAAATGAATTCCTGATTAACAAAAACAAACACAATGTGCTGGAGTATCACAGCGGGTCAGAATATGGACAGGTTAAGAAGAAGTGTCCCGAGCAAAAAGTCACCTATCCATGTTCTCCAGAGATGGTGCCTGACCCTCCAGAATGTTGTGTCCTTTTTTGGTGGAAATCATGTTGTTTTACAACAAATCACTAGTATCATGCTTACAATTACTGGTACCAGCAATTAAATTTCAGATTATGGAATTCCCAAGTACTTATTTGAACTGCTATCATCAATTTGGGTTCCTGGATGTGTAATCCACAATTTATATACTGTCTGTCTGTTGCTGACCCAAGCACCAAATTTGAAGATGAGAAAGGCACAACCTGCAAAATCCTCCTCATAAACATCTAGAGGTATCATAAGATCACCTAATTAAGCCATTTGGTCCATCAAGTCTACTCCGCCATTCAATCGTGGCTGATCTATCTCTCCCTTCTAACCCCATTTTCCTTCCTTCTCCCCATAACCTCTGTCACCCTTACTAATCAAGAATCTATCTACCTCTGCCTTAAATATATCCACTGACGGCCTCCACAGCCATATGCCTATATTTTCATCACAATCCCTGGGTATATCCGTTTACTATTGAGCGATCAGATCTACCAAGGATGGCAATCCACTGGTGAGACCCCATGGCATCAGGTCCAACGTATAGGAAAAGCAAGTTGATAAAGTAACGATCAACAGAGAGTCGTGATGACACTTTGTTTTACGGACTGGAGGAAAGTCATAGCAGCATTCCCCAGGAATCGCTGTTAGAATCATTGCTTTAGTTTACCTATATCAATAATATAGGCCAGGGGTGCAAACCCCAAATTCTAAATTGATGAAGACATAGAACTTTGCAGTATTCTGAACTGCGGACAGCTAGAGTGTAGTGGGATCGGAACAGGCTTATGGAATGGTGAAATGCACGACATGTGGAATTTAATGCAGAGATATATGAGATGATACAATTTGATAGGAAGAATGAGCAAAGGCAATCTACAGTTCCAAAAGTGGTGCAGGAGCAGAGGGACCTGGGGGGGGGGAGCATGCACAATGGTTAAAAATGGCATGTCTAGCTGAGAAAGTGGTCACTAAAACACACAGAACTTTGGCCTTTCTCAATGAATGTGTAGAGTAGAAAACCAGGCAAGTCATGCTAAATAGTAAGATTAAACGAGAACTTACCTAAGTTTGAAGTTTGATCTTTATTTTATGAGGAGTTACGTTGGTGATTACGTGAAGAACCCCGCCAGTGCGCCTGTGCGTCAATCTTCGAAGCAGCGGTGTGAAATCACAAAAAACAACAAGCGAAGTAATATAGTATCATAATAAAATGAGTAATACAAGAACTTCCATCTGACCTTTATGATAGAGGGTTGGGTCGTGGTGGGCACGTAATCACCAACGTAACTCCTCATAAAATAAAGATCAAACTTCAAACTTAGGTAAGTTCTCGTTTAATCTTACTATTTTACTTCGGAGTCACGTGAGTGACTACGTGAAGATTTTAAAACTTTGTGATTTCATGTCGCAGACAAATCCCGGCTTCTCACTGCATTGATTGACTCGGAACGAGAATATTCAATAATGCATTAATAATAACATTTGTACCACAAATGCAGTAATTCCTTTATTTGAATAAAATAATTAATAGTATCCCCTTTAACCCAGGGAAAATTAAGCAGAACTTAATATAGTATCTGCAAACAGCCCCGTATTGGCAATAGCCCGATGGTAAAAGTGTTGAAACATCAACTTATTAGATCACCCGGCGGCTGTGAGAATATGATCGACGGGACTTCCTTCGCCCTGGTCGTCAATGTTGCTGCTAAACTGAATGGAATGTAAAACCATCAATGTTCACACGTGCAGCAACTAAAACTTGTTTTTAACCATCTTAAAATAGTCTAAACTGACTCTATCTTGTATGTTTTTTCGTGAATGATAAACAATCTTGTTTTCATATTTCATAAGATCTTTGTAGCCTCAATTTTTTGCAATAAATATGTCTTAACATATAGACATGGATCCATAGAATATGTTAATAAAACAATCTTGAATCCTGTCACACCTGATCCTACTTCATTTGAGTAGTTCATAAAATGTAAAACATAACATAATCCTGAGGTACTTCTGTGTATCTGTAACTTTGTAATGTTACAAGTGCCATAAACATGACTACCTTCATGCTGAACTTGGCCAAATCAGAATCGTACCAAGACTCCTTTGATGAAGTAGCTTAAAACAATTCTATATTCCAGATTCCCTCCTAGGTTTAGAAGGTCTGGAATTAAAATTCCTTTCATTAATCTGGAAATAAAAGAACGAGACTCAACAGGATTTCTTTCCAACCTCATCAAATAAAAACGAGGAATAATATACTTCTGTGTGAATAAATCGCACTATACCTCAACCCATTAAATAGAGGTCAATCCAAGATATTTGAGACATGTGCCGTACAACATTCCATATTCTTTTATACACAGAAATTTTTTCCCCTCATTCTTTACATAATGGGCAAGCAGTATTTACAGTCACAACTCAGATTCACAAATGTACTGCTTTTGAGTACTCTTCCGCCAGACTGCTGTAAGCATGTCCACAGCATGCCCAGACAATCCTCTTTTTTAAAACCTGCATCCATACAGGCATATGACGGATGTTACTCTCCAATTATCGAATACACCAGTAACTTCCTTCTTTTGGGAACATTTATCAGAAACTGTGTCATAAATTCCAATATCAAAGGGAACCATGGCTGCGTAGACCCGTCTGGTACCACGAATACCCCAAAGGCAGCATACTGCTTCGTTTTAAGCAGACACCGATTTATGAGACAGGATGAAGAAAAATGCATATAACAACATACCATCCTAATATAGCGAGAAACATCCATCGCTACTGTCTCCCGATGTAGTCCCATAACACATATCTCTGTAACTGGTGATTGAGTCTGGATGGAAACAAGTCATATCTGGCTTCCCAAATCTGACTATTATATCATTAAAAAATCTTAAGGTTAAACATCCATTCTTTGTTATCATGGAAATTCCACCCATACAATTAATACATGCCATTGCTGTAGTGTTGTTAATTTGAAACTGAACATGCAGATTAGTTGTATTTAACAACAAGCTTGTAGCTCATAAGCCTTCCAATAGACTTTAAAACGTTAATTCTCCATGTCTGTAAAATAATACTTCTTCCATATTCCATCTGTCCACAGATGGATACCTTTTCAGTGGCACCAATCCTAGTACACTGATATCAGTCTGTTAAGACCATGGAAGGCTGTTCAATCCGTATCTTGCTTGAACTACTGAAGACATGTTAAATCCACTACTGCAATCAGAAGCAGCATTTGTTGTTTAATTGCATGGCCTATCAAAAAATGGCCATCATGCATCTTAGTGTTTTTTCTTTTTGCAGTCTGCAGCTGCTGGTAGTCCAATGGCCCATATTGTATTGCTGGAAATAACACTAATTCTCCTAACAAGCTGGCCACCTGTCTTACTTGAAGATTGTTGCTTTTCCAACTGCTTAATACAACCATCAATTAGCTTTACCCTTTACCCTGGGTAAATTACTACCTTTTCAATTGAATCAAATAATCAATTGTTGTAAGTATCGTTAACTTAATTTATCTCTGGATGAATTAAACCCAACTTTCAAAAGTGGTTTGAATAATTTGAGAGAGATAACTCACGAATTCTCTGTTCGTCCTAATTAGGACATCATCCAGTTAAGCCATCCACATCTGTCCTTGGACTCTAATTAGCCGCAAAATTGGTTTTACCAATTTAGTGAATTTCTAGGGACTGAAGTTAACCCGTTAGACAGAACTTTGAATTGCCATAATTGTTCCTTTAGATAATTTTATCTTATAAATGAACAAACATTAAGTAATATACATCTTTCAGATCTATTAGTGCCATAAAACATCTTTTTTGAAATAAATTGTTTGCCAGTCTCAAAGTCTCTATTTTGAAGTGTCTATACTTCACAAAATTTTAAAGACTTGTCAGATCTAAAATACTCCTCACCTTTTTAGGTTGAGAAATTTTAAACACAATTTGGTGGTTTTGATAAACCGACCTTTCAATTACTTGTTTATAAACAAGTTTTCAATTCAGCTTGATCCTCCATCAATTATTTTTATGTGAAATTGGAGTGTTCTGCTTGGAACATGCTGGATGGCAAATCAGTATTTGAATCGAATCAATTAGAAACCTTTCTATAATACTCAGAATAATAACTGAAGTAATTTGCTTCCAATATTTGGCTGTTTTTGCCTTAATATGTTCCCATAAGAACCAGGTCCACCTACCTCCTTTGTCATCTGAGTGACCTGTGGTCCCTGGCTCCTGGCAGGCAAAACCCACGCTTTTTCGTTTTCCTGCTGCAGGACATCAACTGCGTACCTGCTTCAATGGTTGATTTGATCCTGATGTCGGTCTAGGATTTTGTATGATGTCTGAAAGGATACGTCCTCTTTGCAGACTTGACGACCATTGATGTTGTGATCAACTTTGCTGTTTTTGCCTCATTATCCAACTCTTTCCCACGATTCATGAGGTTTTTTCTCTGAAGAATAAGTTGAATGACTGCACATTGCTGGGCTTTACAGAGTTGCTGCAACTTTGGGTTGATGGTGGACCGAATGGCATACTTCCTGAAACAATTCATCTTGAAGTGGGCGCTACATAGCAACCTTAGTGCCACTTGATGCATCTCCATCCATGGCCTCCATCCATCGTTTTGCAAATTGCAGTTGTTCATCAACCCAGCAGCTTCAATATTCTCTGCAGTTTACTTTCCTTAGGCTTACATGCCTTCGCCCATCTGACCCCTTATCTTGGTTCACTGCTAGTACTTTCAGCAATACGCAGTTCCTTGGGATCTCGTGCTTTTTTGTCATTTTCCTCCATCGTAAGCTACTAGAGCTGATGGCAGACACAATAGTTGATCACAGAGACCACGTCCTTTCCAGTGGCTCTCCTGACTCTGACGGGGCAGCGAATCGTACTACCAGGAGTAAAACATCTGGCAGCTGCCGTCTTCGCTTGTATCGGCCTCACCGTCAGACTCAGGGTCAGAACTCTCACAGAGCAGCAAATCGTACTGCCAGGAATAGCCCATCTGGCAGCTGCCGTCTTCGCTTGTTTTGGAAACTCTGCTGACCCTGTGCACACGCCTCATCAATGAGGGTGGTATCAAGCAGCCCTTTACTAGGTGCTGCTGACCTGGCTTCTGGAGCCTGGTTCTGACATCACTCCTCCTGGAGTATGTTTTGTTGGAGCAACCTGTGTACAGGTTATCCATTTGGAATATCCACTCAGAAAGCCTTGGAGGTGAATACCAAACTGACTCTTGCTCCATGGCCCTGACTTGTATGTTGCCTAGCACCCAACTGACGCTGGCTCCGTTCTTTTCTTTAATGCACAAGTCCACAGTTCGCCCCGCTCCCAGCCTGCGACTGTTGTAGGGTATGAGGCAGTCCTTTACCGACCGCATTCCCGCAGCTTTTTATTGGCTTTGCCTTGCCCCACTGGTGCTGACTAAATTCACTTCAGCCCCAATATCCCCAGTCGCTATGCTGTCTGCTGGCGACTGTACCGTGGTCAGAGGCGGCTGGTCGCCGACCGCAATCTCGCGACTTTCTACCGGCTGAGTCGCTCGCCTCCTCCCCTTGCCCGTTTTTTCCATGGCGCCTGTGGAAAAAATCCCCACAGACCCACAGCAAACGGACACGGAAATACTTCCAAAAAAGTTTATACTTACCTTGTAGTTTAAAAACTACAATTCCACGAGAGGAGCTCTGCTCCTCGCGTCCGTTTGCGCCAATGCGTCTGACGTAATGACGCACAGGCGCACTGGCGGGGTTCTTCATGTAGTCACTCACGTGACTCCGTAGTAAAATCTTTATTAAACAACGGTTCAACATCATCCGGAGTATTGAGTCAATTATATTCACCACATTATTGGAAGGATCTGAAGGCTTCAGGGAGGCCAGAAATGATTTGTGAGAATGGTCTCTGTGAAGAGGGGATTCATAGTGGAATCTGAAAAAGAGTCCCAACCCAAAATGTCACCTGTCCATTCCATCTACAGATGCTGCCTGACCCATTGAGCTCCTCCAGCACTTATTTTTTTTTTTTGCTTAATGAATCTGGGACTGTTTCCCTTGGCAAAGAAAAGGCTGAGAGGACATTTGATAGACGTGTACAAAATAATAAAGGGGTCTTAATAATAATAAAGAGTTGCGAGCAGGAGTTTATTCTCTTGGGTGGAGTGGCGTTCACATGTATAAAATAAAGTGGAAGAGAATTAAAGGTGACACGAGGAACAAGCTTTTTCTCCCGTGGTTAGAATCTAGAATGCTTTGGCTGTGGAGGTGATGCTAGTTCTATTATGGCCTGAAAGAGATGAGATGATAAAAATATAGTGGAGAGAAATTTGTAAGGCCAGGGAAAGTTGCTCTTGTAGAGAACCAATGCAGATATGATGGGATGAATGACTTCCTTCTGCGCTGCCACATTTCTATGCTTCTCTGGATGGTGATGGACAATCAAACCAGCAAAAATAATAGAATCCATTAGCTTTTCTCTCCTCAATGTCGCCAGAGTCGGGGATGTATTGTAAAGGGTAAAATGAAGAGTTTAAAAGAATCCCCAGCTAGAATTGGGTGGATTCACTATTCAAGATAAAGCAGACAATACTGTCAAGGCCTTGGGCTCCCACCAACATTTCAGCTGTGGTACTGAACATACATAATGTTTAAGACTAGCTGTATCTCTGGTTAAAAAAGGCACAAAGTGCTGGAGTGACTCACGCTGCATCTCTAGAGAATATTTCTGCAGAGCTTTATATCACTGAACCTTTTTGTTTATAATATTGTTCACAGAGTATTACTGTATGTTTACGTATTCTGTTGTGCTGCTGCAAGTAAGAATTTCATTGTTCTGTCTGGGACATATGACAATAAAATACTTGACCCTTGACTGAAGATGTTTGACACCATCCAGGAGCTTACTTGACGGGCAACCCCTCCAGCACCTTAAATAAGTGCATTCAGAAAGTATTCAGACCCCTTCACTTTTTCCACATTTTGTTACGTTACAGCCTTATTCTAAAATGGATTCAATTCATTTTTTTAAATCATCAATCTACACACAATACCCCATGATAAAAAAAGCAAAAACTGTTTTTTTTTGCAAAGTAATTAAAAAGAAATAACTGAAATAACACATTTACATAAGTATTCAGACCCTTTACTCAGTACTTTGTTGAGGCACCTTTGGCAGCGATTACAGCCACAAGTCTTCTTGGGTATGACGCTACAAGCTTGGCACACCTGTATTTGGATAATTTCTCCCATTCTTCCTCCCAAGCTCTGTCAGGTTGGATGGGGAGCGTCGATGCACAGCTATTTACAGATCCCTCCAGAGATGTTCGATCGGGTTCAAGCCTGGGCTCTGGCTGGGCCACTTAAGGATATTCACAGACTTGTCATGAAGCCACTCCTGTGTTATCTTGGCTGTGTGCTTAGGGTTGTTGTCCGTTGGAAGGTGAACCTCCGCCCAAGTATGAGGTCCAAAACGCTCCGGAGCAGGTTTTCATCAAGGATTTCTCTGTACTTTGCTACTTTCATCTTTCCCTCAATCTTGACTGGTCTCCCAGTTCCTGCCGCTGAAAAACATCCCCACAGCATGATGCTGCCACCACCATGCTTCACCGTAGGTATGGTATTGGCCAGTTGATGAGCGGTGTCTGGTTTCCTCCAGACGTGAGGCTTGGTATTCAGGCCAAAGAGTTCAATCTTGGTTTCATCAGACCAGAGAATCTTTGTTTCTCATGCCTTTTGGCAAACTCCAAGTGGGCTGGCATGTGCCTTTTACTGAGGAGTGGCTTCCGTCTGGCCGCTCTACCATAAAGGCCTGATTGGTGGAGTGCTGCAGATGTCCTTCTGGAAGGTTCTGCCATCTCCACAGAGGAACTCTGGAGCTCTGTCAGAGTGACCATCGGGTTCTTAGTCACCTCCCTGACTAAGGCCCTTCTCCCCCGATTGCTCAGTTTGGCCGGGCGGCCAGCTCTATGAACAGTCCTGGTGGTTCCAAAGTTCTTCCATTTAAGAATGACGGAGGCCGCTGTGCTCTTCGGGACCTGCAATGCTGCAGAAATTGTTTTATTCCCTTCCCCAGATCTGTGTCTCGACACGATCCTGTCTCAGAGGTCTACGGGCAACTCCTTTGTCTTCATGGCTTGGTTTTTGCTCTGACATGCACTGTCAACTGTGGGACCTAATATAGAGAGGTGTGTGCCTTTCCAAATCATGTACAATCAATTTAATTTATCAGTTCAGTTCAGTTTTATTTGTCATATGTAGGTTAACACAGGGTCAACGGTACAATGAAATGTGTTTGACAAGACACGGGTCACCTCAGCTGGTGGACTCCAATCAAGTTGTAGAGACATTTTAAGGATAATCAATGGAAACAGGATGAACCTAAGCTCAATTTTGAGTGTCATAGCAAAGGGTCTGAATACTTATCTAAGTGTGATATTTCAGTTATTTCTTTTTAATTACTTTGTAAAAATTTCTAAACACCTGTTTTCACTCCTTCATTCTGGGGTATTGTGTGTGGATTGATGATAAAAAAAAAGAATTTAATCCATTTTAAAATAAGGCCATAATGTAACAAAATGTGGAAAAAGTGATGGGGGCTGAATGCACTGTATGCTTTCTGTCTGCCACCCGCTCACCATGGCTACTGTGTGTACCACCTACAAAATACACTGCTGTTATTCACTGCAGCTTCTCTGACAGCACGTCCCTTAATCCATGATCTGCACCAGCAAGCAGGACGAGGGTAGATGGGAACACCAATGCCATAATGTTTCTCTCAAATCACATCCTATCCTGGCTTAGTGTATCAGTGTTCTTTCATCATCACTGTGTGTAAATCATAGAACTCCCTTCTCAACAGCACTGTAAGAATACCTTTACCAGCAGAATGACAGCACAACAGCAGTTCAAGAAGGCAGCTCCCCACCTCTATCATCTCTGGATCAGTTAATGAAGGTCATAAGATCATAAGTGATAGGAGTAGAATTAGGCCATTCGGCCCATCAAGTCTATTCCACCATTCAATCATGGCTGATCAATCTCTCCCTCCTAACCCATTGTACCGCCTTCTCCCCATACCTCTGACACCTGTACTAATTAAAAATCTATCTATCTCTGCCTTAAAAATATCCACTGACTTTGCCTCTTCAGCTTTCTGTGGCAAAGAATTCCACAGATTCACCACCCTCCGACTAAAGAAATTTCTCCTCATCTCCTTCCAAAAAGAACGTCCTTTAATTCTGAGGCTATGACCTCTAGTCCTAGACTCTCACACTAGTGGAAACATCCTCTCCATATGTACTCTATCCAAGTCTTTCACGATTCTGTATGTTTCAATGAGGTCCTCCCTCATTCTTCTAATTTCCAGCGAGGGCAATAAATATTGGCAATTCCAGTATCAGATACATTCCCTAAAATAGATAAATATATAAAATAGTTTAAATTAATATGGAACAGGATCAATCGATTGAATAGTCTACATATTTCTTTGGGCCTTAGCACTCATTCCATCTTAGCTGCGGCAGATGGGGAGAGTTTATTGAGATCCAGATGCAGATCTTCGTATGAACAATCAATCTGTACCCATTTTCTAATATCAGGCAGGGATAACAAAGGATAATCGTATGGAAAAACAAGTGATGATACCACAAATAATTAAAAATAATTTGTTTATAAAATTAGAAGTTAATTGATCCACAACCCCTATCGATCGAGTTAAATTCCTGAATTTATTGTATCCACTTCATAATTAAATATTTTGAAATTATTGGATTTAAGTATTCTTTCAGATGTTAAAAAGACAGCTTCTCCCAAACACCAGCTTTCACATTGTGTATTGGGTCAGCTATTCTGGCAAATGAAATATATTTTCCAATAACAATCTATCATATCATATCATCTATCATATTAATAATATTGCAACACAATGGAAAGTGAAATGTCTCGTAGAACCTGACAATGTGTTTCAAGACCCTTACCTGCAGCCCAAGCGTTCTTCTGTGTTTCTCGCCAAAAGCAGTCGACAGATATCCTTTGACTCTTCTGGGAAGTTAGGGTACTCGTAATTCTCTTCATCTTCCATTGTGCTCCTTTTCACTTCATCTTTAGTGGCCTTCTCCTTATAATCCTTGAAAGGAGTTTGTCCTGCAATCATCTCATAAACACTGCATCCTAGAGCAAACCAGTCCACAGAGAATGTGTACTTTACATGTTTCTAAATCTCTAGAGCCATATCCATTAGTTCCAGCCTGAAGTAATAAAATAAAACAAAAGACATTTTAAGTACATAAATAAATGCAAAAACATCTTTGCACTAAACTAATTACAATTTATTTGTGGTATATTCTTGACTGAATTGCTTATCAACCAATAACTGGGTAATCTACAGTGCCCTCCATAATGTTTGGGACAATGACCCATCATTTATTTATTTGCCTCTGTACTCCACAATTTGAAATATGTAATATAAAAAAATCACGTGATTAAAGTGCACATTGTCAGATTTTATTAAAGCCATTTTTACACATTTTGGTTGCATAAAAATGGCCTTTATTAAAATCTGACAATGTGCACTTTAACCACATGTGATTTTATTCTATTACAAATCTCAAATTGTGGAGTACAGAGGCAAATAAATAAAATTATGGGTCTTTGTCCCAAACTTTATGGAGGGCACTGTATGTGTATTGGAACATTTTTAAGTTATGGTGTAATTATTGTCAGGCTGTGATTACAATGCAATAAAAAGAAAAAGGTACAGAATGTGTCACTTAATGGATTAAGGCTGAAGGAGTTTGAAAATGTGAGATAATTCATAATAGGAGTGCAATTTTCACACTGGAAGAATAAACATGAGTCATTGGTATACAGTAAGTAGCTGAAACGAAAATTAGCCTACATTTAAAAAAAATTGCTGTTATTACCTGGTAAAACAAAATGGACTAGCTGCAATATTCAAAGGCAATTATGTTTCACTTTTGAACAAAATATTTTATAGTCTGCAGAATTTTTACTTTTGCTACTATTGGTTTTCCATTGTGTTTGATTTTATTCAGCTTACATTTATTCCCCTTCTCTAACTTGACTGTCATTTTCTCCATTGATCCTTTTCCTATGGCAGTTTATGCCTCATATGTCTATGGTCTTTCCCAAATGACCCTCCCTTCTATAAAGCATCCGATTTATGACCCTATTACAACATTTGTACCGTTATAGCCTTGTTGGTTATTATGGTTCCTGAGACAGATGTTCGTCCCCTGCTTGTATTGAATGTGTTCTAATTTTGGAAGTACAACCCTCAAATACTACTGGATCATGTGTCTGCAGGCAAGTGACACAAGAGAAATTTCTACTCCCAGGTTTTCAGTTAGAACAACTTTGATAATCTCTTAAAATTTTGTCCAATGACTTACAAATGAACATTACACATATGAATG
>CM075984.1:15131219-15308111 GCA_038087875.1 Malacoraja senta | reverse complement strand
TTTGGGGAAATAGGAAGCACTGGGTCTCTCCAGCGGTCCTGAGTCTCCCGTTAGAGGAGGGCGGTCAGTCCTTGGTATGCGTGCGTACCCAGGTGGGCGGCTCTCCGTCTCAGGACTCTGCGGAGGTATATGTATGTTGAGAACCCCCCCAGATGGCACGCTCTGGCCACGTACTTTTTTCGTCGGGGTCGTTGCCTAAGGGGGGTCTCGCGGCTCCCGGTGGCGGGCATCAGTTGACCCGCCCTAAGGGGTTTGCCTGTTTTCTACCGGGATGTGCTAAGAGTGAGGAATTTGGCTGTTTTCAGCCAGCGTGTTGCTCCGCGAGGGGAGGGGGATGTTGCGGCTGCGGGAGTGGCCGGTCCTCACCCAGTCATGGCGGGTGTCGAGGAGAGGCGCGCGCCTACAGTGGTTCTGACTGAGCTTTCACCCGCTCCGTCAGATCTGCTCATCTGGCCCTGGCTCAGAGAAATTTATCGGGCACCGGCTCCACACAACCTGAGCCGCCTTTCTGAGATGACCAGCATGCCATTTCGTGATGCGAAGAGACGCACACTGTACAGAATGTTCCTGCACATTCTGCACCTCCTTGACTTCGTTTCCCGTCCTGACACACCATGGCAGACGGTGTTACCACCTGAAGGCGGGGGAGGTCCCCAGTGGGGTCCTTCTATAAGGAAGTTGTCCCCCTTTACATTGGGGACCTGGGGTGGAGACTGTTGCACAGAGCAGTGGTTTGTAATAAACTTTTGAGTAGGTTCACGGCTCGTCCGCCGCATGTATTTTCTGCGGCGAGGAAGAGACCGTGTTCCACATGTACATGGAGTGTGAGAGGCTACTGCCCCTGTACCAATATCTGAATGGGTTGTTCCTCAAGTACTGGTTGCATTTTAGTCCCACGATTCTAGTGTTTGGACACAAGGCAGGGTGTGGTGAGAGCCAAGTGGGGGGGTGGGACCTCCCTGTCGGTTTGCTCCTGGGCCTGGCCAAGATGGCCATTCGCGGGTCCAGGCAGCGGGCGGTCGATGGTGAGGCTAGAGTCGGCTGCCTGCCCCTCTTCCGGGCGTACGTCCGTGCACGGGTGTCCCTGGAGAGGGAACACACGGTGTCCACGGGGACTCTGGAGGCCTTCCGTGGGCGCTGGTCACCGCGTGGGGTTGAGAGTATAGTAAATAATGAATGTACTGTTGTACTATAATGTTTTTTTTATATAGTATATTTTTTGATTATGTATTGATGTGTTGTATCATATGATTGTGTCGAATAAAGTTTTTGAAAAAAAAAAAAAAGAGAGATTCATATAGAAAACGTAAAATAAATTGTTTTAAAAATTGTCAGCAATAATTACAATTTAAAACACTGATCGTTATCCTTGTAAATTAAGTATCATAGCCAAAGACAACTGATATAAATTAGCTTACAGGACTGGAGAAGCCTTAGCTTTTTCTGGTGTATTTATTCGGTTAGGGATAGCATTGCAACTTTATGCCTTTGTGTTTTAATGCCAATGCATGCATGAGATTTAAACTCAGGAAGATGTTTACTAATTTATGCAGTTTACTTTGCATCAATGGTATGACAAGTTGCTGCCCTACTTGCCATTTTTCCTGATGCATAATCTTAGCCTCTGGGCATTTTCCACATTAAGATCAATAATATGTTGAGTGAATTCCTCTTTATCTGCTGACATAACAGCATAATGGGATATTTATTAGTGTGCTTGTATCTGGATTTTACCTGATGCCATTATGAGATTTAGAGATTTCTAAAACACAATAATGTTATAGTTGCATTATGTCAACATTGCACTTCCATACCTACTTTATGGTTAATGGCTTTGCCATCCTTAATTCTGACTGCAAGCCCCAAATCTGAGAGTCTGCAGTTTTCCATTGTCATCTTCAGGCTTCATGTCACGGTGCACAATATTCTGAGAATGCAGGTGCAAAATCCCACAGGTAATCTGGGCTGTGTAAAATACTGCACGGTTCATTTCAATTCCTTCTTCTCCAATGTGATAAATGTGAAATTTTAGGTCTCCATTCATCAAGGTCATAACTAAGCAGAGGTGGGTCTTGATTTCATAAGCATAAGATAGATTGACAATAAACAGGCTGCGAACCTTTTCCAGGATTTTCTTTCTCAAGGAGGGCCAAATCCTCTCCCTGTTTCTTTTTTAGTCATTTCTTGTCTAACTGTTTACACGCATACATTTTGCCAGATTTTTTCACTTGTATGGCACACAGCTGAACAAAGAGAAAGTGATATAATTTGTTTAAAATTTCATACAATTCTTTGGCCGAATCAAAAGCGTGAAGCAATAATTAGCAACAAATAATAATATTAATTTGCTATCAGTTTTTCCATCTGATTGAATAAATGTAAATTTTAATAGATGTATACATGAATGTAAATGCATTGAAACAATACCAGGAAGTTTATCATTATATATTTTTCCCAAAACCTAATCTACCACATAATAAAGATCTTACCTCTCCAAATCCTCCTTTGCCTAAAACTCTGTACTGAATAAAATATTTGTCAGTATAGGCTGAAGTTCAAAGGTTTTCCATTGCAAGTACTTGTCAAAAAATAGACTGTTTAGAAAGTCCTGGAAAGGTTGTGCCGTGAGGAACGTTTCAGCTTCTGATTCAGCCAGCGGCAGGAGTTCCTCGGATTCTTTTTCTGCAACAGTTTTACATTTATCGACCAGTTCGTGGCTGAGGAAGGACAGGTAATTTTTCGAATCAGCTTTCAGAAATTTAGTTACAATATTCTGTCGCAGGTCCTCCTTTACCCCATTCTCAGCCAGATAAAAGTTGGAAACTTCATTGATGAAGTCAACAGCAACTTGATATCCTGGGACTGTTGCTGTAAGATGATGGAACAATGCTTTGCCAATTGGTTGTTGTTCACACACTCTCGGTCTCAATATTTAACATCACTGAAACACATTGCGCTTGGCTTGGTACGAACAAACTTTGTCTTTTTCTCATTTCCTTGATATCTCCGTCCACACTTTTCCTGGCCTGCAGGTAAACCGTGTTGGCAATTAGCTTATTGAGTGTTCCCATGCCACACATGATGCTTAATTTTCTAGATCCTCACTTAATATGAAAATATCTGATAGTTTGTCTGCAGTTGTTAACTGTGGACAACTGAGATTTTGTACCCATTAAATACCTCACAGATTTCCCTAAGTACCTTTGGTGTTCTGTGTACGGATTATGATGCCTCAGGGATTCCCGTGTTAAGTAGATTCTATGTTTCATAGTCAGATGTATTTATGAAATGCATTTGATTACATATTTAAATAGGTGGTTAGCTGCATATCTTTTGTGTTCAGCAGCTCATAGCTTGTCACAAGCCTTCTAAAAATATTTCATAAGTATTTGAATGACAATGTGATTTCAAAAAAGATTTAATATACACAAATCAGGATTCATTATTTGCAATGAAACTTAACATCTCAGTAACAAAATTGAAATGACCCATGGTTTCGTTTTTAGAAACTTACACGTGGAAGTATTAATATAGTTACGAAGAAATGATGTAGAAAATTGTTATTTCCCAGTGTTATTTCAGTGGTTGCTAAATCCTTTGGGTCAATTTCTATGGAAGTTACCAATTAAGATTGATAGTAATATCAACATTCGTAAGAGAAGTATCAATTTAAACAAATTCATTTTACTGCAGTTAACTCATGGAATAAATATAAGTAATATGAATGAAACTAGTAGTGTTAGGAAAATATTTTAAATTACTCGTTGAAGAGAAGAAGTAGGCAACCTATTCATCGACCTTCAAGTGTCAGACTGTGTCGAGAGTCTTTATTTCTGTGAGTTTTAAATAACGTTTATGAAGTGCCCAGTTCCTTCAGTACTCTTTAAATGGATTTCTCATCATGATGGAAGTCTATTCCATGCAATGTGAGACCTACGGTATGCATGTCTCATCTGAAGCTGTCAATGTAAAGGGCCTGTCCCACTTGAGCGTCATTTGCGTGTAATTTACGCGACATCATTTACGCGTCGTGACACGCACGTGATGCGCGCATGGTGCGCATTATGCGGGCATGGTGCGTGGTGACATCGGCAGTGACGCACGGTTGCGCGCGGCGCCCCAGGATTTTGGGATGTACAAAATCTTTGCGCGCCATCTGCGTGACGCACAAATGACGGCCAAGTGGGACAGGCCCTTTACTCTCTCTTAAATCCTTCCAGTGACTTGGCCTCCACTGCCCTCTGTGGCAGGGAATTCCACAAATTCACAACTCTGAGTGAAAAAGTTTTTTCTCACCTCAGTCTTAAATGGCTTCCCCTTAATTTTAAAGCCCCTGGTTCTGGACTCGCCCAACATTGCGAACATTTTTCTTGCATCTAGCCTGTCCAGTCCCTTTATAATTTTATATGTTTCTATAAGATCCCCCTCATTCTTCTAAACTCCAGTGAATACAAGCCTAGTCTTTTCAATCTTTCCTCATATTTTCAATCTTTCCTCATATACTTCAGACTGCAAAATAAATACTCTTCTGACAGCTAACAAACCTGCCTTATATGAGCACCAACAATATTTATTGGAGAAACTGTTTGTACAGCAAAGAGACACAAACAACCTTGGAAAAACTCTAATTAAAATCTACTATAGATTAACATCAACTATTGATTAAGAAAAACAGAAAAAGTTAAATACAAAAGAAGTAAAACCAGTTCATAGGCATTTATGGTTCCATATTACTGGCATCACTGCTCTTTATCCAAAGTTCACTGCTACTTTTTCAATGGAATAAATTAATTTATTATTCCATTACAATGACCTCCTTTACATCAGTGAGACCAAGTGTAGACTAGGCGACAGTGTGGTTGAAGATTTGTGCTCTTTTCACCAAGGAGTGGATTTCCTGGTTGCTAACCATTTTAACTCCATTTCCCACTGCAATACCTGCTTTTCTGTCCTGGCCTCCTCCATTGGCAGAGTGGGGCCACATGCAAACTGGAGGAACAACACCTCATAATCCACATGGGTTTCTTACAACCAATGGTATGAACATTGAATTTACCAATTTCAAGTAATACCCCTCCATTCTCCCTCTTTCTTTCCCAAGTTTCCCTCCCCACCCTGCTGTGCTTCCAATTCTCCCACCATCTCTCACCCCACCCTGTCACCCTGCTCTGTTCCCTTCCTTTGTGCACTTACTTCCCATGCCCGAGCCCCCTATTTTCTTTTCCCTCCGTATTTTCCCTTTTCCCCCTGTTTACCCTCTCCTTGTCTCCGTCCAGCTATATCCCTCTCTCTGGCTTTACATTTCACCTCTCCTTATATAACACCCTTTTCTCCTTTTCACCTCTCGCCTTTGTCACTTGTTCCACCCATCTGCCAATCAAGCCCCTCCTCATGTGTATCCACCTATCATGTCAGGCTTTATTCCGACCCATCTATTTTTTCCAACTTTCTCCACCCAACTCAAATCAGTCTTAAGAAGGGTCCTGAACTGAAACATTGCCTGTCCATTTCCTCCAACCTAACCGGCTGAGTTCTTCCAGCACTTTGTGTTTTGCTCGATTAAAGTATGTGCAGTTTCTTGTGTCTCCATTCGTTATTAGTTTACTCTTCATAAGCAAATGATTTTTGAAACACGTGTAATAGTTTTCCGTGGTTTGCAATATTTAAAAATTATTAGTGCGGTCAGACTTATTTCTCAATACATTGAAAGCTTACCCCCTCAACTTCCCTTGTGAAATGTACTCTCACTTTCTCTGTCTAATGCTTTGCAGAGTCCTATGGCTGTGGCAGGCATTCTGCCCTTGGTGCATAGCCAGTGCAGGGCTTGAATGACTGTTTGGGCCTAGCCAAAAGTATCCCGTGATTACACACACTACAATTTGCTCTCCTTTATTCTGTGGAACCACCTTTTCTCTTACTGGCATTTCCTCCTGACATCATGACCAAAATTCTCAAGTGGGGAATTATTGGCACTGAACCATATCCAGTCATTCTATGCATGTGGATGTTACAAGTCTGACTTTTTTTTCTGTATTCCGACAATCAAAGAATATTAAGTCACTCAATTTTTTTTAAAATTCTTCTGCAATCTGCTTTAAACGGATGGCACAGTTAGTAAAGCTACTGCCTCACGTGTTGGACACCAGGGTTCAATTATAAAACCCTGTGTCCAACACTTGAGGCAGTAGCAGTAGCAATTATAAACTTGGGCATTATCTGTGTGGCGTTTGCTCAATCTTGGGTGGTCCGACTTCCTCTGAATGATGTGTGGTTAAATGGACACTGTAAATTGCTTCTAATGTGAAGGGGAGTGCGAGAATCACGGGGGAATTGATGTGAATATGATGAGAATAAAAATGGGATTAATGTGAATGGATGGTCGATGTGAACTCGGTGGGTTAAAGGTCCTTTTTCTAAGCTCTATCTATGATTCTCTAAAAATTTCCTTCCTCCAATGCTCAAAGCAGCTGATCCGAGAGCCATAATTCGGAAAATTGCAAAATTATGTCAGATACCAACCGTTTGCTCTTGAGCTAAACGTTCATTTTTCACATAATATAAACATTTCAGTAAAATTTACTCAAACTTAGTTTTATTTTAGTAACAATTTAAGCATTGAAACTTTAAGCCTTGCTTGTAGCTTAGCAGGAAATTGCTCTCGTTTTTATACTTCCCAATGACAGCAACCCATAGTGGCTCTTAGCTCTTTATCCCAAAGAAACAGTTTGAACACATAAGTGTTTGTGTGTATGTCTGTGTGCACATGTGTGTATATCCATGTGTTTGCCGTACAAACTTGGAATTTGTAATAGGTGAATTTGAAGGGTCGGCGGATAATGACTTTGGGCAATGGAACACCATCTTTCATGCCATGAGAAGTAGAAGCAGGAGTGGTCCATAAGATTGCTGGAGCCTACTCTGTTCCAGATCTAAGAATATTGTTGAATCTGTGCTTCAGGTTTATCTTCCTGTTCTGTCCTAACATCATTGATGCCCAGAAATCTATTAAATGCAATCTTGAATATACTCAATGATTCACCATTCTTAAAAGACCATAGATGCAGGAGTAGGGCATTTGGCCCATGGCTGATCATCCACAATCAGTACCCCATTCCTGCCTTCTCGCCATATCCCCTGACTCCGCTATCTTTCAAAGCTCTATCTAACTCTCTCTTGAAAGCATCCGGAGAATTGGATTCCACTGCCTTCTGAGGCAGAGAATTCCACAGATTCACAACCCGCTTCACCACTAACTTCCATCCGGCACTCAAATACACCTGGATCATTTCCGACACTTTCCTACCATTTCTTGACCTCACTATCTCCATCGCAGGTGATAGACATCTGACCGACATCCACTATAAACCCACTGACTCCCATGGCTATCTAGACTACACTTCTTCCCACCCTGCTTCCTGTAAGGACTCCATCCCCTACTCCCAATTCCTCCGTCTACGCCGCATCTGCTCCCAGGATGAGGTGTTCCACACCAGGGCATCGGAAATGTCCTCATTCTTCAGGGAACGGGGGTTCCCCTCCCCTACTATAGATGAGGCTCTCACCAGGGTCTCTTCAATACCCCGCAACTCTGCTCTCTCTCCCCATCCCCCCACTTGGAACAAGGGCAGAGTCCCCCTAGTCCTCATCTTTCACCCCACTAGCCGACACATACAACAAATAGTCCTCCGTCATTTTCGCCACCTCCAACGTGACCCCACCACTCGCCACATCTTCCCATCTCCCCCCCCCATCTGCTTTCCGCAAAGACCGCTCCCTCCGTAACTCTCTGGTCAATTCTTCCCTTCCCTCACGCACCACCCCCTCCCCAGGTACTTTCCCTTGCAACCGCAAGAGATGCTACACTTGTCGCTTTACCTCCCCCTCGACTCCATTCAAGGACCCAAGCAGTTGTTCCAGGTGCGACAGAGGTTCACCTGCATCTCCTCCAACCTCATCTATTGCATCCGCTGCTCTAGATGTCAGCTGATCTACATCGGTGAGACCAAGCGTAGGCTTGGCGATCGTTTCGCCGAACACCTCCGCTCGGTCCACATTAACCAACCTGATCTCCCGCTGGCTCAGCACTTCAACTCCCCCTCCCATTCCGAATCTGACCTCTCTGACCTGGGCCTCCACCATGGCCAGAGTGAGCACCACCGGAAATTGGAGGAGCAACACCTCATATCCGCTTGGGCAGCCTGCACCCTAGCGGCATAAACATTGAATTCTCCAATTCCGGTAGCCCTTGCTGTCTCCTCCCCTTCTCAGCTCTCCCTCAGCCCTCTGGCTTCTCCTCTTCCTTTCTCCTTTCTCCTTTCTTCTCCCCGCTCCCCCCCCCACCACCCTACATCTGTCTGAAGAAGGGTTTTGGCCCAAAACGTTGCCTATTTCCTTCGCTCCATAGATGCTGCTGCACCCGCTGAGTTTCTCCAGCACTTCTGTCTACCTTGGAGACATGACATGACATGACATTCAAGACATGAAAATTCAAGACATGACATGACAATAGACAATAGGTGCAGGAGTAGGCCATTCGGCACCTTGAGCCAGCAGCACTATTCACTGTGATCATGGCTGATCATCCACATTCAGTACCCCGTTCCTGCCATCTCACCATATCCCCTTATTCTTAAATAAGGGATAGGCCATTTAGAACTGAGATGAGGAAACTTTTTACCCAGAGAGTTGTGAATCTGTGGAATTCCCTGCCTCAGAAGGCAGTGGAGGCCAATTCTCTGGATATTTTCAAGAGAGAGTTAGATAGAGCTCTTAAAGATAGTGGAGTCTGTGAATCAGACCCCTTATTCTTAAATTCAATTAATTCCTAATTGACTCTAGTACAGAATTCTATCATGCCCATCTCAGTAAAAAAAAAAAATCCTTGCATGTCCAGAGGCCAAAGCCAACTTCTGATATCAAGATTCTTCCCTAGTTATAAACCTCTGTGACCAGATAAGACACTTCTCTGCATCTGCCTTGCTAGCTATTTTCTTAATTGTACATGTATCCTTAAAGGGGCTGTCCCACTGCGGCAACCTAATTGGCGAGTTTAGAAGAGTTTGAAAAAGTATCATGTTGAAGACCTCCATCGACTATGTAGAAGACCTCCTTTGACCTCCTTCGACTATGTTGAAGACCAGCTTCGACTAGCTTCGGGAAAATTTAACACCGAATAATGCAGAGTGAAGACGACATCCTTCGATCTCCTTCGACCTCCCTTCGACTATGTTGAAGACTACCTACGACTACCTTCGACTATCTTCGATTACCTTTGACTACCCTCGATTACCTACGAGTAACATGCCGACCTACTTCAACTAAACCGATGAGTAAAAAAAATATCGATTTTTTTTTCCATGGCAACCTTTTTTTACTCACGGGCATTTTTCAGCATGTTGAAAAATACACCGCAACCTAGCTGAGGCCTCGAGTACGTGGGGACTACTCTTGAGCATGAAGGAGAGTTACAAAGACCTCCTAGGACATCGTGTCGACCATGCTGCAAGCATGAGTCGAGGGCAAACTCTTCTAAACTCGCCAATTAGGTCACCGCAGTGGGACCTAATTCTAGTGAATGTTAGTCAATCTTTGCTGTAATATTTTCTTAATCTTATGCTCTAACTAACTGGAGCACATGCATCGTAATCCTTCGGTACAGTAAACCCAACTGTATATTTTTAAGCAAACAAGCAGTAAATTTGTTGTGATGTATAGATTTTAAAAAAACTGCAGAGGCTGAAAATCTGAAATAAGAGCAGGAATTGCTGAAAAGACTGCAGGTCTATCTCCCTCATTGAAGACCCTTGGACTATCTTCAATTGGACTTTACTGGACTTTATCTTGCACTAAATGTTAATCTCTTCATCATGTATCTGTACATTGTGGACAGCTCAATTGTAATCATGGATAATCTTACCGCTGACTGGTTAGCATACAAACTAAAAGCTTTTCACTACAATAAACTAAAACTAAACTAAATTAAGTTCAGGCATATCTGTGGAAAGATCAATTAGATTTATGTTGCAGAGAAGATGAGGAAGGGATGGATAGGACAAAGGGAATATCTCTGACGTGAGGTTGGGGCTGTCATGGGATAAGTTGCAGATAGAGGCCTAATGAGGATCAATAGAAAAATAGGACATAAACAAAAGCTATAAAATGTCAGCAGTAGTAAATCAAGAACACAAAGTAACGTATAATTTATAAAGAGTAGAAACATAGAAACATAGAAACATAGAAAGTAGGTGCGAGAGTAGACCACCATGCCCATCGAGCCCGCACGCCATTCGCTCATGGCTGAACACTAAACAGACACCCTTACCCACAAACAGTAGACACAAGACACAGAACACAAGACACTACCCTCCCCTTTATATCGCTATCACCCCTCTCCACCCCAAGAACCACGTGATCTCCTGGGGGAGGCAAAAAACCGGATAAAAACCCAGGTCCAATTCGGGAAAAAAATCCGGGAAATTCCTCTCCGACCCCAATCCAGGCGATCGACACTTGTCCAGGAGATCACTCAGGTCTTACTATACTAACCATACCTAGGTCCATATCCCTGCCCTCTCCCCGTAGCCCCTTATCCCCTTGGCAGCTAAAAAACCATCTATTTTAGACTTAAATATATTTAATGTTTCTGCTTCCACTGCTCCCTGGGGCAGTGAATTCCATAAATTAACCACCCTCTGGGTGAAGAAGTTCTTCCTCATCTCAGTTTTAAAAGAGCCCCCTCTTATTCTACAACTATGTCCCCTAGTTCTAGTTTCCCCGATCATTGGGAACATCCTCGGTGCATCCACCCGATCAAGGCCCCTCACGATCTTATATGTTTCAATGAGATCGCCTCTCATTCTTCTAAACTCCAAAGAGTAGAGTTCCAGCCTACTTAACCTTTCCTCATATGTCAATCCCCTCATTGCAGGAATTAATCTTGTAAACCTTCGCTGCACTGCCTCCAGGGCCAGTACATCCTTTCTTAAGTATGGACCCCAGAACTGTACACAGTATTCCAAATGTGGTCTCACTAATACTGTGTACAGCTGCAGCAAGACCTCCGTGTTTTTATACTCAATCCCCCTAGCAATAAAGGCCAAAACTCCATTGGCCTTCCTGATTGCTTGCTGCACCTGCATACTAACTTTTAGTGATTCATGTACTACTACCCCTAGATCCCTTTGCGTTGCATTACAACGCAGCTCCACCTCATTTAGAAAATAACTTGCCCTATCATTTTTTTTCCCAAAGTGAATGACTTCACATTTATTAGTATTAAATTTCATCTGCCAAGTTGTTGCCCACTCACCTAGCTTATCTATATCCTTTTGCAGACTCTTCCTATCCTCCTCATCCCCTACTTTTCCTCCCATTTTTGTATCGTCCGCAAATTTTGATATATTACACTTGGTTCCCTCCTCCAAATCATTTATATAAATTGTGAACAACTGGGGTCCCAGCACCGACCCTTGCGGAACCCCGCTAGTTACCGGTTGCCATCCCGAGTATGAACCATTTATCCCCACTCTCTGCTTCCTATTTGTTAGCCAATCCTCTACCCATGCTAATATATTACCCCCAATCCCATAATTTTTTATTTTTAGCAATAGTCTCTTATGTGGCACCTTGTCAAAAGCCTTTTGGAAGTCCAAGTATACCACATCCACCGGTTCCCCTTTATCCACCCGGGTTGTTACTTCCTCAAAGAATTCGAGCAGATTCGTTAAACAGGACTTCCCCTTCACAAAACCATGCTGGTTCTGTCCGATGAAGTCATGTTTATCCAAGTGCCCCGTTAGTGTTTCTTTAATAATTGTCTCTAACATTTTACCCACCACCGATGTTAGACTAACCGGTCTATAGTTACCCGCCTTCTGTTTACTTCCTTTTTTAAATATAGGTGTTACATTGGCCATTTTCCAATCCACTGGGACCGTTCCTGCCTCCAGGGAGTTTTGGAAAATTATCACCAATGCATCCACAATCCCCACCGCTATCTCCCTCAAGACCCTTGGATGTAATCCATCAGGCCCAGGGGATTTATCCTCCTTCAGTCTCATTAATTTCCCTAATACCACCTCCTTGGTGATCTTAATAGTATTTAGCTCCTCCATTCCTACCGCCCCCTGTTTATCCAGCGTTGGAATATTTTTTGTGTCTTCTATGGTGAAGACTGATACAAAATACTCGTTTAATGCCTTTGCCATTTCCATGTTCCCCACCAACAACTCTCCAGTCTCACCCTCCAATGGACCAACGTTCACCTTAGCCACCCTTTTTCTTTTTATATAGCTATACAAACTCTTACTATTAGTTTTTATGTTGTTCGCTAAATTCCTTTCATAGTCTATTTTCCCCGTCTTAATTAATCTCTTAGTTATTTTTTGCTGACCTTTAAATGCTTCCCAATCCTCTACCCTCCCACTATCTCTAGCTACCTTATATGCCCTTGCCTTCAGCCGAATACTATCCTTTATAGTTTTACTGAGCCATGGCTGACTGTTCTTTCCCTTACCCCTTTTTTTCTTCATAGGAATAAATTTTTCTTGAAGGTTATACAGTAGATCCTTAAACGTACACCACTGCTCATGTACCGTCTTATTCTTGAGTCTGCTATCCCAGTCAACTTTGATCAGCTCAGTCCTCATACCTTCATAATCCCCCTTATTTAGACTAAGTACCCTAGCCTGAGTTTCAACCTGCTCCCCTTCTATTTGAATATGGAATTCGACCAAGTTTTTTAACTGCTGTAAAACTAATAAATATTGATAAATGCTCTTAGTGTGCTGATGCAAGATGAAGGAGTGATCATGCAAATATTGCTAATAAATATATTGTTGGTCTTTATTCCAAGAATGAAGATGGACAGAATCTCGTGCCGAGAGTAGGTGAATCGAGGACCAGAGGACATAGGTTCAAGGTGAAGGGGAAAAGATTTAATAGGAATCTGAGGGGTAACATTTTCACACAAAGGGTGGTGGGTGCATGGAACAAGCTGCCAGAGGAGATAGTTGAGGCTGGGACTATCCCAATGTTTAAGAAACAATTAGACAGGTACATGGATAGGACAAGTTTGGAGGGATATGGACCAAGCGCAGGCAAGTGGAACTACTGTAGCTGGGACATGTTGGCCAGTGTGGGGAATTTGGGCCAAAGGGCCTGTTTCCACACTGTATCACTCTATGATTCCATAATGAAGCCCTTCTGGGATTGTACAGGCCTTCAGTTTACTGAATGCAGTTGTGGTCCTCATACCTAATTTAAAATATTTTCATCCTGGAGTCAATGGTTTAAACTAAAATCCATTTAAAATGGAAATGGGTACATATTTTAAAATGACGCAAAGGATAAGACAGCTCTCTCTGAATTGCTTCATGGTGTCACATGCAGAATAGGATGACAATACATTTTCCTCAGCTTCATATTGGGAATGCCAAAGCTGATGTCTTTGGTCCTGATAATATTTTGTCTTCTAAGCAATCAATCTACTGCTCTCCCTGGCATCTGTCTGAGATGAAACAAGACTACTACTCACCATGGTCTAATATTTAACATGTGAATTGAGCTTTGGACCACATATTTATGCCAACACCAAGACTGCACACAGTCATCTGTAACGTTGCTATATTTCAACCTGACTCAGCTCATCTGTTGTTGAAACCCTCATTGGCACCTCTTTAAATCACTAGAACATGACCATTTCATTGGACTCCTGCCCACACTGTCCAACTCTTTGATATATCTGCTGGTCATGTCCTAACTTGCACCAAGTCTGCTTTATTGGCTTCTAGTTAAGCAGCACCTTGATTTTAAATTCTCTTGTTTACAAATCCCTCTGTGCAATTGAGCTTCCCTCTCTCTAATATTTTTTCTGCTCTTCCACTTCTGGCCTCTTGATCATTCTTGAACTGAATTTCTCCACTTGTGACAGCCATGTTTATTAATTACTTAAAATGGCATTTACATTCTCCTCACTGAGGGCCTGTAAATATTATGCTACCCCCCCGCCCCCCATCATTAACCTTAGTGTAACCCCAAAATGCACCAACATCTTTCACAGATTGCTATCGTTACCTAATTTCACTCATTATGTGAATGGCCTCTTATGATATTTCTTTTATTGTGAAAACAGATGTTCACATTCATAGATAACTGAGAGTTTCCTATTTTGATGTGACATCTTCATATTGTTAATTAGCTTTCATAAGACATTACAGTTTTTGTAAATGTGTTGGTCTAAATTTACCAACAAAGATTGAAAAATTAATTCATTAAATAATAGTAATTTATTTTGAATTTATCAGAGTTTTTATTAAACAAAGAATAAACATTTTCTTTAAAGAACATGCACCATATATTACCAGCCTTATGCCCTTGTCCCACTTAGGAAACCTGAACGGGAACCTCTGGTGACTTTGCGCCCCACCCAAGGTTTCCGTGCGGTTCCCGGAGGTTCCCGGAAGTTTTTGTCAGTCTACCTAATGGTCGAAAGTGGTTTCCGCTTCTTCCATGTTCCGGCGATTATTTCAAAAAATTCAAAACCGTCCGCGTCTAAAAATAGGTCGCCGTTTTAAAAATCGGTCATTTTTTAGTCGAAGCCGGTTGCGACGCTAGTTGAAGGTGGTTGCCGGAGGTTGCAGGTAGTGGAAGGTAAGATCTTTTTTTCACCCAGTTTTATTCCGCCAGGGAGGTCTTACCTTCCACTACCTGCAACCTCCGGCAACCACCTTCAACTAGCATCACAACCGGCTTCACCTAAATAATTACCGATTTAAAAAACGGCAACCTACTTTTAGTCGCGGCCGGTTTTGAATTTTTTGAAATAATCGCCGCCGGAACATAGAAGAAGCGGAAACCACTTTCGACCATTAGGGAGACTGACAAAAACCTCCGGGAACCGCATGGAAACCTTGGGTGGGGCGCAAAGTCTCCAGAGGTTTCCGTTCAGGTTTCCTAAGTGGGACAGGGGCATTATGATTTATTTGAAATGATGGTTCAACCAAGACAAACTGTACTTAGTTTCATCTCACAATAACTGCGTTACTGCCCCCTTAGTCTGTCCAATCTTTGCATGAACATTGCTATGTTCAAGAAAAACAATACCATAAGATGCTTATTTATTAGGAAAAAAAACATCGACAATGAAGAGACAGAAAAACTGTCATCAATGCCCAAACTCACAAAGCCTTCATTGTGCACCGGAACTAGCTCTCAACCCTCAGAGAATGTTTTGCTCTGAGGAGTTTATATAAAGAAACTGTCAGAAACAGAGAGCAAGGTGCTTGAGACGAAATTAGGTAATCTTGAAAGGATAATCCCATAAAACCGTACATCCATACCACTGTGTAAGGCATCTTCAATTTGAAGTTACAACTGAAAATTAATTTGCAAATAATATCCTGGTATGATTGTCAAGGAATATCAAATTAGTATGATACATGGGTGTGGTTCTCTCAGGAGAACTTCTCACTACCATGGTGTTGCGTGCATTTGCAATTAATCAGGCTGATGGAATGTATGGGTTGCAAATGAGGTGATTACCATTTGAAATGCAACTGGTGAGCATGTTCAGAAGATGAGCGGTCACTGAATTAAAGGAGTGTGCTTTTGCAAATTTCAGATGGTTGTGTGTAATTTCTCAGGCTTGGTGGTGAGAACTAGTCACACAGATGGTGCTGCCGATTTTTTAATCAAGCTGATTCATCCTGCCCTCTCTCTGGGGACAACATTCATGTGTGTATATATTTATATAATGGTATATGGACACACTGATCTGTTCTGTATTCATGTCTACTATATTCTGTTGTGCTGAAGCAAAGCAAGAATTTCATTGTTCTATCTGGGACACATGACAATAAACTCTCTTGAATCTTGAATCTTGAACATTCTAGGACCATCGTAGTGCTGCACAATTGAAAATGTCATTTTACAGTTGTGATGTCAAATTGAAGCTCCACCTTTAGTTTTAGATTTAGAGATACAGCGCGGAAGTAGGCCCTCCTGCCCACCGAGTCCACGCCAACCAGCAACCACCCGTGCACTAGTTCTATCCTACACACGAAAGGCACTTTATAAAAGTAAATTAACCTACAAACCTGTATGTCTTTGGGATGTGGGAGGAAACTGGAGCACCCGGCCTCTGCCTCTGCTAAATCTGCCAAATCCAGTAACAAAATGTGAATAAAGATCAGTGTAATTAGATATATGAGCAGAATTAGGCCATTTGGCCCATTGAATCTGCTCTGCCATTCGATCGTGTCTAATCTATTTTGTTCTCAGTCTCATTTTCCTGCCTTCTCCCCGTAACCTTTGATGTCCTTACTAAAGAAGAACTTGTCAATCTCCACTTTAAAACACCCAATAACTTGGCCTCCACCACAATCTGTGGAAATGAGTACACAGATTCACCACCCTCTGGCGAAATAAATTCCTCATCATCTCCATTCTGAAGGTACCTCCTTTTATTCTGAGGTTGTGCTAGACTCTTACAACTGGAAACAATCTCTTTGCATCAACACTATCTAGGCCTTCCATTATTCGGTAGGTTTCAATGAGATCTCCCCTCAAAAGCTCCTCATATGTTAACCCGATTATTCTTGGGATCATTTATGTAAATCTCCTCTGGACCCTTCTCCCATATCAACACCCCTGGACTCTGATTCACAGACTCTGCCAAACATGGGCAAGGGTACTGACAGGAGGGTGTGGGTGGTATCGGAGGTAGTCAGCTCCTTCCATTGTTGTTGCTTGTTTTCTGCGTACTCTTTATGGAGAGGTTTTCAGTGCTTGGATGTGCTGCCTCTCCATTTTGGTGATATACAAGTGCTTCGCATGCCGGAGAGGATGTGATACACTTTTTTAAAGAGGGACTTGGAGGATATCATTGATATGCTTCCTCTGTCTTTAATCATTTTGTTCTCTCCCTCTAGCCTTCTGAAGTGGAAGCAGAGTTTGTAACCTTGATATTATTTGATCCCAAGCCAAGCTTCCTATCCCATATAGTTTCTTCCACAGCACTCCCTACTTCAACATCCACAGCAATGTTCATCTTCACCCCCTTCAACTACTGCTGGAACAACTATACCTTCCTTGTCTTTGTATTTCCCTGTGCTATTTATATCTTTACATTCAATGTCCCATTTACCCATCACTCTTATGCTCACTGACCTGCCTTGCCCTCTGAACTGGCAACTATTTCAAATGGTCTCTCTGGCTTCTCTAACTTTTCAATTTTCCCCAAGTTCTTTCCAAAATTGTCATCTGCGACAACCCTGACGTTGTTCTTGTGTTGATGACTGAGTGCTGCCCAGACTTTGAATCTCTCCGCTACTCCACCTCTCTCTCTTTAAGGAGTTCTTTAAAACATGCATGTTTATTTACCTCTGCTGTTATCTCCTGATGCAGAAAACTTTACTTCACGGCTCTCTGGCAAAGTCCTTTGGGATTATTTTTAGTAGGTTAAATTTGCTCTACAATTTCAGATTGTTGTGATCTTTAAGAGGAGTCTGTATCAGAACTCATACTTCTGAGCAGCATTACCACAGTTCATGGGTATTTACAGCACTGAACAAATAAATCTGCAGATGGAATCATCTGGACCTACTAGTTATTACATTAGACAGTCTTCTTCTTATCGAGTCCACACGCAAGGTTAGAAGTTGTTCAGCCAGAGCTGAACACACTTCACGGCATCTGCACACATAGGTGTCTGTCTTGTGCTTCTTGTGCTTCTTGTGCATGGTGGTGGAAAGATTGGTGAAAACAGGTCCGCGACGTGAATGCTCTTTCCTTGACCCCATTAGACAGTTATGCTATACAATCATCCAATTAGATTGATGTCTCAGACAACAGCACATATAAAGACTTAGTTTAGTTTAGAGATACAGTACAGAAACAGGCCCTTCGGCCTACCGAGTCCACCCCGACACACAATCACCTGTTCATTAGTTCTATCCCTCACACTAGGGACAATTTACAGAAGCCAATTAACCTACAAACCAGCACATCTTTGGAATGTGGGAGGAAACCAGAGCACCCGGAGAAAATCCATGCGGTCACAGGGAGAACATGCAAACTTCGTACAGACAGCACCCGTAGTCAGGATCAAACCCGGATCTCTGGTGCTGTAAGGCAGCAACTCTAACGCCACCCCACTTCACTTCATTAAATCTATTGAAATTAGAAGATAAAAATATTTTTCTTTGTCAGGTGCTCAGATGTTTACCTCACCAATTTACTGGGACCAACAGATGATTAAGGCCCTGTCCCACGATGCGAGTTTACCCAAGAGCTCTCCCGAGTTTAAAAAAAAAATCAAACTCGTGGTAAGTATGTAGAATGTATGTAGCGGGTACGTCGGAGCTCGTGGATGTCTCGTAGTGGCTCATAATGCTAATGGCAGGTACTCGGGAAACGCGGTAACTCGTGAAGTTTTTTCAACAGTGTGGAAAATTTCCAAGAGTAAAAAAAACTCGTGATGAAGTACCACGAGTTTAATTTTTTTTAAACTCGGGAGAGCTCTTGGGTAAACGCGCATCGTTGGACAGGGGCTCAAGTCTTTGATGATAGTGCTGGATGATAACCAGAGTAGTTAAAGTGATCAGAAGCACAAAAGATATAAATGTTTACATTTCAAATTGACACAGTAAAAAGACAAATTGTGATAATAAAGTTAATATTCATGAGTGGAAGAATAGAATCGCGTGTGTGTTGTACAGATTATGTGAAACAAGCTACCTATGGTAGGAAGATATTAGAATGCTTCGGACTTGCTGTTCTGTCTAAAATAACATAACATTTCACCCAGAGAGTTGTAAATCTGTGGCTTTCACCCAGAGAGTTGTGAATCTGTGGAATTCTCTGCCTCAGAAGGCAGAGGCCAATTCTCTGGATGCTTTCAAGAGAGAGTTAGATAGAGCTCTTAAAGATAGCAGAGTGAAGGGATATGGGGAGAAGGCAGGAAAGGGGTACTGATTGTAGATGATCAGCCATGATCACAGTGAATGGCGGTGCTGGCTCGAAGGTCCGAATGGCCTACTCCTGCACCTATTGTCTTTTGTCTATTGTCTAATTGTAATACATTTTTTGGAACTTTACACATAAGGTTGCTCATCTGGAACCTACTTTTTAAATGTTCATTCTTTATATTTAGCCCATGAGAGGTTTCAAACTAAATAAAATATTTTAGTTTGAAGAGATGATGTCTGCAGACATGCAAAAAGTGAATCTGGAAAATAACTTGCAAGAAAGTACAAAAGTAATACAACTATCAAAATCTAGAACGGGCAATTTTCCATTTCTGAGCCTCTGTATGAAAATGTCTGGCTGAGTAGAGAAAAAAAGCAATAAAATCTGAAGTTAAGACAATGGGAGAATTTAATGCATATGAAAATAGTAATGAAAAACAAATGACATAAAAAGTATCTCTGGAATCTGAAGGCCTCCACCCAAGTGTATGAAAATAAAAGCAGATGAAAAATATCAAAAGCATTACTTTATCTCATAAATTTTCAAAGGTCTTTAGGTTTTCAAATTGTACCTCCTGATTAGGAAAATGCAAAATTATATTTTATTTAAAAATTGGATAGAAACCACAAAACCATAATTAATCGGTTTAGACCCAGTTGTCGGTAGATTATTGAAATCTGTTATTAGGTGGGTTCTTTTAACATTTTGAACACTGCAATTGATGTACTATTAATAGGTAAAGATACCATTACAGGTCAACAGAGGTTAAGTATGGATCAACCATGGCGCAATTGAATAATGGATCAGACTCAATGGGCTGAATGGTCTTATCTCAGGTGCCCAGTATGCAAAGGTCATGTCAATTGTTCACCATCCACAAATAGAAGAGTTTAATTATCTACAGCAATATATTGGCCCGACCAGAGCTGACATAACTCAGATTACCATCTAGTAAGAAGGGTATGTTTTCCTCAGTTTGGATTATGTTACACGTCATTATAGGTCACATTTTGCAGGTAAGTATTTGGACATTTTCTGCATTAGTACCACTAAGAATGGTTGGAATCTCCAACCAAGGTCATGGTTCAGATACAGGATCCCATCTTGCTGTTGCTTATCAGCGGCTTTCCCCTGAACATTTGCCAACGTTGTACTTGTTGTAGAAAGAAGTAGCAGCAATCTCTTTGCGCTTTTGCTGGAGAATCTCTGCTGAACTGGTCCCAGGTTAGATCTTGTGCAGGACCAGCAATTCCACTTATTTGAGTGGAGAGGAATGGCAGACATTGGAATGAATTGCATTTTGTTAAATATTTTTACTTTCGGAAATGTATTTGTGATAATTTAAACGAGGTCTCAAGATATTTCTTTTATTCGCAAATTAAAAAAAAATGTTTTTGAATGCCAAAGATAAACATTCAAAAACTTTTGAGATGTTTGAAAGGTGGCTAAATTGGAATATATGCTGAGCCATCTATCAGATTTCATCTGTTTCATCAGCAGGACTAGTTTGGCATCTCCTTTCCCCTTTTCCATTCACATGAAGATGTACTGCCACTATGCAAGGAAGGCCTCATCGTCGAAAGAGGATTTTGCACTCATCAATGATGCTGGAAGATGTACACAAGGTAAGTTAAAACTGACATCACCTATTCCTTTTCCCCAGAGATGCTGTCTGACCCGCTGAGTTACTCCAGCTTTTTGTGTCTATCTTCAAGTTAAAACTTTACTTGTGGGTCAGCAGCAGACAGCAATTTACTGCTTGCAAGTTAACCCAATATTTTATCCAGCTTTATAATTTGTAGAACTCTGAAGTTGTCTTGACGTTACATATCAATTATAAGGTGTTGTGAGAAGTACACTGTGGCGTTAATCTTGATGTCATCATTAAATCAAAATAACTGTAGGAGGAAACAGGAGTTGCACAGCTCAACATGCTTTTATTGTGACATTAAACCAGAACAAGATATTTATTGAATTCTTAGTTCTAGAACCTTACAAATATGTTGCAGAATAACAGAAGCTCATGCAGCTAGTTCGTGTAGCAGATAAGTCATTTACACTACCTGCTGACCTGCAGAGACAGATTAGCTGTATAGTTATACCATGTTCTGCGTTAGCACAAAGAAAATTGGAATCCTATTAACAGACACCAGCTGTTTAATATATACTAGACCGTGGGACCTGTTGGGCCCCGTTCCCCCAACGCAATATTTCACCACTGACCCGTTCCCCCAACGCAACCTGTTTGCACCATTCACCCGTTCCCCCAACGCAACCCGACCCCCCAGCGCAATATTCCAATACTCACCCATAGCCCCCAACTGCGCAGGCGCAGCTCATTTGCCCTCACCCCCCAACACTCCCTCCCCCTCCTCTTCACCCTCCTCTCCCTGATCCCCCACTCCTCACCTCTCCCACTCCCCCACTAAACATAATGTTTAAATAACATTTGTCCTCCTCCCTCACTCCCTCCCTCTCCTTACAACAATGTAACCAATCTCTCATTGCACTGGTTGGAACACTGTTGATGGGCAGTTTATGTAAATGAGATCCCATTGTGATGTCATTGACGGGTGGAGCACTGTTCACGGGCAGTTTATGTAAATGAGATCCCATTGTGGCGTCATAGCTGCAACTGCCAGCAACTGCCACTGCAGTGTTCGTCATTCTTATGAACTGATTGGGAAAAATGTTTATTGGAGACACAACTTGTTCACTGGAACAGTTTTATATTCCAAACTATCAATTTAATCGGTAGATTTAGAGATAGATAATTGGACAAATTTATTGATCAAAGACAGAAACTAGAAAAAAAATGATTAGCTGCTTATATTTTTGGCTGATTTTGGTAGAAGTCATTGTAGGAAGCAAAGGCTATGAGACACCACAAATGCTGTGATGAGATTCTAGATTGCTTTAAACAACTGTGTGTTATAAACCATGCAGTGTTGCTGTATGACTAAGGTGCTAGTAGTAGCAGCTAAACATTTCCTTTTATTTGATTACCCATATTTAAGTGACTGTGTTTAATGTTTACTACCTTAAAAGTGAGGAGGTGTTCCATGTCATAATTTCTAATTGTCAATGCAATTATTGAATTGTTGGGGAAGATCAGATGGAGGTGTGGTGGCTGGGGTGCAGGGGAGTCTGATCCATGGAAATATATTCAGCCTGGAGGGTCCAATGTTATACTATATCTAAATGACTCCATAATGCAAAGTGCTTCGATCCCAAAACTGGTAATTTAAAATGTGATGTAGTTAAGACAGAAACAAATTAACAGGTTATCTGCCTATTGTTTTGCCTCTGAAGGTTTCATAAAATTAAATTGGGTTGAGAAACCCCTGCAAAGTGTGAGTAAAATGGCATTTATTGTTCACAGTTTTAGTATGCTATGAGAGAATCTCTTACACCCATTAGAAATGGCAATTGTGAGTTTAAGTAATCTTTGGAAGAAACTCTCAATAATTAGCCCTATCTTGGAAAGTTGAAACCATCCATATCTTGGAAAGTTGAGACCATCCATATGAGGATGAAGTTTTATTTGAATTGTAATAGTCAACTAGGCTTTGTACACAGATTTGAAAGGGAAGAAAATGCCTTTAAGAGTTAACTCCAGTTCACAACAGACCCACTAGCATTTGCAAAAGCAACAATATAATTGGGATTTGTATGGCACCTTTAGTGGAGCAAAACCTCCCAAGGACTTCATAACAGCATTATTAAATAAAACCAGTGAAAGAGCCACGAGGTGGTGTGAAGCTACATTAAGACTTTGGTGGAAGTAGTTTTTAATGACAATCAGGAGGAAAAAGACAAAAAGTTCCACGAGTGGCGGGTGTAGAGATGCTGCTGGACAACACATAATGGTTACCTAAAATTTGGATTCTCCATTATCTTACCTGCCAGATCTTATGCTCCCTTTTTGTCCTCCTGATTTCCTTCTTAATCATGCTCAATTCCCTATACTTCTCCAGGGATGCACGATCCCAGCTGCCTATACCTGACCTGTATCTCCTTCTTTTCCCTGACCAGGGCCTCAATTTCTCTCGTCATCCAGGGGTTCTTTACTCCCTACCTTGCCCTTAACTCGAATAAGAACACGCATACTTTGAACTCTTACTGTCACACTTTTAAAAGCTTCCCACTTTCCGGACATCCGTTTGCCTGCAAACAATTACACGTTCCTGTCTAATATCGTTGGCCTTGCCCAAATTTAGAACTTTGACTAATGGACCAGCCCTGTCCTTACCTATAACTATTTTAAATTTAATAGAACAGTGGTCAATCTTAGAACATGCTGTCAGTTGATAAAATTGTCGAGGTTTGGACATTATATATGATTTTACATTTTATGATCCAGTAATAAAATGTTGCTTGAAATCCAACTTCTCTTAACCATTAGTCCACATTATTAAACCTGTTTCTTATCTCTCCTCATGGCCATTCTTCAGACTCCAGAGCTTTTCCCGCTGGCCTGCCTTTTCTCTAGCTGAGGGGCTTTACAATTTGTACCAATTATTCTGTGGAGCTGGATGGGAATGGTGTACGAGTAATTAAAGAAGATCTGTAATACTACCTTTTTTCCAGCTTTACAATATTTACCCATTAAATAAACTTGCTACAGGCATTACAATTCCAATTGGGAACCTAATGCATAGATTGTCAATGTTACAAGTAAGATACTTTTCATGACAGTTCAATTGAAATGCACATTAACTGTTTCTAATGTGAAAAATCAAATCAAATGCTATAAACATTTTGATGGAAAGATTATCTGTGACCCACGCAAATGTAAGTCATAGTGACACTCTGAAATACAAAACACAGGAAGCCTTGTATTACTCTCCAACTTTTTAATAAATATATACAAGTCATACCCAGTGGCATATGATTTATTTAATACAGGCAGATCATTGTACAAGGGCTAAGGGGAAGGAGGGGCCACTGTTAAAATGTTCCCTTTCAAATAGCAAACTGAACTCCACCATATTGAACATGTCAATTTGCGCCCACAAAGTGGCGGTGAAAGGGTGCAGCACTATTTTCCGATTCTCTGCACCACCCAGTCCTGCTGGCAAAGAGGGCAGCGATTGTTCTGTTTTACCCACAGCGACATGCAGCAGTTGTGGAAGGAGTGGTTACATTCTCCCCAAACCACTGTAAGACAAACAAAAATAATTTAATTTTGTTTTACCATAGAAAAGGTGATTCTCTTCCAAACGCAGAAATATTTATGGTTCGTATCCCTCAAGTAAGAAATTATTGTGATAATCACTGATTATGTTTAATAAAAATATGCTAGAGGTGTTAACAGCTAACAGGTAGAAGTCTCTCAATATAATATGAACATCTGGATCCATGAATGAGCATCAAAGATTACGGGGCGAAGATAGGAGAACGGGGTTGAGATGGAAAAATAAATCAGCCTTGATCAAATGGGGCGGCACTATGGCTCAGTACTAGAGTTGCTGCCTTACAGCGCTAGAGACCCAGGTTCAATCCTGACTACGGGTGCTGTCTGTACAGAATTTGTACATTCTCCCCGTGACCTGCGTGGGTTTTCTCCAAGATTTGCGGTTTCCTCCCACACTCCAAAGATGTACAGGTTTGTAGGTTAATTGGCTTGGAATAAAATGTAAATTGTCCCTAGTGTGTGTAGGATAGTGTTAATGTGCGGGGATCACTGGTCCGTGCGGACTCGGTGGGCCAAAGGGCCTGTTTCCACGCCATATCTCTAAATTAAACTAAACAAATGGGAGAAGATATTTGATGGTTCCAATGGCATAATTCTGCTCCAATGTCTGATGGTCCTATGTTCTGTCCTCATACCATTATTAATTTAAATTTCACTTGATTAGTTTAGTTATTTTGTCCATATTATTTATTCTTTGGCACATGCTGGTTGTGATCAGTATTATAAAGAGCTAATCCTGTCCTCAAGAGATGGCAATTTCTGGGTGACATTAAGAGTTTTCTCCAGATAATAAAACCAAACTTGCAAAATTGCAGGCAATCAACGAGACTGCAGGAAGGGACAGAACACAAGGGAAGAGCTCACCAACACAATCCTCTTGTTTGTTTTCAGCTTGACATCGAAGACATGCATCTAAACAAAGAAACAAATAGTTTAACAGTTCAGTAGAAATTAAGGATCTAAAAATCAAATCATTTTTGTGATAGTGACTACCGCACTGTAAAATACAGTAACCCAGATGTTTTTATGGTGCAAGCGATATGAATCTTGGATGTTGTGGGGATGTTCTTTTACAGGGTGGCACAGTGGCGCGGAAGTGGAGCTCGTGCCAGAGACCCAGGTTCAATCCTGACTACACGTGCGGTCTGTATGGAGTCTGTACGTTCCCCCTGTGACGTGGGTTTCTCTACGTGCTTCAGTTTCTTCCCACATTCCTAAGACATGCAGGTTAATAGGTTAATTGGCTTCAATAAAATTGATTCTAGTGTGTAGGATAGAGTTAAGGGCCTGTCCCACTTAGGCGATTTTTTAGGCGACTGTCATAGTCGTAGCAGGTCGCCGAAAAACCAGTGACTGGACCCTCCTAAGACAATGTCCACGACAATGTCTACAACAAGCTACAACAACCTACCACCTAGTCGATATCAAGCTACGGCAAGTTACCAACAACCGACGACCCATTAGAACGTCCACCTACGACCACACCTACGTCAACCTACGACCGCACAGGCGATAACCTACGACAACCGAAGTCAACCTACGTCCACAAGCTACGACCCTGTCGGCGACAACTGAAGACAATTCAGTCGCCGGTTGCGTAGGTAGTCGCCAATGGAATTTACCAAAGTCAGCACCGGCGACAACCTACGACAGCACCTACGTCAGGAGGTCAAGGAGAGAGGTCGCAGGTTTAAATTACTGGCTGTTAACATCTTCGATGACTTTTATCCTGGGCCCAGCACATAGATGTAATCACGAAGAAGTCACACCAGTGCCTCCACTTGCTGAGGAGTTTAGAGATTCAGCACGTCACCAAATACTCTAACAAACTTCTACAGATGCACTGTAGAAAGTATCCAGATTGCATGGTTGCATCATTGCACGGTACAGCAGTTCCAATACACAGGAATGGAAGTAGCCGCATAGAATAGTGGACTCAGCTCAATCGATCAACAGCACAGCCATCAAAGACATCTACATGAAGCGTTGCATCAAGAAGGCAGCATCTATCATCAAGGGTCCCCACCAACCGGCCCCTCCTCTCGCTGCTACCATCGGGAAGGAGGTACAGAAGCTGAAGTTCCACACCACCAGGTTCAGGGACAGCTAGTTTCCTATAACCATCAGCTTCTTCAACCGACCTGAACAGCCCTAAAACTGTCTCAGCAACAGGACACCAAGGACCATCTCTTGCACTACCATGGACTCGTTTACTAATTGTGTTTTTTCATTAATGTCTTTTTTTTGCAGTCATTTGTCTTTGCACTGTCTAGGATAATTCATGTGTGTTTGTCTAAGCCTATGTGCCTCTGATGCTGTTGAAAGCATGATTTTAATTATATCTGTACCTCACTGTATTCAAGATTCAAGAGAGTTTATTGTCATATGTCCCAGATAGGACAATTAAATTCTTCCTTTGCTTCAGCACAACAGAATATTGTAGGCATAAATACAGAACAGATCAGTGTGTCCATATACCATTGAATATATATATATATATATATACACACATAAATAAGCAGATAAAGTGCAAGAGGCTATTAAAGTTCAGATTTTTGTTTGAGTTGAGTTTAATAGTCTGATGGCTGGGGGGAAGCAGCTGTTCCTGATCCTGGATGTTGCAGATTTCAGGCTCCTGTACCTTCTACCTGAAGGCAGCAGAGAGATGAGTGTGTGGCCAGGATGGTGTGGGTCCTTGATGATGCTGCCAGCCTTTTTGAGGCAGCGACTGCGATAGATCCCCTCGATGGTAGGGAGGTCAGGGCCGATGATGGACTGAGCAGTGTTTACAACTTTTTACAGTCTTTTCCGCTCCTGGGCGCTCAAGTTGCCGAACCAAGCCACGATGCAACCGGTCAGCATGCTCTCTACTCTGCACCTGTAGAAGTTCGAGAGAGTCCTCCTTGACATACCGACTCTCCGTAATCTTCTCAGGAAGTAGAGGCGCTGATGTGCTTTCTTTATAATTGCATCAGTGTTCTGGGACCAGGAGAGATCTTCAGAGATATGCACGCCCAGGAATTTGAAGCTCTTTACCCTTTCCACCATCAACCCGTTGATATAAACGGGACTGTGGGTCCCCATCCTACCTCTTCCAAAGTCCACAATCAGTTCCTTGGTTTTGCTGGTGTTGAGAGCCAAGTTATTGTGCTGGCACCATTTGCTCAATCGGTCGATCTCACTTCTCTACTCTGACTCGTCTCCATCAGTGATACGTCCCACAACAGCGGTGTCGTCGGCGAACTTGATGATGGAGTTCGCATTATGACCGGCTACGCAGTCATGAGTATAGAATGAGTATAGCAGGGGGCTGAGCACGCAGCCTTGAGGTGCCCCCGTGCTGATTGTTATCGAGGCTGACACATTTCCACCAATACGAACAGACTGTGGTCTGTGAATGAGGAAGTCGAGGATCCAATTGCAGAGGGATGCGCAGAGACCCAGTTCTGAGAGCTTGGTAACCAGCTTGGAGGGGATGATTGTATTAAATGCTGAGCTGTAGTCAATGAATAACAGCCTGACATATGGATTTTTGTTGTCCAAGTGGTCCAGAGCGGAGTGGAGAGCCAACGAGATCGCATCCACCTGTTGTGGCGGTAAGCGAACTACAGAGAGTCCAAGTTTTTGTCGAGGTATGAGTTGATTTGCGCCATGATCAACCTCTCAAAGCACTTCATCACCACAGATGTTAGTGCCACAGGTCGATAGTCATTGAGGCACGTCACCTTGCTCTTCTTGGGCACTGGTATTATTGATGCCCTTTTAAAGCAGGTGGGAACCTCATACCTCAGAAGTGAGAGGTTGAAAATGTCCGTAAAAACTCCAGCCAGTTGTTCCGCACAGGTTTTTAGAACACGACCCGGTATACCATCAGGTCCAGGCGATTCTGAAGGAGTTCTGACCTCTGTGACTGAGACTGAAATACCATCACAGCGAATGGGGGCTCGAGAAGGCACATCAGTGTTCTCCCTATCAAAGCGTGCGTAAAACGCATTGAGCTCATCAGGGAGTGATGCTTCGCTGACATTTGAGCTGCCTCCTGATTTTGCCTTGTAGGAGGTGATTGCATTCAGGCCCCACCACAGTTGCCAAACATCTGTCTCATCCTCCAGCTTGGAGCAGGTCCCTTTTGGCCTTTTTGATGGCCTTACCAAGGTCGTATCTGGACTTCTTGTAGACCTCTGTATCTTCAGACATGAATGCCCGGTGTCTGGTCTTCAGAAGAGTGTGGCTCTAATAGTTCATCCAAGGCTTCTGATTGGGAAACACTCAGAAGGTCTTTGTTGGGATGCACTCCTCCACACATTTCTTTATGAAGTCTGTAACGACTGTGGCGTATTCGTTCGGGTCCGTTGCCGAGTCACTGAACATTGTCTAGTCTACAGACTCCAAACAGTCCTGGAGTTGTTCCTCAGCCCCCCCCCCCGACCAGCTCTGAACAGTCCTCACCTCTGGGGGTGCACTCTTCAATTGCTGCCTGTAGGCAGGAAGAAGCAGCACCAGTATGGTCGGATTTACCGAAGTGAGGGCGAGGGATAGAGCGATAGGCATCCTTGATGGTCGTGTAGCGGTGACAATAAATATCTGACTTGACTTGAAACTTTCTGCTTGGATACACATTAAAATGAGATGTCCTTACATGGTGTCACTCCATTTCCACCAATAACTTCCATTATTTCCCCATGCCTTCTCAAAGACTACAAATGCATTTATGTTTCTCTTATTAAGACTTTTGTTAAAATCATCTTCAGTATTTCAGTACTGGTAGTCTTCACGTTACTCATTTGACTCCATCCATATGGGGTGGCACAGTGGTTGGTTCTGCTGCCTTATAACACCAGGGACTCAGTTTTAATCCTGGCCTCAGCTGTTATTCTTGGGGGTTTGTATGTTCTCCCTCTGACAGCATAGGGTTTCTTCTGGTATTCTTCCATATCCTAAATATATGGGGCTTGATAGGTTAATTGGGCTCTGAAAATGTGTGGTAGATGAGTGATAAAGTCGAGGGTGGGGGGTTGATAGTAATGTGTGAGAATGTACATACGTACCGAGGTACAGTGAACTATTCAGTCAGCGGACTACACATGATTACCGTCCACAGTGTACAGTTGCAAGATAAAGGGATCAACGTACAGTGCAAGATAAAGTCCAGTAAAGTCTGATTAAAGATAATCCAAGGGTCTCCAATGAGGTAGATTGTAGCTCAGGACCGTTCTCTAGTTGTTGATAGGATGGTTCAGTTGCCTGATTACAGCTGTCCCTGAATGTGGAGGTAGGTGTTTTGAAACTTATGTACCTCTTGCCTGATGGGAGAAGTGGGAGTGACCAAAGAGGGACTGGTCCTTGGTAATGTTGGTGGCCTTACCAAGGCAGTGTGAAGTATAGATGGAGTCAATGGAAGAGAGGTTGGTTTGTGTGATGGTCTGGGCTGCATCCATAATTCTCTGTATTCTGGTAAATCGTTTCTGCATCCACTCCAAAGCCTGCACATCCTTCTTATAATGGGGCGACTAGAACTGTATGCAAAACTCCATGTGGTCTAAACATTTCTCCATTTCAAGCCATACTCCCTTCCAGTTCCATCCTCACTCACTGCAAAGCACCCACACCCCCACTTCTTACCCACAGCCATGCACCCCTACCCCACCCACACTCCCTAACCCCACATACTCTCTCCCCACCCCTTACACTCACCCATGCACCCATCCCATCTCACTTCTTATCCCCTCAGCCATGCATACCTTCCCCATCCCATATTCTCACCCAGGCACCTACACACCCCATCCCCACTTCTTACCCCCTGCCATGCACACAACCCCTGCACCCACACCCGTCCCCTCTCATACACCCGCACCCTGTGTGCTTTGGCCACATTCAGTTCTGGTCAGGATGTGAAGGCTCTGGAGGTTGCAGGGTTTAGCAGAGGCCGACTCCCCATCCCCACCTCATGCCCCGAACCTTCCCCCTCCATCTCACCCCTCCCCCCCCGCAGCGTCCTGTCTCCGCCACCACATTGTGAAGGTGCTCTTGTCCCAGACACAGGCCCCGACCCCGGCTCTCCCCGCCGCCCAGACCCAGACACAGGCCCCAGACCCCGGCTGTCCCCGCGACCCAGACACAGACCCCGGCTGTCCCCGCCGCCCAGACCCAGACACAGACACAGGCCCCGGCTGTCCCCGCCGCCCAGACCCAGACACAGGCCCCGGCTCCTCACCCATCACCTGCACCCGGCAAATGGCGCAGGTGTCGCACTCCACGTCCCAGCTCCACATGGCCACGGCGTTCCACTTCTTCAGCGTGAACATCTTGTCTCCGGACTTGCCGCCCGTTGCCACCACATTGTGAACACAAGCCTTTTCCTCCTTCGCGTCCGCCATTAGCCCCGATGAAAGCGGCTGCCTGCAACGCCCCGCCGCGGCCGCCAGAGGGCGTAGCGCTACCTGCAACGACCCACTGCGGCCGCCAGAGGGCGAAGCTCGACCTGCAACGCCCCACCGCGGCCGCCAGAGGGCGTAGCACTACCTGCAACGCCCCGCCGCGGCCGCCAGAGGGCGTAGCGCTACCTGCAACGACCCACTGCGGCCGCCAGAGGGCGAAGCTCGATCTGCAACGCCCCACCGCGGCCGCCAGAGGGCGTAGCGCTACCTGCAACGCCCCACCGCGGCCGCCAGAGGGAGCAGCGCCCTCGTGTAACACCATCCCCGGGTTACAAACGCCCGAACAGGCGAGGACAGTCCGGAAGAATGGCGCCACTGGCTGGGAATGTTGCCACATACAACCCAGGAGTCCGAAAAAGTGTCCGGACTCGATACGTCACTTATCCATGTTCTCCAATAGACAATAGGTGCAGGAGTAGGCCATTTGGCTGCCTGACCTGCTGCGTTACTCTAGAACTTTGTCTTGAATTGGTCCTAGTTGATGCCCATTTTGCGAGTCCTATCCAAGGACAGAGCGCCCCAACTGTACAGCTGGTAGAGCCGCTGCCACACAGCGCAAGAGACCCGGGTTTGATCCTGGCGTGCTGTCTGTGTGGAGTTTGTACGTTCTCCTTGCGGCCGCGTCTGTTTTCTCCGGTTGCTCTGGTTTACACTCCGGTTTGCAAATAAACGAGGTGAGAAATGACCAGAATCACAGAGGGGGAGCAACGAGAGAGGGTGTTGCAGAAATACCATTGGAGAGAGGAAACCGTCTTCTAAGTAGGAATACCTTGAGGAGTGTAGGAAGCATGTCCTCTCAAACCTTTTGCTAATGGAATGTATGGGAAAGCAGAATAATGTAAATACAGAAGGCAAATATAAGAGTTTAATATAAGAGCCTATTTCCTTTACTCCATGGATGCTGCCTCACCCGCTGAGTTTCTCCAGCATTTTTGTCTACCATAAGAGTCAAGAGTGTTTTATTTTCATATGTCCCAGATAGAATAATGAAATTCTTACTTGCAGCAGCACAACAGAATATGTAAACATAGTACACTGTAAACAATATAATAAACAAGAGAGAAAAAAAAGTTCAATGTGTGTGTATATACACACATACTCACAAATACACATATATATATAATGTGGATTATATATATATATATATATATATATATATGTGATCTATATATATGTGTATTTGTAATATATTGTAATTATCAATGTTGTGATTATCAAATACCAGATATTCATATATTAGCTGTAATCAATGGCTTTATATGAACATCTGGTATTTGATAATTACGACATTGATAATTACAATATTTTGTGTATAAAGAGTATGTTAGGAAAACAAAAAGACAAACTCCAGAGTCCACTTCAACATCAAGATCTTGCAGTGCATTCAGCAGATAGGAATGCTGAAGTACAGGTCCACCACCAAGTTGTCGCCCCCCGTGGTTCCAGAGCCTTGCTGCGTTATCCGTTTTGCCAGACCTACAGAGGTCATGGCCTGCAAAGTTGTCTGTGGAAGTCGGAAATCGGAACGGATCTGCTGGCTCTGGCCGGGCCGGAGTTCCAGAGCCCAGGCCACAGGGGGAAAACTCAAACCGCCAATTGCCACAGAAGTACCGTTGGGTCAAGATCAGCTGCCCCATCACCACATTATCGGGGGGCTTGCAGAGAGGTAATTCAAGCACGCTCTTGCAATTTTATCCGGATTAAAGGAGGTGCCGGACCACCAGTTGCTGAAATATCAGTGGTGGACCTATACTACATTTGACCAGCAGAGGATGCTGCGATGCTTTGTGGTGACAGTCGACAACAAGGTTTAATTTTCACCAGTTGCATCGGTCGGAAAACTGACATTGAAATATCAGACTTGAACTAGGCTGGACTGGAAACCTCTGTATACTGCTTGCCTTCCCTCCACGCTCTCAGTATTGATGTTGGGTCTCAACATGAAACGTTGTTTTCTCTGGAACGCCGGAGGTTGCTGGGAGACCTGGTAGAAGTATATACAAGTATGGGAGGCATAAAAAAGGTGTACAGCCAGAACTGTTTTTCCCAGGATGTAAAAATCAAATACTAGAGGGCAGAGCTTTAAGGTGAGAGGGGAAAAGTTTAAAGGAGATGTGCAGGAAACCCTTCTTCGGACTGAAAGTAGAGGTGGGGAGGACGGGAATAAATAGAAGGCGAGAAAGCATCCCCCTGACCCCTACTGAAATCTCCAAATTCATCAGCTCTTCCAAACCCACTACCTGCTCCCTCGACCCTCTCCCCACTCCCCTGCTGAAGTCCTGCCTCCCTGCTCTCTGCCCCTACCTCACTAATCTCTTCAACTCCTCATTGTCCCAAGGAATTGTCCCCTCTGCTTTCAAAACTGCTGCTGTCGCACCAATCTTAAAGAAACCTGGTCTTGATCCCTCCTCTCTCATTAACTACCGCCCTATCTCAAACCTCCCCTTTCTTTCAAAAACCCTGGAGCGTATCGTCGGGTCACAACTTCATTCCCACCTCCTCGCGTATAACCTATTCGAACCCCTCCAATCTGGCTTTCGCCCCCTCCATAGCACAGAAACTGCTCTCCTCAAAGTCCTCAATGACCTCCTTACCTCTGCTGACACCGGCACCCTCAATATCCTCATCCTCCTCGACCTGAGTGCAGCCTTCGATACTGTGAATCATAACATCCTGCTCACCAGACTTAGGGACCTTGGAATTGAAGGTTCTGCACTCAGCTGGCTCCGTTCCTACCTTTCCAACCGATCCCACTTCATCTCTCTCCATAACCACACCTCTGCCACAGCCACTGTCACTCAAGGCGTTCCCCAAGGCTCCGTTCTTGGTCCCCTCCTCTTCATCATCTACATCCTCCCCCTTGGTCATATACTCCGTCACTTCAACCTGGACTTCCACTGCTATGCTGATGACATCCAGATCTATCTCAGCACCAAGTCCCCCCACCACCCCCCTCTCTCCCATATCAACTCCTGACTATCAGCCATCAAATCTTGGATGCAACTCAACTTCCTTAAATTAAACAGTAGCAAAACAGAATTTCTCCTCATTGGCTCCAAATCAACACTCACTAAAATTAACAACCCCACACTCACTATTGACGGCACCACTGTCTCCCCATCTCCTCAGGCACGCAACCTTGGCGTGATCTTTGACTCAACCCTCTCCCTTGAGCCACACATCCGCCATGTTGTCAAAACATCATTTTTTCACCTCCGCAACATTGCCAAAATCAGATCCTCTCTCACACCGCCCGCTGCTGAAAGACTCATCCATGCCTTCATCTCCTCCCGACTGGACTACTGTAACTCTCTTCTCTTTGGCATAAATTCCAGCAACATCAACCGACTCCAACTGGTCCAGAATGCAGCCGCCCGACTCATTACCCACACCAAATCCTGGCACCACATCACCCCAGTTCTCAAAGAACTCCACTGGCTTCCCTTTTCCCACTGGATCATCTACAAAATCCTGGTCCTCACCTACAAAGCCCTCAACCACTTGGCCCCCCCCCCTTATCTCACTGACCTCCTCTCCCCCTACCAACCCTCACGGTCCCTCAGATCCACATCAGCTGGTCTCTCCACTCCGAAATCAAACCTCTGCACTTTTGGAGGCAGAGCCTTCTCCAGGGCAGCTCCCAGGCTCTGGAATTCCCTCCCACAACTGATCCGAAATTCTGAGTCCCTTACCATCTTCCAGTCCAGCCTCAAGACCCATCTCTTCACCTCTGCATACCCTTAGTCCCATGTTCCCCTCCCCTTTGCATCTCTGTCTTACTGCTCTATTTTGTTTTGTTTATTCTTGACTCTCAATGTAAAGCGACTTTGAGTCCTGAAAAGCGCTATATACATAAAATGTATTATTATTATTATTATTACTTTCAGTCTGAAGAAGAGTTCTGACCCGAAACCTCACCTAGTCTCTTTCTCCAGGGATGCTGCCTGTCCCGGTGAGTTACCCCAGCATTTTGTGTCTATCCTCGGTATAAACCAGCTTTGAGGTTTCTTCCGACACAAATGGATTTTTTCATCTTATCGTGGAAGCTACAGCTGTGGCTATAGATGGCGACCCCACTGCTTGTTATCTATTCACCACTTCCCTCGTAGGATGGAATGCACTAATCATCGCTTAATATTTATAAAACCGCTTCTGCAACCAGCGTTAATATTGAACATGTAAAATGATACGATATGTCTCAATCAAATGCTTCACATCTGTATCATGAGCAGGCTGGTTTCCCGTGAAGTAGAAACAAAGAACAGCAGATGCTAGTTTATACCAAAGATAGACACAAAATGCTGGGGTAACAGTAACAGGATCGGTCTGAGTCAGCATGGATTTACGAAGGGGAAATCATGCTTGACAAATCTTTTAGAATTTTTTGAGGATGTAACAAGAAAAACGGACAAGGGAGAGCCAGTGGATGTAGTGCACGTGGACTTTCAGAAAGCCTTTGATAAGGTCCCACACAGGAGATTAATGGGCAAAATTAGAGCACATGGTATTGGGGGTAGGGTATTAACATGGTTAGAAAATTGGTTGGCAGACAGGAAACAAAGAGTAGGGATTAATAGTGTCCCTTTCAGAATGGCAGGCAGTGACTAGTAGGGTGCCGCAAGGCTCGGTGCTGGGACCGCACCTATTTACAATATATATTAATGATTTAGATGAAGGAATTAAAAATAACATTAGCAATTTTGCAGATGACACAAAGCTGGGTGGCAGTGTGAACTGTGAAGAGGATGCTGTGAGGATGCAGGGTGACTTGGATAGGTTGGGTGAGTGGGCAGATGCATGACAGATGCAGTATAATGTGGATAAATGTGAGGTTATCCACTTTGGTGGCAAGAACGGGAAGGTAGATTATTATCTGAATGGTGTCAAGTTAGGAAAAGGAGAAGTACAACGACACCTGGGTGCCCTAGTACATCAGACACTGAAAGTAAGCATGCAGGTACAACAGGCAGTGAAGAAAGGTAATGACATGTTGGCCTTCATAACAAAAGGAGTTGAGTATAGGAGCAAAGAGGTCCTTCTGCAGTTGTGCAGGGCCCTGGTGAGACCACACCTGGAGTATTGTGTGCAGATTTAGTCTCCTAATTTGAGGAAGGACACTCTTGCTATTGAGGGAGTGCAGCGTAGGTTCACGAGGTTAATTCCCGGGATTGTGGGATTGTCATATGATGAAAGAATGGAGCGACGAGGCTTGTATTCACTGGAATTTAGAAGGATGAGAGGAAGTCTTATAGAAACACTAGACTAAGTGGGACCCGTTGGGTCCACCACTCACCCATAGCCCCCAACTGCGCAGGCTCGGCTCATTTCCCCTCATCCCAAGCACATTCTCCCCCTCCTCTTCACCCTCCCTCTTCTTTCCCCTCTCCTTCCCTCCCCAATCCCTCCCTCACCTCTCCCTCCCTCTCCATTCCCCTACTCTGTCATTCCTTCCCTCCCTCCATTACTCCTCTCTCCTCCCTACCCCCTCCTATCCCTCTATCCCCCACTCCTCACATCCCCCTATCCCCCCCACTATCCCTCCTCACCGCCCCCACTGCCATCCTCTCCCTCTATTCCCCACTCCCTACCTCTGCCACCCCTACTCCCCCCTCCTCTCCCTCTATTCCCCCTCACCTCCTTCCTCTTCTTTTCCCTTCTACCCTCCCCAATCCCTCCCTCACCTCTTCTTTCCCCTACCCTCAGTCACTCCCTCCCTCCCTCCATAACTCCTCTCCCCTCCCTACTTCCCTCCTCTCCCTCTATCCCCTCTCCTCCCCTACTCTCCCTCCCAAGGATCTCCAGGTTGCTGCCCCTCTCCCTTCTTGCATGTCTCGGAGGAGCATCAGCCGTCGGCGTGGATCCTCGGCTCAGCCCGGAAGCACCAGCAGCTACGGCCGCGCCGGCGTGTGGGGGGGGTGGAGAGCTCGGAGAATAGACGGGGAAGAGACATGGGGAGAGCGGGGTATCATGGGGAATGGGGGCAGGAGCCAGCGAGGGGGACCAGAGGGGAAGGGGCTGGAGCAGCAGGGCGTTGTGATGGCGGTGCGTTTGGGACACAGCGGGTGCTGGACGCTCTCCTCCTCCGGGATCAGATTCACAGCTTTCCGTTTGGCGACATCTCCAGCTTCCGGGCCCACCGAAAATTGTATCCGGTTGGAGACTTCCGCTGGCCACCGGCAGCGTCCCTCAGCTCCAGTAAAGATGCGATGGCGCAGGAAGGGGCGGACCGTCCCGGGGAGTGACAGGAGAAGAGACTAATCCACGCGGCGCTGACTGGCAGGAGAGGAGATTGATCTGCGCATGCGCGTTTTTTACGATTTTTAAACCTCACTAACTTTTACAATATACCACTGATCGGAACAAAACTAGTTGCACCCGCAGCACATGTGAACGGTGAGTGAGCTGACGAAAAATCGTAGCGCTATCGCGTACCGTTTTCGCAAATAGATAAACCACGTAAACAGTATCAGAGTTTTAGTTATGTATAGATATAAAATTATTAAGGGATTGGGCTCGTTAGATGCAAGAAACATGTTCCCGATGTTGGAGGAGTCCAGAACCAGGGGCCGTAGTTTATGAATAAAGGAAAGGTCATTTAGAACTGAGATGTGGAATTTTTTTTGTCACACAGCGAGTTGTGAATTTGTGGAATTCTCTGCCTCTGCCTATTCACTGGATGGATTCAAAATAGAGTTAGAGAGAGCTCTTAGGGCTAGCGGAATCAGGGGGTATGGGGAGAAGGCAGGAACAGGGTACTGATTGTGGATGATCAGCTCTGACCACATTCAATGGTGGTGCTGGTTCAAAGGGCCAAATGGCCTACTCCTGCACCCATTGTCTATGTATCTATGTAACTCAATGGTTCAGGCAGCATCTTCCGGAGAAAACGGAATAGGTGATGTTTCGGGTCGAGACCAGAGTCTTTGATTTTCCATAAACACTGATCTTTCTTCTTGCAAATAAAAGGTAGGCTGTGAGGGTGACTAAAGAGAGCCTGACAGCCATTGATTCGAGATGGGGTCTTTATCTTAAAGATGATGCCATCTCTTGCGTAGGAAGGAACTGCAGATGCTTGTTGATACTGAAGATAAACACAAAATGCTGGAGTAACTCAGCGGAACAGACATCATCTCTGGAGAGAAGGAATGGGTGACGTCTCGGGTCGAGTCCCTTCTTCAGACAATCTCACGTGTGGTCTCAGCAGGATAGTCTGGTCTGTGAAGAGACAATTTGTTGTCAGTCATGGCCACATTCTTCTGGTTGCTGGCTGCAGCTGAAGATAATGCTCTGAGGAAGTGCACAGCCTCACTTTGCTGGTCCAATCATCCAAATGGTTTTCTCGTCAGTGCCCGGAGATAAGCAGTGCAATAGGGATGGAGCAGGGCCGGATTTAGATGAAGAGAGACCCTAGGCTTCAGCCTATGAAGCCCAGTGGTAAATCCAGCCCTGGGTGGAGCATGGTGAACCTTTTACTTGCTCTGGGACTACCATGCAGAGGGTGTCCAGTGGCAGAAGATTCATTGTATACTCTGCGGTGAATAGATCATGGAATGTAGACCCGCACAGCAAAGAAACAGCCTTACAACATCTGTGCCAAGTTAATCTCCATTCCCTGTATGTATGTGTGCCTATCTAAAAGCCTCTAACATATCTGCTTCCACCACCACCACCCTTGGCGGTATGTTGCAGGCACACACCACTCCTTACAGCTAATACCCTTTAATCCAGGCAACATTTGGGTAAACTTATTCTGGACCCTTCCACAGCCTTCACATCCTTCCTGCAATGAGGCGAGCAGAACTGCACACATTCTGTGGCCTTTACCTGCTCGATTTTTGAAGGTTGAGGGGGAAACCTCATTGAAACTTGCAGAACAATGAAAGGCTGTGGAAAGGATGTTTCCACTGGTGGGAGAGTCGAGGACCTGAGGTCGTAGCCTCAGAATTAAAGGGCACTCTTTTAGGGCGGCACGGTGGTGCAGCGGTAGAGTTGCTGCCTTACAGCTCTTGCAACGCCGGAGACACGGGTTCGATCCCGACTACGGGTGCTGTCTGTCTGTCTGTCTGTACGGAGCTAGTACGTTCTCCCCGTGACCGCGTGGGTTTTCTCCGAGACCTTCGTTTTCCTCCCACACTCCAAAGACGTACAGTACAGGTATGTAGGTAAATTGGCTTGGTAAATGTAAAAAGTATCCCTAATGTGTGTAGGAAAGTGTTCAAGAAGGAACTGCAGATGCTGGAAAATCGAAGGTAGACAAAGTGCTGGAGAAACTCAGCGGGTGAGGCAGCATCTGTGGAGCGAAGGAAATAGGCAACGTTTTGGGCCGAAACCCTTCTTCAGACTGATGTAGGGTGGATGGGGGGGAAGAAGAAAGGAAGAGGAGGAGCCAGAGGGCTGAGGGAGAGCTGAGAAGGGGAGGAGACAGCAAGGGCTACCGGAAATTGGAGGTCAATGTTCAGACCACTGGGGTGCAGACTGCCCAAGCGGAATATGAGGTGCTGCTCCTCCAATTTCCGGTGGTGCTCACTCTGGCCATGGAGAAGGCTCAGGACAGAAAGGTCGGATTCGGAATGGGAGGGCGAGTTGAAGTGCTGAGCCACAGGGAGATCAGATTGGTTAATGCGGACCGAGCAGAGGTGTTCGGCGAAACGATCGCCAAGCCTACGCTTGGTCTCACCGATGTAGATCAGCTGACATCTAGAGCAGCGGATGCAATAGATGAAGTTGGAGGAGGTGCAAGTGAACCTCTGTCGCACCTGGAACGACTGCTTGGGTCCTTGAATGGAGTCAAGGGGGGAGGTAAAGCGGGGTGGTGTGGGTGGGAAGGGAAGAATTGACCAGGGAGTTATGGAGGGAGCGGTCTTTGCGGAAAGCAGACAAGGGGGGAGATGGGAAGATGTGGTGAGTGGTGGGGTCACGTTGGAGGTGGCGAAAATGTCAGAGGACTATTTGTTGTATGTGTCGGCTAGTGGGGTGGAAGGTGAGGACTAGGGGGACTCTGCCCTTGTTCCAAGTGGGGGGATGGGGAGAGAGAGCAGTGTTGCGGGGTATTGAAGAGACCCTGTGAGAGCCTCATCTATAGTGGGGAGGGGAACCCCCGTTCCCTGAAGAATGAGGACTTTTCCGCTGCCCTGGTGTGGAACACCCCATCCTGGGAGCAGATGCGCGTAGACGGAGGAATTGGGAGTAGGGGAATGGAGTCCTTACAGGAGGCAGGGTGGGAAGAAGTGTAGTCTAGATAGCCATGGGAGTCAGTGGGTCTATAGTGGATGTCGGTCAGATGTCTATCACCTGCGATGGAGATAGTGAGGTCAAGAAAGGTAGGGAAGTGTCGGAAATGATCCAGGTGTATTTGAATGCCGGATGGAAGTTAGTGGTGAAGTTGATGAAGTCAGTGAGTTGTGTGTGGGTGTAGGAGGTAGCACCAATGCAATCGTCGATGTAGTGGAGGTAGAGGTCGGGGATGGGGCCTTGGTACGTCTCGAATAAGGATTGCCCATGGCTACGCCTTGTATTTGGAGGAAATGGGAGGAGTCAAACGAAAAGTTATTAAGGTAAGCACCAGCTCCGCTAGGCAGAGGAGATATCTGTAGACGGGGATTGGTTGGTACTCCGGTCGAGGAAGAACCGGAGGCTTTGAGACCCTCCTGGTGGGGGATGGAGGTGTAGAGTGACTGGACGTCCATGGTGAAGATGAGGGGATGGGGGCCTAGAGAACGGAGACGACGGAGAGTGTCTGAGGTGTCTTGAACATAGGTCGGGAGGGATATAACCGGGGGATAGGATGGTGTCGAGGTATGTGGAAATAAGTTTGGTAGGGCACGAACAGGCAGAGTTTGTGGATTTTGGAGAGAAGGTAAAATCGGGCTGTGCGGGGCTGGGGAACGATGAGGTTGGAGGCTTGGGAGGGCAGGGAGCCGGAGTTGATGAAGTCAGTGATGGTGCTAGAGATAGTGGCCTGGTGCTCGTCAGTGGGGTCATGGTCCAGGGATAAGTAGGAGGAGGTGTCCGAGAGTTGGCGCGCGGCCTCAGCTTTGTAGAGATCAGCGCGCCAGACTACCACGGCATCTCCCTTGTCGGCGGGTTTGATAACCCAGTCTGGGTTGTTGCAGAGTGAGTGGAGGGTTGAACGTTCAGGGGGGGAGAGGTTAGAGTGAGACAGGGGAGTGGAGAAGTTGAGGCGGTTGAGGTCCCGCCGGCAGTTTTGAATAAAAAGGTCTAAAGCCGGAAGATGGCCATGAGGGGGGGTCCAAGAGGAGGGGGTCCGTTGGAGACGGGACAATGGATCAACAATGGGGGGCGAGGACTCATTCCCATGGAAAGTGTAGGATAGTGTTGATAAGTGGGGATCGCTGGTCAGCGTGAACTTGGTGGGCCGAAGGGTCTGTTTCCGCGCTGTATCTCTAAACTAAACTAAACTAAAAAAGGATGTGAGGAGGAACTTCTTTAGTCATATCAGGTCTATGCATTCATGTGTGTTGGAAATGTTTTGATACTAGGAACAAAATCTGAAAAACAAAAAAATATCAACAAATATTAATCCAGAAGATGGCAACCACTGATGTAATATACTGTAAGTGCCTATGTTCTAAGTCGATTATAGTACTAAGTGCACGGGGCCAATTAATTTTGCTTTATTCAGGACAATTTTCAATGCAGTTTATGCTTGATTGTTGTTTATAGTAATTAGAGCAGCAGACAGAAACCGCATAAAGCTTTTAAAAACTACTTGAATTACTTGAGGAGCTGTGACATGTAGGGTGATGGATCAAACTTGATAAGGGATGTGGGGGTTAGACCGGATAGACATGATGGGCCGATTGGCCTCAGTCTGTGTCATAAATGTTATAAAGTTATGGAGTTACAGTTATAGAGAGAAAAACATGGGAACAGCCCTTCGGCCCACCTAGTCTGCTCTGACTATCAATCAGCCATTTGCACTAATGTTACATTAATGCCACTTTTTATTCTCATCAATTCCCCCAGATTCTACCACCCGCTTACACATGAGGGGCGATATACAGTGGCTAACTAACCTGGTGACCGAACTGGTCTTTAGGATGTGGGAGGAAACCAGAACCTCCGGAGGAAACCCAGGAAACGGGAGGAACTGGCAAACTCCGCATAATCAGGATGGAACCCGCGCGGTGAAACAGCAACCCTACTGTCACGGTTCCGTCACGGTGCTACCTGCAATGATTGTTCTATGATCGTGTGGCTACTTTTTCTCCGGTGCTGGAAAAACACTAAAATGCTGAAGTAACTCAGCGAGTCAAGCAGCATCCATGGAGAAGATAGATAGGTGATGATTCGGGTCGGGACCCTTCTTCAGACTGACTGCAGACGGTGGGAGGAAGGGCAAAGCATGGAAGGTCAAAGGTGAACACAGATTAGGGAGGGGGGAGGGGTTGACAGGCAGGTAATTGGACAAAGGTCAGAGGTAAACACACACAAGGTGTAAGACGAAAGGATTAGAGAGTTATGAATTGTGTAGCTAGAGGATCAGTGTGGTGGGACCATTATGGGTAGGTAAACCCCCAATTAAACGTGTCATTGCAATTTTATCATCAAAGAGAACCTGATTAATTGAACAAGGCACCAATAAAATAACCATTTTAGAATCTATGCAGCAGTGGCAGCATTGATGGCACGGCGGTACAGTTGCTGCCTTACAGCGCTAGAGACCCGTGTTTGATCTTAACTATGGGTGCCGTCTGTACGGAATTTGTATGCTCTCCCCATGACCGCGTGGGTTTTCTCCGGGTGCTCCGGTTTCTTCCCACAGTCCCTAGACAAACAGGTTTGTATGTTAATTGGCTTCAGTAAAAATTGTAAATTGTCCCAGTGTGAAGGATTTTGCTATTGTGCGGGGATCGCTGGTCGGTGTGGACTTGGTGGGCCTGTTTCCACGCTGGATCTCTAAATTGAACTAAAGTATGACCATCCTCTAGCAGTAAATCTAAACCACAGCATTCCATGCCTTCCCTTCGGTCTTTGATATTGGGCAGCCTTTGCCCCTCTTGGCATTCTTCACAGGCCTGCACAACCCCCACTTGGCTCGGGGAGAAGATTCCACTGTTTGTCAGAGCCATTTGCTTGTCTCTTTTTACCACCATTTCTTGTTGAGTTGGCACAGACTTGTGTTTTTAATTGGTGCCATTTTATCTTAAAAAAAAATATTTTAATTGATGGCACGTCAGGAGTATGACTAATCCAGGGTACTTAATATTGCCTTTACACATGCCTCGGTCTTTGGAAGCAGTTCAATGCGACTTGGGATGTTTTTGTTAAAATGGATGTTGCCAGAAGTCAACTATTTCCATATGGGCTGAAAAAAGGGAGGCTGTGTCGGCCATGCAAGATGGAGTGGAACCCAATAGAATGCATCCAGTCTTCTGCAGTGGATAATAATTAACACTGATACAAAGAGCATGTTTATTTTTGAATAATAATCCACAGTGCAAATTGTGCAGCAGGGAAAGAGTGGACTGCATGTCTTTGCCAAGGTTGTGTCCAGTTGTTGCATTGTATTGTTGTGGAGCAAGGGGAAACTTTCTTGGTCTGCTCCCTGCGACACCCTGTCAGGCAGGCTCAGGTCCGCTCAGACCTTGGATGGGAACATATCTGTGTTGGTCTCACAGCCTAGTGCAACAGAGTGATTCAACGAGTAGACCAAATACAAGCCCCAACGAAAAACACACTCAGCTGCATGTGATTTACATATACAGCACAGTAACAGGCCACTACGACCCACGATATCTGTGCCAGACACGGCGCCAAGACCGACTTTGCCTACCTGCACCTAATCCATATCTCTCCATTCCCTGCATATCCATATGCCTATTAATGCTTGCACCACGATCCCAGGCAGCGCATTCCAGGCACCCGCCTTTCTCTGTGCAAAAACATGCCCAACACATCTCCGTTAAACTTTGCCCCTCTTATCTTAAAGCTATGCCCTCTAGTCTTTGATATTTCCATCCTGAGAAAAAAGCTTCTGACTGTCTACCATATCTTTGCCTCTCATAATTTTATATCCTTCTATCAGGTCTCCACTTAGCCTGTGGTATTCCAGAGAAAATGAGCTGTCCAACCACTCCTTGTCGTTAATATTCACTAATTTAAAGAAAGCATTCCTTTAATTGGAGGTAAGATCCAATTCTTCTGCAAAATATTTTCCAAGATTAACTTCAATGAAGAACCCAGGACCATTTTAATTAATACTTCATTGACAAGAGGGGAACTCTGAACTGGTCATGGGTGGATATGTTGGAAAGGCCTGGGGTCACACTGCCTATTCCCTGTCTCAACCAACTCATTGTCTTACCCACCCTCTTGGTAAAGTGTGATAACTTTAATTAGGAATTCACAGCAGTGAAGCAATTGAAATAAACTCAATTGATATTTATCCTATTAGTTACATCTTTAGCATCCTGGTTCCACAGCGTACACTAGAATAAGGCTAATGTGTGGGGATCGCTGGTGGTGAGTGCAGACTTGGTGAGCCGAAGGGCCTGTTTCTGCGCTGTATCTCTAAAACTAAAATCTAAGCTGCTGCCTCATAGCATCAGAGACCCGGGTTTGACCCTGACCTCAGGTGCTGCCTTTGTGGAGTTTGCATGTACACCCTGTGACTGCAGGGGTTTTCTCTAGGTGCACCGGTTTGCTCCCGCATCCCAAAGGTGTGTGGGTTTGTTGGTTAATTGGAATTTGTAAATTGCCCCAGTGTATGTCTGGAGTGGATGAAAAAGTGGGATAACTAATGTGAACGGATAATCGATGGTCAGCGTGGGCTCAGTGGGCTGAAGGGCCTGCTTCCATGCTGTATCTTTCAATCAATCAATCAATCAATCTGTAATCTTTTCCACTTCCTCCCTCTCCCCTTCCCCTCCACCTACATTCCTTCCTCTGGCTTCACAACACACACCTCTTCAGTCGTTGTCTCACACCATTTCTTTTCATCTCTGGCCTTTATCCAATCATCTTCCTATCAAAAATACCCCCTGGACTGCGTTCATCTATTACCTGTGAAGGAAAGAACTGCAGATGCTGTTTTACACTGAAGATAGACACAAAATGCTGGAGTAACTCAGCAAGTCAGGCAGCTTCTCTAGTGAAAAATAACAGGTGACGTTGCTGGTTGAGACACTTCTTCAGTGTTTAGAAGGGTTTCCAGGGATGTTGAGTGCTGATAGATTAGGGCCAATGTAATTTCCAATGCAGATGAACAAAACCTTGTTCACAATATTGGCGATGTCACACTTACTTAAATTGATGAGATCTGGCCTGTAGTCATTGTTTAAAGTGGTGTGTTTACTCCACTAGTGATAAGCATCCATCACCGAGCTGGATCCATATTGGCAAATACACCAAAGAAAGAACTTTATTTGCTTTGTATCACCGACATTATAAACTGAATGGAAAGATTTCCTCTGCTCACAATTCCAAGAAAAATTATGATTTAAAAAAAAATCTACATTTATATTAGAAATCCAGTTTATTCAAAAACGTTTTGCTATCTCTCAGACATTGTGAACAAGTAGCGACCAAACCAAAAACCTCCTCATGGGCATGAAATAATACAAAGTTAAATCAAAGAATGCTACTTTCTGCCAAAATTAGCGTACAAGGTTCTGAAGCTCAGGAAATAAGTTCCATCAGGCTCTGTCTCACGGTGTTGCGGTCATTGGCGGTGAAGCGCGGCGTCGCTGGAAGAGGGGACCGCACATCACCCGCGAGAGCGCCGCACGGATGCTGCGCGGGGGCCGAGTGATCTCCGTACGGCCGGTTCCACGAGCTTGCGGCGTCGGGTGATTACGTCATCGCGCAATGCGACGCGCTATGCGATGACGTCTTTTGGATCGCGGGGCTGTGGCGGCGGCCATGCCGCACACCTGCCTCACTGCCGGTGGCTGTGGCGGCGGCCGTGCTGCACACGTGCCTCACTGGCGGTGGCTGTGGCAGTGAGAGTTCGACTCACGGCGCTCGTGCCTCACTGGCGGCGGCTGTGGCGGAGACCGTGCCGCACTCGTGCCTCACTGGCGGCGGTTGTGCGGTAAGAAATTATTTTTGGACAGTGCTGACTTTTTTTTAGCACCGTGCGGTATTGGGACAAACGCCGCACGGCCCCGGCGGTGGTCGTTTGACCGAACCCGCGGTCTCTGGCGGTCCACGAGCGGTAGATTCTTCCTGTATCACCGCCAATGACCGCAGACTCGTGAGACAGGCCTTTAATTAAGTGTCTTTGGCAACTGATACAAATGAAGCTAATTTAATTTAATAGTGAAGATAGACACAAAATGCTGGATTAAAAGGCCTGTCCCACGGACAGGCGGTTACTGGCGGTTACTGGTGGTGTAGCAGGAAGTTGGGACCGCGTGTGGACCGCCAGAGACCGCGCATGGCCCGCGGGGTCGGTCCCACGCAGACAGCCGGGACCGTATGTAGTTGGTCCCGACACCGTGCGGTGCTCAGAAAAGCTGACACTGTTCAAAAATCTCGGCCTACCGCCCAGCCGCCGCCTCTTCGCCGCGAGCATCGCCAGTGCGCCGCCTGTGCGCCGCCTGTGCGCCGCGAGCACCGCCTGAACGCCGTGAGCCATCTCGACGTCATCGCGTTGCGCGTTGCGTTGCGCGATGAAGTCATCACCCGACGCCGCGCAACGTCCATTCAAGTCGGCCCGTGTGACAGGCCGTGCGGTGACCACCCGGCATACGCGCGGCAACAGCTTCCGGTAAGGTTTAACTTACTGCATGCTCGTGGGACGCATCCGAGCGGCGCTCCCGCGGCATATGCACGGCGCTCCAGCGGTAGCCGCGCGGTCCCCCTTCCCGCCAGTAACCGCCTGCCCGTGGGACAGGCCTTTAACTCAGCAGGTCAGGCGGCATCTCTGGAGAAAAGGAGTAGGTGACGTTTTGGGTCAAGACCCTTCTTCAGACTGAGGGTCAGGGAATAGGGAAACTAGAGGTATAGAAAAGGGACAAAGAACAAATGAATGAAAAGCATCAAAAGAACAAATCAGAGCCAGCACCGATGACCAAGGAAAGGTGGAGCCCACAATGGTCCATTGTTAGCTGTGGATGTGGTGATAACAAGGGGATACAACAGTGAAACAAGCAGGATGACTAGGGTGGGGAGGAATGGAGAGAGTGGGAATGCAAGGGTTACTTGAAGTTATAGAAGTCAACTAGACTAAGTGGGACCCGTTGGGTCCCATGTTCACACAGGAGGGCTGGTCCCCCGACGCAATATTCCACCTCTCCACCAATTCAATATTGGTGGCCAGTGGGGGGGGGAGCTTTCTGGAGCGCTGGTATGGGTGTTGTTGGCTGCAGGGACTACTGGTCTCCAGAGGGCTAGTATGGACATTGTGGGCCAAATGGATTCTTGGGGTGGCAGCTCAGTCCCTTACGCCTAATGTGCTGGCAGCTCACTCACGGCTGGTGGGCTGGCAGTTGACTCACGGCTATTCCTTGAAATTCCAGAGTGCAAGGCCACCAAATTCAAATCCATTTTCCTACCATTTCAAGCAGGGTGCAAGGCCACCAAATTCAAGTGCAGTTTCTTACTTCTTCGAGCAGGGTGCAAGGCCACCAAATTCAAGTGCAGTTTCATACCATTTCAAGGAGGGTGCAAGGCCACCAAATTCAAATGCAGTTTCATACCATTTCATGCAGGGTGCAACAACACCACATTCAATGCAGTTTCATACCATTTCATGCAGGGTGCAAGGCCACCACATTCAAATGCAGTTTCATACTATTTCAAGCAGGGTGAAACCACCATAAAAACCACCAAAAAGCCACACAAAACACCACACACAGTTCAGTAGACATTCAGTGTGTTCAGTTGATTCACAGCTCAGACAGAGTCGTGACCTCCCCCTCCCCCATCATGCAGAGACTGAGCCACACCCACACTTCCGGGTTTTATAATCCCTCCCCCTCCCACCGGAAAAGGTGTGGCCTGATATGGCGTGATTGACAGGAGAGAGATTCTCAACATTTTTTAAACACTAATAACACTTTTGTTTTTCATTGATGGGAAGAATCCTCTGCACCAAATGAGCGGAGGGGAACTGAGTAAGATGGCCAAAAACCACAGCCGTAAGTGATAGGGTTTTATCTAAAATCAATATAGTGCAAACAGGAAGTTGTCAAGTTTAGACAAACAACCATTTGCAGGCAGTGCCTTTTCACTTCAACCCAAACCCCCCAAACAACCATTTGCAGGCAGTGCCTTTTCACTTCAACCCAAACCCCCCAAACAACCATTTGCAGGGAGTGCCTTTTCACTTCAACCCAACCCCCCCAAACAACCATTTGCAGGCAGTGCCTTTTCACTTCAACCCAAACCCCCCAAACAACCACTTGCAGGCAGTGCCTTTTTACTTCAACCCAAACCCCCCAAACAACCATTTGCAGGCAGTGCCTTTTTACTTCAAACCAACCATATTTTCATTTTCAAACCACATTAAGGGCACTCACAGTTGAGTAGACATGTGTTCAGTGTTATTCGGAGCTCAGAGAGACGTGACCCTCTGGCTTCCTCCATCTTGCAGAGACTGAGTGAGGCACACCACTTCCTGGTTTTATAGTCCTTCCCCCTCCCTCCAGCAGGGGCAGCAGAGAGAATGGCAATTAAAAAAAAAACATTAATATCTCTCTGATTTTTCATCGATGAGATTAATCCTCTGGTCCAGGAAGGCGGAGAGGGGGGCTCTGAGCGAGGTGGCCAGAAATGACGGCCGTAGGTGGCGGCGTTCTCTCGGAAATCACAGCACAGTGAGCCAAAAGCGGTCAAGATCAGACTTTTAGTAATATAGATATATAGTGTTGATATGAATAGGTGGGACTGAGGAACGTAACTCTTTGTGGACTCCTTCTGCTCTAACCATGACATCCGAACATTAATTTAGAAGCTTCTAAAATTCCATGACTTTATATGTGCAGCTCTATTTCATTCATAGTTGGAGGCATTCTGCATCAGCTGACGTACTGCCCTGGACACATTTTGTTCTGTAAAAGTCAATGCACTGTCCTAGAACTGGATTTGATGGAACTTAACATAATGTCCTTGATCAACATGTTATCAGTAGAACACTGACACTTTACAGCTCTTGGGAAATTCATGGGATTATCTGCCACAACTCCTGGTAATGCAGTCAAATGTTCTGACTGCCCATCTGGTGTTATTAGGCACGCAACTTGGAACCAAAACAGCAACTTGGAACCAAAACATTTGTGTGCAAGTTCAGGAATCGGCAATTTAACTTCTTGAATTAATTCTATTATTATATCAGCCCGAGGTGATTTTATATCTTAGTTCCATATTTGCACTTATGTTCTGCAACCTTTAGAAAAATTGCCTATTAAAAGTCTAACAATCTTTTAAAAATCAAATAAAATTTAATTTTCCCACAAACTCAATGGCATTTTTGGAAAAAAATGTTTCAGGCTTTATTTGTTCCATATGTGAAGATTTGCTGCTTAACACCATTAACAAGAGATCTAGATCAGGGTTGATCTAGACTCTTGCCACTTTCATATGATCATGGGATTTGGTTCCTTCACCGCCTCCCCTCCTCTCTGCCCCTCTCCCTATCACAATTGTTAGAGACACAATGAACTGCAGATGCTAGAATCTTGAGCAAAACACAAAGTGCTGGATAACTTTGCAGGTCAGGCAGCCTATGGGGAAGAAATGGACAGACGATGTTTCTGGTTGAGACCCTTCTTTAGACCGTCTAAAGAAGGGTCCCGACCCGCAATGTCATCTATCCATTCCCTCAATGGATGCTGACTGACCCATGGAGTTTATTTCTGGGAATGCTGGAAATACTCAGCAGGCCAGGCAGCAGCTGTGGAGGGAGATACAGAGATCTTCTTATTGAGTCCACATCATAAGATTAGAAATTGTTCAGCCAGAGCTGTACACACTTCTCGGCATCTGCATACAATTGTGTCTTGTACTTCTTGTGCTTCTTGTGCGTGGTGGTGGAAAGATTGGTGGAAACAGGGCCATGATGTGAACGCTCTTTCCTTGACCCCGATACAGATATAACATGTGAAGTCGAACATCTTGAGTTGCCCATGAGTTATGAAGGCATTTGAGGTTTAACCACATGAGTTACAAACTGGCCTCACTGGGTAATGGTGGCAGATTTCTTCCCACGATTGAAACTGATGAGCTATCATAATAATCAGGTGGTTTTGCAGTTATTATACCCTGTGTTTGTAATTCTGTACTTTAATTAATTACTTTCTCAGGTTCCTGTGGGGGATTTGAACATGTCTATGGTACTGGCTGTTCAACCAGTAACATAACCAACATGCTAGTTCAAGCATCTGGATGAAACTCCTCTTATGTAGGTAAATGGTTTCATGGAGAATGTTACACAGGGGACCAAGGACATGGTGGGCCAAAGGGCCAGTTTCTCTGCTGTATGACGCTAAGATATTAGATCTGTAACAAATGAGGAAATACAAGTCCACTTTATACCAAAAAATGCAAAGTGCTGGAATAACTTAGTGGGCAGCACAGTGGCATAGCAATAGAGCTGCTGCCTCACAGCAACAGATACCAGGGTTTGATCCTGACTATGGGTGCTGTCTGGAGGGAGTTTGTATGTTCTCGCTGTGACCATGTGGGTTTTCATCAGGTGCTCAGGTTTGCTCCCACACTCCAAAACTGTACAGGTTTGCAAGTTAATTGGGTTTGGTAAAATTGTAAATCGTCCTTAATATGTAGGATAGTATTAGGGTGATCACTGGTTGGCGTGGACTCGGTGGGCGTACTCCGTACAGACAGCACCCGTAGTTAGGATCGACCCGGGTGTCCGGCGCTATAAGGCAGCAACTCTACCGCTGCACCATCGCGCCGCCCCAAATGGTTCCCCCAAAAGCTCTTGAATGTTGTGTCATAACTGGTTCCACCACCTCCCCTGGAAGTGCATTACAGACCTCCACCACTCTCTGTAAAACCTTTGTCATGAATCTCCTTTGAGCTTTCCCCCTCTCACCTTAAATCTATGCTCTCTAGTATTTGACATTTCCAAGAGGCAGAGAAAGATTCTGACTATCTACCATATTTATGCCCCTCGTAACTTTATACACTTCTATTAGGCTGCCCCTCAGCCTCTGGCATTCTGGAGAAAACAATCCAAGTTTGTCCAACCTCTGCTTATAACTAATACTCTCTAATCCAAGCAATCCAATCCTCTTTGGAATTCTCTCCAAAGCCTCACCTTCTTCCTGCAATGTGACAACCAAAACTGCACAAAATACTTTAAATGTGACCTGACAAACGTTTTATACAGCTAGAGCATGACTTCACAACACTTATATTCAAAACCTTTACTGGTGGATGCAAGCATGCCGAATGCCTTCTTTACCACCCACAGCATGGTGGCACGGTGGCGTAGCAGTAGAGCCTTATAGGGCCAGAAATCCAGGTTCAATCCTGACTTTGGATGTACCTTGGAATTTGTACCTTTTCCACGTGACCTGTGTGGGTTTTCTCCGATATCTTTGGTTTCCTCTCACACACCAAAGACATACAGGTTTGTAGGTTAATTGGCTTGGCATAAATGTAAAATTGTGCCTAGTGTGTGTAGGGTAGTGTTAGTGTGCAGGGATCACTGATCGGTGCGGACTCGGTAGGCCAAAGGGCCTGTTTCCGTGTGGTATATGTAAACTAGACAAAACTAAACTAAACCCAGTTCACTACAATTGCCACTCTCAAAGAGCCATGGACTTACACTGCATGATCCCTTTGTACATCAATGCTCTTCAAGGTTCTGCCATGCACTCTATGTTGCTTACAAAATAATTGCACGCTCTCCCACTGATACTGAACATTAGGCCATACTGCCTGACAATATGGTGATGGAGAATGTCATGCTAGAATACGCTCGAACACTGTGTGGTGCTGCACTGTATCACATTGAGTTGCAGCAGTACATGGAATGTCACACTAATTACCGTGATATGCATTATATTTTGCAAGTGTTTGAATTGCAATACAAAGAGATATTTTTATATTACAATAAAATTCTGATAATCCGCTATTCAAATATGCAAATATGCAGAAAATTCATTAGAAAATTAATTGTACTTCTGTGTAACATCTACAATAATGAATTAAAAGTGTAGTTTAGTTTAGTTTATTGTCACGGTACAGTGAAAAGCTTTTTTTTGTTGCGAGCAGTCCAGTCAGTGGAAAGACTACATGTGTAGGAAGGAACTGCAGATGCTGGTTTAAAGCGAAGATGGACATAAAATGCTGGAGTAACTCAGCGGGACAGGCAGCATCTCTGGAGAGAAGGAATGGGTGATGTTTCGGGTCGAGACCCTTCTTCAGACATACTGTACATGATTACAATCAAGCCGTCCACAGTGTACAGAAAGAAATGCTGTGGGGATAATAATAGAAATGACATCCAATAGTCCAGAAAATCAGACTGTCCTGCACCTGCAAAGCTCTGACCATGCCAGGTTATTGGAGTTTTACTATGTTTTAAATTTGTTCTGATCGCAGTTAGAAAGTTGCAAATAAACTTAAATATGCTGCACCTCTTTGGGAAATAAAGGGAGAAGCATTAGGCGTATCTTAAAATAATTTTGTTCCTCTTTCTTTCCAGATTTTTCCGTTGAATTAGTGAACAGAAACTTGCTGGTGTGGTTAGTTTGCGACTGCTACTGATTTTGAAGTGATGTTGTGAAAGCAGCTTGTGTTGAGACCTTCACTGGAATCTTTTTGTTACCAGTCACTTGGCAGGAGAAAGGGGGCAGCTGGTGAGGAGCTCTCTTTCTTCTTTCTCTTCACATCCGCACAATATTCTCAACTGGATAAAAACGAGTGGAAATTCTGCATGTATGAACCTGCAGCCTGCCTCCTCTAAACAGCAGGTCACCCAGTTTGGCGCGCCTTTAAGCACCATTTTTTTCCCCGCGGGGAATCTTACCGCAATTAGTGAAACGTGCACATCAGCAGCATTTGTGCATCTGCTGAGGGAAAACCAAGTGCCCACAACAAATAAATCATTAATAAACAGAGCACAGGTCTAAAAAATTGGCTAAAGACTTAAGTGCAGGGCCTCATCGGAAAACTAAACATCTCCATATGGTCCGATCATTACAGATCTGCACACTACTTTCAGTGAAGCCACATACTGTAAATACTTCAGCCCACCTACTGCATGCAACGTGGAGTAACATAGCCACTGATTAAACACTCAAAGACAGTTTTAATGGTTGTTTATTTCTGAATCAGGCTGCACAAAAGTGCAATAGTTTGCCTCCTTAAAGTTGTCATTGCATGAAGAATAAGCGGCCAAGTCGGTTGCCATGTCAACAGCTGGGGCTTAAATTTAAAAGCATTCCTTCAGTAATGAGCTGGACACCATCCCTATCTGAAGAAGAGGAGGTGGTGTAGTTGGTCAACGCATGTTGTGAAGCTTTCATTTGGGCAGGAAACAGTGCGAAGAGTCTGAAGAAGGGTCTCGACCCAAAACTCCAGTCTGAAGAAGGATCTCGACCCGAAACCTCATCTATCCATGATATCCAAGGATGCTGCTTCACCCGCTAAGTTACTCCAGGACTTTGTGTGCTTTGATTTGTAAAACAGCATCTGCAGTTTCTTGTTTCTTCCTGTTTAATAGGTTTAGGTTTAGGTTTATTATTGTCACATGTATCGAGGTATAATGAAAAGCTTGCTATGCATCAGATGAGATGTACCAAGTATAGATACAATCAGTTCAAACCCAAGTTCAATAAATAGAGCATAGAGGAAGAAACAGAGCGCAGAATGTAATGCTAAGCATTGTAGTCCTTCAGTTCTTTAAACAATGTCCAATGGGGTAAAGGTGAATCGGTCAGTATCCTAGCTAATGGAAGAACCATTCAGAAGCCTGATAACAGAGGGGAAAAAGCTGTTCCTGAGTGTGCCCGCTTCCAGCTTCTGTACCTTCTGCTAGATGGCAGGTAGAAGAAGGAATTACAAAAGTGATACAAGTTTTTGATTATGTTGTCTGTTTTTCTGAGGCAGCATGAATTATAAACATAGTCTAAATCTCGCGTTTAGTTTAGTGACATAGCATAGAAGCAGGCCCTTTGCCCCACCGAGTCCGCGCCGACCAGCGATTGCCCGTACACGTCCGGCCACAGGGAGAACGTGCAATCTCCATACAGACAGCACTAGAAGTCCGCATCGAGCCTGGGTCGTTGGCGCTGTGAGGCAGCAACTCTACTGCTGCACCACCGTGCCACAGGCAGGAGGTCTGGTCTGTGTGAAAGACTGGGCTACATCTAAAACTCTACAATTTCAAATGCAGAATACCAAGCACCCTTGCACTGATCCTTTTGCAAAGGAAGTGGGAATTCATTTCAATTTTAGTGAATCTGAAAACTGACTGCAGCACTAAAAAAAAATAGCTAAGTGTGACTGTGGAAATATTAATGGGAGATGAATGAAAAATATTCATGGAAGACGAATGAATCCCAACCATGTCAACTGCAATCAAAGTATTGGCTGAGAAAAGCATTCTCTGAAAATATGGTTCCAATTCAAAGTTGAAGCCACAAGCCGCACTGTCAGAAGGCCCCTCACCATCATCATTTATACCCAGGACAGAAACATGGTTTATCTTGGATATCTGGCCTCAGACATGTGAGTTTAAAAATGGGCATCACTGAATGGGCTCAACTGAATACCTGCTCTCTTGGAGACTATTACAGGGGAAGTGGGAGCAGTCCACTACAACAATTATAATGGAATTGGACAGAGTAAGTGTGGTTTTACAAAAAGGAATTTGTGTTTGACCAAATGAGTAGATTGCTTTGAAGATGCAACCAGCAGGGTGGATGAAGGGAACAAGTGGACAATACATCTGAATTTTTTAAAGGCATTTAACAATATGCCATGGAGTTTTGCTCCATAGAAACGAGGCTCACAATATTGAGGGTAATGTAGAGAAGGGATAGTTAACACACAGAAACAGAATAAGGATAAATGGGCACTTTCCTGGTTGGTAAGTATTACCATAGAAACATGGAAAACAGGTGCAAGAGTAGGCCTTCCGGCCCTTTGAACCAGCACCGCCATTCAATATGATCATGGCTGATAATCCTAAATCAGTATCCCATTCCTGCTTTCTCCCCATATCCTGTTGTCATTTAGACAGACACATAAATTTGCCGGAAATAGAGGGATGCAGAGCATGTGCGGCAGGGATGAGTTAAAATGGTTTCTTGGTGCGCATAGAACAGGTGGGTTGAAGGACCAGTACCTACTCTGTGCTGTTGTATGTTCTATGGGGAACATTGAGGTTATCCAGCTTGAGGGGCTGAGCGATTCTGTTTATGTTTCAAATAGTGAGCTGATGGGACCATGCAGGTCGGGGTCGCTGCTGTATTACAGAGACCCCGTGCTCTCTTTTAGTTTTGTTCAGTTTATTGTCACATGCACTAAGGTACAGTGACATTTTTTATTTGTTTCATGCTATCCAGTCAGCAGAAAGACTGTACATGATTACAATCAAGCTGCCCACAGTGTACAGATACAGGATAAAGGGAATAACGTTGAGTGCAAGATAAAGTCCTGTAAAGTGTGATTAAAGATAGTCCGAGGTAGATAGTAGGGTCGGGACAAGTCTCTAGTTGGTGATAGGATGGTTCAGTTGCCTGATAACAGCCGGGAATAAACTGACCCTAAATACTTCTACTGATGCATCCGACCACAGGGTAGAAGTCTAGGTTTTTCTCCAGGAGGTGAACAACATACACACCACTCATGCTCAGTACAATTGACTGGGGATCAGGTCCTAGGCATTATTACTTTAATTATTTCCCTCATTCCTTCTTGACACTAATGTCCTTTGCAGGAGAGTGGGCAACAAGTTTTCATCTGGAAATGCACGATGGTCCTACCTGTTACTTAAAAGGCCGTGTAGAACCAAGGAACTGCAGATGCTGATTTACACAAAAGGACACAAAGTGTTAGAATTTACGTAGTTTAGTTTAGAAATACAGTGCAGCCCACCGAGTCCACGCTGACCAGCGATCCGCGTGCACTAGCACTATCCTGCACACTGGGGACAATTTACAATTTTTACTGAAGCCAATTAACCTACAAACCTTTACGCCTTTGGAGTGTGGGAGGAAACCGGGGCACTCATAGAAAACCTACGCAGTCATAGGGAGAATGTATAAACTCCGTACAGACAGCATCCCTAGTCAGGATTGAACCCGGGTCTCTGGCGCTGTAAGGCAGCAACTCTACCGCCGCGCCACCGTGCCACCGTTTCGCGGAGTCACTAAGCAGTCAGGCAGCATCTCTGGAGAACAAGAATAGGTGACGTTACAGCTCGGGATCCTTCTTCAGACCCTACAAGATGCGACAGCACAGATAAATATTTTTGGTCGAAGTTTCATTCAGCAAGCAAGGAAGACAGTGGCTGTTTGCAAGAATCCACATCAAGACTATGACACCAGTTAAAATAACATTTTATTCATTGAGAAAAAATTATATCCAACAAGAGTCTTGATGGATGTGCCCTGCAGTGTGCAGATGTGTATCTGTGAGTGTATGACAGTGTATGTATGTCTGTGTATATGAGTGTGTATGTGTGTGTATGTGTACGTGTCTCTATGTTTGTGTGTGTGCTTGTATAAGAGCATGTATGTGTGTGTGTGTGTGCTTGTATATGAGTATGTATGAGTGTATACGTGCGTATGAGCATGTCTGTGTGTGTCTGTCTGTCCCTGCCTGTCTCTGTGTGTGCATGACCACTTGCGCAAGCATGTGTTTTTTGTGCAAATGCATGCATGCAAGACTGCACGTGTGCATTCGGGACATGGATCATTTGGTTTGAGCTATTCTGTCATTATACAAGTGAACCTGGCCACCAGATTGTGTAAGCATTCCAACTATTTCAGAGTTGCTCTTCCCTTGGAAGACGTCCATTAAGTGTTACCAATGAGATCCAGATGTGAGCCAAGTACGAAGGCTCACTTCCTCAAGGAATGCTTCATCATCAAGACAGTGACTTGGCCTCAGAAGGCTGAGGTGGGCCAGATGGGCCCCAAAAAATTGTTTTCTGTCTCTAATGCAAGGCCAATGCACTGGCGTCTTTTCAATAAGTTGTCAACACGTATAATCAGGGACAAAACCTAACACAGATAGATTGTGGCCTGTGTTTGATTGGACACCATTTGCCTTCTGAAAGTTGTGTCTGTACTTTATTAGATTATGAATGTTATTTTCAAACCCGCTCTGCACTCTCCTCCCTGTGGCAGTCTTCCAACAAGTGTCAGTATTTCCATCAGGATCCGTTTCTGAAGTTGATCTATTTTCCTATGCCTGGCAAGCAGCGTTGTTCCAAATCCCAACAATACCGGGGATTTGTTGCAGTCCCACCACGTAACCTCAAACCAGCTCCGTAATCCTGCATAGCCACCAGGCCGCCAATACTCTTACTCCTCATCCTCCGCCTTTTTTTCCCCCCGGTAGGATGACCGAGGTTCAGTGTGACAGGGATAATGTTTTTGTCGATCCGTTGAAATAGAACATATGTGAATGTTGCACAATAGTCCAGTGCTCAAAGTTAGAATGAAATGCACAGGCTGTTTTTTGAGTTTCATTTTCTGAAGGAACAGTACATAATTAATAGGGTTTTAGACTAAATTGTGTTCTTGCACACTGCCACGTATGTAACATTTCAGCCATTCCACCCCCCCCCCCCCCCATGTCTACTGCGCCACATTCTATCTTGATGCCAACAAAGATAATTAATGTTGCCCACTGCCCCATTCCAGACTGCAGGGGTACGTGCAGAAGGACGCACTGAAATTAGGTGGAACCAACGTGAAGGCTCTGTGGGGGAGAGTCACAGTCTAGGGTCCGTCCGCTGCTGGACATTGAGGGGACAGAGTCCGGTGGTGACACACCACAAACAAGGGTAGGGATAACATCCCAGGGACCATATGAGTGGCAAGGGTATTTTGTTCAAAGATAGATGCAAACACTACTGAGTATGCAGGAACTATCACAACATTTAAGCAGGTATTATCGCAATGTTGAAAAAACATTTAGATAGGTACATGAATAGGGCAGGATACGTTTAGAGGGATAGGGACCAAATGCAGGCAGGTGGTACTAATGTAAATGGTGCTTGTTGGTCGGCCTTTTTATGTTGGGCCGAAGGGCCTGTGTCCACACTGTCTGACTCTATGAATGTATAGACACTGAGAATGTATGAAGTTTTGGCTCCGTTTTTGTTTCATATATATCTTGCATTCTGAATAATGTTCATTTGTGGAAAAAAAAAATGTTGGAAGTAAAAATGTTTCTGATTGAAGTTCTGATTCCAGTAAGATCAATGAAAATGTTTGTGAGTGAAGTTTCACATTGGAGTGCATGCTGTAATTCTTCAGATAAAATGGGAAATGCTGGGAATACTCAGCAGGCCGGGCAACATCTATAGAGAGAGGAGAGAGTTAATGTTCTTTTACATTGATGCCCGATCATTGGATCAGGGCAAAGTTGGAGATGCCTTATGTTGCAGAGGGTGGGGTTGGAAAATGAAATATGAAAGGTCTGAGTTAGGCTGGAAATCAGGAGAGAATGATGGAGGTGCAGGCTGAAAAAAAGGTGTAAAGATCGGTGAACGGTGAAAGGTACAATCAGGGGAGGGTTTAAATCGGAAACAATAAATGAAATGTGAAATTACTGTGCTAATTCCTAGTTATCTTATCATGAGTTGCTAAAGTAATTAGATCTATATTCTTCAGAGTTTAAACCATTTTCCCAGACTGAAAATGTCAAGGACTAAAGTCAAGGACTAAAATCTCTAAAGTCTAATGTGAAGTCTAAAGACTAGAGGACATAGCTTCAAGGCGAGAGGGACAAAGTTTTAAGGAGATGTGCAGGGTATGTTTTTTACAAAGAAGGTGGTGGGTGCCTGGAACGTGGTGCCAGAGATGGTGGTGGAGGCTGAGTGATAGCGGCTTGTAAGATGCTTTTGGATAGGCACATGGATATGCACAGAATGAAGGGGTTTGGATCAGGCAGATGTGGTTAGTTTAACTTGGCATTATGTTCAGCATGGACATTGTGGGCCGAAGGGCCTGTTCCTGTGCTGTACTGTTCTATGTTCTAAGATACTTAGGGGCATGACAGGGTAGATATCGTAATGCTTCTGATGTGGGAGAATCTTGAATGAGGGGTCTAAGTTACAAGATTATGGGTAGTTGTTTAAAACTGAGGCGCATTGGTATCGCTGAAATTCTCCACTCTGGAGGGTTGTGGAGGTTAAATTATTGGGGATATTTAAGGAGGAAGTAGATATATTTGTGAAAGAAGGAGGGATTTAGAGTAAGAAGGGTCTTGACCCAAAATGTCACTCATTCCTTCTATCTAGAGATGCTGACTGTCCCAATGTTTCTCCAGCATTTTATGTCTATCTTCAGTGTAAACCAGCATCTGCAGTTCCCTCCTACATGATGAATTTTGAGTGAAGGGGAAATGCCATGTAAGAATGGTTTAAAGGTTCAATGGTGCTTTGTTTGTCACATGTGCAACTGTACAGTGAAATTCTTTTTGCATATTTACACTTGCAGGCGCCGCCATGTTTTGCCGCCATTTCCGAAGTCCAAGATGTGGTGAGAATGAGAAGAGATGAGGCTTGAGGCAAATCAACTATGATCTTATAGAAAGGCGGGGCTAGCTTGAAGGGCCGAGTGGCCTGCTCCTGTTCCTATTTACTTATAGTTCTCTGTTGTTACTACTAGAAAAGAAAACGGAACAATTGAACGCTAGAAATGGGAGGCACTAGGCTGGGATTGTCACTGATCTCAAACTACTTAATTCCATGTTGAAGACACAAGGAACTGCAGATGCTGGAATCTTGTGTAGAACACGGTGCTGGGATAACTCAGTGGATCAGGCAGCATCTGTGGAGGACATGTCCTGCAGAAATGCTGCCTGACCTGCTGAACTAATTTAGTGTTGAGTTCTTGCTGCTTCGTCTTTTTAGGTGGTATAGAAATATCTCAGGTGTCCTTTCCTGCTGTTGGTTCTTTGTTGTCTAGCATACCTGAAGTCATGTGTTGCAGCCTTGCCAGGTTTAATATGGTCAACGTATAATCTGAAGTTGGAAGATGGGAATGATGGGAACGGAGACTACAGGTGCCTCTCTGGAGATGTGTTACAGAGGTTAAAGTTAGTGCATCACAGGAACACATGGAACGACTTTCATATAAACCTCTAGCTGTGATGGAGGATCACCAACCTGATATGGCAACTCCCATTTCTCTCTCCACAGATGTTGTCTGATCTGCTGAGTATTTCCTGAATTTTCTGGTTTTATTACCCAAGACGTTATTGTCTAGAAATTCATTCCTGCCAATTGCTAACTATTACTCACATCCGTAGCCAAAACGGCTGACTTTGCCAAATATTTCATATAGTCCTAAATAGCAAATGCAGCTGAAGCGATGGTTTAAGCTGAGACATGTAAATCTGAACAGGAACAGAACAGAAATAGCTCCAAAAACACCCGACGGGGTCAGGCGGTATCAGAAACACGACAAACCTCCAAGCGTATTTTGTCTATCCAGTTCTCATAGCGAGTGCACGTTCGAACTGTTTGTTCTCTTTGCACATGTTGCCTGATCTACCTTGTGGTGATAGCATTGTAGCACTAAGCCCATCGTAAGCCTGAAATGAATTGTGCTCATGTAGAATTGTCCATATGAAATGTTATATTTAGTTTAGTTTAGTTTATTGTGACGTGTACCAAGGACAGTGAAAAGCTTTTGTTGCGTGCTAAACGGTCAGCAGAAATACTATACATGAATACAAGAATACAATTGATCCATTTACAGGGTATGGATACATGATAAGGGAATTAACGTTTAGTGCAAGGTAAAGCCAGCAAAGTCCGATCAAGGATAGTCTGAGGGTCATCAAAGAGGTAGTAGTTCAGCACTGCTCTCCGGTTGTGGTAGGATGATTCAGTTGCCTGATAACAGCTGGGAAGAAACTGTCCCCGAAACCTGTAGTGTGCGTTTTCACACTTCTATACCTTGTGCTTGATCAGAGAGGGGAGAAGAGGGAGTGGCCAGGAAGAGGGAGTTCCTGCTTTTATCCGCAACATCTTCACAGTGTGTTACTGCTCAATGCTAGTTGCTTACAGAAATCACTGGCAGCCTCTCCTTGAAGCTGAATACAATATCACATAGAAATATGTAAGAAAATTATTGCTTGTGGTAAATTAAACTGTCCTATTCCTTTCTTAAATTTAAGAGTTAAAGTCTAGAGTTAAATTGGTGCTGATTATGTTAAACGATTAAAGTGCAACGTATATGAAAACTAACTTAAATTTCTGATTATTATGTCTGCAGTGAAACATGAATGAATGAAATAAGGTTTGGTGTTTATAATACTACGAGCATTTAAATAAGGTTCACGTTTAAATACATCTTATACCTTTTTTTTTGTTTACAGTTATTTCCTCCAACAAAAGTCATTTCAGCTTTTCAAAGCTGGAATGACCTGTAGTTAGTTAATGCTCAGTAATTCAGTGGTATGCTCTACAATTGCCAACTAAAACCGGAGAGAACTTTGAGCAGTAGACTTTGAGCATGCCCTCAGTATGAGGCGAACAAAACAGTTACACATACAGCATGAGCACTGAACTCGGTTTTTCCTTGATCCTAATTTACAGAGACATTACTACAGAACCAGACTGAAAATAATCCATCTAGTCAGATCATCATTTCCAGCCTTCTACAGTTCCTGTGACAGATTGGTAGTCTGCAGATTAAACTCTGAATATCTTATATTACAGAAAGTGGGAGCAGCTTTAGTGAGGGGGATCCTGCAATTGCCTCGAAATTCACCCCTAGTTGGTAGTGGCTTTAGACTTTAGAGATACAGCGTGGAAACAGGCCCTTCGGCCCACCAGTCCATGCCGACCAGTGATCAGCCCATACACTGGTTCTATCCTACACACTAGGGACGATTTATTATTTACAGAAGCCAATTAACCTACAAACCTGCATGTCTTTGGAGTGTGGGAGGAAATCGGAGCACCCGGAGAAAACCCAAATGGCCACAGGGAGAATGTACAAACTCCATACAGGCGGCACAGCCTAAGTTAAAATGTAGTTCCGATCTCCCAACCTACCTCCTTGTGCCCCTTGCATTTTTTAATCCGCACTTTCTCCATTGCTGTAATTATATAATGTTTAGACTTGTAAACTTTAGACTTTAGAGACAAACAGACATTTCAGCCCAACGAGTCCGCACCAACCAGTGATCACCCCGTACACTTAATAATAATAATAATAATGGATTGGATTTATATAGCGCCTTTCTAATACCCAAGGCGCTTTACATCGCATTATTCATTCACTCCTCAGTCACACTCGGTGGTGGTGAGCTACTTCTGTAGCCACAGCTGCCCTGGGGCAGACTGACGGAAGCGTGGCTGCTAATCTGCGCCTACGGCCCCTCCGACCACCACCAATCACTCACACACATTCACACACATGCACACGCAGGCAAAGGGGGGTGAAGTGTCTTGCCCAAGGACACAACGACAGTATGCACTCCAAGCGGGATTCGAACCGGCTACCTTCCGGTTGCCAGCCGAACACGTAGCCCATTGCGCCATCTGTCGTCACTTGCACTATCCTACACGTTAGGGACAATTTACAATTTTACTGAAACCAATTAAGCTACAAACCTGTATGTCTTTGGAGTGTGGGAGGAAACCGGAGCACCTGGAGGAAACCCATGCAGTTACAGGGAGAATGTATAAACTCCGTACAGACAGCACCCATAGTCAGGATCGAACCTGGGTCTCTGGTGCTGTAAGGCAGCAACTCTGCCACCGTGCCATCACAGTACATTCTGCACTTTGGTTAATTTACTTGTTACTGCCTGTTGCACTTGTGTATGGCTTGATTGTACTTATGTATGGTCTGATTTTACTAGATAGCATGCAAACAAGATTTTTCACTGTATCTAGGTACACGTGACAATAATAAACCAATATCCTGCTAATGCACTAAAGCTGATCCATAACAGAAACCCTGGACAAGGAATTGTTATGCTGATTTAGTCATGACAGGGCGGAAGGCAAATGCTGGGATTGGAGTTTAGTCCACTGGCCTAATGTGGGCCATCAGTTCAGGTACTTTGTTTTTTGTTTTTATTCTTTATTTCAAGGAATCTTGGAGGAGGTGCGGCTACATTAGTGTTTGAACATTCCACTTTGTGTGGATACAGAGTTACAGAAGGAGGCACCATGACAAAACTTCTAGACTTGCTGCTCTCAGGGGTAGCACAGTGGCGCAGCAATAGAGTTGCTGCCTTACAGTGCCAGAGACCTGGGTTTGACCTGACTACGGGTGCTGTCTGTATGGAGTTTGTACGTTCTCCCTGCGACCGCATGGGTTTTCTCCTGCTGCTCCAGTTTCCTCTCACACACCAAAGACGGCTCCTGTGAATTGTCCATAGTGTGAAGGATAATGCCAGTGTACTGGGTGATCACTTGCCGGCGCGGACTCAGTGGGTCGAATGGCCCGTTTCCATGCTGTGTCTCTAAAGTCTAAAGTAACGTCTAAAAGTCTCAGGACCTGGGTTTAATTTTGACCTCTGGTGCTGTCTGTGTGGAGTTTGCACATTCCCCCTTTGAACCTAGGGGTTTCCTTTGGGTCCTCTGATTCCTTCCAGGATGTATGGGTTAATAGGTTAATTTGCCACTGTAAATTGCCCTGGTGTGTCGGTGAGTGTTGGCTAGTGGAAGAATCTCATGGTCACAAGCCCTTTAGACATTACAAGTGGAAGAATCTAGGGGAGTTGTAGAGAATATGTGGACAACAAATGGGATTGGTGTAAATGGATGCTTAATGGTTGGTGGGGACTCGGTAGGTTGAAGGGATTAATCTAAGACTGCAACCAATCACTGGAAAACAATGAAGATTATTGACAGCTAAAAGATATTTCACTCCATAATGACTCATATAATTGAAACTGTATTTGCGGTGTGGTGAAGGATGAAAGACTATTCAAAATGTTTCCTCCCTAAATACTGGAAAAGATGATGAGAAAATAAAAGCATTCTTACCTTTCACTTCAAATTCCTTCCACATTAACATTTACTTCATTGAATGGTGGTGATTCAAGATATCACCATTGCTGAGGCCACAGCTTTGAAATTGGTTGTGTCTTTTTTTTGTTGAAGTTTTCTGATCTTTCAAAGGATATATCTGAAATTAGATATCTTTTATTCTATAAACGAGTGTATCAAATATGACTGGGTAATTTTAACGTGCACAGCCTGTACTGAGAACATTGATATTATTGTCAGAGTGAAGCCCAGCACAAATTGGGGGAACAGCACCTCATATTTCGCTTGGGCAGCTTAAAACCCAGTGTATGAATATTGATTTCTCTAACTTCAAGTACCCCTTGCTTTCCCTCTCTCTGCCCCACCCCCCGCCCTAGTATTCTCCGACTAGTTTTACTGTCCTGATTAATTTTACTGATTGTATGCCTCGTTGTCACCTTCCCCTCAGCCAACAATTTTTGTGTTTGTTTTCTAGGTCTGCACAAAACATGAGAGTCTTTAATTTACAACAGAAGTCTTTAATGCTTTACCTAATGCTGGCAGCAAGACAACTCAAAAATGGTTGCACACGCACCCTGTCTACAGACAGGATAAACTATATACACAACATCTCCCTTTGTCCTGTGCAGCACCACCTGCTGCATGGGAGGAGCTAAGGGTCCTCCCACCCTAAACAGTCCACCAAACATCATATTCCCCCTTTACAGTTTGAACGTCGCCATTTAGCTGGACCTCGCTTCACTCTTTTTTTCCAGCCTTTTTTGCATTTCACAACTCTTGCTAAAGGCTCAGAATCAACAGAGTTTTCCTCAGTGTTCCCTTTGGAAGAGATATCAGTATTTGCTTTATCTGTATGCTGTTCTTTCTCCACTTGGCTGTAGTTTCTCTCGGCGGTCGTCAGCGTTTTGGATGTGAATGCGATTGGTTCTTCCTTGCCGTTCGGTGCCGTTTGTGAGATTACAGCTCCAAGACCATACAGCAATGCATCGGCAGCCAGCGCATCTTCTGGGCGAGCATCTCCTTCAACCTGGTGAATGTATGGTCACACTCTTTGGACCAGTGCCATTCAACATCCTGTTTTTGCAGGTTGTTCAATGGTGCGCACAAAGTCGAAAGTGCCGGTATGAACTTGCCATAGTAGTTCACCCTGCCAATGAAGCTTTCAAGCTGCTTCACATTTTTGGGCGTCTGAAATTTCATAATGGCGTCCACTCTTTCATCCGATGGCTTCAAACCACTTGCCGAGATCACATGTCCGAGATATGTGATCTGTTGTTGGAAGAATGCGCACTTGTCCATGCGCAACTTCATGCCGTAGTTGTTCAGTGCCGTGAGGACCTGTTTTAGGTTCTGCAGATGTTCTTCCTCCGTCCGGCCGGTGACAATTATGTCATCCAGGTAGGCTGCTACATACGGAATCCCGGCAACCAGATTGTCGACCAGTTTCTGGAAGATGGCCGGCGCCGGTGCCGGTCCAAATGACAATCGGTTGTATCTGAACAGTCCCTTGTGCGTGTTGATCACGAGCAGGTTTTTTGCCTCATCGTCCAGTTCCACTTGGAGATACGCGTCGGACATGTACAATTTCGAGAAGTACTGTCCTCCTTGCAGCTTGATGAACAGCGCGTCCACTCTTGGTATGGGGTGTTGATCAATGTGCAATTGGGGGTTTACAGTCACTTTGTAGTCGCCACAGATGCACACTTTGCCGCAAGGCTTCTGAACTATGGGTGTGGCCCATTCTGAATAGTCCACATGGGTGATAATTCCCATTTCTTCAAGACGGCAGTGTTCCTTGTCGACGGTGTCCATCCGACTGAATGGAACTGGTCTTGGTTTGAAGAACTTAGGGACGGCATCGTCCTTGAGTATGAGCTGTGCCTTCATCTTTGTGCAATGTCCGAGTCCAGGTGCGTAAACGTCTGGAAACTGGTCAAGAACATTCTGCAGGTTATTTTCGCATTTGCTGACCACGTTGCAATCAGTGGGAGATGACAATGCCATAGTTGATCCATCGTAGATCAAAGCGTTCATGTCAAGCTTGAAAGCATGGATCCAGTCGATGGCGCACAGGGATGTACTTTCTTTACCAACGACGATCAGCGGCAACATCTGTGTCATACAGTGCATTGGCCTTTCGTGGGAATGGGCTGTCGTTCATATCCGAAAAGGCGGATGTTGGCCGGTTTCAGTTTTGGCGATCCGATCCTCCCCCAGATGTCCTGACCCACTAGTGACACAGCCACACCAGTGTCCACCTGGAACTGTAGATCGACGTTCGAGACCCGCAGCGAAATCCTCGGCTTGTCGGTGATCGTAGACACACTGAGCACTTCAATAGAAATGGTCTCCGCGATTTGGTCAACTATGTTTTGCGCTTTCTTGCCCTTTCTCAGCTTTCCTACGGATTGACACACTGCCTGGATGACCTTTTCGGTAACAGGCATAACAAACGGACTTGATTTACGGGCACTCACGGTGATGATGAGCAGTCGAGCCGCACCGGTAGTAGGGTTTAGATCCTCCACCCACAGGGGGACGGCTCTTCTGCAACTGTCTCACCCTCTCCGGATTTGCTCTGGGTCGATCCAAGTGGTTTCTGGCGTTGCGGACGAGTCTGACGAACTGTATGCACCTCCTGAGGGAGCTTCGACGCCGTTTTGCCGGCCTTTTTGTGCAGTTCTTTACTCAGCAGCTCGGCCATCTTAGCACACTGCAGCACATTCTTCAATGAGGCATCCGATTCCTTGAGAATCGCCTGCTGGATGAATGCGTGCCTGCAGCCCATGACCAGTCTATCCCGCAACGCATTTTCTTGGCACTTTTCGCAGCATTGAGTTTTAAAATCACATGCCTTTGCCTTGGTGCGAAGTTCGGCAAGAAATTCGGTAATCGATTGCCCTTCCTGTTGCACCATCCTGTAGAAATCAAGGTGAGCTGCGAGGAAATGTCGACTTTCTTCGAAATGCAGCTGCAAAGCCGTTGTGATTTCAGCATATGAGGCTTCAGTTACTTCTTCTGTAAGTACATTTTGAAGCAGTGCAAAAGTTTCTGGAGACATTGATGAACACAAGAGAGCCTTCTTCCTCTGTCAGTCGTAATTGCCATACTTTCAAAATAAAACTCAGCGCGCATTAAATACGACGACCACCTTTCTCGCCCGGGATCGAAACAATCGAATTGCCAAGACGTGGTAGTTTGAGTACACTACAGAACTCAAAAAACAATTATTTTTTTTAAATCGAAAAATAGGCTCTTAGCTGGATCTTTGGATGCAATCCGAAGTATCCCACTCCTGACACCACTTTTGTGTTCGTTTTCTAGGTCTACACAAAACATGAGAGTCTTTAATTTACAACAGAAGTCTTTAATGCTTTACTCAATGCTGGCAGCAAGACAACTCATACACATCTCCCTTTGTCCTGTGCAGCACCACCTGCTGCATGGGATGAGCAACGGGTCCTCCCACCCCACACAGTCCACCAAACATCACAACAATGAACTTTGATCTGTCGTTTTCACACCTGACCCTTCCATATCCCTAGTCTCCCCCTCCCCTGACTTTCAGCCTGAAGAAGGGTCTCGACCCGAAACATCATCCATTCCTTCTCTCCAGAGATGCTGCCAGTCCCGCCGAGTTACTCCAGCATTTTGTATCTATCTTCGGTGTAAGCCAGCATCTGTGGTTCCTTCCTAAGCATTGATATTAATGTTTCTTACTTTTATGCAAGGGTCTCATTAGTTACACAATGGAAAAATACTTTAAACAATCTTGGGTAAATTTTGTTTATTAACGTGATATATTGGAGTTAGCAGGAACCCAGGTAGTGAAAGCACATGATACAGATTAGAGCAGGGGAAGAGCTTGTTACTGATTTGATCTGCTGTTTTGCTTGGATCTTGCAGCAGTATAGTTTGAAAACAGCAGACAGTCCAAAGAGGCGCGCGGACCTCTGGGATCTTGGCTGAGAGCAGGTTGGTCTCAGCCAAAGCACAAAAGACAAACATCAGAGCTGTTGAAAATTCATGAAGGCCACCTGTGTCTTCATTAGCTTTTTTACTGCAAATTACATTTTAGAAACAAGAGCCTACGAATTGGATTGCATCTGTTTTTGGTTAGCTAAGACATTGTGGCCTTTGGAGTGTTAATGCCAATTTGGGACCACTGCAAACTTTGTTGCAAACTTGGCCAAAATCCAGCGTGAAACTGCACGATGGTGATTTGGACTCAGAAACAAGAGCTACAGCAGAACTGTGAGGCTTCTGCTGGGACCACACTCCAAGAAATGGCAGCCTCTGACACTTGCTGTGTCACGGTCAGAGAAGGGAGAGAGCATTTATAGGTACACTGCCCTCAATGGTGCCACTACAACATGCCATGGCTGCTATGGAAGGTGGAAGAGGATCGAGGGGAGAGGAAGGCAGCCACCACATTTACTCAAAGGGACATTCAAGTCCTGGTCTATTAAACACATGCCCGGACAGAGGTCTGTTGTGTCCGTGCTGCCCAGAGACTCTCCAGGCTCACAATAATAAGAAATTAGTTGTAAGTGGTTACAGTAGTTCAAATTTATCACATCAATGCATTCTTTAATAAGCAGACTGATATTATGCACAGCTCAAAGACATACAATATGTCTGCAGGGGGTCATACACAGTAGGTCTGTGCTTAGCTAACAAGTTAATAGCTTTGAAATGTGGACTGTGAGCTGTATGATAAGAATAAGGGGTAGGTTTACAAGGTTAATTCCCAGGATGGCGGGACTGTCATATGCTAAGAGCATGGAGCGGCTGGGCTTGTATACTCTGCAGTTTAGAAGGATGAGAGGGGATCTCATTGAAACATATAAGATTATTAAGGGTCTGGACATGCTAGAGGCAGGAAACATGTTCCCGATGTTGGGGGAGTCCAGAGCCAGGGGCCACAGTTTAAGAATAAGGGGTAAGCTATTTATAACGGAGACGAGGAAACATTCTTTCACACAGAGAGTTGTGAGTCTGTGGAATTCTCTGCCTCAGAGGGCGGTGGAGGCCGGTTCTCTGGATACTTTCAAGAGAGAGCTAGGTAGGGTTCTTAAAGATAGCGGAGTCAGGGGATATGGGGAGAAGGCAGGAACGGGGTACTGATTGTGGATCAGCCATGATCACATTGAATGGCGGTGCTGGCTCGAAGGGCCGAATGGCCTACTCCTGCACCTATTGTCTATTGTCTATAATAAATATCATTAGTTCTCAATTAATGCCAATTTGGGACCACTGCAAAACTATAGCCATTGCCTCAGAATAAAAGGACATACATTTAGAAAGGAGATGAGGAGGAATTTCTTTAGAGGGTGGTAAATCTGTGGAATTCATTGCCACAGACGCTGTGGAGGCCAAGTCAATGGATATTTTTTAAGGCAGAGATTGACAAATTCTTGATTAGTCTGGGTGTCAGGAGTTATGGGGAGAAGGCAGGAGAATGTGGTTAAGAGGGAAAGATAGATCCACCATGATTGAATGGCATAGTAGACGATGGGCTGAATGGCCTAACTCTGGAGGCTATTAACATGAACTAATGTAGGCATTCAAGATCTAACAATGATTTGGGTCTTATTCTCTGTGAAATCGCAAAATAAAATCCTGCAGAACGAAAATAAAAAGTGCTGGAAATATTCAGTATGTCAGGTGGTATCCGTGAAGAGATAAACAGAATGAATGCTTTGTGTCAATGACCTTTTATGAGAGCGTTCACATTAGCCCTGTTTTTCTCTCCACTGCTGCTCCCGATCTTTCGAGTGTCTTCAGCATTTTCTGTCTTTATTCCAGTCGGTGGTCCGGGGGTGGATTGCTGCTGGGTTGGGTGGAAGAAGGCCCTGTGAAATCTGGGGACGTTAGACTGAAGCACCTGTGTCTGCACAGTCCAGTGAATGCAAGTTCAGTTCTCTGTGAATTCTCTTAATCAACCAATCTTTCAACAACCTTTCCCAACAAACCATCTCAATAAATTATAATTTATATCATTTATTGCCCACGAAATACTGTTTTTTTATTCATCCTTTTCCTTATTATATCTTTAGCTATTCCCTCATATCACATTTTTGTTAAGCCCATTCTTAGTTATTTAAGAAAGCAAGTCTTTATGTTCTGAAGAAGGGTTTCGACCCGAAACGTTGCCTATTTCCTTCGCTCCATAGATGCTGCCTCACCCGCTGAGTTTCTCCAGCATTTTTGTCTACCTTACGTTATGCATGTTAGCTGCAAACATTTGTCCTGCTTGACATTTAACAATCTAGATAAAGAACTGGTTTCTTCTAAACGTATTTATTTTAGTTTAGTTTATTATTGTCACGTGTACCGAGGTTCAGTGAAAAGCTTCTTGTTGCGTGCTATCCAGTCAGCGAAAAGATTGTGCATGATTACAATCGCGCCGTCCACAGTGTATAGATAGAGGGTAAAGGGAATAATGTTTAGTGCAAGATAAAGTCCAATTTGTCCGGTCCAAAGTATTCGTGAAAATCTCTATTTTTTTTAATTGATTAAAATCCTGAGACAAAATAACAAAAGAGAAGAGCTTTGCACCTTTTTATCCCAAACATTAGGGATGGCACGGTTGTGCAGCAGTAGAGTTTCTGCCTTACAGTACCACGGACCCGGGTTTGATCCGGGAACTCTGGTTTCCTCCCAAACTCCAAAGATATACAGGTTTGTAGGCGAATTGGTTTGGTAAAAGAATAAATTGCACTGAGTGTGTGTAGGATAGTTTTAGTGTGCGAGGGAGGATTGCTGGTCGTCACGGACTCGGTGGGCCGAAGGGCCTGTTTCCAGTAAGTATCTTTAAACTACACTCAACTAAATGTCTCAATTTATCATGACCCACTGTGATAAGCCAAGGTAAATTGGCTCCAGCCCAATGCAACAATTGTGAAATATCCTATTGTTCCTTCAGGGCTATTGCTCTTTGAATGGATTCAAGACAATCAAGTCAAAAGTGTTTTATTGTCATATGTCCCAGATATAAATGAAATTCTTACTTGTTGTCCTTATTTCAGAGAGATCAGTGGAACCTGGCCAAACACTAAGTCTGTGTGCTTTTCAATTATTGTGCCCGAACATTGCTATGTCAAAATCTGATGGCAATATGCAAATTTTGCCTATTTTTTGCACTGGTACTACAAGGATTGCATAATATCTGACCTGTTGGCAAGAGCTGGTCACGTACCATGATCAGATTAGGCTTAGATGTTTTATTTTGTTCGATATAGCTCATGGATTAGTCAAGAATCAGAGGATACACAATTTGCAATGGATTGCAAAAGAACTAAAGTAACATGAGGAAACACTTATTGTGCAATGAACATTTGTAGTCCGAAGTCCACAGCTGGGATAATTGTGGATATAAGTTCAATTGCAGTGTTCAAAAAGGAGCTGGAAGGAATTTGGAGAGTGGGGGATTTGACTGTTGGATTAGCTCTAACATCGAGCGAGTAGGGACTGGATGGACTGAGCAGCCTCTATTAGGCGCTGGTAAGGACACATTGGGAACATTGTGAGCAGTTTTGGGCACCATAACGTAGGAAGGATGTGCTGGCTCTGGAGAGGGTCCAGAGGAGCTTTAGAAGAATGATCCCAGGAATGAGTAGGTTAACCTATGATGAGCGTTTGTTGGCATTTGGGCCAGAACTAGCTGGAGTTCGGTAAAATGAGGGGGGACCTCATTGAAACATACAGAATAGTGAAAGGCTTGGATAGAGTGTGGAGAGGATGTTTCCACTATCGGGAAAGTCTAGGACTAGAGGTCATAGCCTCAGAATAAAAGGGCGCTCTTTTAGGAAGGAGACGAGGAGAAATTTCTTTAGTCAGAGGGTGGTAAATCTGTGGAATTATTTGCCACAGAAGGTTGTGGAGGCCAAGTCAGTGGATATTTTTAAGGCAGAGATAGATAGATTTTTGATTTGTATGGGTGCCAGAGGTTATGGGGAGAAGGCAGAAGAATGGGGTTAGGAAGGAGAGATAGATCAGCCTTGATTGAATGGCGGAGTAGACTTGATGGGCCAAATGGCCTAATTCTACTCCTATCACATGACCTCATGACCTTCATCATGCTGCAACCATTCTGCAGCCTCTGTTTCTGAGGCCATAGTAGCACCTTGGCTGCCATTTCCCCAGACAAGTCTACTCCTCTCACTGCATGCATCCTTGATGATCTCCCTTCCCCATTTGACTTGGCTCAGATCCTGAACAGGGACCTGCAGCGGTCGCCAGCTGCTACACCATTTCATGTCACCATTCCCTGACCTCCACCCATTACTTGCATCAATGTCTGTCCCAGGAGGAAACTGCAAAGTCCCAAAGAGATGTGAAAAGTAAAATCTCTCATGGCCATGCTTCAGCCAATGATAACGATTCAGACAATATAATGAGTTAGATTTAGCTCTTAGGGCTAAAGGAATCAAGGGATATGGGGAGAAAACAGGAAAGGGGGAATGATTTTAGATGATCAGCTATGATCGAGTTACTGGCTCGAAGGATCGAATGGCCTACTCCTGCACATATTTTCCTATGTTCCGATCAGCACTCGTATTGATTCTCTGTCGTCTGAGCTCTATTACAGGCCCAGATTCTCATCTTAACTCCAAATGATTCAACAATCTCCTAAAAGCATTTCAGATTTTCCACAGATTTCCTATGTGGAGATGATTAAGGAAGTTGTGAACAGGTGCGCTATCACCCAGGGCAGTTGCAAAATTAATTCATCTCCCAACAATAAAATAATGACCGTCTACCCAAACCTCACCATATAACAATTTATTTTGTAATTTGACAAATGCAGGCAACATTGTACTTCCGAAAAAACAATCACACACTCGGATAATCTTGGTTTACATGCTGTGGTGACAGTATGCTGCCACTGAAATAACAAGTCACTTCATTTTGCTAAATGGACAATTCACATGAACACAGATTTATTAGTCGGCTGTACTCAGCTGCTTACTGATTTTCTACCTTACAATCTGTTCCGTTCACTATCCCAGTGCAGCAATGGCTTTCTTCACTGACATAATTATCCATACCATATATATATTGGTATATAAGCCTTCCAGCGTCTACCTTGATGAAAATGGAAAAGCTCTGACCAGTTTGGGAACCCAGTTTTCTACTTACAGCCAACAAGCGGGTGCAAAGGCACGGATAGGAAAATGGAAAACGAATCTATTTCCGTTATGAAAGATTCACAGCTCTCTCACAGCGGACAAAATAATAGGGCATATTGTGGAAGAATAGAAGCTAGAAATAGGAAGTGGCCATTTACTGTGACTTGCCATCTTCTTTGAAGAATGCAACACCATGATTTAAAGGCCAGCATCAAGGTATTAAGATTAAATCTACAAAGGTTTCAGAACATAAGCCTCCCGTTGACTTTCAATTGACAAAGCCTGATTTGTGTAATCTATCCAGGTGAATGTAACTGAAACAAGCAGCTTGTACTGAACAAGGGGAAATCAAAATGTGAAATGATTCTTGCTTGCACTGAAACTAAAACAAATTTAAAATATACAATACAATTTGAGTCCATTTAAACAGTCGTGCTGGCTAAAGATTTTTAATGCCTGGTTTATTCCTCTGCTTTTGAGAAACAACTGCAGATCAGAGATTTCCACGTGACAAACCTCTGAATTTACAATCAAATATTTCCATGTTTTTCACAGTTGATAATACTCCACAATTTTTTAAAGATTTAAACATTACATTTTAATACTTACATTTGAAATATATTTTATAAAAATGGAATATATCTTTAAATATATTGTAGCTTATATGTTGGTAGAAAGATATGAAGATAGATCAATGCATTGCTTTTTAATTGTTTTCATGTGTAAGTCTTGCTGGTTTTGTTCCAATCTGAATGTAAAATTTCCATTTCGTTTTTCCTAACTGTTTTGCCTGTGTGATACTTCCTCTGTAGTTAAACTGGTTTAATTCTTGGTTGCAGCGATAAAGTTAATTGTTCTGTTAGTTTCAAGATTTTTTTTAGGTAAATTAGCAAAGAACTAACATCAGCAGATGTGTCGAACTCCCATAGGGAATTAGAGATTGTACACTCACAGTCAGAGCAGAGCAGTTGTTTTAAATTTCAATGCAACTATTTAATAATGCGTAATCTTTTTTAAAAACTTTTCTCATTATGTATTGTCACTTGGCTAATTTGGCAAGCTAACCAACCAAGGGTTCATTGGCATTTCATCTTCAATTAGATTTCCTCTATTTGTTTCTTTCAAATGGCTCTAATCGTCAGGCCAGACTTCAACGTTGATCCCGGATACATCGATTTCCCTCTCAGCCGTCATCCGAAGCTGCGGACTCTGCTTCCTCCTCCGAGCTGCTGTGGTGGATTTTCCCGTCATTCTTCATGCTGGTGAAGGTCTTCTTGAACGCCTCCATCATGGCGTGCGCTAGTTTTTTGGCTTCGAGCTTACTCCCACATTCGACCGCGTGGCAATCTATCTGGTAGGACAAATCGTCATTGATCTCCCTGTAAAGCCATGCAAAGATGTTGGTGCTGACGTTGTGATCTGCTGTGCAATAGGCAATGCGCGATACCTGGAAAGTATCCATTTGGACCGCGGCCTCCCTCGTGGAATCCAAATGGTGGAGACGGACCTGGAAAGGGCGGATCTCCAAAATGGCATTGGCTGATGATATGTCTTCTTGATCCAGTGTCTGCTTCTCCCACAACTCCACAACTGACCTCTCGGTGCAGCCTGACATAAATTGTGTCCCCTTCATGACCACTTTTCCTAAGTACCTCACCTGTGAACAACAAAAAGAAAATCAAATGATTAGAACAATCGTGAATATTAACTTGTAAGAAGTTGATAGAAACAAATACGTCAATAATTTACATTTACTAGCTTTACTACAGCGAGTTTTCAAAATAAGTGTAAACATCCACAAGGTTCAGCATTCAAGTAACTGTGTGCATGCGGTAAGTAGATTATCAGTGGGCACAGTTCAATATTCTGTTCAATCTTGTCCCTCCGCAATCTTGTCCCTTCTAAAGTTATGCAAGCACAATTAGGTCATTCAGCCCATCGAGTCTACTCTGCCATTCAATCGTGGCCGATGCATCTTTCCCTCTCAACCCCATTGTCCTGCCTTCCCCTCATAACCCTCGGCACCCTTACTAATCAAAAATATGTCAATCTCCGCCTTAAAAATACCCAATGTCTTGGGCTCCACAGCCGTCTGTGGCAATGAATTTGACAGATTCACTACTCTCTGGCTAACAAAATTCCTCCTCAACTCCTTTATAAAGGTATGTCCTTTTATTCTGAGGCTATGAGCTCTGGTGCAAGACTCTTCCACGAATGGAAACACCCTCTCTACATCCACTCTATCCACTCTATCCATGCCTTTCACTATTTGGTAAGTTTCAATGAAGGTCCCCTCATCCTTCTAAACTCCAGCAAGTACAGGCCCAGTGCCTTCAAACCAGGCACGTGCCGTCAGGGTAGGCAAGGTAGGCACTGCCTATCCTGACTAAAATTATAAAATGGTAATAACTAAATATAAATAATAAAGGCATGGGAGAATTATGCTTATTATCTAAGAGCGCTGCCTGAAGCCGTCAATTTCAAGGGGAGCTGGAGGCAGCAGAAATTCTGCCTTTGCAGCACTGCGCAGGCGCAGCAGCCTACTGCGCATGCGTAGTGCTGGTTTCTTGGCGGGGTTTTCAAATATGGATTGTAATTATTTTAAGTGTATCTTAGGAAACAAAGAGAGAAGAATGGAGTTTGTGTACCGATAATGTGGTAAGTACATTTTGTGTTTATGTTTTTAAATACCGTATTTCCCGGGGTGTGGGGAGAGTTCCTTTCACAGCGTTTGGGCAGTTTGGCCCGGGGTAAAGTTGCGGGGAGGGCACGAATGTTGTGAAGGAGGGGGTCGGGATAATGCCACTTGCGACTCTCCTTGCACGGAGCCACTGCATTGAGGCGGAGGGGGGGGGGGGGGAGAAGCAGCTCGGGTGGCTGTGAGCGGCCGCCGGGCCGGACAGCGGAACTGGCCGCCACCTCAGCTCCTTCTGCTGGTCCCTGCTCACCTCTGGCAGCTCTCCGTCTAAAAACCTCTCTCCTGCCGCTCGCTGGCCTCACTCATGTCCTTAAACTCTGACAACGCGATTGAGGTTACTCGGCTGTGGGAATTTAAGGATTTGCAGGAGGCAGCTAACATGAGCGAGGCCGGCGAGCGGCAGGTGAAAGGTGTTCAGACGGAGAGCACTGCCAAAGGTGAGCGGGCCAGCAGAATGCGCTGAAGTGGGGACCAGTTCTGCTGTCAGGTCCCGGCGGCCGCACGCAGCCACCCGAGCTGCTTCTATCCCCGGCTACAATGCGGTGGCGCCCGGAGAGCTGCGACAGCGGTGAGTGAGTGAGTTACTGGCATTATACCAGACCCCCTCCTTCTCAACACTCCTGCCCTCCCCGCAACTTTACCCCTGGCACAGACTCTCCACACGCTGTGAAAGGAACTCTCCCCCCAATTGGTCCCTTGAACAAGTGTTGTCATTCAATTAGATGACAACTGATTCAACTTTTCCCTGTACTCCCGTTGTTCCCACCATCTCTCCACCTGCCGTCACCCTCCACCTCCCACCCATTCAGTAATTCAGAATAAAGGAGACTTGGAAGCCTTGGGCAAATTGCATTTTTACTGTCTTTATTTTTATTTTTTATTTTTACGGAGAGAACAATCTGCGCATGCGCGATTTAAATTTTTTTTTTTAAAGCCGACTGACTGCCTACCCTGAGTAATTACTCACGGCACGTGCCTGCTTCAAACGCTCATCATACGTTAACCCAATTATTCCTGGGATCATTTTCATAAATCTCCTCTGGATCATCTCCAAAGCCAGCATGTCCTTCCTCAAAAATGGGGCCCAAAAATGTCCACATTACTCCAAATGCGGTCTGACCAGTGCCTTATAAAGCCTCAGCATTACATCCGTGTTTTTATATTTCAAGTCCTCCCAAAATAAATGCTGCTATTGCATTTGCCTTCCTTACTACCAATTCAACTTGCAAACTAACTCTTTGGGAATCCTGTTCTATGGATTATTATTGGTGATCAATGTACCATCTATTTGTTCAGCATGAATGGGCCAGCAATGAGATAACATTAAAAGGAGCACTGTAATACAGTTTTATTTCCGCGAAGGCTTTAGGTTGGACCGCCAGCACTCCTGTTGGAAATACATGAGGCCCCACGATATTTAAAGAATATTGGGATCTACTGATGTAGCTCATTCCTGATTACTGATGACAGCTACAGGTTTACATGCTGCACAGAGCAGAAAGCTGTCCGACCACTGAATGAAAATAACTAAGAGGAATTTGTTTTGCAGCTTTTCGGCAAGAAGACAGGTATAATTTCTCCCTCCGCATCGTGCAGCTCATTCTGCAAAAATGCACCTGTCATTCCCCCTGCAATCTGCAAGTTGTCAGCTGGATTGTTGTTTACCAACAGTGACAGCCCCATCAAAATGGGCCAGGCAACAATGCTTGATAGACTATGTCATCATCCTCTTCACTATTAATCTAATGAGCTTTGCAAAAGAATACTGATCCAAATGTCTCTGTATGCACTGATATTGATGGGCATGGCAACTTGTCTAGAATGTACAAGGCGTGATTAGTACTTTTGCAGATGATGCAGGCAGGTGGGACTAGTGTGGATGGGTAACTCAAACGGCATGGGGCAAATTGGACATCCCTGCTTTTATACTCTAGTCCGCTTGGCATGCTAACATTGCATTTGTATGATGGCAAAAGCAGTCTCTGCCAAAGAACAGGGATATACTGTAAATGACAGTAATCACCTTCTGTGCATCAGCTTAATACATTAGACAATAGCCCTTTACCTCACAGTAATGATAGATTTCTTTACTGCCACGATAATTCATATTTCCAAACTTTCACAGATTAACTTCCCAGTATCTACTATGATAAAAATGGGAACACTTATAGTGGAATGGGAACCATGTTTTGCATTTGCACCTACACACAATGCAAGTGTATATATGTACAAGCAATTATAAGGTAATGTATTTCTACTTTTAACTCTCCCACAGTTTATGCCATCGTCCTCATTCATCAGAGTACACAGAATTATTGGGGGCACAGTGGCGCAGCGGTACAGTTGCTGCCAGAGACCTGGGTTCGATCCTGTCTAGGGGTGCTGTCTGTATGGAGATTGTACCTTCTCCCCGTGACCTGTGTGGGGTTTCTCCGGGATTTCTGGATTCCTTCCACACTCCAAACACATACAGGTTTATAGGCTAATTGGCTTGGTATAATTGTAAATTGTCCCTACTGTGTGTAGGATAGTGTTAATGTGCGGGGATTGCTAGTCAGCGTAGACTCGGTGGGCGGAAGGGCCTGTTTCCACTTTGCAGCTCTAAAAATAGAAAACTAAAGCTAAGCTATAGGACATTCTGTGTAAGAACACATAAGGGTAAGAAAGGGATAGACACAAAAAGCTGACGGACAGGCAGCATCTCTGGAGAGAAGGAATGGGTGACGTTTTGGGTCAAGACCCTTCTTCAGGAAGAAAGGGAAGTGGCCATGCAGGTCATTAGTTTGCATGAGATTGATGCAAGACATGGCAAGAGACTGTGCAGCGGCAATACTGGTTCACCGCTGCGAGAGAAAGATAAGCCTGTTCGATTAACTTTTTGTAACTTCGTCGGCGCCAGAAACGTGGCGACTTTGTGAGGTCTGTCGTATGATTTTACTGGATTGTATGCAAAGCAAAGAATTTCACTGAATCTAGGCACATGTGACAATAAAGTGTCATTGAATTTAATCTTTTTCAAGAATCATATTGTGATGTGAAGACCAGTATATATATAAATCTATATCTATATTACTAAAAGTCTGATCTTGACCGCTTTTGGCTCGCTGTGCTGTGATTTCTGAGAGAACGCCGCCACCTACGGCCGTCATTTTTGGCCACCTCGCTCAGAGCCCCCCTCTGCCTGCCGGGACTGGAGGATTTTTCCCATCGATGAAAAATCAGAGATATATTAATGTTTTAAAAAATGTTGCCATTCTCTCCGCTGCCCCTGCTGGTGGGAGGGGAGAGGGACTATAAAACCCGGAAGTGGTGTGCCTCACTCAGTCTCTGCAAGATGGAGGAAGTGAGAGGTTCACATCTCTCTGAGCTCTGAATAACACTGAACACATGTCTACTCAACTGTGAGTGCCCTTAATGTGATTTGAAAATGAAAATATGGTTGGTTTGAATTAAAAAGGCAGTGCAAATGGTTGTTTGGTGGGTTTGGGTTGAAGTAAAAGGGCAGTGCAAATGGTTGTTTGGGGGGTTTTGGGGTTGAAGTAAAAAGGCAGTGCAAATGGTTGTTTGGGGGGTTTTGGAGGTTGAAGTAAAAAGGCAGTGCAAATGGTTGTTTGGTTTTTTTGGGGGTTGAAGTAAAAAGACAGTGCAAATGGTTGTTTGGGTTTTTTGGGGGTTAAAGTAAAAAGGCAGTGCAAATGGTTGTTTGGGGGGGGGGGTTGGGTTGAAGTAAAAAGGCAGTGCAAATGGTTGTTTGGGGGGTTTTGGGGTTGAAGTAAAAAGGCACTGCAAATGGTTGGGTGACATTTTTACTTCAACCCAAAACTCCCCCAAACAACCATTTGCACTGCCTTTTTACTTCAACCCAACCCCCACCCCCAAACAACCATTTGCACTGCCTTTTTACTTCAACCCCCAAAACCCCCCAAACAACCATTTGCACTGCCTTTTTTATTTCAACCCCAAAAAAACCCAAACAACCATTTGCACTGCCTTTTTACTTCAACCCAACCCCCCCCCAAATATCCATTTGCACTGCCTTTTTACATTGACATGCGCAGCTTCTTGGCTTCCTATCCAGTGGTTTGGATTTTTTGTTTTAGTTTAGTTTTTAGTTTTTTTAGTTTTAGTTTTAGAGATACAGAGTGGAAACAGCCCTTCGGCCCACCGAGGCCACGCCGACCAATGATCACCCGTACACTATTTCTATCCTACACAATAGGGACAATTTACAGAAGCCAATTAACCTACAAAACAATTTGTTTAAGAAGGAACTGCAGATGCTGGAAAATCGAAGGTAGACAAAAATGCTGGAGAAACTCAGCAGGTGAGGCAGCATCTATGGAGCGAAGGAAATAGGCAACGTTTCGGGCCGAAACCAGCATTTTTGTCAACCTACAAAACTACACGTCTTTGGGATGTGGGAGGAAACCGGAGCACATGGAGAAAACTGAAGAGATCACAGGGAGAACGTACAAACTCCATACAGACAGCACCAGTAGTCAGGATCGAACCCAGGTCTCTGGTGCTGTAAGGCAGCAACTCTACCGCTGCGTACAATTTGCGCACAAGGACTTGCAGGAGGTGGTATTAAAGAGCGCAGCCTCAATGGCGTTCCCCCTGTAATTGGAGAACTGAGGTCATTATTGTTATCTGATGGCTCTTTTGTAAAATGACCCAATTCAGCAGAGACTGAACCTGTTTAGAACATTTATATTTATGCAGCTTCAATGCCACATCGCTTACCTACAGAGCCAATACAGGAAGAATAAACATTACACTTCCAAAAGCACAAAGAATAAAATTGTAATTTTAGTAATGGCTAACAGATGGCAGAACTATTTGTCTCATACTAAAAAAACATTTGGCAAGCAAACACAAATGTATCTGGTTGCGGTACTTGTATTCAACCTCACTTAGACTTAAGAATAGTTCTAACTTGTACAGATGCCTGTTGTCTATTTCCTGAACTTTAAGCCAACAAACCAGACGCATCAGCTTCATCTTCCAGCCCTGTGTGACCATCCAGACCTCAAAACAGATTAGTTTTTCCACAAAATTCTGAATGCCTGAGATTTTTTTACAACTTTTTATCACAGAAATGGTTCAGCCCCTTGCATCACGTCCATTTGCAGTCTCCATGAAACCAGCTATTTGGAATTTTTTAATTCCTTCCACTGCACAGTATATGTCCGTAACTGAGCAAAATTTGGGGAAGGGCATTAATCATTTTTTATTATGAAGTGGGCAAAAGACAATCTTACCATATTATTTGCAGAAACAAAGAACTGCACTTTATTTTAGATTTTAGAGATACAGCGTGGAAACTGGCACCTTGGCCCACCGAGTCTACGCTAACCAGTGATCATATCCACACTAGCACCGGAGAAACCGGAGCACCCGGAGAAAACGCATGTGGTCACAGGAAGAATGTACAAACTCAGTACTGACTTCACCCTTAATCAGGGTCGGACCCGGGTCTCTGGCACTATTAGGCAGCAACTCTACCGCTGCGCCACTGTGCTGCCCCTTAACTGCAGATGCCGGTTTATAGCAAAGATAGTCACAAAGTGCTGGAGTAATGCAGCGGGTCAAGCAGCATCTTAGACAGGTCTGAAGAAGGGTCCCGACCCAAAATGTCACCCATCCGTTTTCTCCAGAGATGCTGCCTGACTCGCTGAGTTACTCCAACACTTGGTGTGTCTTTCTTTCCCATATTATTTGTTGGATTGAATCTAATGCATAGCACAGGTCTAACAAGGATCTAATCGTTTTTCAACATTTATGTGAATGAAAAACTTCCAATTATTTTTTTCTGAAAATCTGGATTTAAATTCAGTAATAGGTAGGGGGAAAGCGGTCAGATCTTGCATTGTGCCCCATGCTTTTAGATAATGATACCGACAAAATAGCTTACGCTCTGAGGGAGAGAGAGGCTAGTTCACAGCAGGATTGCTGTTATTATTACAGGCAATCTGCAGTCATTTTGTCCACTCCTGGCAGTGAATGGTATACTGAACCATGCCTCTGCATATTTTGCTACAGACATGCCTCTGGAGTGTTAAACATTTCAGGCAGTACTCCAACCAAAGTACAAAGTTTGCCTTGTCCCCATACCACACACCACTCGTGAGTGTTCTTGTCATTTGCAACATCTGCTATTTTTTTTAATGAATCTCGCCACATTCTGACCATGTGTTGTGGATTGTGCATCACCAGGCTGAATCTTCAAAAGGTTCAGGAATTTGTTCACAATATAATGAAATCAACTCAAGGGCAATTCTTGTGTAATAATCCATTTGTTCAGCACTCGATTTAATTCTGATATCCAATTAATCAATAGTTGCAGATCAAGCAGCTTCATAAGGAGGGATACTTCGCTGGCTGTAATTACACAGAATAGATTTTAAAGCTTTTACTCAGTACAAGATTATTGGCGTTAGAAATGCACTGACTATAATAATAAATAAAAAATATATTCGACAAAGTGGCACACCAATAAAACACTGAAGTGTTAAATACAATAAGTAATTTCCTGGTCCATTTGCTTGGAACCCCATGCTGTCTATATAACGAGCGTTAACAATAGACTGGCTTTTTCCCAGATTTGTCTTTCAAATGACATCATACAATTATTGGCGGAGCAAACCTTTTCTTTTTATCCCTCCAAGTCTTTTGGTTGCTTTTAGGTTTACGTAGAGGTTTAGGTTTAATATTGTCACATAGCGAGGTAAAGTGAAAAGCTTTGTATTGCATATTATCCAATCAGATAATACTGTATAAATACAATCACGTCACACTCAAGGGGAAGATACAGAATGCATCTGTATCTGTTGTAGTGTTTAGTTTTTTTTAAAGTTTTTTAGTTTTAGAGATACAGCGCAGAAATAGACACTTCGGCCCCCCGAGTCAACGTCAGCCAGCAATCCCTGTGCACGAACACTGTCCTACACAATTTACTATTTTTACCGAAGCCAATTAACCTACACACATGTATGTGTTTGTAGTGTGGGAGGAAATCGGAGCACCTGGGGAAAACCTACGTGGGAACGGGGAGAACATACGAACTCCCTCCTGCTGTCAGGATCTAATCTGGGTCTCTGGCGCTGCAAGGCAGCAACTCTACTGCTGTGCCACCATGTCACTCTGTGTTGTAGTGCTACAGTTCTATAGACAAAGTCCAATGTCTGCAATGGGGTGGAGGTGAATCGGACAGTACCCTGGCTTATGGAAGGACCATTCTGAAGCCTAATAACATAGGGAAAGAACCTGTTCCCCAGTCTGGTGGGACGTGCTTTCAAACTTTTTTAGCATTTGCCCGATGGGAACAGGGAAAAAGAAGGAATAGCCCAAGGTGGGACAAGTCCTTGGTTATGTTGGCTGCTTTTCTGAGGCAGTGTGAAGTGCAGATCGGTCAATGGTGGGGAGTCTGATCAGTGCGGTTTATATGAATGTGATTTCAGCATTGAGATAAGTCAGTTCATCTTTAATTGATATTCCCATGAGCTGTTAAAACTCCTCATTGCTTGTGTTCCTATTCCAATATAAACACTATAACTTAAGTCCAAGACATTAATAGTAATAATGTACAGTGCCCTCCATAATGTTCGAGACAAAGGCCCATCATTTATTTATTTACCTCTGTACTCCACAATTTGAGATTTGTAATAGAAAAAAAATCACATGTGGTTAAAGTGCACATTGTCAGGGCCATTTTATACATTTTGGTTTCACAATGTAGGAATTACAGCTGTGTTTATACATAGTCCCCCCCATTTCAGGGCACCATAATGTTTGGGACACATGGCTTCACAGGCGTTTGTAATTGCTCAGGTGTGCTTAATTGCCTCTTTAATGCAGGTATAAAGGGCCTGTCCCACTTGGACGACCTAATCTGCGAGTCCAGAAGAGTGCCTTCGACCTACGAGCTCGAGGGCACTCTCCTGTAAAGCCTCGAGCTGGATTAACCGGCCGCATTGAAACCGCAAACTGGATCGACCATCGAGCTGCATCGACCGACCTCACACACACACAAACACACACAAACACATCTTGAAGGTGGGGGCCAGGGCAAGTGGAGGAGCGCTGTCTGGGCGATGAAGAGGAAGGTAAACGGCTGCCACAGAGTACCGTAAGCCCTTTAGAGAGTGAGGGGGGGGGGGGGGAGGGGAGAGAAGGAGAGAGAAGGGAGAGAGAAGGGTGAGAGAAGGGGGGGAGAAGGGGAGGGGAAGGGGAAGGGGAGGGGAAGGGGAGGGGAAGGGGAGGGGAAGGGGAGGGGAAGGGGAGAGTGGGGGGAGAAGGAGTGGAGACACTTTTAAGAAGTTTAATAAAGTTAGTGGGCATTTTACCTACCGGTAGGTCTTCCTAGGTCGTGTAACTCCAATGACCCAATCAAAATGCCCGGTCAGCAAAGGAGATGGCCTACGGCTGGCCTTGAGTACGTGTAAGTAAATAGCGACCCCACTCCACTGCACTACGAGTGAAATAGACCCATGCCGACCAAATTTTACTCGCGGAGAATTTTTCAATATCCTGAAAAAATTTCCGCGACCTAACTGAGGCCACGAGTAGGCAGGAACTTCCCTCAAGCATGAAGGAGAGTTCCAGCCACCTCATACGATCTCCTAGGACCTCGTGTCGACCATGCTGCGAGTTTGAGTCCAGGGGAAACTCTTCTAAACTCGCAGCTTAGGTCGCCCAAGTGGGACAGGCCCTTTAGAGAGCTCTCAGCACCTTGTCTTTCCATCACCTTTGGAAACTTTTATTGCTGTTTATCAACATGAGGACCAAAATTGTGCCAATGAAAGTCAAAGAAGCCATTATGAGACTGGGAAACAAGAATAAAACTGTTAGAGACACCAGCCAAACCTTAGGCTTACCAAAATCAACTGTTTGGAACATTATTAAGAAGAAAGAGAGCACTGGTGAGCTTTCTATTCGCAAAGGGACTGGCGGGCCAAGGAAGACCTCCACAGCTGATGACAGAAGAATTCTCTCTATAACAAAGGAAAATTCCCAAACACCTGTCCGACAGATCAGAACCACTCTTCAGGAGTCAGGTGTGGATTTGTCAATAACCACTGTCCGCAGAAGACTTCATGAACAGACAATAGACATTAGACAATAGGTGCAGGAGTAGGCCATTCAGCCCTTCAAGCCAGCACCGCCATTCAATGTGATCATGGCTGTTCATCCGCAATCAGTACCCCGTTCCTGCCTTCTCCCCATATCCCCTGACTCCGCAATCTTTAAGAACCCTATCTAGCTCTCTTGAAAGTATCCAGAGAACCGGCCTCCACCACCCTCTGAGGCAGAGAATTCCACAGACTCACAACTCTCAGTGAGAAAAAGTGTTTCCTCGTCTCCGTTCTAAATGGCTTACCCCTTATTCTTAAACTGTGGCCCCTGGTTCTGGACTCCCCCAACATCGGGAAATGTTTCCTGCCTCTGGTGTGTCCAAACCCTTAATAATCTTATATGTTTTAATAAGATTCCCTCTCATCCTTTTAAACTCCAGAGTGTACAAGCCCAGCCGCTCCATTCTCTCAGCATATGACAGTCCCGCCATCCCAGGAATTAATCTTGTAAACCGACGCTGCACTCTCTCAATAGCAAGAAGGTCCTTCCTCAAATTAGGGGACCAAAACTGCACACAATACTCCAGGTGTGGTCTCACTGGGGCCCTATACAACTGCAGAAGGTCCTCTTTGCTCCTATACTCAATTCCTCTTGTTATGAAAACTAACATGCCATTCGCTTTCTTCACTGCCTGCTGTACCTGCATGCTTACTTTCATTGACTGATGAACAAGGACCCCCAGATCCCGTTGTACTTACCCTTTTCCCAACTTGACACCATTTAGATAATAATCTGCCTTCCTGTTTTTGCTACCAAAGTGGATAACCTCACATTTATCCACATTCAACTGCATCTGCCATGCATCTGCCCACTCACCCAACAGTGCATTCTCAGAGCATCCTCCTCACAGTTCACACTGCCACCCAGCTTTATGTCATCTGCAAATTTGCTAATGTTACTTTGAATCCCTTCATCTAAATCATTGATGTATATTGTAAATAGCTGCGGTCCCAGCACCGAGCTTTGCGGTACCCCCACTAGTCACTGCCTGTCATTCTCAAAGGGACCCGTTAATCCATACACTTTGTTTCCTGTCTGCCAACCAATTTTCTATCCATGTCAGCACTCTACCCCCAATACCATGTGCCATAATTTTGCCCACTAATTTCCTATGTGGGACTTTATCAAATGCTTATCAAAAGTCCAGGTACACTACATCCACTGGCTCTCCCTTGTCCATTTTACAGAGGCTACACTGCAAGATGCAAACCACTGCTTTGCCTCAAAAATAGGATTGCCAGGTTACAGTTTGCCAAGAAGTACTTAAAAGACCAACCACAGATCTGAAAAAAGGTCTTGTGGACAGATGAGATGAAGATTAACTTATATCAGAGTGATGGCAAAATGCAAATTATGGAGGAGAGAAGGAACTGCCCAAGATCCAACGCATATCACTTCATCTGTGAAACACAGTGGTGGGGGTGTTATGGCCTGGGCATGTATGGCTGCTGAAGGTACTGGCTCACTGATCTTCATTGATGATACAACTGCTGGTAGTAGCATAATTAATTCTGAAGTGTATAGACACATCGTATCTGCTCAAGTTCAAACAAATCCTCAAAACTCATTGGCCGGCGGTTCATTCTACAGCAAGACAATGATCCTGAACATACTGTTAAAGCAACAAAGGGTATTTCAAAGCTAAAAAATGGTTGATTCTTGAGTGGCCAAGTCAATCACCCGATCTGAACCCAATTGAGTATGCCTTTTATATGCTGAAGAGAAAACTGAAGGGGACTAGCCCCCAAAACAAGTATAAGCTAAAGATGGCTGTAAGACAGGCTTGGCAGAGCATCACCAGAGAAGACACCCGGCAACTGGTGATGTCCATGAATCGCAGGCTTCAAGCAGTCATTGCATGCAAAGTATATTCAACAAAATACTAAACATGACTACTTTCATTTACATGACATTGCTGTGTCCCAAACATTATGGTGCCCTGAAATGGGGGGACTATGATAAACACTGCTGTAATTTGCACATGGTGAAACCAAAATGTATAAAAATGGTCTTTAGTAAAATCTGACAATGTGCACTTTAACCACATGTGATTTTTTTCTATTACAAATCTCAAATTGTGGAGTGCAGAGGCAAATAAATAAATGAGGGGTCTTTGTCCCAAACATTATGGAGGGCATTGTAGATTTGGAACTTCAGATTTAATCCACACATCTTATGATGCATATCTGATCACTGAAAATTATGCTGACAAAACTGCATTGAAAAATGGGATCCATGATATTAGCTTTTGACATCTCTTTGCAGTTACATATCTCAATTTAACAAACTTAAGTCTCAAATATGCTCTTTGATTTACCTCCGATTATGGCCGATGACCTTATCCACATACAATAAGTGTATTGCCTCTGTTTTGGCATAGAGGGTGAAAACAGGCCCTTCGGCATAACTTGCTCACACTGACCAACATGTCCCATCTACACATGTACCACCTGCCTGCATTTGGCCCATTTCCCTCTAAACATGTCCTATACATGTACCTGTCTAAATGTTTCTTAAACATTGCGATAGTACTTGCATCAACTACCTCCTCCAGCAGCTCGTTCCATACTACCACGACCCTTCGTGTGAAAAGGTTAGGTTCCTATTAAATCTTTCCCCCCTCACCTTAAACCTGTGTTCTCGATTCTCCTATTCTGGGCAAGAGTCTCTATGTGTCTATCCGATCTATTCCTCTCATGATTATGTACACCTCTAAACTGTACTGTACTGTTCTATGTTCCAGGTACATCTTTGACATTAGTAGAGTTACACAAAAATGTTTAAAATAACAAATGAAAAGGGACAACATCCAGATTCATGTTAAAGCTCTTAATTTTCTAGATTGATCTGATATACAAAGAAAGAACTACAGAAAATTGAACTTTATTTTTAAAAATACTGTGATAATGACATTCTCTATGTTCATTTTTGTTGTTATACAACAAATGGGACAACATGGAGCCTGGACACATGGGACATTTCAACAGTTTGTCCCTCACTCTCCCAAGTTTTACCCATTAAGCACTTCCATATGCCATTGTACATATGCTCACAATTACTAGCTGTGGAATAGTCACTTCTGGAATACATTTCGTTTTCTAACCATGAAATACATGTGGGAAGTATGTGGGATTTTTTTTGTGTGTGCAATGATTGCATTAGTAACTCCTTGCTAAACCTGCTGCCGTTGAGTCCAACATTTCCGTACAAAGTAGTTTGCACCGTTCCTTTTTCCAAGCATAGGCCAAAACAAACTGAATTCAGCTCACCTTTCCACCAACTCCAATTTACCTTGTTGCAATGGCCAGACAAGTTGACTCACTGCACCGAGGGTTCGGTGGTAAGGTATAACGAGGCTATATCTACTAGAGTGCAGTCCTCACCTCCCATCTACCTCATTGAAGACCTTTGAACTATCTTTAAGCGGACTTTATCAGACTTCAACGTTATGTCTTGCACTAAATACTATACCCGTTATCCTTAAAAAAAAAAAAAAAAGTTAAATTATTTTTATTAGAAGCAATTGTACAAGAATAAAACATTTGGCATATAAAATTATACAATTATTGTACAGTTTCAATTTTAACCTTTTAACTTGAAAATAATGGAAAAGAACAAGAAAGAGAAAAAGTGAAAGGTAAAAAGATAGGACCCCTAGACTACCAAAGTAGTGTGGCCAAAGAATGAATAAAGATGTAAGAGAGGAGAAGGGGGGAAAACAAGGAAAAAAAAGAAAAAAAGTGGAGATATACCTGCCTCTCGTCAGATCAGATTCAGATTCAACTTTATTTTCATTGTGCAGTGTACAGTACAGAGATAACAAAATGCAGTTAGCATCTCCCTAGAAGAGCGACATAAGCTTTTCACTGTACCTCAGTACACGTGACAATAATAAACAAAACTAAACTCAACACCCAAAATGCTTTGATAACTTTTGACAGGAGGCAAGATTGGAGTGTGAGCTACACTTCCAGGAAAATATCACACCGATTTTCAGCTCATACATTTACGATGAAAAAACTCCAAACATATAGCTTGGTAGGAAAATGAATACAATTATTCATCTTTACTAAAAGGTAATCCAAAGATGTTGTAATCATATGTACATGATACCCATAAATAATGAGGAACGTGCATGACCACAGTAAATTCTATTCAGTTTATTAAAAGGACTGAGCTGGGTTTAAAGGAAATTCCACTGGGCCTGTGATAATGTCTCAAAGTTCTGGTGTCAACCTGCAGAATATCACTGATCAAATTTGGATCCCACTGCGATAATAGTAGGAATCACATCCAATTAATTTAGAAACACTTGGGTCAGCACCAGAAAAATTACTTGGAACTTGAAACATAAGATCCTGAAGGTCTTGAGAGGATGGATGTGGAGAGTATGCTTCCTTGTGTGTGAGTCTAAATGCAGGGTCACTGTTGCAAAATAATGACGTCCATTTATTACAGAGATGAGTCAATATTTTTTTCTGAAACTCCTCCTCAAAGGTCAGTGGAAGCAGATGCCTTGAATAGTTTTACGGCAGAGGTAAGGTTCTTGATAAGGATGATGAAAGGTTATAGGATGTGGGTGGAAATGTGGCGCTGAGGTTAAGACTAATCAAGGCATGAACTTATTGAATGGAAGAGGATCAAGAGGATGAGTTATCTACTTCTGCTCCTAATTCCATACGATTTACATCACAGAAGCAGCTTGGGGCAGCACAGTGGTGCAGTGATAGAGTTGTAGAGTTGCTGCCCTACAGCGCAAAAAAAACCGGGTTTGATCCTGACTATACGTACTGTCTGTACGGAGTTTGTTCGCTGTCCCTGTTACTGTGTGGGTTTTCTCTGGGTGCTCCGGTTTCCTTCCACACTCCAAAGACATACAGGTTTATAGGTTAATTGGCTTCGGTAAAAATAGTAAATTGTCCCTAGCGTGTAGGACAGTGCTAGTGTACGGGGTGATCGCTGGTCACCGCCGACCTGGTGAGACAAAGGGCCTGTTTACAAGCTGTATCTCTAAAGTCTAAAGTTTAAAGCAGCCCACTTGGCCCATAGGGATTTCTGCCACTGATATCTCATATTCGCCCAAAACAGACATGAATGCTGCTGAACTACCAAGAAACTCTTCAGGGCACAGAAGCTGCCAGATCCATCATTACTTAGAAATGACTCAATATGGCAACTATTAATCCCAGTTAAACTGTTTGCCAAGCCATACAAATGCCAGAGCAACAAGGAGTGGAAAACAAATGCTGGCCCACTTGTACCGTGCACTTTTGAGACAAAAGACTGGAGGCCCATGATGCATCCAAATCACCAATAAAGCTACATGGCTGACTTACGGCAGAAAATGTGATGAAAATCAGACATTCACAAAGATGGATCAAATTTCCCAATTACTCAACGCCCAACTTCACGACAGTAGGTACTGTAGATGTGCTGTCATGTTCTGATTATTTGTGGGGCAGGTTTAACTTCTCTTAGGCAGGGATTTCAATTATTTATTTCCATTTCCAATAGAGATTTCTTGGCAATCCCAGGATTGCATTGTGATGTTTATTGTTCCAAGTTGTTACTTTGACATGCTGCGATAATGGAGACAAATAATCAAGCTTGAAAGTGGTTGAACAAGCTGAGGAGGAATGGAGCTTTCATGTTTCCCATTAAAGATCAAGAATTGTTCTTTCACAAACTTCCTTCAGCTGCAAATGTAGACAAAAATGCTGTAGAAACTCAGTGGGTGAGGCAGCATCTATGGAGGAAAGGAATAGGTGACGTTTCGGGTCGAGACCCTTCTTCAGACTGATGTGGGGGTGGGGGGTCGGGAAGAAGAATGGAAGAGGCAGAGACAGTAGGCTGTGGGAGCGTAGAGTTGGAGGGAAAGGAGAATCACAAAGGGGGGGGCAGTGGGAGAGGAGGTTGTTACTCCCTCTGTGATTCCCCCTTCCCTCCAACTCTACACTCCCATAGCCCACTATCTCCGCCTCTTCCTTTCTTCTTCCCGCCCCCCCACCCCCACATCAGTCTGACGAAGGGTCTCGACCCAAAACGTCACCTATTCCTTCGCTCCATAGATGCTGCCTCACCCGCTGAGTTTCCCCAGCATTTTTGTCTACCGTCGATTTTTCCAGCATCTGCAGTTCTTTCTTAAACGCTCAGCTGCAAAAGTGATTGCTTGATTAATTGATTGATACTTTATTATTACATGTGACATGTCACGGTGAAATTCTTTGTTTTGCATACCATACACAAAAAATGCAAAGGGACCCCTTCACGTCGGGTCCCTCTTCGTTTTTGGCAGCCCCCACCTATATGTTCTTGTACCTGGTTTCATCTTTAAGGATGAGTGTGCATTCATAAATATGGTATCTGTAAAGACTCCATAACGAGGCATCGTTACTTTACTATCTTTATTCATACTGGAGCATTACACATTGCACTAGCTGTACGTGGTCTGTCACAGGAACTAGAGAGCGATCTGTGGGTGGGGAGGTTGTAGATATACTTGTGATATGGGGAGTGGTTAGTAGGTATGAGGTCACTATGTTAAAGGCACATGCATATCTCATCTACATCTTTCCCCTTCGAAACGACAGGCAAATACAATGGTGACATGGCGACCACGGCTCATGCGCTAGGATAGTTAAACAAAATCGCCATAGCGGTCAGGCGGTTTGACAAGACGTCCCGCCCGGGTTCGCGTCTCGCCATCCACCCTTCCTGCAGGAGGAAGAGGCACCGGCGGGGACAGACGAACCTGAAAGGGGGAAACGGGAAGAGACGGAGGAGACCGCGGCACCGAACCCGGAGGTGATGCGAGATCAGGACCGGGAAGAGCGCGGGCAGGCGAGCGAGGACTAGTCGGAGCGGGGTGGAACGGAAGGGGCTGAGGAGGAGCAGAACGTTGCATGTCAGGAAGGACGGGCAGAGCAACGCCCTGACGCGAAACAGGCAGTGGGGGAGCAAAGGGATCCGCGGCAGGAGGACGCGGCTCGTTGACGAGCCGAAGGTGCTGGCGGGACCGTCGGTAAATGGCTCCAGCGTGGTCGACGAGATAGGACCTGGGCGACCCCGCAGAGCCGACGACGGTAGCGAGCTTGGAGTGACCGGGAGCGGTCTGCATACGGACAACTTGACCGGGGAAGAGGCGCGGCAGCGGGTGGCAGGACCTGTCATGGGAACGCTTTTGGACGTCGTGCCTGAAGGCAATGCGTTTCTGAACCGCCGCAGGTGGGAGGATGGAGGGTATGAGGGAGCGCTGGGCCACAGGGAGCGGGAGTCTGGTAGCGCGAGACATTGGTGTCAGAAGGTCACTATGTTAAAGGCACATGCATATCTCATCTACAGTATCTCACCACTACAGTAAGTCAGTGCAGTGCAAAATACTTTACACTCATTACCTGAATGAATTCACAGTGAAGAGCTGGAGACGAGAAAAGATCAGGATCAATCAGGGCCAGCCACAAATAACCTCAGGCAGGGCATAATCTGGTAGGTCCATTGTGGGGTTGGGAAGGTCATTGAGAATCATAGAGTGGCACAGTGTGGGAAACAGGCCCACGGCCCAACTTGCCCACACCAGCCAACATGTCCCAGCTACACTAGTCCCATCTGCTTGCATTTGGTCCATGTCCCTCCAAACCTGTCCTATCCATGTACCTGTCTAACTGTTTCTTAAATGTTTGGATAGTCCCTGCCTCAACTACCTCCTCTGGCAAGCTTGTTCCATACACCCACCACCCTTTGTGTGAAAAAGTTATCCCTCAGATTCTTATTCAATCTGTTCCCCATCACCCTATGTCCTCTGTCCTCGAATCACCTAGGTGTGATCTCAAGAGAAACAAAGTGGAGAACTGTTGACCTGATAAATGACTTGGGAGGAGGGGGTGGGGGTGGGCAAGGTGGGAGAGGTGAGTGTAGATGAAGTTACTTAAAATTCAATGTTCATACTGCTGGGTTGTAAGTTGCTCTGTATTTTGACACCCATTCCTTTTTCTCTCGAGATGCTGCCTGACCCACTGAGTTACTCTGTGTCTATTTTTGGTACAAACCAGCATCTGCAGTTCTTTGTTTTTATATTTTGACTGGACTCAGGACATGGCAGGCCTGTCCACAGCCCATTGTATTGAGCTCTGTGTCTGCATCGTCTCCTCGTGCCTCCTGAAGCAACAGTGGAAAAGTACAAATGCCTCTGTTTTTGATTTGAAGCACTGATGCCAAAGACAGGCCGGTTTTGTTTAATTACACATGCAGAGATTTTCGGGACATTCTTCCAACCTCATTGGTTGACTGATGAATTAGTTATCCATAACTGTCTGAAAACAGGTTGAGCCATTGATACCATCTTTAACTGCAAATTTCACTGTGTGATTAAGAGTGGAACAAATTGACAGAAGAATGGGGAACTATTCAAACTACGTCACTGCTGCCACTGCTTCACCAAGGTTACCTTGAAGGAGGGTCCCAACCCGAAACGTCACCTATCCATGTTCTAACCCGCTTACTCCAGCATTTTGTGCTTTTCCTTGGTAAACCAGTGTCTGCAGTTCCTTATTTCTACATCTTACTTTGAACCTCAAGACGTCATCAACCTGTTAACTGCAAATGGCCTTTTAATTAACATTGGGTGACGCAATGGCGCAGTGGTAGAATTACTGCCTTACAGCGCCAGATACCTGGGGTAGATCCTGACTACAGGGGCTGTCTGTACAGAGTTTGTACGTTCTCCCTGTGACCATGTGGGTTTTCTCCGGGTGCTCCAGTTTCCTCCCACACTCCAAAGACGTGCAGGTTTGTAGGCTAATTGGTTTCTGTAAATTGTCCACACGGTAAGGATAGACCTAGTGTGGCAAGTCGGCAAACAGGGCCAAAGGACCTGTTTCCATGAAGTATCTCTAAACTAAACTAAACTAAATTAGCAAAACAATTTAGACAGAGATAGACACAAAATGCTAGAGTAATTCCAGGCAGCATTTCTGGAGAAAAATAAAGGAAAAAGGTTTTGACCCCGAAACCTCGCCTATTCTTTTTCTCCAGAGATGCTGCCTGACCCGCAGAGTTACTCCAGCATTTTGTGTCTATCTCCAGCATAAATCAGCATTCTACCAAATGTCCTTCACCATAAAACACCAGCATTGATAGTAATGGGCCCAGAACATTAACCTGCATAACCTGAACCACTTTTATGATGTGGGAGTCACCTCTCAGAGATGAAATTCAACCTTACCTTCAGTTCACTAGCAAGTCTGTGTCTGCCTGAGAAAAAGTGCATTTGATGATCAAAACCTCCAATCTGGCTCAAAGCTCTTGGTCTGCTGGACACCAGAGATACCTGCTGTCCTGTAAACTCATGAACTACTTTCAGGAGGCACTGCAAAACACTGGAGAAGTACTCCAAAGGTTTTTTTCTACTAAATCCTTCAATTCCACTGGCAGCATAAATGAATCACTAACCTCTCCCAGGCCAGAATCTCCAACATGGGAATCCCTCGTCAAGGAAGTTCAAAGTGGAGACCGAGAATTAGGTTGTCCATTTACAAGAAGCTCACTGCCATTTCTCCATCCACATGCGTAATTGATCTATATGATCTATTGCTGTATCCTTTGACAGCCGTCCTCACTGTCTGTAACATCAACATTTGTGTCATCTGCAAATTTACTGACCAACCCATCTTCATTTTTGTCCAAGTCATATATATATAAATATACTAAATCTATACCATGTATATACTGTATATATAGTGCAGAACTTGTGAAATTGTGGCAAGAGAAATCAAGCAATATTCCCTGTCTTGTATGGAATTCAAGAACAGCAGGACAGTGCATCGCATGGGTCAAACCACAGCTGGAGATTGGTGTTTAGTCTAGTCTCTGCACTAGAGAACATCACCACAGGCATCACACTAGGATGTGACATCATTAATGAGAACACAGAGGAGATTTATGACATGTTCTCCAGAGATGTTGCCTGACCCCCTGAGTTACTCCACGCTTTGCATCTAAATTTATGACAATGTTGCCCGATCTGTTACAAGAAAGCTTCTCCTTGAAACTACGAAGAACAGATGGAGATTTAATTGAGGTGTAACAATTATATAAGAGGCGTAGATAGCTTGAACATAACACGTCAATTTCTCCTAACAGAAAGGTCAGTAGATAGTGGACAGGGATTTAAATTTGAAAGTTTAGAGGAGAAATGTCTTTTAACTAAATGACGGTGGGAATTTGAAACTCATTACATGAAAGGATGATGGTGTCCCAAACTCAATCTATTTCTAAGCATTTGATTGAACACAGAAAGTGTTCATTGTTTGAAACCGACAGATGTTAATGGAACATTAATGGGTTGACAGGGAAAGATAGATCAGCCATGATTATTGAATGGCAGAGTGGACTTGATGGGCTGAATCGCCTAATTCTGCTCCTAGAATTTATGAACATTTCAGCAGACAATTTTCACTGCTACAATATTTTGCATTTAGTGCATGCAACTGGGGAGAATTTCATTTGTGACAAGCAATAATCTAGAAAGATAGAAGTCAAGAATTTAGAAGTGGGATTATTCTATTTTGGCCAGCGTGGGCACAATGGGGTGAATGGTCTCACAAGCACTACGTTTCTGTGATTCATTAGTACTCTTGACAAATTGAGATGGAGGAAGCTTATGCAGAATAGAAACTCTGGCATGGAGCCGTTGGGTGGAGTGGATTGTTTTTGTTACAAGTTTTAGACTTTAGGTTTTAGAGATACAGCATGCAAACAGGCCCTTTGGCCCACCAAGTCCGCGCCGACCAGCAATGGCCCCCATACACTAGCACTTTCCTACCACTAGGGATAATTTACAATTTTTACCAATACCACCGAACCTACATCCCTGTATGTCTTTGGAGTGTGGGAGGAAACCAGAGCACCTGGAGAAAAACCCACACAGTCACAGGGAGAACTCGGTACAGACTGCACCCATATTTAGGATCGTACCCAGGTCTCTGGCTCTGTAAGGCAGCAACTTTACCGCTGCACTACCGTGCTGCCCCTATAGTTCTTTGTAAACTAAAAAGAAAAATTTATAAAAGTCTTACAGATCATCCTTGCTAAGAGAAAAGGGCTGTGAAACAATATTCCAGTGCATTGAAATCTATTATTGATTTGTGGACCAGGTTAAGTAACCATCACTCTCAACTGTATGTCCAATTTCTTTCCAATTATTCAGGGGGCAGTTGGTATTTGGAACAAGCTGGCCGAAGGGGGTGGATGAGGCAGGTACCATGGCAGCATTTAAAAGACACTTAGACAGGTACAGGGATAGGAAAGATTTAGAGGGATATTGACTACTTATATGGGACATCTTGGTCATCGTGGACAAGTTGGACCAAAGAGCCTGTTTTCATGCTGTATAATTCTATGACTAATCAATTTATTTTGATGATCTCTGAAATAATTTTGTTTTAAGAAAGGAGTATTATTTACCTGGTCTTATTTAACATAGTTGGCTTGAAAAAATATGGTGAATCAGGCCTCATATCCTGCTTGGGTAGCTTACAACCCAAAGATATGAGCATTGAATTCTCCAATTTTAGTGATACAACCCTCCCCCTTCCTTCTTACCCATCCTTTTTCTGCACCTCTCCCCCCTGTGCCCCACCTGAACAAGCACCTCGTTCTCCCCTTCCCCTTCCTCCAGCTACACAATTCACAACTCTTTAATCCGTTTGCCTCACACCGTATGTCCTTTCATCCCTTGCCTTTGTCAAACCATCTACCCTTCAACCTCCCCCCCCCCCTCATCTGCATCCTTTGCCAGGCTTTATCCTAACCCACCTCTCTTCCAGCATCCAACCCCCCCCCCCCACCAGTCCCGACATGAAACATCACCTATCCATGTTCTCCAGAGATGCTGCCTGACCCGCTGAGTTACTCCAGCATTTTGTGTCTTTTTTTTTCAGGTCTAATTAATGACCTGTAACAAATCTTACTGGCAGTTTCCATAGATCTTTGAGAAAAAACATACGTGCAAAAGCATGGAAAATAACAGGATGAATGGATATCTGTGTTATGTAAAGAAATTTAAGGGGCATAAAACTTCATCTACTGCCATACTATATATTTTTTCCTCGGTAATAAAATGGATTAACGGCAAAATACTTGTTTGTGAGATATGAACTGATTTGTATGTTCTAGTCAGGTAATTCTTGCCTTGTGGCCATTTTAAGTTTGTTAGCGGAATGTGAAAACAAACAGCTGGTTGCTTAATCACACACACTGACTCTTTGAAAAGTTAGCACAACCAGCAATCAAGATCTACTGGAAGTATGTTTCATAGATATTCCATGCCTATCAGCTCCCACTGTCCACGATCTGCATTCTTTGAGTGTTTAAGGGCGGAACAATGGCGCAGCAGTAGAGTTATACTAGAGTTATATACTGATAATGAAGCTTTTTTAGCCACATTTAAATATCCTCCTTTATTACTTGTTTACATATTCTGTTGTGCTGCTGCAAGTAAGTGTTTCATTGTTCTATCTGGGACTTATGACAATAAAACACTCCTGACTCTTCTTTCTTTATTGAACAACAGCCCTGAGCATTCCTGTCAACATTTCTGTGGGATCCCTACCAAAGATTGGAATAGTTGTGTCGCTTGATCAGTTGAATGCCCGGACTGCTCAGATATTCTGATGATCACGGCAGGTGCATGGGGCGGCACGGTAGAGTGGTTGCCTTACAGCACCAGAGACCTGGGTTCGATCGTGACTTCGGGTGCTGTCTGTACGGAGTTTGTACGTTCTCCCGTGGCCGTGTGGGTTTTCTCCGGGTGCTCGGTTTCGACCCCTACTCCAAAGATGTATAGGTTTGTAGGTTGATTGGCTTCGGTAAATATTGTAAATTATCCCTAGTGTGTAGGATAGCACCAGTGTATGGGGTGATTGCTGGTCGCTGTGGTCTCAATGGAACAAAGGGCCTGTTTCCCTACTGTTTCTCTAAACTAAACTAAACTAAAAAATGGTGGTGGACATACTGCATGGTGGGAAGTATGCAGCATTAGCACTTTTAGTTTCAGGTACCAACTGAAATACCTGTGCATGAAATTAGCCCATGTATCTCTTTGTGGAAGGCGCACAACTCAGCATTGAAGCTGTGGATATTTCTGACTACTTTAAGCTACCTTCCTGCTTTAACTGGCATTGTTAGTTAGGTCCCTGCTGAAATGGGTCAACTTTGGCATATTTGCAGTATTGGGCTCCCTGTATGTGTTGAAAATCCTGTTGGCATCTCATCCTGTATGAGGAAGTCAGAACAAAGATGAAATTGCATCATATTAATAAAGGATTTGGAGCGAAAGTCATGCCCTTGGTGTGAATCCACCCTTGAGAAAATCCAGCTGCTTCTCTTTAATTTAATGGCTCAAGTTAGTCTTGTTAGATATAGACCTGATTTAAGACTAAACTAGTACTTGGAGATCGATTCAAATTTATGTTGCATCTTTGAGTGCAAGGGTTAAATACAGATCGCATTGATATAAATAACTAAACCAGGCTGAACTTACACTGTCCATGGATCAAATCGTTAATCTGTACATCTAAAGGGAAAAAGGTGGGCAATGTTGTCTATTTATAATAAATGCTGTAAATACACAGCAGGTCAGGCCACATCTGTGGGAAAGAAAATGTGTTAACCCTTTCCTAGAATGGGTGGCGGAAACGTGGGGGTTTGTAGTTTAATTGGCCCTTGTAAATTGCCCCTAGGTGTGTAGGGAGTGGATGATGAATGGGAGAGTAGGATAACATAGAACTACAGTGAACGGGTGATTGATGGTTGGCATGGACTCGGTGGGTCTGTTTCCATGCCGTACCTTTCCAATTTTTCAATCAAGCAACTGGATTCAGAATTGGTTTCATGGTAGACTGATGGGGCTGAAGACTGATAAATCCGCAGGGCCTGATGGTCTGCATCCCAGGGTACGTAAGCAAGTGGCTCTAGAAAGCGTGGACGCATTGGTGATCATTTTCCAATGTTCTATAGATTCAGGATCAGTTCCTGTGGATTGGAGGGTAGCTAAAGTAATCCCACTTTTTAAGAAAGGCGGGAGAGAGAAAACAGAGAATTATAGACCAGTGAGCCTGACATCGGTGGTGGGGAAGATGCTGGAGTCAATTATAAAAGATGAAATAACGACACATTTGGATAGCAGTAGCAGGATCGGTCCAAGTCAGCATGGATTTACGAAGGGGAAATCATGCTTGCCTAATCTTCTTGAATTTTTTGAGGATGTAACTAAGAAAATGGACAAGGGAGAGCCAGTGGATGTAGTGTACCTGGACTTTCAAAAATCATTTGATAAGGTCCCACATAGGAGATTAGTGGGCAAAATTAGAGCACATGGTATTGGGGGTAGGGTGTTGACGGATAGAAAATTGTTGGCAGACAGGAAACAAAGAGTAGGGTTTAACGGGTCCCTTTCAGAATAGCAGGCAGTGACTAGTGGGGTTCTGCAAGGCTCGGTGCTGGGACCGCAGCTATTTACAATATACATCAATGATTCAGATGAAGGGATTCAAAGTAACATTAGCAAATTTGCAGATGACACAAAGCTGGGTGGCAGTGTGAACTGTGAGGAGGATGCTATGAAGATGCAGGGTGACTTGGACAGGCTTGGGTGAGTGGGCTGATGCAAGGGATATGGGAAGAAGCAGGAACGGGGTACTGTTTGTGGATGACCAGCCATGATCACATTGAATGGCGGTGCTGGCTCAAAGGGCCGATTGGCCTACTCTTGCACCTGTTGTCTATTGTTTATTGTTTATTGTAGGAAGCAAATTTCCAATTTGTTCATTTTCCAATGTTCTCTCGACACTGGATCGGTTCCTGTGGACTGGAGGATAGCCAATGTAACCCAACTTTTTAAGAAAGGAGGGAGAGAAAAACGGGGAATTATAGACCAGTTAGCCATACATCAGTAGTGGGGAAGATGTTTGAATCGATTGTTAAAGCAGCGCATTTGAAAAGCAGTGTCAGGATCAGTCAATCAGCATGGATTTATGAGGGGCAAATCATGCTCGACTAATCTTTTGGAATTTTTTGAGGATGTAACAAGTAGAATGGATAAGGGAGAGCCAGTGGTGTGTCTGGACTTTCAAAAAGCCTTTGACAAGCCTTTGAGATTAGTGTGCAAAATTAGAGCACATGGTATTGGGGGTAGGGTATTGACATGGATAGAGAACTGGTTGGCAGACTGGAAGCAAAGAGTAGGAATTAATGGGTCCTTTTCAGAATAGCAGGCAGTGACTAGTGCAAGGCTCGGTGCTGGGACCCCAGTTATTTTACAATATATATTCATGATTTGGACGAGGGAATTAAACGTGACATCTCCAAGTTTACGGATGATACAAAGCTGGGTGGCAGTGTGAGCTGCGATGAGGATGCAGGGTGACTTTGATAGGTTGGGCGAGTGGGCAGATGCATGGCAGATGCAGTATAATGTGAATAAATATGAGGTTATCCACTTTGGTGTCAAGAACAGGAAGGCAGTTTATTATCTGAATGGTGTCCGATGAGGAAAAGGGGAGGTGCAACAAGACCTGCGTGTGCTTGTACATCAGTCACTGAAAGTAAGCATGCAGGTACAGCAGGCAGTGAAGAAAGCGAATGGCATGTTGGCCTTTATTGCGAGAGGATTTGAGTTTAGGAGCAAGGAGGTGCTACTGCAGTTGTACAGGGCCCTGGTGAGACCGCACCTGGAGTATTGTGTGCAATTTTGATATCCTAATTTGAGGAAGTGCAGTGTAGATTCACCGGGATGGCGGGTCTAACATATGATGAAAGAATGGGTCGACTGGGCTTGTATTCACTGGAATTTAGAAGGATGAGAGGGTTTCTTATAGAAACAAATAAAATTCTTATGGATTGGACAGGCTAGATGCAGGAAAAATGTTCCCGATGTTGGGAACCAGGGGTCACAGTTTAAGAATAAGGGGCAGGCCATTTAGGACTGAGATGAGGAAAAACGTCTTCACCCAGAGAGTTGTGAATCTGTGGAATTCTCTGCCACAGAAAGCAGTGGAAGCCAATTCACTGGATGTTTTCAAGAGAGTTAGATCTAGCTCTTAGTGCTAAAGGAATCAAGGGATATGGGAAAAAAGCAGGAACGGGGTACTGATTTTAGATGATCAGCCATATTAAATGACGGTTCTGGTTCGAAGGGCTGAATGGCCGAATGGCCTACTCCTGCACCTATTTTTCTATATTTCTATGTTTAAAGGGTGGTGGTGTTTTAAAATAGGGCGGTGTAGCTGATAGAGCTGCTGCCTCAAAGCGCCAGAGACCCGGGTTCAATCCTGACCTCAGATGCTATCTGCGTGGATTTGCATGTTCTCCCTGTGACAGTGTGAGTTTCCACTGGGTGCTCCGGCTTCCTCCCACATCCCAAAGACATGCAGGTTAGTAGGTTCATTCGCTTCTGTAAATTGCCCCTAGTATGTTGTAGAGACTGGATGAGAAATTGGGATAACATAGAACTTGTGTGAATGGGTGATCGATAGTTGGCATGGACTCGGTGCGCTGAAGAGCCTGTTTCCATGTTGTGTCTCTAAACTCTAAACTAAGAACTTGGAAGGAGACGAAAGGAGCTCATTAAGTTGGTGGGAGGGTGGTTAACGGGGGATGTCTCTGACAGGGTCAATCCTGGCTGTGCATGGTGATAGGCTGCAAACAAGGTGATCTGGTCATTGTGCGTGTGGGAGCAATTAAGAGAATGAGAACACAGACAAACAAATGTGAGAGTTGTGAACTGCAGAGCTGGAAGACGTGCTGACAGGGTAGACTGGGTGCATCCTCCATTGCCAGAGAGAGAGAAAAAAGGAAATAAAAACCCAGAGAGGCTGAGCCAATATGGGGGATGCAAGGAACTGCAGATGCTGGTTTACAAAAAAAGGTAAAACTGCTGGAGTAACTCAGTGGGTCAAGCTGATATGGGACATTTTGGGTTGGGTGCTCATTCATACTGAAGAAGGGTCCCGACCCAAAACGTCACCTATCCATGCTCTCCAGAGATGCTGTTGACCCACTGAGTTACTCTAGCACCTTGTGTCCTTTTTTGAGCCAACATGGTCTTCTATGGCCTGCAATTTTAGTTGCACGATGGACTTCATTCTTTTGTTAGCACTAGTATTACAGTTACAAATTTATTGAAACTTCTGGTTATTAAAGATATCCATGTGTTGCATTTACGGGCCTGTTAAGCTGCTACAAGTAAGGATTTCATTGTTGCATCGTCGGTACATACGTATGACAATTAAACACTCTTGACTCTTGACCATGGCCATAGATGGATGACTGGCGGTGGCGTGTGGAGGAACAGAGCGATGCTAGAGAGTGGGCAGGGGGATTACCTCCCGTGCCCAAGGAGATGCTCTGGGTTGGCTGTGGGTGGCTGAGCGATGGAGGGAGACGAAGGGCGGCTCGCTCACAGGCCGATGTTGAGGAGGACTTGTTGAGAGGTCAAGTTTGCGGACTGGGATTCAGGAGGTCATGAAGCAGCCTGGGGCTCCGTTAGATCGGGCGCAGCTCCTAGCGGCCGAGTGCATACAACGGCCGTGGCCTGCAGTGGCACAGAGGACACCAACACATCCTCTAGCCAGACTGACCCCTGCAACACTGACCCAATGCACCACCATCCTTCAGCGCCAAGTTTTGTAAGACACAAACATTTAAAAAAAAGTTGGACTTGAAGGGTACAAGATGGCATCTAAAACAAGGCGACTCTTGATTAATGACTCAATGTGGTCTACTATCTTACACTCTTACACTTAGTATGATTGTGCCTAATGTTTAATAGGATTATCAATGAACTGTATGCAAAAAAAAAATCCACTGTACACATGATGATAAAGTACCATTGAATTGAGAGTTCTGTAAAATTGCGGAGTTCTATATTTGGTCCGGAAGGCTGCAATGTGCCCAGATGGATGATGAGTTTCAGTTCCTCAAGCTTGCAATGGGCCTCATCGTAACAATGCTGGAGACCACAGGCCGATTGGTCGGAGTGGGAGTGGATGTAGAGTTCAAGTGGCAGGAAACAGGAAGCTCAAGTGGCCCCTGCGGACTGAACGCAGGTGCGTGCAAAGTAGTTATCCCATTTGTATTTAGTTTCTCCGCTGTAGAGGAGTCCACAATGTGAACACTGAGAGCATTGCACTTGATTGAAGGAAGCACAAGCAAATAGCAGCTTGATTCCACAACACTATTGATCTGCAAAATTATTTTCATTTTGCACGTTTATATTGGTGGATTGCATTGAGGTGATTGAGAATCGGTTAGTGACGTATCTTTTCAACGCTGGCACTTGTTCAGCTGAACGGATGGAAAAAAAACCCTTTCCTTTCAATGCCAGCTATAAAGATTTAACTCAAAATGTGTTTGCACTGCCTGCATTCTGCTCCAAGTAGGCATGAATCCACACAACATAATGAGCATCATTGAGGGTGATTTGGCATCAAAATGCCAGCTTCTCTCAGGGCTCAGGACGATGCTTGCTGTGGGAAGTGGAAAAAGTCACTTTTGTGTGCTGGGTAATCCTGTCCCGTGGGTGTCTATTACGGCACATCTGAGATCCTTTATTTAAATGAATGATTTGATCAAAAGTTTAAAAAAAAATTAAACTAAAACAGACAGTTCTTTCACAGTTCAGCAAGATGTGAAGTTTACAACCAGAGAGAGAAGACTGACTACTTTCTATTCCAAACGGGTCAATACTCATTTTGAAATCCTTGAGGGAAATGGTTATGCAATCTATTGCACCACTGTTCTTTTAGCTCTCGGGCATGAGCTGAAATGTGACCTGAACTGGGAAGAGTGTTGCAAAATAATAATTCTCCTTAACAGCTGGCGACTATCGAACAGTCTCTGCTCCCAAAATGTCTTGCAGATATTATACATTCTTTGGACGCTCATGCTGGCTGTAGTTTCTGAAAGTATGAGAGATACAAGAGATAGACTGAGCAGTGGAATTATGGCTTCTTCAGAGACGTGAATTGATGCTTATGCAGAAAACAAAGGCAGCCAAACAACCCAGTCGGGAATTGCAGAGAAAGTTTGTCTAGTGCATTAGATGGAATATTTCCAGCGTGGCTGTGATGAAAGATGCTAGCCGAAATACAAATCCATCTCTACTCTACCGATACTGGCCTGCTCTGCACTTTTAGCACGTTTAGTCTACTTTTTTATAAACACTAATATTTTTCTTGTACCGAAGTTAGTACTGAAGTTAGTACAGCAAAGTCAAAATACACTGAGGTCAGTGATCAGTATCCATTCCAAGTTCATGGTTTCCATGGTTCCTTGACTACCTCTTCCTCTCCCCCCCCCCCCACCCCCCCGGCCCCCTACTTCCTAACATTCCCTCCGTTCTTCCTGTCAGGATAGTCCATTCCTTTCCTCCAGTTTCTTTGGTGACACCTTTCGAGATGTATTTCTTAACTCTGCTTTCCCTTCCAACACAGTTGGCCGTGCTCACAACCACATCTGTCTCATTTCCTACATTTCTGTTCTCAGCTGCTCCACTCCCAGCCAGAACAAGTATAGAGGAAGGGTCTCGACCCGAAAGGTCATCCATTCCTTCTCTCCAGAGATGCTGCCTGTCCCGTTGAGTTACTCCAGCATTTTGTGTCTATCTTCGGTTTAAACCCGCATCCTTCCTACACATAGAGTTACCCTTGTTCTCCCCGAACCACCCTCTATAATTTCTGGCACCTTCAATGTGATGCCATCAACAGGCACAACCTCCCCTTGCCTTTCGACATTCAGTGGGGACTGTTTCTTCTACAACACTCTGGTTCCCTTTTCCACCTCCACTAAATGCGCTCTCCTTTTCGCCACACCTTCAGATATAGACGCAAATCCCACTTGTTTCCCCTCTTCTGGTCTCATCACCCAGTAACCCAATGCCATTTCCTCATCTTGCATTCAGTGCTCATGAGGTGACCTCATCTACCCTGGGAAAACTAAAACAGATTAGCTGAAAAAAAAGACACAAAGTGCTGGAGGAACTCAGCACATCTCTGGAGAACATGGTTAGGCAACGTTTGACATCGTGTTCCTATCTGAAGAAGGGTCTGAAGAAGGGTCCTGACCCGAAACGTCGCCTATCCATATTCTCCAGAAATGCTGCCTGACCCGCTGTGTTACTCCAGCCCTTTTTGTTTTTTTTTGTAATTCTGCATCTGCAGTTGCTTGTGTTCACAGATTAGCTGACTGCTTCGTGCAACACCTCCACTCATTAAACATTTCTAGTTGCCTTTCACTTTAATCCTCCACCCAACTCCCACTCCGATCTCTCTAACTTGCCTCTTCCAATTTAGCATATTATTGCTTTCAGAACAATTCTGCCTCAACAATTCCAGATAACTAACTAACTAGTTCTGATGAAAACCATCATCTTGAAACATAAGCTGTTTCTTTCTCTATATTCAGATGCTGTCCGATCTGCTGTTCATTTCCAGTATTCCATTTTTATATTGGATTTCCACCATGTGCAGTATTTTATTTCATAAATGTTTTGTATCTCAGTTCCAGCATTTAAAAAATATATATTTTTCTTCTCTCCTTCATTTCCCATCTCCTCCAGACAGATGAGCTGAGACTAACAGAGTTAACTAATGAGTTAGCAGACTAACCGTATCTCAATCAGCATCACCATTACATCGGGTATTTAGTCCCTTTTCGTCTCCACCTTATCATTTGGTTTGTTCTTTCTATCTTTTCCACAAATTGAAACGTGCCTCAATCAGCATCAATGGTGCCGAAGTGGAAATGGCTGAGAGCTTCAATTTCCTTGGCATTATTATTACCAACGATCTGTCATGAACCAACTTCATTGATGCAACAGCCAAGAAGGCACACAAACGCCTCTACTTCCTTGGGAGATTGTGGAAAATTGACATGTCTCCAATGTCTCTTATAAACTTCTGAAGATGCACCATAGAAAGTATACACAGGTTGCATCAGAGTTTGGTTTGGGAACAGTTCTGCCCTAGACTGCAAGATGTAGACAGTCCATCACACAGACCAGAGCTCCTACCAATGACTCTGTCTACACTTCACGCTGCCTTGGAAAAGCAGCCATCATAATCAAAGACGTCTCACCCGGTCATTCCTTCTTCTCTCTGATCCCATCTGACAGAAGGTGCAGAAGCTTGAAAGCACGCACCACCAGACTCAGGAACAGCTTCTTCTCCTCTGTCAACAGGCTTCTGAATGATCCTTCCATAAGCTAGGGTACTGTCTGATTCAGCTCTAGCCCATTGTGGACATTGGACTTAGTCTCTAGAACTGATGCACTACAATGCTGAGAACTATATTCTGCATTCTTCCCCTTTGCTCTATCTTTTGTACTTGATTGTATTTACGTATAGTATTATCTGAACTGTTTGGATAATACGCTAAACAAAGATTCTCACCATCCGACCCTTCAAAAAACGGATGAAAGATCATTAACTGGTGTATTATCTCTATTTTTTCCCCATAGATGTCGCTTGACTTGCTGAGCATTTCTATATTTCATTTTTTAACAGAAACATATATGAAATAAGGCACAAAAACCCCATTCAACCATTTGTGTTTTCTCTGCTGCTGATTTATCTTTCACACTTTCACACACAGATATAACGACATAGCACCACTTTCCTTCACAAAACCTATACCTTAAGATTTCTTTAATCTCAAAGGATCAATGCATTAGGACATAAGAAATTAGGAGCAGGAGTAGACCACCTGGCCCCTCAAGCCTGTTCCACCATTTAGGATGATTACAGCTGATCTGTCATTTCCCCTTTATTGCCAATTCTTTCAACTCCTTGATTATTCAAACGTGTACCTGCTTCCTCTTTCAATACTCGCAATGACCTAGCCTCCACAACCTTCTAGGATGTTGTGGGCATCACAGTGGCGCAGTGGTATGGGTGCTACCTTACAGCACCAGAGACCTGGGTTCGATCCTGACTACGGTTGCTGTCTGCACAGAACTTGTACGTTCTCCCTATGACCGTGTGTGTTTTCACTGGGTGCACCAGCTTACTCCCATTTTCCAAAGACATATAGGTTAGTAGGATAATTTGCTTCGGTAAAATTGTGGTCGATGGTCGACGTGGACTTGATGGGCCAAAGGGCCTGGTTCCGTGATGTATCTCTAAAGTAAACTAAAGATAGAGAATTCCAGAGGCTCATCACCACCCTTTGCGGGAGGATCTCCGTGTCAAATATAATTTGCTGACTGAACCGTCCCTTCTTCTATCACCTTTTGAGGTGAAAAAAATGAATCCCACCTCTGCATGAATGACACCCCTCTTATTTTTAGAATATGATCCTTTGTTCCAGACATTGCAGACAGGAGAAATCATCATCCATGCATTTCCTCTATCAAGCCCTGTAAGAATTTTGTATGTTTGAATGAGTCATCTCTAATCTCAAGGATTTATGAGCCTGGCCTTTTAAACTCTTCTCATTTGACAATGAAACATATTTGCTTGTGTCACTGGAGTGTATTCAAGACCGAGACCACTAGATGTTCAGATATTAAAGGAATCAAAGAATATGGGTGCAGTGCAGCAATGGGGAGCTGATCTATAGGAGCAGGGCAGTTAAATGTGAGACCTGCCTGGAAGGTAGTAGGGTAGTGGTTAGTCAACGCATCAAGATGTTGCAAACTACGGAAATGAAAGGAAGTTACGGTGACACACAGCTGGGTGAGGCTGCAGAGCAGAGATTGGGTAAAAATGATTTACTCAGAAGTAGGGTTGCGATCCAAAATGTCACTTATCCATGTTCTCTGGAGATGCTGCCCAACCCACTGAGTTACTCCAGTTACTGTGTGCTTTTTTTATGATTTCCTCAGAAGTGGATGATCAGCCATGATCACATTGAATAGGTGACATTAATAAAGATTAATAAGGGGCAGCACGGCGGTGCAGTGGTAGAGTTGCTGCCTCACAGCGCCAGAGGCCCGGGTTCGATCCTGACTACAGGTGCTGCCTGTGCGGAGTTTGTATGTTCTCCGTGTGACCTTGTGGGTTTTCTCCGGGTGCTCCGGTTTCCGCCCACATTCCAAAGACATGCAAGTTTGTAGGTTAATTGGCTTCTGTAAATTCCCCCTAGTGTGTAGGATTCAAAAGTAGGATACCGTAGAATTAATATGCGGGTGAATGGTTGGTGTGGACTTGGTGGGCTGAAGGGCCTGTTTCCACGTTGTATTTCTAAACTAAACATACCTTCAGACAATAAAGAGCATATTGTGGACATTCTTTATCAGCCATGGGTTCACAATGTCGACTGCTTAGCTGTCTGCCATTAATAGTTTGCAAGTGAGGCAGGCATTGCCATGACGCATTATAATGATGCATTATTGCACAAGGTATTAATGCGGAAGCAGAGGCTAGCACGTGGTTGAAGAAAAGCAAAGTGAGTCAATGAACTGGTCAGAGAAATAGACCCAGAACGAGGTCTCCCAGAGAGAAAGATGCTCCGTCTCCTGGGATAGTGAAAGAGAGTCCATTATAAGCAGCTCGTCAAAGTCATCGGTTTGTTAATGGGACAATGGGAACAATGGCTTCTCGTGGCTCTGTAGTCACTTTCATTCACAGTGCTCCTTGCCTTTTTTCTCTAATCTCCCTCTTTCACTGCACTTCCTAAGCTCTTGGGGACAATGGGACGATTCACGGAGCTCAGTGGCAATCAGTTCAGAGGTAATTTGTAATCCCTTTACAGGATAAAAGTGCTGGTTCACAAAGGTTTCAGGACAACAGCGTGCTACTGCAAGAGGTGAGGAGCAAAAGGTTCTGCACTAAGTGCTGTAAGCGAGGTGATGCTAATTGAATCTGGCATAGACCATGTGGACAGAGGAGGTCTGTGGAATGGCAGTGTATACATGACTCTTGTTGTTTAGAGAACCTGAACCAGTTTTGGCTTGAGCTGGATGCTTTAAACACAGGATCGCATTGCAATATGGAGGCAATTCTGAAGCTCCTATGAGAGATGTTACAGAACATATGGACTCACTGATGTCGGTCCAACATAATGTGAACAACATGTGCCTAATCGTAACATAGATAGGCTAGACTGTGTTGAACGTCTTGGAGATGATTCAGAAAAAGTCAGAGAGTTCAGTGAATAAAGCAACCAAGTGATCGAGTGAGTTACTAGAGTCATAAAGCATGGAAACAGGCTCTTTGGCCCAACTTACCCATGCCAACCAAGATGCCCCATTTACACCAGCCCCACCTGCGCGCATTTGGCCCATATCCCTCCATGCACCAGTCCAAATGTCTTTGAAATTATTTTTAACAGAATTTTATTCACTATACATTGATAATAGACAATAGACAATAGGTGCAGGAGTAGGCCATTCGGCCCTTCGATCCAGCACCGCCATTCAATGTGATCATGGCTGATCATCCCCAATCAGTACCCTGTTCCTGCCTTCTCCCCATATCCCCTGACTCCGTTATTTTTAAGAGCCCTATCATTTTTGATAATATTGGACTTAAGTTAGTTGAGAGCTCGTTGTCTTCAGTAATGGACGTACCTGCTGATAAATTACCTCCTATTTCGAGTGGTGGCGTCATTGAGTATGGCAGCCTCGCCAGCAGCTGTCTGTCCTTTCATCCATTTTGTTATTTTTAGTCTGTCTAAAAGTTTATTTCTGGAGGTCTTTTAGTCTTTTGGGGGGTGGGGGGTGGGAAGGGGAAACCGTCTTCTCAGTCACTACCTGGTCGATGATGTGTCTTTTCTCCGAGCCGCATCTTCGCCCCCCCCTCGCGGCCCACCATCTGGATTGGCGCGGCCTTTCCTGCCGGAGACCGGTCAGAGATTCAGCAGCGGTGCAACACTGAATTACCATCGCGGAGCGGGCGATGCCTTACCGGGATCTCTGTGTTGGAGCTCCGGAGTGTTGGGCCTGCCGGCTTTAACACCTTGGAGCTGTGGTCTGCGGAACTTCCAGCTGCGGGCGGCGTTGACTTTAACATCCCGGAGGCCGGGGATCTTTGGCCGAGGATCGCCAGTGTTGGAGCTCCACCCAGCTCGGCCTGTGGACTTCAGGAGCCGCGGTCTCCGGTCGGAAGCGGCCGATTAAGAAACTCCAAGCTGCTGAGAGTGTTCTTCTGTTCCGAGGCCAGAGTTCCATCATTCCGGCGAGAGGGCCTGAACATCGGGGCCGCCGTTGCGGCGACTGCGGAGGCCTCAATAGGCCCTGACCACGGGTGAACAAGAGGAAGAGGAATGAACTTTGTTGCCTTCCCTCACAGTGGGAAACGTTGATTCCGCTGTGGGGGGATGATTTTATGTTTTATGTTAAATTCTATAGTGTTGTGTTTATCTTATTTGTGTGCTGCATGGTAACTCAAATTTCATTGCACCAATTGGTGTTTGTGACAATAAATGTCCTTTGTCCTTTGTCCTTGTCCTATTACTTTCATTTACAAGGAGCAACACTAAAGAGTCTATAGACTACAGAAGTCAGTCCTTCACTGGTTACTTGAACAAAGCAATGTTACCTACACCTCTGCTGAAATCAGGATTGATGTTAACTTTTAGCACCAGGGATGACAAATTATATCTTCAATACTGCTCAAATCAACCACACCCACTTTGCACACAGCTCAGTCCTATAAGGTAGACAAAAATGCTGGAGAAACTCAGCGGGTGCGGCAGAATCTATGGAGCGAAGGAAATAGGCAACATTTCGGGCCGAAACCCCTCTTCAGACCTATAAGGATCTAATAGAGGAAAGATTCAAAACGACAGGATCTTTGGCAGACACAAGCACTGTATTCATTTTGTTGAGCAGCAGTTATGATCAGAATGTAGTATAGCAGTCTCCTTGCAAAATGAAGCATCTTCAAATGATGTATTTCCCTGTTTGTATCTAATTTAACAGGATGTTGGTTTTACTATCACTATGCATAATCTGGCTTTGATGGAGAACAAATGCTCTGTCTCCATAGAAAGCTTATTTGTAATGTCCTCAGTTGTGCCACGGGGTGGGAGATTGCAACCTTCACGTGGTCCACCCTATTTCAACTAATGCAATCAACCTGGCGTGCACAAAGAGAAGATCAAACAGAACAAGTTGTCTCACAACTTTAGGCTGTGCACGGCCATACGCAAGAAGAGGTTGTGTCACCATCTGCCCTTTGCTGTTCCACCCTAGTTAGTTGTCACAACAGTAATCACTCTCACTCAACATGCTCACACGTACTGGAATACTTCCACAGCATGTCATAGTACATAAGCTATGGGAGCAGAATTAGACCACGTGGCCCATCAAATCTACTCCGTCATTCAATCTTGGCTGATCTATCTTTCCCTCTCAATCCCATTCTCCTGCCTTCTCCCCATAACCCCTGACACTAATCTTCCTGAGCTCCTATTTAATCTCACTGGAGATACTTAAGTTCTTACTCACATCCTTTGGAATTTTTCAGCCTTCTGTCCTGATCATCCTGTCCTGTCCTCTCTTTTTTCTCTTGGATCAGGTTTCTCAGGGGAAGAAGACCATGTCCAATTTACACAGAGTCAAGTAAAATCAGCAATGTTAAGGCACTATAAAGATGTTAATCTCTTCAACCAGGTGTGGTGTCCTGGCAAATCTTCTTATCATAATTTCTACATTTATTCAACACTTCACGACTGTAGAGAGCTTTTGTGAGCATTGCAGGAAGAGTCAGCCATTTATTCCCAGTATAGCACACAAACTGCTGGAGTAACTCAGTGGGTCAGGCCTAGGGTTGCCAACTGTCCCGTATTAGCCGGGACATCCCGTATATTAGGCTAAATTGGTTTGTCCCATACGGGAGCGCCCTTATCCCATATATGACTGCTACTACTCGGGTCGAGGGGACTGTCGGATCGGAGCGCCGTGTCCGGCCCCGCCTCACCGGTCCCGACATAGTGCAGCCCATGGAGTGCAGCAGCAGCACCTCGCCCGTGGCCGAGTCGGTCGGCAGGTGGGCCAGCTGTCCGACCTTCAGACCTTTGCTTACTGCCGACACCACCATCCATCCTTCTCATGGCCGATCATCGGTTCATGAGTTGGATGGGGTGCCGGACTTTGTGCATGAAGGCGCGCGCCCCCGGCACCCGGTCCAAAATTCCTCAGCTGGCCCGCCCGCCGGCTGGGCTTTGTGTGCAGTCCAGCACCCGGGACAACTCATCATTCACCCAGCCATGGCCGAGTCGGTCAACAAATTACCGTCAGGAATTGGTCCCTTATTTTGACCTTTTGTCCCTTATTTGGGAGTGAGAAAGTTGGCAACCCTAGTCAGGCAGCATCTCTGGAGATCATGGATTGGTGACATTTCAGATGAAGAAGGATCTCGACCCAAAATGTCACCTATCTATGTTCTCCAGAGATGCTGCCTGATCTGCTGAGATACTCCAGCACTTTGTGTCTTTATTTGTAAACCAGCATTTGCAGTTCTTGTCTCTTCGTCACAGCAAACTAGGTTCTGGATATTTTTTCAAGTAGAAGTCCCAAGGCTGAGCAACATGTAGAAGGAATGGATAGGCAACATTTTGAGTTGGGTCTCTTCTTCGAGGTAGATAGACGCAAAAAGCCGGAGTAACTCAGCGGGGCAGGCAGCATCTCTGGAGAGAAGGAATGGGTGATGTTTTGGGTCGAGACCCTTCTTCAGACTCTTCTTCATGGTGATGCCCACCCTTCACTCCCTGCCCTGTGTTTGTGGAATAGAGAGATATGTAAAGGGGAGGAAACCCAGGAGAGGGTGGGAGCCTCTGGAAGAATATAAGCTATATAATGCCCCAAGAGAGCAATAGAGTCCTGATAAATAAAAACCATTGCATGTTGGCAATCACGCCAGCCCAGGAACATCAACACACAAGCTCCTCATGGAAAACATTGCCTTAGTACCAGCAGCTTTTGGAAAATTTGCCCAAACCAGCGAATCAACAAAGTTTCCATACAAATGCAACCTACTTTTATTTTCAGCACTACCACACGTCGATTACTGCCTGCCATGCAAATTAATACCATAAAGCATAGTAGGCCTTGCAGCGTTGCAAGGGCTATCACTGTATAAAAATATGTGGGAGACATGGTGGTTGTCGCCATTAAATTAATTTATTGAATAACATTAATCCATCACAACCCAGTTTGCAAGTTTACAATGTGCATAATGGTCTTCAATATTACAGCTTGATAATAACCATTGGGAGAGAAGCAAATGTTAGTGATTCTTAACAGCTGTAAATTCAATCTTTATTTTGAGCTGTCTAATTTGCACGCAGGGAGTGTTACAAAAAGCCAATTAGAGGTGGTCGCAAGTAACTGGGGTGGCACAGTGGTGGTACAGCGGTAGAGTTACTGCCTTACAGCGCCAGGGACCCGGATTCGATCCCGACTACGGGTGCCGTCTGCGTGGAGTTTGTATGTTCTCCCAGTGGATTTCTTCCGGGTCCTCTGATTTCCTCCCACACTCCCAAGACATACAGGTTTGTAGGTTAATTGGCTTCGGTAAAATTGTAAATTGTCCCTAGTGTGTAGTGTTTAGTGCTCATGTACAGGGTGATCACTGGTCGGCGTGGACTTGGTGGGCCAAAGGGCCTGTTTCCACAGTATCTCTAAAGTATAAACTATTGTAACACTGTGTGCAAAAAGACCATTTCTACCATTTGGCAAACTGTGATTCCAGGATATAAATACACCAAAATGAATCACACCATTTTTTAAAACCATTTACCCTAGTGAGTAAAAAGGAATTATATGTGGTTACATAACGTAACCCACTCTTGACTGAACATATAAATTCACACATGGATTTAATATTCCTGCTCTGCTAAATAAACAGGAACACCACAGTGTTATCAAGTGACCTCTCTTCAACTTGAAGAACAAACAAGAACTCCAGCACAGTTGCAAGCCACAGAACCCTCACCCTGCTGAATAATCAAGCATTTTGTAACGTTCTCAATGGACTAACTGCCTCAAATGGGCTCCAGAATGCCTTGAATTGGAACTTGCTAATGTAGGGCAAGTCTCAAACAGAAATACATTAAATAATTCCACACGGTACTGCATGGAGTGATTGCCGTACATTAAGGTAGGAGGTACAGTAATTGCCACCTCTTGAGTACAGAGAAACTTTCACAGTGTCACGCATGAAACAATTCTCACATAGTTTTGTCAGGGAGAGTGCCACTCCTAGAATGTAACGACCCCACACATTTAAGAACCAAATTATTCCCAGTTTAACGACTTCCACCATTTTGATCAGGGAGGAACACCCACAGTCACGCATGGAGTAACCTACAGTGGCTTGCAAAAGTATTCATACCCCTTGAACTTTTCCACATTTTGTCACGTTACAACCACAAACGTAAATGTATTTTATTGGGATTTTATGTGATAGACCAACACAAAGTGGCGCATAATTGTGAAGTGGAAGCAAAATGATACATGGTTCTCAAATTTTTTTGCAAATAAAAAACTGAAAAGTGTGGCGTGCAAAAGTATTCAGCCCCCTTTACTCTGATACCCCTAAATAAAATCCAGTGCAACCAATTGCCTTCAGAAGTCACCTAATTAGTAAATAGAGTCCACTTGTGTGTAATCTAATCTCAGTATAAATACAGCTGTTCTGTGAAGGCCTCAGAGGTTTGTTAGAGAACATTAGTGAACAAACAGCATCATGAAGCCCAAGGAACACACCAGACAGGTCAGGGATAAAGTTGTGGAGAAGTTTAAAGCAGGGTAAGGTTATAAAAAAATATCCCAAGCTTTGAACATCTCACGGAGCACTGTTCAATCCATCATCCGAAAATGGAAAGAGTATGGCACAACTGCAAACCTACCAAGACATGGCCGTCCACCTAAACTGACAGGCCGGGCAAGGAGAGCATTGATCAGAGAAGCAGCCAAGAGGGTAACTCTGGAGGAGCTGCAGAGATCCACAGCTCAGGTGGGAGAATCTGTCCACAGGACAACTATTAGTTGTGCACTCCACAAATCGGGCTTTTATGGAAGAGTGGCAAGAAGAAAGCCATTGTTGAAAAAAAGCCATAAGAAGTCCCATTTGCAGTTTGCCACAAGCCATGTGGGGGACACAGCAAACATGTGGAGGAAGGTGCTCTGGTCAGATGAGACCAAAATTGAAGTTTTTGGCCTAAATGCAAAACGCTATGTGTGGCGGAAAACTAACACTGCACATCACCCTGAACACACCATCCCCACTGTGAAACATGGTGGTGGCAGCATCATGCTGTGGGGATGCTTTTCTTCATCAGGGACAGGGAAGCTGGTCAGAGTTGATGGGAAGATGGATGGAGCCAAAAACAGGGCAATCTTGGAAGAAAACCTGTTAGAGTCTGCAAAAGACTTGAAACTGGGGCGGAGGTTCACCTTCCAGCAGGGCAACGACCCTAAACATACAGCCAGAGCTACAATGGAATGGTTTAGATCAAAGCATATTCATGTGTTAGAATGGCCCAGTCAAAGTCCAGACCTAAATCCAATTGAGAATCTCTGACAAGACTTGAAAATTGCTGTTCACAGATGCTCTCCATCCAATCTGACTGAGCTTGAGTTATTTTGCAAAGAAGAATGGGCAGAAATTTCAGTCTCTAGATGTGCAAAGCTGGTAGAAACATACCCCAAAAGACTTGCAGCTGTAATTGCAGCGAAAGGTGGTTCTACAAAGTATTGACTCAGGGGGGCTGAATACTTTTGCACGCCACACTTTTCAGTTTTTTATTTGTAAAAAAATTTGAAAACCATGTATCATTTTCCTTCCACTTCACAATTAAGCACCACTTTGTGTTGGTCTATCACATAAAATCCCAATAAAATACATTTACGTTTGTGGTTGTAACGTGACAAAATGTGGAAAAATTCAAGGGGTATGAAAACTTTTGCAAGCCACTGTATATATTGTACATTCCTTCCCCTGTGACTGGTGTGACTCTCACCTGTTGATAACAAAGTAACTCCCATCAGTTGCACATGGATTTACAGTATTTCCTCATATTCCATCTGGACCAATTCCCTCATCCCGTATCCTGACATTCCCAGACTTACACAATAGGAGCCTTATTTAAACTCGCATTATGTGAACAATTCTGTACTCAATCCCTAGTACAATAAAGGCAGTTTGTAATTTCCACAACACTCTATGATCACTCACGTTTACAATGGAAACAAGCCGGCAATGGTGATGGTGCTTACCCAGAAGGCCGCGTGCTGCAAAAAGGGCCCCAAGGGCGAGACGGAACTCAAGTCAGCAATGGCGGCGGCGCTTACCCAGAAGGCTGTGAGCCACAGAAAGTACCGCGGACACAGCCAAGAGAGTCAATACAGTTGATTAGGTCAGAGGATGGCAATGGTGATTCCGACTTACGTAATATCTGATTTATGTAAGGGTTCACGGAATGTAACCCTCATGTAAGTTGGGCAGCGCTTGTAAACAGGAAAAGCAGCAGGTTGTTTCAAACCTTATTCAATCTATTGTAGCACACTTGTTACAAGTTAAATGTTGAATTACAAGTGTTCTGATTTTCTCCCCTGCAGTACTTCACCTAGGAAGGACATATTAGAATATCAGGACATCACTGACAGGAACTGTTATCGGGCTTCTCAACGGTCCTTCCATAGGGTACTGTCTGATTCACCTCTATCTCATTGAGGGCATTGGACTTTGTCCTGGGAACTGATGTGTTACAATGCTGAGAACTATATTCTGCATTCTGTATGAGAGGCATAGTCAGATTCTTTTTCCAAAAGTAGAAATGTCAAAAACTAGAGGGAGCAGTTATCAGGTGAGAGTGGGAAAGTTTAAAGGAAAAATATGGGGCACATTTTGTTTTTACACAAAATGATGGGTCCCTTGAACCTGTTATATAAGAGGCATTTAGAAAGGCAGATGAACATGCGGGGTATGGAGGGATGTGTAGGAAGGAACTGCAGATGCTGGTTTAAACCGAAGATATTTACAAAACGCTGGAGTAACTCAGCGAGACAAGCAGCATCTCTGGATAGAAGGAATGGATGACGTTTCGGGTCGAGACCCATCTTCAGACATATGGATCATGTGCAGGCAGATGGGGTTAGTTTAACTTGGCTTCATGATGGGCAAGGTTCTATTCCAGTGTTGTACTGTTCTATGTTGATTAAGTCAGGAATATATTGCGTGTAAATCTCCATATCATAACCGCTGAGGAACAGTTAGTTCCCTTGTAGCAAACAGGCCCCTCGCTGGGAGGTAGATATTGCAACCATTTCCAGAACACGGGGCAAAGTATTTTTGCAAATTGTGATCTGCGTGCTATCCTTTATCAAGTACATTTTTATGTGACTGATTCAATAGCCTGACTCTCAGATCCTTTCAAGAGAACCAAAATGCAAATACATAAATTTACGAGCTTTTTACAATTGGCAGCAATATGAAAATAGTTTTATGACAATCCTGCAAACAAATTAGTGTAACTTTATATTGCACAGAATAAGCACATCCATTAAGACAGAAACAGTGCTTGACTCAGTCCAGCTCTTGTACACTCACACCCAGTCAAACCACCACTTCAAGAGTCAAAAGCATTTTATTGCTATGTGTCCCAGATAGAACAATGAATTTCTTACTTGCAGCAGCACAACAGAATATGTAAACATAGTACACTGTGAACAATATAATAAGAGAGAGAAAAAAAAGTTCAGTGTGTGTATATATACACATACTCACAAATACATATATAGATTTTATATATATATATGCACACACACGCACATCCGAGATCTTCAGTTTCTAAACTAAACTAAACTAAACCCTCTGTGGTAGGGAACTCCAGGCATTCACCAACCTCTGCGAGAAGTCTTGGTTTTGAATGACTGCCCTCCGATCTTATTATTTTTTACCCTCAGACAGACTCTAAGTGCTGGAGTAACTCAGCGGGTCAGGCAGCATCTCTGGAGGAAAAGAATGGGTGACGGTTCGGGTCGGGACCCTTCTTCAGACTTACCCTAATTTGAGTTTCTCACACAGGTGGAAACATCCTGTTACCTGCCCTGTTGTGCTCTCTTGGGACCTTTTGTGTTTCAATAAGATCACTCCACATTCTTCTAAACTCCAGAGAACACAGATCTAATTTCTTTAGCCACTTTGGATAGGACAAGCCTCTCATCTCAGGAATTATCCTTGTGAATCTCTTTTGGATTGTCTCCAATGTTGCTATATCCTTTCTTAAATAAGAGGATCAAAACTGTACACAGTACTGACTGTAATTGAGTCTCATGAGCACCCATCCAATTGTCAAGCTTTCCTTTAGTTTAGTTTATTATTATCACGTGTACTGACGCACAGTGAAAAGCTTTTTTGTTGCGTGCTATCCAGTCAGCGAAAAGATTATACATGATTATAATCGAGCCGTCCACAATGTACAGATACACGATAAAGGGTATATTTCTAAACTTTAACTCTTGCAATAAAGTCTTCTATGCCACTTGCCTTCCTAACCATTTACTGCATGTCCAATAACCTTTTGTGATGACAAATGTCTTGTACCTACTAGGTACCTACTAGGTAGAATTAATTTTTAACTGGTATGCACACATATCACATTACCGAGTAGGGGGATCGAGAACCAGAGGACATAGGTTTAAGGTGAGGAGGGAAAGTTTAAATGGAAACATGAGGGGTTACTTTTTTACACAAAGGGCGGTGAGTGGGTGTATGGAACGAGCTGCCGGAGGAGGTAGTTAAGGCATGGTACTATCGCAATGTTTAAGAAACATTTGGACAGGTATGTGGATAGGACAGGATTAGACGGATATGGACCAAATGCAGGCAGGTGGGACTAGTGTACATGGGACATGTTGTTCGGTGTGGGCAAGTTGGGCCGAAGGGCCTGTTCCCCCACTCTATGATTCTATGACTCTTTGACTATGCGGTAAAAACTCATAACCAATTCACATTTCTGGCAATCTGGGGTCTGAATTGCCTGCAGATAAAGCTTCAATTCGCTTGGATCCCATTGCCATTTTGGTTGTAGATTTATGGGCCTGTCCCACTTAGGCGACTTTTAGGTGAGTGCAGGAGACTCTGCACTCGCCACATGATCACCACATGGTTGCCACATGTTCGCTGGGGGTCTCTGGTGAGTCTCCTTCATGGTTGCGAGGAGTTCCCGCATTCTGGGAACTAGTCGTGGCCTCAGTATGGTTGCCGCAAATTTTTCAACATGTTGAAAATGTTTCTGCGAGCAAACATTTGTCATCATGGAGAAAATTGATAATCCTGTAGTCGTAGGGGCAGTTGTAGTGGGGTCGCCATGCAGTTATTGGTAGTCGAGGTAGTCGTAGGTAGTTTTAGTTAATCGCCTTTGCTGACCGGTCATTTTCATTGGCTCATTGGGGGAAAAAAACGTAAGCATGAGTTTTCAGAACCAAGGATAACCGACCGGTAATGTTAAATGCCCGCCGAACTTCACAGCTGTGTATCTCTGGCTTATTAAAAGTTGTCTGGCTTCTTAAAAGTGTCTCCACTCCTTCTCCCCACTTCCCCCTTTCCCTCTCTTTTAAAGGACTTACCGTACACTGTGCTAGCCGTCTTAACCTTCCTGTTCATCGCGGTGTGTGTCTGTATCACCGTGGCTTTGCACCGTGTGAATTTCAGACAGCGCCCCCCCGCTTGCCCTGGCCCCCGCCTTTGCGGTGTGTTTATGTGTGTGTGTGTGTGTGTGTTCCACTCTGACAGTCGCCGTTCCAGTTCCCGGTTTTTCAGGCGACTGCCGGCAAATTGACAGTCGCCAGCAGTCCGCTGAAAAATCGCCTAAGTGGGACAGGCCCATTAGGATCTCGACTTAAAAAAAAAAAAATTGCTATTTTTCTGGACAGTTGAGGAAAATATGAGAAGAGGAAACTAAAATGCGGTGCTTTCCTTGACAAAGTAAGACTTCCTTTACCCACGAAAGGCAATGATAGCCATCGCCGTGCATTGTGCAATTAATCTCTCACAGTGCACGGAGTATGGAGGGCTCCCTGAAACCAATGATCTGCAGCCATCGGCAGCAGATGGTTAGAATTTGCTTCAGGAATGCTGCTGCGTGACCTCATCACCAATCTGACAGAATCAATTTAAAGGCACGGATGATAAAGACCACACTAAATATAGACGGTAATAGAAAGGTGTCTATTTGTAGTGGATGAGTCTCTCCTGGATTTATCTTGGATGGAGTAGTGGCATTGCCTTACAGATATGACCAACATGAAAATAAACAGCTCTCATTTATCTCTCCTAAACCCCTGTGCTTCATTCCTCTATTAATTCCCCCCTCATTTATCACCACTCTCTGGTGATTTTTCATCTGCTTTCCCTTATTTTCTATGGCTCTTCCTTAACCCACTGATTAGCTCCCCATCAATGCTAAAATACATAAACATATCCTTTTAAAATTATTTTCTCTTGGATCATATTTAGAGGACAGCACATGTGGGAGAGTTTGTGGGACAGCACATGTGACAGACTTCTAAATTATCTTCCAGAACTCTTTACCCTGCAGCAGTTTTGTTTAATGCCGTCAAATCTTCTGTGTGCTGCACATATGATCGATTGTGATGAATTTTCCAGTATTCATATCTATTAATTACTTCTAGATGTGAGTGTTGTTGACACTGCCTAGGTTTTGGACAGCTTCTTTCAGCAAGAGGAGGGAGAGGAAAGGCAGCTAAATATATGCCTGATTAAAAAAGGTAGACAAATGTTGAAATCATTTATTTCTGTCTGACTTTGGACCAACGACCCTGCTTTAATATAAATAAGTAGATTTTGGGCAGAGGAATAAAGAGACTCCTGTGTGCCCTTTGGAAAACAGGAGTCTAAATAAGGTGGAAGAGCAGAGAAATCTCAGGAAACAGACACACAAATATTTTAAAGTCGTGATGGAGGTTAGCACCGTCACAGTGAAAGTAAACAAAGGACTGCCGCTCATATCTAGGGGGTGAAAATTAACAAGCAGGAAACTAAAACCTGTATACCTTTTAGGTGTCTGCCAGATTGAGGCTCCATACTGTATTAACGCTTAGAAGGGGATACAATAGGTGAATTAAAATGATTGCAACATGGAAACAGAAACATAAAAAGATGCAACATGGAAACAGGCCCTTCTGCCGACCTTGTCCAGGTTGACCATCGATCACCCATTCACACTAGGTCTACTGTATAATATCCCACTTTCTCATCCACTTCCCACACACCAGGGGCAAGTAACAGTGGCCAATTAACCTACAAACCCTCACATCTTTGGGATATGGGAGGAAGCCGGAGCATCCGGAGGTAACCCACGTGGTTACAGAGAGAACGTGCAAACTCCACACGGACAGCCCGAGGTTAGGATCGAACCTGGATCCATGGTGCTGGGAGGCAGCAGCTCTGCCAGCTGTGCCACTCCAATGGTTGGGGATAATTTCTCACTCACAGGAAGATGGTTTTGGGTGCTGGAAGTCAAGCATCCAAGTTGGAGGACATAGTTGCAGGAATTCCTCAGGGCAGTGTCCTGGACCCAAATATCTACATTTGCTTCATCAATGGTCTTTCTTCCATCCATCATTAGGTCTGAATTCATTCCAGTTCAAATCAATTTGTACCATCTTAGCAAACATAGCAATTCATGCCAAGATGCAGTAGGAACTTGACAAGACTCTGGCATGGATTGGTAAGTGGCAAGTAACATTCATGCCACAATGGTGCCAGCCAATGACCACTGACAGTACAAGTAATAGAATGGTAAAGGAGGCAAAGCAAGACTATTTCAACTTGTTACCTTCATTGGTCGGGGCACTGAGTATAGTGTCAGGAAGTTGCAATGCAGCTATATAGCTCTTTGGGTGGGCCATATTTGGAGTGTTGCATGCAGTTCTGGTTACCTATTACAGAAAGGATATGGAGGCTTTGGAGAGGGCGCAGAAGGTTACTGGAATACTGCCTGGATTAGGGAATATTAGCTACAAGAAGTGGTTGCTTTCTCAAGGACTATCAGAGGTGTGCTATAAATTCTGGTCTTGTGATGTTCAAATCTTGAAAATTGAACAGATATATATCTAGTAGGGAGACACTGGAAGTAGGAGAGGTGGGGAATACACATATCTCTCTCCCAACCTACGGTCTCTCCCCTCCCCTCCCTATTTACGCTCTCCCCTCCCCAATCCTTCTCAGGCCTTCCCTATCTACAGTCTCGTCTCCTCTCCTCCCTCTCTCCAGCCTCTGCTCTCTCCGCCCCTCTTACCTCAAGTCCTTCCCCCACACCCTCTCTGCTTAACCTTACCCACTGCCTCGAGGATATAAAGTGTTGGATGGCCCAGAACTTTCTCCAACTAAACGAGACTAAGTCTGAGGTCATCCTTCTCGGCCCCTCGGACTCAATCAAAATGATAGCAGGCAGCCTTGGAAGCCTTACCCCACTACTCAAACCTCACGTCAAAAACCTTGCCGTGATATTTGACTCAGCACTGAAATTTGACAAACAAGTCAATGCCGTGGTAAAAGCTAGCTTCTTTCAGCTTCGGACGATAGCTAAAATATAACAATTCCTCCAGTTTGATGACCTGGAAAAGATCATCCACACATTCATCTCCTCCCGCCTAGATTACTGCAACTCCCTTTACACTGGCATCAGCCAATCTTCCCTGTCCCGCCTGCAACTGGTCCAAAACGCCACAGCGAGACTCCTGACGGGCACCCGAAAAAGGGACCATATCACCCCGATCCTGGCCTCTCTCCACTGGCTCCCTGTGCGGTTCCGTATAAACTTCAAGATCCTCCTCCATGTCTACAAAGCCCTCAATGGGCTTGCCCCCACCTACATAAAAAGTCTTCTCACCCACCACTCCACCTCCAGGCCCCTCAGATCGGCCGACTTGGGGTTGCTGAATATCCCACGGTCTAGGCATAAGCTCAGGGGCGACCGCGCCCTTGCGGTTGCAGCCCCTAGACTGTGGAACAGCATCCCCTTTCCCATCAGAACTGCCCCCTCCATCGACTCTTTTAAGTCAAGACTAAAAACGTATCTATATTCCCAAGCCTTTCCTGACGTCCTCTGAGTGAGGGCTACATGTATATATGTATGTAGTTTGTTTTGTTTATGCTATTCTTATAACAAATGTAAAGCACTTTGGCCAACGAGAGTTGTTTTTTAAATGTGCTATATAAATAAATGTGACTTGACTTGACTTGACTCCCTACATCCAGTCTCTCCTTACCCCTTTCCTCTCCCCAGTCTCATCCAAATGCTTCAAATCTCCACACTCTCCCCGGCCCCCCTTAAATGAAACAAAGCAAGACTATCTCAAATTGGTCGCAACTAACTTACTTCCAGTTGGCATTCCATTCAGAAAAACAAAAACGTTTTTCTTTGGTTAATGTACATTTTGAGGTTTACTTGAGAAAAAATAACAGCAGATCTTACTTGACTTCACGATACCTCCTGGGGTGCAAAATCTAGAAATATTTCCCCCTTTCCCAGCTTTGGATTCCATTATATCCATAGAATCCAACTCCACCACCCACATCCAAAAAACCTAATTGATCCCTTGCTAAATTTGGTTTTCTAAACCTCGGGATCTTGACTATGCATTCCACTGCCAAAATTCCTCCTCTCTTTCCAATGTGTTGTGTTATTATTTAAACAGATGTGATGACCATGGGATATTTAACTTGTACCGTTCAAGGGGAACAGTGAAGGAACAAAAACAGGAAATGCTGGAAACACTCGGGTGGTCAGGCAGCATCTGTGGAAAAAGTAACATAGTTAAAGCTTCAGGTCCAGGACAATTCGTTCAAGGAAAAATGGATGGATATGTGTTCCGCTGAGAGCAGAGAACCTCTTCAAGATTGGCTTTGGTGGAAGAGAAGTGGCAGTGGACTCAACAATAAATGAAAATTGAAAGAAGCTGCAGACATCTGACATCTGAAACAAAAAAACCCCAAATGCTGGAAACACTAAGCTGGTCAGTCAGCATCTGCGGAAAGCAAAACAGAGTTCAAGGTTCAGGTCTGGGATCTTCCATGACAGTGAAAAGAATCACACAAGGGTGCAATGACAGTGTAAGGCTGTGTTATACCACATAACAATATTGCCAGAATATGTTCATTCCACCAGGCTGTTAAGGTTTTCTATATACAAGGGATTCCTGGTTTTCGTTAAGTTATTAAAATCCAGGTTTAGTTTAGTATAGTTTTGTTTAGAGATACAGCGTGGAAACAGGTCCTTCGACCCACTGAGTCCGCGCCGACCAGCAATCCCCGTACACTGGCACTATCCTTCACACTAGGGACAACTTACAATTGTCCCCGAAGCCAATTAACCTACAAACCTGTACGTCTTTGGAGTGTGGGAGGAAACTGGAAAACCCAGGGAAAACTGGTCACAGGGAGAACGTACAAAGTCAGTGCAGACAGCACCCATGGTCAGGATCGATCCGGGGTCTCTGGCGCTGTAAGGCAGCAACTCTAATGCTGCATCACCATCTTATCATACAACATGTATCTCAGGAAATTCTTAGGCACTTGACCAGCAGCTTGAAAGGCAGGAAATGGGCTACCGTTACTTTCTCTAGCTTACATAGAAGTTATAACAAGACGCACATCAGTCAGCAGAACCTGTGCATGTGATGTGCTAATGGCCATACAAGCCTACTCCTATCATTACACCATCAAAGTGCTGGAGGAAATCAAAGGGTCAGGCAGCATCTGTGGAGAGAAATCGACAGGTGATGCTTTGGGTCAGGCGGGGGGGGGGGGGGGGGGGGGGTAGAATAGGTGCCAAAAATTAAAGGTGAAAAGAACACTAAAGGGTGTGAAATAAGGGGAGAGGTGGAGTGAAATGTAAAGCAGGAGGGAATGAGGGATGGGGATGGAAGGAGGCAGTGGGAAAGGGAAAGAGGAGATAAAAGGAAAGTGGGGGACTTGGGGATGGGAGATGAGTGTTCGAAGGAGAGAAAATAGCAGGGTTGCAGGGGTGGGGTGAGAGATGATGGGAGAATTGGAAGCCCACCATGGTGGGGTGGCAGCATGAGGAAGAGAGTGGGGGCAGGGAACATTAAATTCTCCAACTTCCAGTAATATTCATCCTATCCCCTTATTCTTTCCCATTCCCCCACTCCCTACTCACAAAATTAGGATTTCACCATCATACCTGGTAAAGTTCTAGATGAGAGAACCCAACCTTTGATGTTATTTAATGTTTCCTTATGGTTATGAAGCTCTCAGTTTGAAACCGGTCTTGTATATATTTCATTGTACCTTCCTCTTGAGCTTTTATACCTCGTTCATGCCATAGAACTGTATACAATGCTCCAAATATGATTTAACAAGGGTTCTGTGAAAATTTAACTAGGGTTTTCTGATTTTGAATTATATTCCTTTGTAAATTAACCCCTGTTCCATCATAGGATTGTTACGGCTTTAGAACAAAGAACACTACAGCACAGGAATAAGGCCCTTCGGCCCACAATACCTGTGCCAAACATGAAGCCAAGATAGACTAATCTCATCTGTCTTCATGTGAGACATACCCCTCCATATTCATTTGCCTATCTAAAAGCCTCTTAAATGCCACTACTTTATCTGCCCTCACCACCGCCCCATTTGTTAGCCAGTGTCACAACTTGCGATGCTTTGCGAAACTGTTCCTCTCAATCTCTGTGCTACCAATCCCATTTCGACTTTTATTTCTAGAAGCACATTTGTCCTTGTATTACTCGTATATTTGGCAATTCTGAGCGTGCAACAGTCTTTGAAGGATGTACAGATGAGAATGTTGATACTCCTATGAAGACATAAAGTGATAGAATATCTCAGCGAGTCAGGCAGCATCTCTGGAGAACATGGATAGGTGACATTTTGGGTTGGGACTCTTCCTCACGTCCGTCTGAAGAAGGGTCCAGACCTGAAACATCACCTATCCATGCTCACCATAGACACTGCCTGACCCTCTGAGTTACTCCAGCATTTTGTGTCTTCTTTTGTAAGTCAGCAGTTCTGTATTTATACATTGATACTCATATGATGCGTCTTCGCTTCTTTGTATATAGTGACTTCTGGATAAGTGCTATCTCCTAAATAAAAGGGAGCAAGGCTTCTTAACCAACTCTGTTCTTGCCTTGGGAACATTTTTGAGTTGGGGTGGTAAATAATATTAGGGGCAGTACAGATTCTACAGGTAGATTAACAATCCTATGAAAGATCAGCATTCAAAGTTTAATTTAAATTTTTTTTTAGAATTGAAGAGCTTTTCATGAATGTATTAGGAGAATGAGTTGGAATGCCCGGCATTCCTATCTATTGGCTGTCTGAATACCGGGTGATTTCAACACAGCGCAAGGCCTCAAGTACTAAAACATGCCAGAAATAACAGAAGCTTTCATGCAGCAATGAAATCTGTTGGAGCAAAATCTGTGTTTAAAGTTAATTAAAGCCACACTATTTACCGCAATGGTGAAGGACAATCTGGATTCATCTCTTCTATGAGATCATTTTTATTTTCAAATTCATAAGCGGTTTTAGAAACATATTAACACATAGGCCCTCATTTTCGGAGAGCCAGCATTCGGTTTTAATAAACATTTGGACTCGTTAAACATTTGAAGAGTGCACAGCGCACATTGCTGGTGAGCTTACTCCAACACCACAACACACTGCCCTTCAGCTATATCCTGGTCATTCCACGGAAGAAGAGGACTTGGCGGCTTTATGGCAATTGAGGCATCTGACCCACAATGGCATCTGACCCACCCGCATCTGATCTACTAAACCTTCAACCAAGTTTTACAGTGACTTTATTTTTTGGGTAAAAATTGGAAAGACTTTAAGGTGAACTATTCGAGATGACTCTGAGTTAATAGTACATGTGATTGCCAGCAGCATATTAGTGAGATGACTCAAGGACTTAGCAACATCCAATCTGGATTCTAACAAACTAAATTACAGTGGACAGCACAGTGGCGAGTTGCTGCCTTACAGCGCCAGAGACCCCGGTTCGATCCTGACTATGGGTGTTGTCTCTACGGAGAGGACTAATGAAGTTCAGCATGTTTCCAACACTCTGTTTCCGACTTCTGCAGGTGCACCAGAGAAAGCATCCTATCGGATTGCATCACAACTTGGTTTGGCAACATCTCCATCCAAGACTGCCCAGCCCATCACACAAACTAAACTCCCCACCCCCACCCCCATCCCCATTGGCTCCATCTGCACGTCACACTGCCTTAGGAAAGCAGCTAACAGAATCAAGTATCATTTTCATCGCAGTCATTTCCTCTTCTCCCCACTCTAATCGGGCAGAAAATCCAAAAGTTTGAAACCACCAAGTTCAGGCACAGCTTCATCCCGTCCATTATCAGACTACTGAACGGTCCTCCCATAATCTGAGAATGTGGTTCCGATCCCCCAACCTACCTCATTACAACCCTCCCACTTAATTTTATCTGAACTTCCTCTGCAGCTGTAACACTATATTCTCTTTGCACAACCTGTTGTACTCATCTATGACTTGATTGTTCGTATGAATAATATGATTTGATTGGATGGCATGCAAATAATGTTTTTCACTGTATCACAGTACATGTGACAATAATAACCCAAAAGATGCGGTCAATGAAAGATCATGGTTTTACACAGAATCAGAAACTGAAATTTACTAATGATTGACTAAGTAACGCAATGATCCACATATTCACAAGACAGGCACATGAGAAATATGCTAGAAATCTGAAAGCTGTGAGCTCAAAAGTAGCCACTGTAACCTGTGAAATGAAACTCAATAAATCTGGTAAAGTTCAAATGACAACATATAACATGGTTGACTTGTATCATGTTAAGAGTCAAGAGTCTTTTATTGTCATGTGTCCCGGAACGGAACAATGAAATTCTTACTTGCAGCAGCATAATAAATACAGTATATAAACACAGTGCGTAACTCACATTCTCCACAAGTAGTCTAACAATTTAAGAGAGGGTGGAAGGATACTTCTCCTTCTCAGACAGATGGGTATAGGGTACAGAAATGCCCTTGCCATCAACAACATGCTGAATGCTAAATTAAAACAGAAATGGACAGCAAGTGTGGCAGATATCTTCCAAATTTCCAGCCCGCGTTTAATTCTGAAATTGACTGCTTACTCTGGAAGATGCCAATTATATTTTCATTAATATCAATTAAATGAAGAAAGAGGATCCTCTCTAAAGACTGAGTATTCCTCTGCCAATTTTACACCTTTCCAATGTTGAAAGATTGCCCCAACAAGTCTTGCTGCGTGTCAAACTTTCTAAGGCATAATATAGTTATCACAAATGATATATAGGTAATTGCAGGGGTAATGTGGAGTCCGTAATTAAATGGTCTTTAAGAGATCAATGGCACACATTAGGATGACTGATTCATTCCAAAGTTAATAGCTGTATCAAAGAGGATGCTGGTAATCTTTGAGGTCATGGATAATGATCATTCGTGTACACATTAGCGAGAGCCACATGTTCAATGACTTGAAAGATTGGACTAGAGGCCTTACAGCTGAATCCAATCCAAAATATGCCCATGAGACAGGAAGCAGCCCAAGCTGATTCAGCCAGCAGATATTAGAAACTCACATGTGGTAGCTAGTTGCACCAAGTTTTAAAAGAGCATCTCCGTGTAAAATGGCAGTAAGATAAAAGTAAGCAGTGATGACTGTCAGAATGCTTTCAAAGCTGTCACGGTTGTGAGGCACGACAATTTCATCAGACAGGAAGTAAACTCGGCTACGGTAGCAGTGACTCTCCTCAAAAACATCACCTATATGTCTAGACAAGCGGAAACATATGGAAATTTCCTCTGTGACAATTGGATGAGGCTGTATTTAAGATAAGCGAACAAACAGTGGCTGATAGAAAGTGAATTATGGTTCTCAGAGTTCAGATGGTATTACTCAAGGGAATAAACTTTGATTCTCGTGGTTTGATTTGAGGGTTTCTTAACATTCTTTAACAGTAATCACAACCTTCCCGTAAAACGGAAACATTTGATCGGCGGATTTGAGAGATCTAAGCAGCTAAATTCAAAAGTGGCTGAAGCAGGTAGAGAGATTGTATTGGGCCCATTAAATGCAACGTGGGCAAGGCGGCATCTTCATGGACCTTCGCATTAGAGCGTCGCATGCACCCAGATGATTGGCAGTGGTGCCATTATTATGCATGGGTGGTACCAGCTAATGCCAGCCTGCACTGCTTAATGTTAGCTGGCTGCTCTTCAAGAGGAGAGCATTGTGACTGCAGGCAGTGGCAGCTCTTTGTATATGAAAAACAGTGAAAGGTGGCACAATGTGCAGGCACTGTAGGCTTTGGAAATGTGGGCACAGCATGCACAGAAGATGACTTGCTTGTGAAGAGGATGCAGAGGGTGATTTGCGACTCTATATTTTGCAATTGAAAGCCTGTGACCTGCTGTGTATCATTGGCATGGGTGCTGGGACCCTTAAGATGCATCAACAATTTGGATGTGAATGCAGTAGGAAGTATGATCAGCAAGTTCTTAAAGACACAAAAATCAGTGTGTTATTGCTAGCGAGGTGGGTACTGAATAATATTGATGAGTTTGTAAAATGGGCAAAGAAATCGCAGATGAAATTTTGTGCTGAAAAAAACGAGGCAATTTACTTTGAGAGAACTAATAAGTTTAGAACAGTTTCGTTTATTATTGTCACATGTATCAAGGTACAGTGAAAAGCTAAGATAGAAACAAAATGCTGGAGTAACTCAGCGGGACAGGCAGCATTTCTGGAATGGGTGACGTTTTGGGCCGACACCCTTCTTCAGACTGGCTGTATGTTTACATGCTATCCAGTCAAAGAAAAGACTGAGCATGAATACAATCAAGCCACCCACAGTGCACAGATAAAGGTTAAAGTGTACAAAATCTAGTGCAAGATATAGCATTAAGGTCCGAAGAGGTCTATTCCCTCCAGAAATGCTACCTGATCCCCTCAGTTACTCCAGCACTTTGTATTTTGCTTCATGTAGACTATTGCAAGCCAGAATAGAGGCGATTGATCAATTCTCCTGACAATCCCACGTGATGCCCACCCTGCTGTAAATGACTGAGATGGATTTTATATGTGTAACTATCCTACATTGACTCCATTACTGTGGAGAAATTACACTGCATTTACCAGAAGAAGCTGCTGTAGCTTCTATTTCTTTAAAATGACAGTTTCTGAGTAAATTGATTTTGTTGACTGTGCAATAGTTACGAGCCAAGTCATATGTCCTATCCTACCTCCGAGTCATTGCCTGAAGTAATGTTGTCAGTAAACACTCTCAAGTGCTGGGAACAGGACCTCAGGGTCAGCCACCTGAGGCCCAATCCCTGCTCCATGGACTGCTCCTTTCAAGCTTCCCCTTATTTTTGTTTCTGTTGACTGCTGACAAATGGACTGGATGCACTGTTTAGTGCTGTTTGCTTTTTACCTACTATTAGCATAAATCTTGCTCTTTGTCGAATCTAATATGCTTTTATTAACTACGCAGGGCAGCATTTATCAGAGCTTGGTGGCTGAGCCACAGGAAATATTAGTGTCATTTGCAGTAGTACCTAGTACTGCCGGCATTTATTGTGCCTTTAGTTTACAAAGACAACCTTGCTGAAATGTTTACTGAATGACAATATCGTGTTGTCTATTCATCCCAATGGTTCTGTCTCTCAGCTTCTATCCAAGCAAAAACTCTCAGAAATCTGCTAAGTATTTTGCCCCAGGGGATAATTTCGGAGTCCAAACCTATGAAGCCCCTCATCAAAACCCTAAAATGGATTGAGAAACAAAGAGCAGTGGCAGTCTTCCAACTAATAAAACCACAGGCAATTTAACATCCCAAACCTTTCCGTTCTGCTTCAATAGGAAATAAAGCACCTCTCTGCTAGCGTAAGAAGCAAAGCGTGTGTGTTGCATAAGAACTGTATTCGGTGAACCACTAAATAAGAAGACAAATGAGCAGCTCTTTCAACCAATACGTTGCTGCTAAGGACTGACCGGATGGCCACGTTCGAGTGAACTCTTGAAATGTCACAGTAGGAGATGGACACCATTTTTCTTTGTAAATGTCATGCTGAAAATCGGTTGTCTGATATAAAATGGTTTCGTAGCTGAGGTACAAAACACTTTAACAAATACTTTTAACATTGTATGCCTGCAGGGCTGATGTCAATGAATGATAAATTACAGAAATTACTAAAAGTATTGGATTGTGGACTCATGCTTATCCGGAATTGAGTTGAGTTTAAACAAATTCATTATATGAAGACTTTCCACAGCAATGATCTGAGCTGACTTATAGCGCTGATGTAGCACGTCACATTTTAAGCTACTAATACAATGAGGTGGACTATGGTTTGATCCAGACTGTACACTTTATTGCTTCCCTACGCTAAATTGTAAGTACACTTACTATTTCTTGGCCCCATGGATTATGCCATTATTTTCCTCAATGCTCTGTCTTCCTGATAATCACATTTTTAAAATGATTGAAATCCATTTTAGTAATTAAGATATAAATATTATTATAAGAAACTAAAAGATAGCTTAAAAAAGCAGACACAACGTTCTGGAGTAACTCAGCAGGTCAGGCAGCATCTCAGGAGAATGTGGATTGTTGATGTCTCGGGTTAGTATAGGTGACGTTTCGGGTCAGGCTCCTTCTTCAGACTCAGTTGAATTAAAGATAACCTAGTATCTTAAAAATGTTTAGTAGCTAGAAATTAATTAAAATCATTAAGAACATAAAATGTAGGTTAGAAATCCAAAACACCAACCTGCACTTACCTTTGCAATCAATCATTAACTCCAGTCAAATGTGTGGGGCTGTTACATACAGAATGTCTGTGATTAAACTGAGGGATCAACTTGTAAGTACATCGGGTTCCTTACAATAGAGGGTTTGCATTTTGTAGGAGGGTCAAATGAGCTCAGATGCAATAGTGGTGCAGCTGATACAGCCACTGCCTCACTGCTCCAGAAACCGGGTTTCAATTCCGGCCTATGGGGCTGTCAGTGTGGAGTTTGCACGTTCTCCCTGTGAATGCATGGTGAATACATTCCTGCTGGTGTTTGGGTTTTCTTCCACATTTAACAGATGTGCGAGTTGTGTATTTAGTCGAGACCGGTCGGCACTGAGCGGCACAGTGACGCAGCCGGTAGAATTGCTGCCTCACGGCGCCAGAGACCCGGGTTCGATCCTGAACTCGAGTGCTGTCTGTTGGAGTTTTGCACGTTCTCACTGTGAACGCGTGGGTTTCCTCCGGGTGCTCCAGTTTACTTCCACCTCCCAAAGACGTGTGGGTTTGTAGGTCAATTGGCCTCTGTAAATTTCCCCTAGCATGCAGGGAGTGGATGCGAAAGTAGGATAACATAGAACTAGGGTGAACGGGTGATTAATGGTCAGTGTAGGGCAAGTTTCCATGCTGTATCACTAAGCTAAATCTCTAAACTAAAACAGTCTAGATGAAGGGTCTCAAACTGAAATATCGATTGTCCATTATTCTCTGCAGATGCATGCCTAACCCACTGTTCCTCCAGCTGTTCTCCCTCTTTTACAGATTAACTGACTGCTGTAAATTAATAATAATAATGATAATAATACACTTTATTGTCATTGTGAATACATACAATGATATTTCAGGCGCACTGCCCGAGCGGAGCTCCAACGTATCAGATAAATAATAACGAATAACAAAAACGGCAAAAAACGTCAAGTCATAATGGCCTTGGGATAGAAACTGTTCATTAATCTTGTGGTGTGCGATTTGATGGACCTGTAACGCTCTCCTGAGGGCAGAAGGGCAAACAAGTGACGTGCAGGATGAGATGAGTCCTTTAGTATGCGTGATGCCTTCCGCAGGCAACGAGAGCTATAGATCTCTTTCAGGGCAGGCAGGTGTGTGTTGGTGATCTTCTGGGCTGTATTGATGACTCTCTGCAGAGCCTTCTTGTCAGCCGCAGAACTATTGCCATACCATACCAGGATGCCATGTGTCAGGACACTCTCTATGGCGCAATGGTAGAATGACACTAGCAGCTGTTGTGGCAAGTTGACTTTCCTGAGTGATCTTAGGAAGTAAAGCCATTGTTGTGCCTTCTTTACCAGGGAGTGCGTGTTAGTTGACCATCTGAGATCTGCTGAGATGTGGGTGCCCAGGAACCTGAAATTGGAGACTCTGTCCACTCTTTCTCTGTTTATGTGCAGTGGGGGATGGTCACCCTGCTTCTTCCTGAAGTCAATGATGAGCTCTTTTGTTTTTTTTGTTATGAGTGCTAAAGGGGCCTGTCCCACTTGGACGACCTAATCCACGAGTTTAGAAGACCCTAGACGAGTTGAAAAAAATGTCATGGTCGTGTTGACTCGCCGAAGTAAAAGACCTCCTACGACTATGTCTACGACCTCCTACGACCCCCTCAACCTCAGTCTTCCACACCTAAGACCAACTACGACGCTACAAGCGGAAATGATCACATGATAAAATGATGTCATGTTTGCATTTTTTTTCTCGGGCCAGTTACCGACCTACGGCTGCCTACGACTATCTACGGCTACCTACGGCTACCTACGACTACCATCACGACCTACTACGACCTACCTACGAGTAAAAAGTATCCATTTTTTCCATGCCGACCTTTTTTTTACTCGTGGACATTTTTTATCAGGCTGGATAAAACGCCGCGACCTACTTGAGGCCACGAGTACGCGGAGACCACTCACGAGCATGAGGAAGAGTTACGAAGACCTCCTATGAACTCCTACGACCTCGTGGCGACCATGCTGCGAGTATGAGTCTTGGGCAAACTCGGCAGAGGTCGCCAATTAGGTTGTGAAAGTGGGACACGGGTTTAAGTTGTTCTCTGAGCCCTTAGTACATCGGTGAGTGTTAGAATCTGATGGGAGTTAATGGTAATTTGAGGAGAATTAAATGGGTTAGCGTAAGATTAATGTAAAATTGGGTGCCCGGTGGTTGGCATGGACTTAGTAGGGTGAATGGCTTGTTTTCTTGCATCGCTCTACGACCCTGCGCACTGGTATTTATCCACAGATGACTTCTGTGATGCATCGCACTGTAATGTACTTGGTGACCAATTCATTAGAAGCATCCTCTTGCATTCCACATGATCTGGCTCATTCAGGAGCATCGTGATTCCGCAGTGTTCCTGTTGAACTCAGCCACAAACTGGAAATATCTCAGGACAAAGGCGATGACATTTGGGAACAGATATCTAAACCATTTCTCTGGGACTGTAGTCAATTTCTCACTGTAGTTTGAGTTAGCAAACAAGAGAAGCTCCACTTGAACTTGAGGGCCTTTCTAGTTATTTTTAAATACAATTAAACTTTAGACACCTTTTAGTTAATTATAGTTGTTTTAAGTTATTTCATATTAGTACAGGGGCTCCTTGGGTTAAGAATGACCTGATTTATGAAAATCTGACTTTACGGTGATTCTTATAGAGTCACAGCATGGAAACAGGGGGTTGTAGGGGGCAAAATAGTGAGGGCTAATAACTAGTAAATAGCAATGTGGCATCTCTGGAGTTTGATGAAGGGTCCCGACCTGAAACTTCACCCATCCTTTTTCTCCAGAGATGCTGCCTGGCCCGCTGAGTTACTCCAGCACTTTGAGTCTATCTTCCATATATTACCAGCATCTGCAGTTGCTTTCTACACAAATAGGGATGTGGATTGTGCTAATGTGGTGACAAGGACCCGCAGACAAAGCCTAAAAGTAGAGACATGGAATGCAGCTGTGACGACACCCAAGTTTCAGGAACTTCATTGAGATTCCATTATAGTGTGTACTCATCGTGGTAACAGAAAATGGGATCCACTGTCAACAAAGTTAGATTTGTGGATAATCATTATATTCTGTAATCAAGACCTAGTTTGTCTGTTAATCAAGTTTCTGTGTAATCTTGTCAGCTGAGAATGTAAAAGCTGTACCAAGATTGTACTCAGGAGAACAGCTTTGACTGGTCCCCTAGTGCGCATCAATTTTAATACATTACCAGTTACTTCGAACACAACACGGCGTGGCCTTTCCATTTGCTCCTAAACAGGCCCTTCTGCCCAACTTGCCCATGCCGACCAAGATGCCCCATCTACACTAGACCCAGCTGCCCATGTTCGTCCAATATACCTCTAAACAATTCCTATCCATGTACCAGTCTAAATGTCTCCCATATATTTTCAAGTATTTTTAAAGCGAGTAATAATAAAAAAAAGTTTCATGGTATTCATTAATGACTGAATACAGTATATATTCCATTAGTTTAATCATGAGTAATGTTAGGGTTTGCATTTAATTAAAGAATTGTAGCAAGTGTATGATGAATGCCACAGTATAGGTAGATGTAAAAGTCAGCAATCAGGAATGCCCATTAAATAATGATTTTTCCCGTGAGTAAATAAAGAATGTGTCCTGAAAAATAAATCTATTAATCACCAGCCATTGAGAGGAACCCATGTGGATTAAATACATACTGTTCACAATTATTGTTTTTTCTAAATTGCCTTATTGCATTGATATATTTTTTCATGGAATTTATTTCCCCGCACACAAAAATCCCAAATGCTCCCAAAAACCATCAAAGAACCTGAAAATTGTTAACTTGAAAAAACAAAAACAAACCTGTAGTAGATTTTGTTAAAAAGAGAGTTTTGACTGATAAAATGTAAATGCTTCACACTGCAATGTGGATTAATATTAATTAAATCTTGTAGTTATACACCAAGATTTCAAAATAATTAGAAGCTAATTACAAAGATAAATTTGCTGATTGTATTTTTTTTTTGACATTTAATTGTTCAGTTAGAAAAGGTACCTTGAATTGTGATGGCTGGTGATATCATTGACAGAGTAGGTACTGACTTTTGAATGGGAAACCAAATTGTATTGGTAAAAGATTGGTTTAGGGCAGCACAGTGGCGCAGTGGTAGAGTTGCTGCCTTACAGTGCCAGTGACCCGGGCTCAATCCTGACAATGCGTGCTGTCTGTACGGAGTTTGTACGCTCTTCCTGTGGGTTTTCTCCGGGTGCTCCAGTTTCCTCTTGCACTCCAAAGACATACAGATTTGTAGGTTAATTGGCTTTGGTAAAAATAGTAATATTGTCCATAGTGTGTAGAATAGCGTTAGCGTGCGGAGTGATCGCTGGTCGCCGTGGAACGCGCTGTATCTCTAAAGTCAAAAGTAGCTCTAAAGTAAAGGAGAACAAAAAAAGTATGTAGGCAACCATGGGATTCACGTGAATCATTGGTGCACGTAGCAGGAATTCCATCGCGGAGCGGGCGATGCCTTACTGGGGATCGTGTTGGAGTTCCGGAGTGATTAACACTGTGGAGCTATGGTTTGTGGAGCTTCCGGCCACGGGTGGCGCTGACTTTAACATCGCGGAGTCCTGGGATCCTTTGCCAAGGGTCGCCAGTGTTGAATCTCCGCCCAGCTTGGCCTGTGGACTTCGGGATCCGCGGTCTCCGGTAGGAAGTGACCGATTCGGAAACTCCAAGCCGCTGAGTGTGTTCTTCCGTTCCGACGTCAGAGTTCCATCATCCCGGCGAGAGGGCCTGAACACCGGGTCACCGTAGCGGCGACTGCGGAGGGTTCAAAGGCCCCGACCAGGGGTGAACAAAGAGGAAGATGACTGAACTTTATTGTCTTCCCTCGCAGTGGGAAACATTGATTCCGCAGTGGAGGGATGTTTATGTTAAACTCTATCGTGTATTGTGTTCTTTTTTATTCATATGGCTGTCTGGTAATTCAAATCTCACTGTACCAATTGGTGCATGTGACAATAAATGTAACTTGAAATTGAACTAATTATATATTTGGCAAAAAGCCAGTCCTAATTGGGTCATCAGGGAACTGCTGAAGTATGGATAATCAGACAAATTATGTTGACCTGAAACTGCCAGTGACAAATTATCATCCCTGCAAATCTTTGGATATGGACATGGCTGATGTATAGTGTTCGTCCTTTATCCAATGTGCTTTTCCATTGGAAACCTTGAACATGTTACTCCTTTGGGGCAAGGGAAATATTGGAGAGGGTACAGCTGCTGAAGACAAATATATACCAAATACCATTGACGCCAAAGGTTTTGCGACAGTACTTTCAGAAACACATTTTCAACCCTTGCATTGAAGTGTACAACTGTAAAAGGACAAAGCAACTGGGACCCGTGAACGCGTCTCCAGTGTGGATTGCAATGACTCACTGAATGTTTGTTTCATTTTAATATGGCATCAATTAAGCCATTAGCTCGCTGTTTTACTTTATCCCATCATTCATCACTTAGTTGACAAACTGCATGTGTGCAATATTAAAAATGAGTTTAGAGTAGGAGTTTTAACTTATTTGCAATAAAACAGAAAGTGCTGGATATACTCAGAATGTCAGACAGCAGCTGGAGGGAGAGAAACAGAGCTCAGTTTGACGACATTTCACCAGAACCAGAAAGGGTAGGCGATAATAATCAATCAGATGACACGTGGGGGAAAGAGCAGCGTGAAGATCAGTCCTCTCCCCGTTCCTGTTAAAACCTATTTTATCGCTCTGTTTTTCCAGTTCATTTGCAAGAATGTTGACCTGAGATGTTAACTCTGCTTCTCTCCTTACAGATGGTTTCCGACTGTTTCCAGTATTTTCTGCTTTTATTCCAGACTTTCAATCTCCATAGTATTTTCTTTTTGTTTTAAATTGCTCCCCTCCTTCCAATTTGGCGAAGGAACACTCCGAGCCACATTTCCCTTTCGGAATCAACAGGGTTCACAACGATCTTGCGCGGCAGAAGGAAAAAGACAACTAAGAATATGGGACGTTCCCAGACTCCTGCTCATTCTTCACTGTGTCCGCCTGTAGGGGAGATTGTTGTTGCCACTTGCTCGGGTTTTGCTTTGTTCCCTTTGCACCGTGGTCAGTCTCACCACCGCGCTCTGGACCATTCGCTTGCCTTGTGCAGTCGGTCAATGGGGAAAGGAATCAGGGGGTACATCGCATCGTAACTGCGCGAGATGATTGCAAGTAGACATAGAAACATAGAAAATAGGTGCAGGAGTAGGCCATTCGGCCCTTCAAGCCAGCACCGCCATTCAATATGAACATGGCTGATCATCCAAAATCAGTATGCCGTTCCTGCTTTCTCACCATATCCCTTGATTCCGTTAGCCCTAAGAGCTATATCTAACTCTCTCTTTGATACATCAAGTAGTGAGAGAAAGCAGTGGTGCTGGTGGGGAGGCAATGGCTGTAGAGATGTGTTGCTGTGATGGCAGGCAGTGGCGTAAACCACTGGAACCTATTGGCAGCCGAGGGAGGAGAGGATCTGATGGGCCACCTGAGAGTACCACTGAACAAAGTAAAAGCAGCTGTTATTCTTCAACATTTCTCATTTAAGGACTGCCAATATTCTCAAAGGCAAATGCATCTGATGTGAATAATTGCGGCAAGACATTTAGAGCAGTATCTATTTAAGTTGTGTCTGGCCAAAGCCACATTGCTTATATTATTTTTCTTATATAATATTACTTTGCACTACCTCTCCTCCAACACACAGATTCAGATTCAAACGTTATTGTCATTGTGCAGTGTACAAGTACAGAGACAACGAAATGCAGTTAGCATCTCACCCAGAAGTACGAACACAGAATAATGAAACAGTAAAATATATATATGTATATACAGTAGCAGTAGTGCAATTTTCGGGGAGGGGGGGGAGATTAGTCAATGGGGAAGGAATGTCCGGGGGGTGGGGGGGGGGTGACTGGCAATCACCAAGGTGCAGAGTTAAGTAGGGTAACAGCCGCAGGGAAGAAGCTGTTCCTGAACCTGCTGGTCCAGCAACGGAGTTACCTGTAGCGCCTCCCAAATGGGAGGAGGGTAAACAGTCTGTGGTTGGGGAGAGAGCAGTCCTTGACGATGCTGCGCGCCCTTCACAGTCATCGCTTGCTCTGGACAGACTCAATGGAGGGGAGTGAGGAACCGGTGATGCGTTGGGCAGTTTTCACCACCCTCTGCAGTGCTTTCCGGTCGGAGAGAGAGCAGTTGCCATAACATACTGTGATACAGTTGGTAAGGATGCTCTCGATGGTGCAGCGGTAGAAGTTCACCAGAATCTGAGGAGACAGATGGACCTTCTTTAGTCTCCTCAGGAAGAAGAGACACTGGTGAGCCTTCTTGATCAGTGTTGAGGTATTGTGGGTCCAAGAGAGGTCATCAGAGATGTTGACCCTCAGAAACCTGAAGCTGGAAAGACGCTCCACCTCCATCCCGTTAATACGGATGGGGGTGGGGGGTGTGCATGCCACCCCTAGACCTTCTGTAGTCCACAATGAGCTCCTTGGTCTTCTTGGTGTTAAGGGCCAGGTTGTGCACGTGTGCACGTACATACATTTTGTTTTGTTTATGGTTTCTCAGAGTGTGGTATTCTCAGCAATGGAAACATTCCCACTTTGATTCATACCAGGACTGACAGCTTAATGTTCCAAGGTACATGTGCTACAAGCAGGACAGATGTGTTGGTAAAGGAGCAGGGGAAAATTACAGTTTTGATTACAGGGAACATCAAATCAATCGTCCAAAATGAAATTACTGAGTGGTCACCCATTAACGCTTTATGGATGGAGCTGGGAAATGGGGGAATGAAACATAGAAACTAGTTGCAGGAGTAAGCCATTCGGCCCTTTGAGCCATTCAATATGATCATGGCTGATCATCCAAAATCAGTACCCCGTTCCTGCTTTTCCCCCATATCCCTTGATTCCGTTAGCCCGAAAGAGCTAAAGAGCTAAATCTAACTATCTTGCTGAACATCTTGCTGAGGCCCCAAATAGTCACTGGAAAATGGAGGAGCAAATATGCAGGGGGTTTGCATGGAGCTGGAAGAATAATAGGGTGGTCATGGAAGGGAATTTAAACTTTCTTATATAGCCTGGGACTGCCATACTGTGAAGGGCATAGATGGAGTGGAATTTGTTCAGGGTGTTCAGGAAAGTTTTTTGCACACAATTTATGAAGAACCCTACTGAGACCTACTCTTGGGAAAGAGTGCAGGGCAAGTGACTGAGGTGTCAGTAGGGGAGCACTTTGGGACCAGTAACCATAATTCTATAACGTTTAAAATAGTTACGGGAAAGGACAGAACTGTCCCATGAGTTCAAATTCTAAATTGGGGCAAGGCTAATTTTGACGATATTAGACAGGGGCTGCCAAAAGTTGATTGGAGTAAGTTGTTTGCGGGCAAAGGGATGTCCGTCAAGTGAGGGTCTTTTAAAAGTGTGACAGTGAGAGTTCAAGACCTGCATGGAAAGATTTAATAGGAACCTGATGGGCAAAGTTTTCACACAAGGGGTGGCATGTATGTAGAATGCATTGCCAGTGGGCAGAGTTGAAGCAGGTACAATGACAGGATTCATAAGCAATTTTGGACAGATATATGGATAGGAAAGGTTTAGAGGGGTAGAAATCAAATGGGGCAAATGGGATTAACATAGCAGGGCGCACTGTTGGCACGGACGTTGGGCCGAAGGGCCTGTTTCCCTGCTGTCTGACTCTCTGACACTCTGTGCAGCCACGAGTTCCACATTCTCATCATTCTCCGAGCACGGAAATGCCTGCGTCGTGCTATAATCCCCTCACATACCAGACCCAAGATTTGAATTTATATTCTCTCCATATGTGAAATGTTAACAACTCCCCAGGGCCATTGGAGTAATGGTAGCATATTAGAAAATCACAGGTACACCGCTCAGAATTAAACGCATATTTGCCTGGAAATTGGATTGCATTGTTCTGGTTTCAATCCCTGGCGAAATTAGGCCAATACTAAAATTAGACGCTGCATTAGTTTACATGCATCTGCGATCTCTGGGTGTTTCTCGGTTTCATGTTTGCATGCTTTAACATCACAGTTCACACAACTCTTGCTTCGATCCATTTTTACTAAAGCTCCACTCTCTGACCATTGTGGAACGGTTGTTGTGGATTGTTGGATTACTCACTATTTCAGTGTAAGCTCTGGGGGATTCGACTGCGATATTCAAAAAATGACTACAGGCTGCTCAATACCTGCCATGGTTCAACACGTGCATTAGACCTGATGGGAGTGTTTTCTTGCACCTTAATGCTCCTGAGGTGTTTATTCAATGGGCACCTGAGTAGTGACAGTGCTGGCAGCACACTATTGCTGGAAGCCCTGTTATCATCAAAACTGACAGAGGTGAAAGTAAGTGTAGGCAGGAACTGCAGATGCTGGTTTACACCAAAGATAGACAGAAAATGCTGGAGCATCTCTGGAGAAAAGGAATAGGGAGGTTTCACGGCAGTCGGGTCACGACCCCATGACCCGTACTGTTGCTACGCTACGCCAAGTGGAGTACACGCGATGAACTGCAGGTAAGTACTTACCATTGTTTCCAGCGTAGCGGGCCCGTTAAAACCCGCCGAAATTGTCAATTTTTGCGCTGTAAATAATTATGGAAATCGGGATAAGCGTGAGAGACATTTACCTACATCAGAATTCAAAAGTGAGGAGAAATTACGATAGATAGAAGCGAGAGCTGAAGGGACAACAACCAAAGTGCTTGGCGAACACTGGCCGTTTGCTCACTGCATTTCATCAACTAAGGCATTATTTGTGATTTTTTCTTGATTCCTTTGGCATCTAAAAAGTTTCAGAAGGGATAAATCTGGTAAAATTTTAAAATCGCCCATGGTTCTCAAGTGGGTTTTTACATACAAAAATAAAACACCTCTGAAGCAAAATTTACAACCAGATTTATCACTTCTGAGACTTTTTAGATGCCAAAGGAATCAAGAAAAAAACCAAATAATGCCTTACTGTTGATGAAATGCAGTGAGCAAACGCGATAAATTCCAATATTTTCAATTCCGATATCTGCACGGCCAATGTTCGCCAAGCACTTTAGCTGTTGTTGTCCCTTCAGCTCTCGCTTCTCTTTACCTTCATTTCGCTTCACTTTTGGGATTCTGAAGTTGGGTACATGTCTCTCACGCTTACCCCGACTACCACAATTTTTTACAGCGCAAAAATTCAACATTTTGGCAGTTTTTAACAGGTAGGAAAGTACGCGTTTCTAGCATTAATAACATATACCGGAAGTTACGTATGTCCTCCAGATGGATTGAGCGGCTCCGTGCGTCAAGCCCTATGACCCAGTGCCCTTACGTGCAACCCCCCTATAGGTGATGTTTCGGGTCAAGACCCTTCTGAGAGTCAGGGGAGAGGGCACAAGCTGGGCACAATGGGGAATCTTATTCAGTATTCTTTAGCTCCATCTATAAAGCCCAGGACCCTGTATGTCTTTTAAACATGCGACTTTTGAAAACGCTGCAAATATGCCACTCGATCTTCATATTCTTGTACATAGAATTGTAACTTTAGACTAAAGATATAGCGTGGAAGCAGGCCCTATGACCCACCGAGTCCACCCCAACCAACAATCACCCCTTGCACTAGCACTATCCTACACACTAGGGACAATTTATAATCTTACCAAAACCAATTAACCTACAAACCTGTACCTCTTTGGAGTGTGGGAGGAAACCGGAGCACCCGGAGAAAACCCATGCGGTCACAGGGACAACGTACAATTTCAATAGACAACATCCGTAGTGAGGATCGAACCTGGGTCTCTGGCACCATGCCACCCCTCACAGTGGCTTGTGCCTCCTGTTCGTATCTCCACGTCCATTTCTTCCATCAGAATGTAAAATTGTAAATTTCTCTACATTAAATCTCATCTGCCACTTATTCACCAAATCCACTGTGTAATAAAGAGGAATTGCAGATGCTGATTTGTATCAAAGATAGATACAAAATGCTGGAGTAACTCAGCGGTAACGTTTCAGGTCAGGGCCTACAAAGACTCTCACTAATACAATCAGTCTGAAGAAGGTTCCCGACCTGAAACATCACCTATAAGTTTCTCCAGAGATGCTGCCTGACCCGATGAATTACTGCAGCATTTTGTGTCGATCTTTTGCAAAATCCACCAACCTGTTTGTTTCGTTAAGCTCCTCTGTATCCTCTTCAAAGCTCACCACTACCTCAGTTTTGCATCCTGTACAAGCTTGGAAATTGAGCCATCTACATCCAAGTCTAAGTCAGGATAATAAATCTTAAATAAAGCTGCGGTCTTTGTAACAACCCAGAAGAAATTTAATTGCACACTTTCCTTCAGTTTGATAAATAACCTCTCACTACCACTCTCTATTTCCTGTTGCTCAGCCAATTTTCTAACCATGCTGCTACAACACTTCATATCCCATGACCTGCGATCTTGACGACAATCCAATTATGTGGTGGGTTATCAAACATCTTTTGAAAGTCTGTTTACACCACATTGACCACATTTCCCTCTGAATTCCTTTGTTACTTCATTTAAAAACCATAGGTTAATTGAGTAGGAAAGAACTGCATATGCTGGTTTACACCAAAGATAGACACAAACTGCTGGAGTATATCAGCGGGTCAGGCAAGAATAGCTGACATTTCGGGTCAGGTCTGAAGAAGGGTCTCGACCCGAAACATCTCCTATTCCTTTTCTCCAGAGATGCTGCCTTACCCGCTGAGTTACTCCAGCTTTTTGTGTCTATTGTAAGGTTTGTTGAAATGATTTACCTTTTTAAAAAAGGATTGACTTGGCTTTTTTTGTCTAATCAATTCAGTTGTCTAGTTTTGCTTCTGATTCTGATTTCCAGAACTACATGTATCTCCTCAAACAAAAGATGACCTGGCTGACCTGCAGGTACTGCTGTGTTTGAACAAGAGCGCAGTGTCAGCATTTTTCCAGTGCTGAGGCACCAGCGCAGAATCTGCAGATGAGCCTAAATAACATCACGTTGACTGTATCTCATCTGATATGGAGAATAACCTGGCTAATGGCTCAATAGTTAAAAATCTTTGCATGAACCTGATGATCCTTTGAATGCCACCCAATGCAAACAAGACAGGCTCACTGAGGACAGTTAAAGCATCGTGAACAACAGGCCAGAGAAGGATAAGATAAAGGGTGTTAAAGAAGGAACTGCAGATGCTGGAAAATCGAAGGTACACAAAAATGCTGGAGAAACTCAGCGGGTGCAGCAGCATCTATGGAGGGAAGGAGATAGGCAACGTTTCGGGCCGAAAACCTTCTTCAGTCTGAAGAAGGGTTTCGGCCCGAAACGTTGCCTAAGATAAAGGGTGAGCCATTTAACCACTAATATCTATTCTATCGTTCTGCATTGCACCTCAACATCAATGCCGCTTGCTCCAAACACATTCCTAGCAAAAGTACATGGATTCACCACAGAGGTCCTAATTGACCAAATTTGGGGCAGACTCGGTGGGCCTAAGGGCCTGTTTCCTTGCTGGATCTCTGAAGTCTAAAGTACAGTCTACACTGGCAACCAAATTGACGCAGTGATGTTGACTTATTTTGACTAAAAATAAAAATGACAAGATTAATTGTTTCTTTTGCAGAAGTCTTGTCCATACCTCTCTTGTCCCCAACTCTAATGTCGGCCTCGGCTGTTCAATAACAACAGTTGCTCACTTTATCATCTCCAATGAAATGGTTTAATACGAGAGAAAAAAAACATTGTGTAGGAACACTCATAACATTGGAATCAATGGGAAAAACATGTTTGTGTTTCTGAAAATCACGACACTCACAGTTTTTTAGCATCACCTGAACTTGACTAAGAATAAACAAGGCTAACATGTGTTGAGAGATTCCTTCACACAAGTGATTTGTAAAGGAACTTCATCAAAAAAATCTGAGTATAGTTTTTATGGATTGCTGGATTGGTTCCAGGTTCTTTTCCGTGCTCTCAAACTGCGCTCAGATTGCATGCAGCACGCATTTTGAAGTCACCCTTGATGCTGTATGCGTGTATTTTCCATGCAAGATCTGTAACTGCAAGTTGTAAAGCAAATCTCTTGAGACGTTATTTGGCAATTTAATTGCAGTAAATTAGAAATGAAAGGGCAATAATTCCATGTTTTGAGTAATTTTTAACTACATCACGTGGCTGATAAACTAGTAGAACGGGTTCACTGTATATATCCCGTATGGTTTATGTCCCTCTTAGTTTCTAACTATCAGTTATTTATTACCCATTATACCTAATTTTCATTTTCATAGTTTACTGATTGCTGCATTGATTAAAATAGATGTCTATATTCAGAAATATGAATTTGGATAAAGGTGGGGAAGAGGGCAGCTTTGCATCTTCCTCTGCTGATGTTAATATGAAACACACCACACAGCAGCAGTTTCAGGTGGTACAGATTAATTGCCACGCAAAACTCCTGCTAGTTGCATCTGGAATAGGTTTTAAGCCAAACTGCAGAAATATTTCACTTCTCCCTCCAACCATGTGGTTACATCCCAGACCCAGGGAACAATGTATTTGCAATTTGCGCAAAACGCAAAACATTTGATTGTAATTAAACTCATTTCAGAACTGGCAGAATGAGAAGGCTTATATCCAACCAGTACAGAGTAACGTCAAGACTCCGGGAGACCGGGGGGGGGGGGGGGGGGGGGGGCAGGCAGAGTAACCCACTAAAACAATTGTCCACACTTGCCTTAATGGCAGAGGCAAAGACTATTATCTAATTATTTTGTTTAGTTCCACAGTTACTCCATTCACAAATTCAGATATGAGCATCGATACAGGTGTTTGCAGGTGTCCAAGAAGTCACCATCTCAATATTTTAAGGGCATCTTTGGCAGACATTAAATTGTGGCCTTGCCATAGATACCCACTACCAGACGGGGAAAACGCAAAGTCTTACTGTCATTGAGTGACAGTGAAAGTCAACGATTATCATGTCAAGTATGTGTGCTTTTCAACAAAACCGCTTCATCTTGTCATTGCCTCTGCTATTTATGACACAAAGGGGGTCGAGTGAAACTTTGATTTACATCATTCTGATCCGAGATTCCCCTCTGAGATCCCAAAGAAAGGACGTATTTTTGATTATACTTCACAGGCAATTCTCAAGTTTTTTTAAAAAAGAAAATGAAAACATTTCGGAAACATTTCTGAATGATTTTTATATTCCATTTTTCAATACTTTTCAAATTTGAGTAACCGCCGAGCCTAATGGCGATGTCTTTGTTTGCTTTCTCTTCCTGAATTAAAAAAATTGCAGAGTATTTTAAAGCCAATAGATCAAGTAATTCTATGTATGCTGCAGTCTGAGGTAATGCCTCAAGGCTCCACAACCATGTACCTTTGGTAAGCTGAAGAGTGCAGTTGTCTGTACATGGATTCTGGCACCATGTACAGACAGTAAATGTTAACTGAGGTTAGGAAGTACTAACATATATTTGCCCCAGCCAGTGAGATATTCTCACTAATAAATAGCATACTGTTGCCCACAAAAACATCCAGTCAAGCAATATCCTATACGCAGCTTGCAACCAACCTTGCGCTCTGTGTTGTACTGGCTGTTCATCAAAGGAGCTGTGGGGGACAATTCGATGGCTTCTGGTTCATGAAAGATGACAGTGGGCAAGGGTTCCTTCCGCAGAGTCAACACATTCAACTTGGTTTTCAGCATGGTCTGAAAGTGCTGGAATGCAAAAGAATGAGTCAAACTCAGTGTGCTTTGGAGTGAATCGGCATCAATAACAAATAGTCTAGGTTAGATTTATTTCAACTCATCTGCAAACATAAGGAAAAGATGATTTTGTTCATAGTGGGAGAATAAAGCAATTGGCAGAGCACCTGAAAATCGCTCTTGAATTTATGTTGCATAAGCACATTGGAAACAGGTGCAAGAGTAAGCCATTCTTACTCAGGCTTTCACTACCATTCAGATTGATTCACCTTGTTACCCAGTCTCCAAAGGCCCTATTCCTCAGTCGTTGAAAAATGTACTCTTAGGCCTGAATATATTTAGAAATGGAATGAATGCAAGTATAATTCACACAGAAAAATTAGGTTTTATTATCAGATGAAGTTATCCATGCTAAGTTAATAAAAATGAACTGCAGATGCTGGTTCACAATCAGTCAGAAGAAGGGTCCCAACCTAAAATGCCACCTATTCATTTATCCAGATACTGCCTGACCCGCTGAGTTACTTTGGCACTTTGTGTCTGTCTTATCCGTGCTAAGGGTTGGCATGGATTTAAGAGAAAATACTATGCAGAAATGTTATTGGGTAACTGAAAACTAACAAGGGGCACATGGTAAAAGAGGGCATTTCCTGAACCTGCAACACTTTTACTTTATCTCATTCCATTACGGTTTGAGCATGTGAGAGAACTTTATTTTTTGCACTACACAATTACTATGGGTGAGCTAATTTATATGGATGAAGTCCTCCATGTCATTGTGTAGGGATCATCTGATATTAGATGGCAACTCTTTTGTCAATGGGATTGTGGAACATTAGAGTTTATGGTGCGGGAGATAACATGTTGCCATGGATAGATGGTTAATCCATGTTGGCATAAAGAGTCTTTTTATATTTGGCAAGTTGTAACAAATGCAGGTCTGGGTCTCCATCTTTTAATTATTTACTTAAATGACTGGGATGTGGGCACAGAAGGTCTAGTTGCTAAATTTACACAAGGATAGGGAGGAAAGGAAGCAAAGAAGAGAACATTAAGAAGCCATTAAGTGGTTGTAGGTAGGTTAAGCGTGTGGGCAAAGATTGGAGCAATGGAGTATAGCTGGGCATGCTACTGTCCATTTTGTCAGGAGTAATGAAGAGGACACATTATCTGAATGCTAAGTGAGGTGTAAAGAGATCCAGCAATGAGAAAGGCTGGTGTTCAGGTAGAGGAGGTAATTAGGAAAGATGGCAGAATATTAGTTTATTGCCAGGGGAATTCAATACATAAGAAGGGAGAGTTATGCTTCTGTTATACAGAGCATCTGGAGAAATGTTTTTTTTTTAATCGGTCTTTTTAAATCGATGAAGGTTGTTAAAACTAAGGAAGCAGTTTGGCCAAAATACACCCGATTGATACCTGGAATAAGTGTGTTATCTTACAAGGAAAGAATGGATAGGGAGAGTTTAGAAATAAGCGATGAATTGATTGAAAAATACTAGGACCTCAAGAGGTCTTCACAAGATGTGGAGAGGATGTTTGCAGCTGTGGGTGAAACTAGACATAGAGTGCCATTGTTTAAAAATAAGGGTTGCTGTTTAAGACAGAAATGAAATGACTTTTATTCTGTTAGGGGGTTGCAGATTTTGGGACAGTCTTCCTCAAAGGTGGTAGAAATAGAATCTTTGCTTATTTTTATGGCAGCGGGATATTGATGCTTAATAAGCACAGGGGCAAAAGGTTAATGGTGAAAGGTGGAAATGCAGAGTTGAGGTGGGGTGGGAGATTTCAACCTTCACGTGGTCCACCCTGTTTCGACTTGTGTAATCAACCCGACGTGCACAAACAAATAGATCAAATAGAACAAGTTGACCTACAATTTTAGGCTGTGCACGCCATTCGCAAGAAGAAGAAGAATTGAGGTTACGATGAGATCAGCCATAATCTTATCAATGGGCAGAGTAGGATCTAGGGACATATTCCTGTCCAAATTTCGTTATCCATATATATCAGTTGAGAACAATATCTTGTGAAAAAATACATTTTCATGAATTGCATCCTATCAGTTTATGGGGCAAAGTAGATGCTAACTCATGAAGCGTCTTAAAAGAAAATGTCATGGTGCTTTGCAGTAATATGCACTCAGGGTGTATAAGGACACTTGTAAATTTTAAAGATTTTCTTTTGCCCTACAGGTTCCAGTTAGATCTCAAATAACTGTAAATTCCGTTGGATTTTAGTTCTCTTGAGTATCACATTTTCTTGGTATACTTTGAAATAAAATGTATTGGACAATGCAGAGTCTGTGAAATCTGAAATAGGAATATTATGAAAACATATGGGGCCACAAGGCAGTCTTAACTGTACAATTTTCTTCAAGTTAAATCAGAAATCCTGCTTGGAGGCCAAAACTTTATGGAACTTCCAGCGCCTTTCACAAGCACAGAACGTTCAAAACAGCAAGTCATCACTGAATGTAAAAACAACAAAGAGTTAAAGCCACACCATTTCATCAGTGTCCCTGTTAGAAATGTTTACCAGCTGTCTCAGGAATTTTAACCACCAGCAAATTCTTCTCAAGATGTCTTTGTAAAACAAATACACAAACTTCCAAAAACATAAAATGACCAAAACATATTCAAGCTCTCCTTTGTGTAAATGTCTGAACTGGATGTACCTGGAAGTCTGGAGTGAAAATATAATGCCATGGTTTGCATAACAGTCTGAGGGATCTTTTATGGTAAAGCGAGTCAAATTACAATGCTTCCACATTTTGGGAAAGCATTTAAAACCAGACCCGTCCCCTGGACCATAAGCTTAGAATTTCTCATAATTCAGTTGTTGTTGACATTAAACTTCATCAATCTCACTGACATCTCACAGTCAACAGCGACGAATTGTGAAATTTAGATGCGAAAGGCGTGTAGTACCATGGTACTTTAGTTTAATTTAGTTTAGAGATACAGCGCAGAAACAGGCCCTTCAGCCCACCAAGTTCGCACCGACCAGCGACACTAACACTATCCTACATGCACTAGGGACAATTTCAGATTCAGATTTATTGTCACATGCACCAGTGATATTTGAGTCACCATGCAGCCATACAATTAAAAGAACACAACACAATTAAAAAGAATGATAGAACTTAACATAAACATCCACCACAATGATCACTGTGATGGAAGGCAATAAAGTTCAGTCAGTCTTCCTCCTTTTATCCACCCGTGTTTGGGGCCTTGACCCTCCGTAGTCGCCGCTACGGACGGCCCAATGTACAAGCCCTCTCGTCGCGGCTTGGGGTGCCCGAATCGAATATAATTTACAATTATACCAAGCCAATTAGCCCACAAACCTGTGGGAGGAAACCAGAGATATTGGGTAAACCCCACGCAGGTCACGGAGAGAACATATAAACTCCGTACAGACAACCACCCATAGTCAGGATTAAACCCAGGTCTCTGGCACTGTAAGGCAGCAACACTATCGCTATGCCACCCATACTGTTTTGAGGCTATATAGACGAGATAGATTGCTGGAGGATTTTGGAGTAACAAAGGTTTATTTTTCCTGGGATTGCAGCTACACTTGGCATGGAAGTATTTGGTATTGATATTGGGGTCAAGTCAAATTTTTCCTGCTGAAGTGACTAAATAGGTTCATTTATTGGATGGCTTATATAATTGGGAGAAATCATAACAGAAGCAGGGATTCTGAAAATATACTTGTATCATTAACTAAACCAAAATATTCTTGAATCAAAGAATACTTCTCAAACATTTAGGGGCAGCATGGTGGCGCAGTGATAGAGTTGCTGCCTTACAGCGCCAGAGACCCGGGTTTGATCCTGACTATGGGTGCTGTCTGTACGGCGCTTGTACGTTCTCCCAGTGATTGTGTGGGTTTTCTCTGGGTGCTCCGGTTTCCTCCCACATTCCAGAGACATATAGTTTTATAGGTTAATTGGCTTTGGTAAAAAAAAATTGTAAATTGTCCCTAGTGTGTAGGATAGCGCCAGTGTACAAGGTGATCACTGGTCAGCACGGACTCTGTATGCTGAGGGGCCTGATTCTGTGCTGTATTTCAAAATTAAACTAAACAAAATTTAACAGGTCACTTCCAGAGTAAGAAGTTGTTGTCATTCCAAGCGCAAAGTGAAGTGTTGAGTAGAACATCTCAATGACAAATGAGAGTATCTTTCTTCAGTTGTCTGTAAGCTAAATGTGTGTGGGCTTGTATGATGGAGTGTCACAGAGGTCATGTTGATGGGAGGATGTTCTCCCCCATCAAGTACCGTGTGGGAGGCATGGCTAGAGGTTTTTCAAAAGAGCACAGATGAAAGAAAATGATGGATGGGTGGCTCTGTTGGTTTGCAACATCAAGGAGCATGAAGGTCCTTCATGAAGAGCTGAAGAGCAAAGGGGTACATGGCCAGGAACAGCAATCCAATTGATCTCTGCTGCAGGGCTATAGAAAATATGTGAATACACTGACTGTGTAGGCCCCAGAGAATCTAATTCTATACACGTGCTGTACCCGCTCGGCAGACCTGGCAGTCGGTGGGACTCAGCCTGTAGGCTCGTTGGTCGGTGGGACTCAGCCTGTAGGCACGTTGGTCGGTGGGACTCAGCCTGTAGGCACGTTGGTCGGTGGGACCCAGCCTGTAGGCACGTTGGTCGGTGGGACCCAGCCTGTAGGCACGTTGGTCGGTGGGACCCAGCCTGTAGGCACGTTGGTCGGTGGGAACCTGCCCGAAGGCTCGTAGGTCAGCGGAACCAGGAAGGAGCTGGAGACATCGGACACGATGAGCACGGGCCGTTAGGAGGGTAATGCATCCAGCACCTTCAGAGTCGGCTGCAGGAGGCGATCCCGGGACACAAAGAAGGCCAGAGAGGAGAGGAACGTTGGTTTGTGGGAGCTGCTTCACTACTTAGAGCGGAAATGGCGACAAAACATGGCGGCGCCTGCATGTGTAATATATGCAAGGTGAATTTCACTAGTACAAAGTTGCATATGTGACAAATAAAGAACCATTGAACCATTGAATGTAAAATCATGATACAATGGAACATCAACATTGAGATTTGTAAGTGTACTCTCACCAATCACCGGTTTCCTATCCCCATTATAAACTGCAGCAGTGAAATTCTGAATGGAAGGGAGTATAAATAAGGATAAATAAACGACTCCTCAGCATTAGCTGACACAGAGACCCATTCAAATATAGGACCACCACACCATTTGCACATAGCTGGTATCTGTTTCTGCAATCATGCTGTGTCAGATTGCAACACCAGAGTATATGAACATACATAGTGACTCTTCAAAATAACAATGCCAGAATATCAAACTCTGCCTTTGACTGCAACAGATGATAACAGATAGGCATTGAACACAGGAGGCTTTTTTTTTACTTGACAGCACACAGGCTTTTTGTCAGTAATATAAATAAACATTTCCTCATTCCTGACAAACTATGTTTAAGTTCCCATCTTCCGAGGACTGCTGGTATTTGGCTGTCAAAAGAATTTTGGAATTCTCGTTACTATTCATTTCCCATCCAAATTAATAAAATTGAAGAGTCTGAGTAGCTGGTTGATTGGAGTCAATCATGTTTGTGTTGTACATGGAGGGAGCAATTTAGTTAATTTTAGTTTAATTTATTATTGTCACGGATACCGAAGTACAGTGAAAAGCCTTTTGTTGTGTGCTATTCAGTCAATGAAAAGACTATACATGATTGCAGTTAGGTCGCCCACAGTACAGATACTGGATAAAGGGAATGACGTTTAATGCAAGATAAAGCCCAATAAAGTCCGATTAAAGATAGACCAAAGGCCTTCAATGATGTAGATTGCAAGTCAGGACCACTGAAATTGTATAAATTGGTGAGAGGTGTTGGAGAAATGCCGAATTTCCTAAGCCTTTGAAGGAAGTAGAAGCGCTGTTTGCACTTTCTTGGCCATTGGTTTGCTATGGCTGGTCCAGGATAAATTGCTGGTGATATTTATTCCGAAGAACTTGAAGCTATCAACCACCTCTACCTTGTCAGCATCAGTGTATGTGCATCGCCTTGCTTCCTGAAGTCCTTCACAATCTCCTTTGTCTTGCTGACATTGAGGGAGAGGCTGGTGTCTTCGCCCCAGGTTAAGAGATTCTCAATCTCCTTCCTGTACTCTGTCTTGTCATTATTCAAAGGCTTCAAAGGTCAAAGGTCTGTTTATTGTCACGTGTACCAATTAAGGTACAGTGAAACTCGATTACTCGATATTTGATTTATGACTGCCATTTCGTACTTGTTAAGTAAACCAAATAATTTCCAATTACACGCTTCATGCTTAAATCTAGACTAGAGTTACACTGGGCCTCGTACTGACTCCGATGGCCTATAGTCATACAGTATGTCCAGCCAGAACAACAGGACCTTCAAATAACGAACTGGGAGTCTTCCACACCTTTAAAGCCCTGAAGGCCATGATCACATAACTAACGCGATGCCAGAGATCTCATGACACAAGTGGATGTTCCTTGCAGTTCACTGGCTCCAGGCTGGCACAATGCCAAGTAGCCCAGACCCTGAGCTGGCCTGCAGATAAGGGACATCCAGAGATGGGATGCCTTATGCAAGGGCAGAGAGCCCACGATGACAGTGGTTGACATTAGTCCTGTGGAGAAGCACCTGGTTCGTCATTATATGGGATGAATTGGGCAGGAATAGCAGAAACGTTTCCAATTGCAGAAAAGGGAATGGTTAAGATTTCGATTTTAAATGCAAAGGGCACACCTGGGCCTAGTTATTTGGGCCTAGGGCATTTTTGAACAATTATTTATGAGGTGAATGGAAATTATTTATCCTTTAATCATTTTTGGCACTTGGACATTTTTTAATGTTAACTCATACAGTACACGTAACCCTCCAAAGTTGTGTTGCCAATATCATGGCATTTCCTATGAGTTTAAGATTGCATTTTCAAACTACAGTACCTCCACTTCCCGGCAGCCCTGGGCACGGTTTCAGCAGGCTGTCAGTAAACCACAAGTCCCTCTATTTAAAAACTGGATCGGGATCTGTGTGACGCACAGCCATAGGCAGGATGTGGGTTTGGGAGTCCAAGGTGTTTACAACTATGGTGCTAGACTCATTATTCTTAGAACATAGAGCATCAAGAAACCGAGGTGCAGCAATCTAGAGCAAAATGCAAAGTAACTCAGCAGGTCAGTCAGCATCAATGGAGGGGGTCATCAGGAGATGTTTCACGTCCGGGTTGAGGAATGATCCCAACCCGAAACATCACCTATCCATTCCCTTCATTGATGCTACCTGGTCCTCTAAGTTACTCCAGCATTTTGTGTTTTCATCCTTAGAACACTGTCTGACCTAGCACTAAGCCTGGCAAATGTTTTTACATCAATCAGTAAACCAATCAATAAATATCACTAAAACCAGATTAATGATCCATTAATTTGCTGGTTGATGATAGATACTTATAATGTACAAAACAGCACTATAGGACTTCTTGTTAAGTCTTTGGGATGTGGGAACCAGGAGATAAACCCATACAGTCACAGTGAGAACGTACAAACTCTGTACCTACAGTACCCAAAAGTCAGGATTGAACCTAGGTCTCTGGCGCTGTACGGCAGGAAACCTACCATTATGCCACCCAGTGTAAATGTACATTGCTTACACGAAAAACTATTAACATGCAAAAATGTATTTTTCCAGCAAGTTTTTGTTTATTTTAATTTACATCTGTATTTTGATACATAATTAAATCATCAAGTACCAGTCACAGGTTGGAAGCTCATTTATGTTTCATTCCAGAGTATTCCAAGGCATTCAAAAGTGGCATTGTCAAAATCTTTTCATACCTCTGCATTACATGTGTCAAACAAATACAAAAAGTAGAAGGAAGGTCTCCTGTTCACTGATGTTACTTTAAGGAAAGTGGGCCCCAGCCATACATTACACCTTCCCCATTGTTCTCCGAGCTCTGGTTTGTTCATAAGGAGTAGAATTAGGCCATTCAGCCCATCAAGTCTACTCTGCCATTCAATCAAGACTGATCTATCTTTCCCTCTCAATCACATTTTCCTGCCTTCTCCCCATAACCCCATACTAATCAAGAATCTGCCAATCTCCACCTTAAAAAAATCAATTGATGGCCTCCACAGCCTTCTGTGGCAATTAATTCCACAGATTCACCACTCTCTGACTAAAAGAAATCCTCTCCATCTCCTTTTTAAAAGTACGTCCTTTTATTCTGAGGCTATGGCTTCTGGTCCTGGACTCTCCCACTAGTGGAAACATCTACGGATGCACTGACGTGAAGAAAGGAAAGGTTATGTAAAGGGCTTGTTATGTATCTCTTGTAGATTAAAATATCCAGATTCAGAGAGTGTCTTCCCAGCTGTTATCAGGCAACTGAACCATCGGCAACTAGAGAGCGGTCCAGGCCTCCGAGCTACCTCCTTGGAGACCTTTGAACTATCTTTAAGCAGACTTTACTGGACTTTATCTTGCACTAAACATTATACCCTTTGTCCTGTATCTGTACATTGTGGACAGCTTGATTGTTTATCATGTATAGTCTTATTGTTGACTGAATATCACGCAACAAAAAACTTTTCACTGTACCTCGGTACACGTGACAATAAACTAAACTAAAGGGGCTGTCCCACTGCGGCGACCTAATTGGCGAGTTTAGAAGAGTTTGCCCTCGACTCATACTCGCAGCATGGTCGACACGAGGTCCTAGGAGGTCTTTGTTATGCCCCTGTCCCACTTAGGAAACCTGAACGGAAACCTCTGGTGACCTTGCGCCCCACCCAAGGTTTCCATGAGGTTCCCGGAGGTTTTGGTCACTCTCCCTAATGGTCGAAAGTGGTTTCCGCGTTGTCGAGGCTTCTTCATTGTTCCTTCGATTATTTCAACAAAATCAAAACCGGCCTCGACTAAAAATAGGTTGCCGTTTGGTCGAAGCCAGTGGAGTGGGGTCGCTATTTACTTACAGGCAGTCGAAGGCCATCTCCTTCGCTGACCGGCCATTTTGATTGGCTCATTGGAGTGTCACGACCTAGAAGGATCCACCGGAAGGTAAAATGCCCGCTAAACTTTATTAAACTTCTTAAAACTGTCTCCACTCCTTCCCCCCCCCTTCTCTCCCCTTCCGATTTCTCTCCCCCTTCTCTCCCCCCCTCCCGCTCTCTCTAAAGGACTTACCATGCTCTGTGGCAGCCGTTTACCTTCCTCTTTATCGTGCAGACAGCGCTCCCCCGCTGTCCCTGGCCCCCACCTTCGCAATGTGTTTGTGTATGTGTGTGTGGTCGGTAGCAAAGATCCTATAGGATCTTTGGTCGGTAGATGCAGCTCACGCTTCGGTCGAGGCTTTCCAGGCGAGTGACCAAAACCTCTGGCGACTCATGGAAACCTTGGGTGGGGCACAAGGTCACCAGAGGTTTCCGTTCAGGTTTCCTAAGTGGGACAGGGGCATAACTCTCCTGCATGCTCGAGAGTAGTCCCCGCGTACTCGAGGCCTCAGCTAGGTCGCGGTGTAATTTTCAACATGCTGAAAGACGCCCGCGAGTAAAAAAAGGTCACCATGGAAATATAAAATCAATATTTTTTTTAACTTGTAGGTTTAGTCGAAGTAGGTCATAGTAGGTCGGCATGTTATTCATAGATAATCGAGGGTAGTCGAAGGTAATCAAAGGTAGTCGTAGATAGTCTTCAACATAGTCGAAGGGAGGTCGAAGGAGGTCGTCTTCACTCTCCACTGTTCCGTGTCCAATTTTTCCAAAGCTAGTCGAAGCTAACCTTCAACATAGTCGAAGGAGGTCTTCAACACGACACTTTTTCAAACTCTCCTAAACTCTTCTAAACTCGCCAATTAGGTCGCCGCTGTGGGACAGCCCCTTTAAAATGAATCTATACAGTAAGTGCTGATTTTTGCATGCCGCTACCTGCAAATTATAACCAAGCCTATCATTTCTCGTTTCTATGTAGTTTTAATTTATTTTTTTGTCGGGGTATGTGTGTGGGGGTGGGGGGGGACTTTAAAATCTTTCCCCTGCACAGGACACCCGACCTTTTCTTTGTCGGGTCTCCGTTGTCGTTGGGGCTGGGCAACGTGGAGCGGCCTCCAGCAGGAACGACCTGGGGCTCCAGTTGCGGAGCTGCGGACTACTCACCGTCACTGGGGTGGCCGAGTCCGGAGCGGGTGGAGCTGTGGTGGAGCGCTGCTGCGACCCGACCCCCGGAGATTCGGAGGCGACAATCTCCAATTGTAGCCTCCGAATCCGCAGGGTCTGGCGGACGGCAACACCAGAAGCCCGCGGGTCCCTGGTGGGAGACCGCTTTTCGGGGCTTCTGCAGCGGCGACTTCTCCCGCCCGAGTTGCGGGGTTGAAGAGCACCTGGAGCGGGGCTTTACATCATCGCCCCGCGCGGCTTGGAATGGCCGCGGGACTTTGCGAGCGCACACCGGGGCTCTAACACCAAGACCCGGTGCGCGACCTTGCATTACCCGGCGTGGCTTTAATGGCCGCGGGATAATCACCATCGCCCGCCGGGGGCTTTGACTTTGACTCTGACATCGGGGGGGGGGGGGGAGTGCAGTGGAGAGATGGTTTTTTTGCCTTCCATCACAGCGCTGTGATGGATGTATGTGTAAATTGTGTTGTGTCTCGGGTCTTCTTCGTTTGTAATGTATGGCTGCAGAAACGACATTTCGTTTGGACCTCAACGGGGTCCAAATGACAAATAAATTGTATTGTATTGTATATTGTATTGTATCAAGTATGGTTCTGTTTTTTGTATAGTCATGTGGCTTGACGTCTAAGACCACTTTGCTGACTTTGAGCCCTCATGACAAGAGTTGGTGATTTTTATGTTTGCAGATTATTCGAGACATTTGAGAATGTTAAGATTGTTCTGTATAACTGTGGCTGTTTGCTATTGTTATAATACAGTACATAACTAGTGATAGACATGTCACTTATGTTGAAATATAATGTAACAGAAGCCAATTGCACATACTATGAGGTAATATGAATTCTTCTAAAGGCCCATTTGAACTCAACAAAAACTGAGAATTCAATCATCCTTGAATGAAACCTTCAGAACTCCAAATGTCATCCCCACACTCGGATCATTGTACTTGCACTGTAGGGGTCACAGGTCCTGATATTTATGGGAATCAATGGACGAGTCTAGGTAGGAACCGAAGGAGGGGAAGCAGGCTTTAGTGAATCTCGCAGAGTAGAGGCTGTATGGTTAGTTGAAAGAAATTACAAATTATATTTGTTATGAGAGAAAAGGAAACAAAGGGATGACGAAATAGCGAAAGATAAAACACTTGTGGATGAATATCAAATAAAGAGAAAAGTCAATCTTCTTTCTTAAAGCCCTGTCCCACGGTGCGAGTTCATTCAAGTGCTCTCCCGAGTTTAAAAAAAATCTAACTCGTGGTAAGCACGGAGAATGAACGTAGCGGGTACTTCGGATCTCGGGGACGTCTCTTACCGGCTCGTACCGCTAACGGCAGGTACTCGGGAAGACTCGCTAATGGCAGGTAAGCACTGGAAGACTCGTGAAGATTTTTCAACATGTTGTAAAATGTCCACGAGAGCCCCGAGTACCGACGAGTGGCCATTACTGTAAATCTCCGAGTTCGAATCAGGGCAAACACGGGAGAACTCTTGGAATGAACTCGCACCGTGGGACAGGGCTATCTATCAGTGGAATGGCTATTTAGTGGAATATTTGTGAAAAAATATTATTCAGAACAAAATTAACATAATTATAGCATGCCTCATTATGGAGGGATTAGTTTAGTTTATAGTTCAGAGAAACAACGTGGAAACAGGCCCTTCGGCCCACCGGGTCCGCACCGACCAGCGATCCCCACACATTAACACTAACATATACACACTAGGGTCAATTTACATTTATATCAAGCCAATTAACCTACAAACCTGTACGTCTTTGGAGTGTGAGAGGAAACCGAAGAATTCGGAAAAATCCCACGTGGTCACAGGGAGAACTTACAAACTCTGTACAGAGAACACCTGTGGTCAGGATTGAACCCGGGTCTCTGGCGCTGTAAGCGCTGTAAAGCAGCACCTCTACCTCTGCGCCACCGTGCCGCCCCAATAATACGGATGTTTGAATTATTTATTATTTGCAGATGAATGGCGGAACAGGCAGACTGACAACTGGAAAATGCTGTGGATCAAACAAGAACTTTCAAAAAAGGACAATAAGTGCTGGAGTAACTCAGCGGGTCAGGCAGCATCTCTGGAGATAGACATAAAGTGCTGGAGTAACTCAGCGGGTCAGGCAGAACCTCTGGAAAACATAGCTGGATGACATTTTGTGTCAGAACCCCTCTTCAGAATGGAAGAACTTTTCAGAATTCCTTCCCCGATGCTGCCCGACTTGCTGAGTTCCTCCAGCACTTTGTGCTTTAAAGTGAGAACCGCCTATCGTTGCTTATTTTTTTAATGAGATCACTTAAAATAAAAGACAGATTATGATACATTTACGAGATTATGGAATATGCTAAAATATCACGTAATTATAAAACACCTTTCTGAAGCCAGGGAGGTTATACAACAGTTATCACACGCATTATTAAAAACTCAGCTGTAACTCTGGTTTCATTTCAAAGTCCACAAACAACTAATGTACAAGGCTTTGAATTTTACATGGAGCCACTGATTTGCATTTCCATAGGAACAGCAGAATCCACGGAAAAGCAGAGAATGGTTGACAGCAATTTATTTTGTCAGAATAATGACGATTGGCCCTTTCTTTATCCCCACCACAAATTCTAGGCTGTGGATTACACATTTTATGATTTGGGTATGGAGGTGCAGAGAGGAGCATGGACATCAAGGTGGAATCAATTTACATGACATGTAGCTCACTTGAGTCAGAGACGTTATAGTCTCGTGGATGTTGACTGCAGTCCGTTTCGCTGAGCTTACCTCACCTCACAACATTTCAAGTTGACTAGAAGTTGACGGCATTGAGCCTGTACTCGCCGGAGTTTAGGAGGACGAGGGGAGACCTCATTTAAACTTACCAAATAGTGAGAGGCCTGGATGTGGAGAGGATGTTTCCACTAGTGGGAGAGTCTAGGACCAGAGCCCATAGCTTCAGAATAAAAGGACCTACCTTTACAAACGGGATGAGGAGCAATTTCTTTGGTCAGAGGGTGGAGTACCTGTGGGATTTATTCTCACAGATGGCCGTGGAGGCCAATTCAATGGATATTTTTAAGGGGGAGATTGATCGATTCTTGATTAGTACGGGTGTCAGCGGTTATGGGCAGACAGGAGAATGGGGTTGAGAGGGAAAGATTGATTAGCCATGATAGAATGGTGGAGTAGACTTGATTTGTTGAATGTCCTAATTCTGCTCCTATAACTTATGAACTTAGTAGGCTCCCTGGGGGGGGGGGGTTGTAGGCTCCTCTGTATGCCCTGGTTTTGCAAGAATGCTGAGCAATACTCTTATGGATTGGAATAACATTATGTTGAAATATGTATGTATGAACAGACCCCTCCCCACCCCCCCCCCCCCACACACAAATGGATAGGTGATGGGGTTAGGGGTGATAGTTGGGGGTTGGGACCCTTCATCAGACTGATTGCAGTGGGGGGGGCGGGAGGACAAAACCTGGCAAGTGATAAAGGTGGATATAGGTGAGGGAGGGGGAAGTTTGGTTAATAGATGGGTGGACAGATGAAAAGGTGATGAAAAGGTGCAAGAGAAGGAGTGAAATGTGAAGACAGAAGAAGAAATACAGGTGGAAATGGATGGTGGGGAAGGGGAAGGGGACGGGGAAAACAAATAGATCAACATCTGGCTATGAGAGAAGGGTGCAAGTTGAATGCATCTGCTTGCTATCACTGAGGTGTTTATAGTCATTCTGAAGGCATCCTAATCCTTTCACACATTCCCCTTGCTCAATGTCTTTAAGTGGTTACCAGTCGGTCTAAAGTCTTTCAATGTGACAATTTAGGCCCATCGAAACAAAGCTCATGATTCATACAATGAACCAATCATAGTGATTCATGAATGGGGAAAAGACTGTTTCAATTAAGTGTTTTGAGATCAGATTTTCCAAGTACAACATTGCGTTTTAAAAGTTAGGCACCTTGATGGAAACACTGCCACATCATTGTACCAGATGGTAATAGTTGCGAGCAGAGTTCAGCAGTGTCTGGTACACATTTAAAAAAAAAAAAATTTTAAACACTGTTCGGGAGGAATATTGCACACCTGAAACATGAAGAAAGAAAATAGTAACAGACTGCAAGGAGGCAAATCCATCTGTTTAGTTCTAACGGCAATAGGGTAAAGTGTACTATTCAGACATCCAATTTCCTTGCCATGTCTGAACAAGTTAATATAAAGTGTGAAAGGAGTGTTAATTTTATAGCTGTTACATGTCAGAAATAATTTTAAATTAAAAGAATATTTCGGCAATGGACAAATCTTGTTGCCAGCGTCTGAATGCTGGGGACACGCTGTTATCTGTCTTTCACTGAGCTGAGTGTGTGGAGTACGTTTTTATTTCATTGTGGGGATTTGCTCTTTTTATCAGTAAGTTTCTTTAAAAACTTCTCCTCATTGCCACAGACTTGGCAACAATAGTTGAGTCAACAGCTGTACTTAGTTTATTCGCGACTAGCGACTTTCAGAAGATCAAAAAGTTGCAGATTCTGCAGATATAAAATAAAAGTGCAAAAAGCACTCAACATCACGAATGGGGTTAATGGGTGAATGTCCTCAAGTGCAGTGATAATTTTAAGAATCTAAACCAGAATGACAAACAAGGAAATATTTATGTTAAACAAGGGTAACGGTGCTTAGATGGCTATCTGGAGAGCACGCAACAAAAGCTTTAAGGGGCTGTCCCACTGCGGCGACCTAATCTGTGAGTTTAGACGAGTTTGCCCTCGACTCAAACTCGCAGCATGGTCGACACGTGGTCCTAGGAGGTCCTATGAGGTCACTGAAACTTTCCTTCATGCTCGAGGGAAGTTCCCGAATACTCGCGGCCTCAGCTAGGTCGCGGAAAATATTTCAGCATGTTGAAAAAGTTTCTGTGAATAAAATTTGGTCGGCGTGGTTCTTTTTAACTTGTAATGCAGTGGAGTGGAGTCGCTATTTAGTTACAGGCAGTCGAGGGCAGCCGTATGCAATCTCCTTCGCTGACCGGGCATTTTGATTGGCTCATTGGAGTTTTCAGAACCCAGGAAAACCGACCAGTATGTAAAATGCCCACTAAACTTTATTATACTTCTTAAAAGTGTCTCCACTCCTTCTCCCCCCCCCCCTTCTCTCTAAAGGACTAACAGTACACTGTGCCAGCCGTCTTTCCATCCTCTTCATCGCGGGTGTGAATTTCAGACAGCGCTCCCCCTCTTTCCCTGGCTCCCGCCTTTGCTGTGTGTGTGTGTGTGTGTGTGTGTGTGTGTGAGTGTGTGTGTGAGTGTGTGTGTGTGTGTGTGTGTGTGTGTGTGTGTGTGTGTGTGTGTGTGAGTGTGTGTGTGTGTGTGAGTGTGTGTGTGTGTGTGTGTGTGTGTGTGTGTGTGTGTGTGTGTGTGTGTGTGTGTGTGTGTGTGTGTGTGTGTGTGTGCGTGTGTGTGTGTGTGTGTGTGTGTGTGTGTGCGTGTGCGTGTGTGTGTGCGCGCGCGGTTGATCCAGCTCGCGGTTTCAACGCTGACGGTTGATCCAGCTCGAGGTTTTCCAGGCGAGTGCCCTCGAGCTTGAAGGTCGAAGACACTCTTCTTAACTCGCAGATTAGGTCGCCGTAGTGGGACATCCCCATTACTCTGTACGTCGGTACACGTGACAATAAACTAAACTCAAACTCAATAAATTAAACTCATACACTCAATAAATTAAACTCATACACTCACAGATTATTCATGTATTTAATAATAAACTAAACTAGAACTAAAATCTGCATATTAACATTGTGAGACAGAGTGATATAGTGTGGAAACAGGCCTTTCGGCCCAACTTGCCCACAACGGCCAACATGTCCCAGCTACACTAGTCCCACCTGCCCGTGTTTGGTCCATATGCTTCCAAACCTGTCCTATCCATGTACCTGTCTAACTGTTTCTAAAGGTAGACACAAAATGCTGGAGTAACTCAGTGGGACAGGCATCATCTCTGGAGAGAACTGTTTCTAAACGTTGGGATAGTCCCTGCCTCAACTAGCTCCTCTGGCAGCTTGTTCCATCCACCCACCACCCTTTGTATGAAAAGGTTACCCCTCAGATTCCTATTAAATCTTTTCCCCTTCACCTTAAACTTATGTCCTCTAGTCCTCGATTCACCTACTCTGGGCAAGAGACTCTGGGCATCTACCCGATTTATTCCTCTCATGATTTTATACACCTCTATAAGATCACCCCTCATCCTCCTGCGCTCCAAGGAATAGAGTCCCAGCCTACTCAACCTCTTCCTATAGCTCAGACCCTCGAGTCGTGGCAACATTCTCATAATTGTACACTTTCCCACTTGATAACATCTTTCCTATAACACAGTGCCCAGAACTGAACACGATATTCTAAATGCAGCCTCACCAACGTCTTATACAACTTGACTTCCCAACTTCTATACTTTATAAGCCACCCTTGCTTTCAATTATTAATGTAGATAGTACACGTCCACGGTTTCAGCATTATGCCCTGCAAAACCTCACTGATTGCAAACTAAAAATGACCTGTTTAATCCAAAGTGCTGGAGTAAATCAGCCGGTCAGGCAGCATTCGTGGAGGAGATGGAGATGATGTTTCGGGTCAAGACCCTTCTTCAGACCCATCTTAAAGACTCTTTCAGAGCCAGAAACATAGGTTCAATACTGACTACTGGTATTGTCTGTATGGAGTTTGTACGTTCTCCCCGTGACCGCGCCGGTTTTCTCTGGGTGCTCAGGTTTCCACCCACACTCCAAAGACGTACAGGTTTGTAGGTGAATTGGCTTAGGTAAAAATTGTAAATTGTCTCTAAAGTGAACAGGGATCGCTGGTCTCTAAAGTGAACAGGGATCGCTGTTAGTGTACAGGGATCGCTGGTCGGCGCGGACTCGGTGGGTCAAAGAGCTTGTTTCCACCCTGTATCACTAAACTAAACTCATCAGATCATTTAACCTTACTCTGTGTTTTGTCCTGCTGAGTATTTCTGGAATCATTTGTTTTGATTCGCTACCAACAGAAAAGTGAGAAAAAAAAAGTATCCTCTTTTGAACTGCTGATGCCACAGCAAATGCATTTCATATGTCTTTCTGAAATTCTTTTCCATTAACTGCAAATAAACTGAATTTTGGAAGGAGAGTTTGAGGAACATTACAAGTTTGGGTGTTTTGTGTATCACATACTTCCTAATATCTCGCATCATTTCGTTACCTTCTATCTTCAAATGGAATAAAGTCCCTTGGGGAGAACTCTGAAATTTCCAGCTACAGAAAGGTTGCTGAGAGCACCTCAAAATTCCTATTGGGGGAGTCCGAGATTTCCAGACATTCATTCCCATTTTTGGCATTAGATCAATGTGCTCCAATAATGATATGAACAATACAGCCTTTTATTTTACCAGCTCTTGGCCTGCACATTGAAGAGAATGTGGTTACAGCAATCGTTTTGACAACTGAAAAGGAACATAAGCAGTAAAAGGGAAATGTGTAGAATTTTTCAGAAGAAACATCAATCAACCATTCAAGTTTTTCAAACATTGGTCAATTTATTAGTTTAGGAACTGGCCGTATAGTGTATAAAGTTAAGAAAAAATGATGCCAAGTTCATGCAAGTTTTTTTTCATTAAACACACAATCTGTAATCCCTGATTATTTTAAAGTGGACCACTAATGATGAATAAATCATTGTTATATCTACTAAATTGGTGTTCATGTCTTGTGCTGTGTTCAAAATATACTGATTTTTAATGAAATATTTAAACACCTTCAGCAATATGCTTTAGGTACACGGTGCTGTTAATGTTTTATATATTATTGTAAGCCTATAATTGACCACGTTTTGTTTGAAACAAAAATCCCACAAGGCCTTTTGCCCACTATTTTGCTTCCCCGATCCAGGGAAGATCCCTGATCCAATATATTAAACTCAATCACACTTTCATCACAATTTTTAATCTCTTGGTGTTGGCTGAATCCGTCATTAATCATGAGCATTTTGCAGTGGGGGGGAGGGGGGACGGGGGGAGGGACTTGGCAAGTTAAGGCATGTAAGAAAGTAGGAGTAGCACATTTTGCTTCAAAACTGAACTTTTATTTAATACGATTACAGATAATCTTCTCGCTAAAGTTGCCATTCCTACCTAATCCCGTTATCTCTTGTTTCTCTTTGTTGATGGTATCAGTAATTAAGTACTTACGGTGGAGAATGGCAATCACTCACAACCCAAGTCGAAAGATTTCTCCTGATCTCAGTCCTAAAATACCAAACCGTTATTCAGAAACACTACTCTCTACTCCACGATTTGCAAGCCACATCACATAGTCCCTTGATCCCTCTGAAATCTGTCAACCAGTCTCAGAATCTAATGGTTCAATGCGATTGGATTTTCTTCTTCTAAACTCTAAAGAGTGTTCATGTACCCTGTTCAATTGTTCTTCATAATACAACCTTCAACCCAGGAATCAATGAAGTGAATCCACTCTGAACAGCCTCGAAGGCAAGCATGCTCTTCCTATGTTCAAATTTCTGTGTTCCTTCCATGTAAGCTCTCAATGCCAGATGAAGGGAACAGCATTAAGCATTAAAAGGGGTCAGGTATCATGCCTTGAGGCAGCAAGAGGTTTGATCCAGTAAAAAAATGAAATAAAGTTTTTCCAGTCCCCAGTCAGTTTTATTCTGTTGGTAGTTAAGCTTCATCAGCCAATGTAACTCATGCAGTCTACATTTCAGGTGTTTCTGGGGGTGAACATATTATTTTCCACCTATTGTGAACAACTGAACCGATGCCACCCTGCTGTGTCTAATGAAATGGTATGTGAAGATCAAAGATGTTGCAGTCCAAAAATATAATAGGTTTCATTAATACATTTTCAAATAGAAGCATTTCCACATTCATTTCAGAAGACAGCTTGGATGTAAATATAGTTCCAACCTGACTGAACATTGGAGGGGAAACCATCTGGTGTTTTTTTATCTATGATTCATTGGTTTTTATTCCCCTTTCTTGAAGTTACTCTTATTTATTGTCACTCTGGTCCATAACTGTAAGTTTCACTCAATTTACACTGAGGTGTAAACACACGCTTCATTCATAAGATTAGTGATTAGAGATTCCTTTATTTGTCATTCAGACCTTTCGGTCTGAACGAAATTTCGTTGCCTGCAGTCATACATATAATAATAAATAACAAAACACACAATAAACACAAATTAACATCCACCACAGTGAGTTCACCAGGCACCTCCTCACTGTGATGGAGGCAAAAGTCTTAAAGTCTCTGTCTCTTCCCGCTTTGTTCATAAGTTACAGGAGGAGAAGTAGGTAATTCGGCCCATCGGGTTTACTCCACCATTCAAACATGGCCGATCTATCTTTCCCTCTCAACCCCATTCTCCTGCCTTTGCCTCATAACTCCTGACACCCGTACTAATCAAGAATCTATCTATCTCTGCCTTAAAAATATCCACTGACAGCCTCCACAGCTGTCTGTGGCAATGAATTACACAGATTCACCACCCTCTGATTAAAGAAATTCCTCCTCATCTCTTTTCTAAAGGATCTCCTTTTATTCTCTGGCCTCTGGTCATAGACTCTCCCACTAATGGGAGATACAGCACAGAAACAGCCTTCGGCCCACTGAGTTCGTGCCGATCAGCGATTCCCCCTACACTAGCTCTATCCTATACACACTCGGGATAATTTACAATTTTACCAAGCCAATAAGCCTCCAATCCTGTACGTCTTTGGAGTGTGGGAGGAAACCGGAGCACCCAGAGAAACCCATGCGTTCAATAGACAATAGGTGCAGGAGTAGGCCATTCGTCCCTTCGAGCCAGCACCGCCATTCAATGTGATCACGGTTGATCATCCCCAATCAGTTCCCCGTTCCTACCTTCTCCCCATATCCCCTGACTCCGCTACCTTTAAGAGCCCTATCTAGCTCTCTCTTGAAAGTATCCAGAGAACTGGCCTCCACCGCCCTCTGAGGCAGAGAATTCCACAGACTCACAACTCTTTCCTCGTCTCCGTTCTAAATGGCTTACCCCTTATTCTTAAACTGTGGCCCCTGGTACTGGACTCCCCCAACATCGGGAACATGTTTCCTGCCTCTAGCATGTCCAAACCCTTAATAATCTTATATGTTTCAATAAGACTCCCTCTCATCCTTCTAAACTCCAGAGTATACAAGCCCAGCCGCTCCATTCTCTCAGCATATGACAGTCCAACCATCCCGGGAATTAATCTTGTAAACCTACGCTGCACTCTCATGGGGGTCATGGGGAGAACGTACCAACTCCATACAGACAGCACCATAGTCAGGATTGAACCCGGGCCTCTGGTGCTGTAAGGCATCAACTCTACTACTGCGCCACTGTGTCGCCCACCCAAAGTTAATTTACTTTTAAATTAAAGCATGTATCCAAGCTCAATTAGTTTAAAAGAATTGTTAAGAGTTTCCTCACACCTGTTCCTCACTGTGCAAATAAATGGAGTTGCGGTTCCTGGGCCAGATCTAACTTGGCACAGTTTCAGGGTGCAGGTTCCCCAGTTTAAAGCTTGAGGAACTGCTGCATGGATGGAACACATGAAGAATCCAAGGTTGGAGCCCAGTCAGTTAATAGCCGTTGGAGAATGGGCCACGATTAGCACTTCAGCATTCAATCAGGGAATCCAAAAGTTGCAGCACTTGTAAAAATGCCAAGTGTGAGAAGCAGCACACTAATTCCAGAGCCCAATTAACACTGTAAAGGGCCTGTCCCACTGTACGAGGCAATTCAAGAGCTCTCCCGAGTTTAAAAAAAAATCAAACTGGTGGTAAGCACGTAGAATGTACGTAGCGGGTACGTCGGAGCTCGGGACGTCTCTTAGCGGCTCGTAACGCTAACGGCAGGTACTCGGGAAACGCGGTAAGCTCCTGAAGACTCGTGAAGATTTTTCAACATGTTGAAAAATGTCCACGAGAGCACCGAGTACCTACGAGCGGCTATTACCGTAATTCTCCGAGTTCGATTCGGGGAAACTCGGGAGAACTCTTGAATTAGCTCGTACAGTGGGACAGGCCCTTAAAACAGGAGCATGAAGGACGGAAAGTGCACTGGATTTTTTTTATTTGCCTATTTTATATAGAAAGGGTTGAAGGAGGCAGTGTTTTTAGTTTAGTTTAGATATACAGCGTGGAAACGGGCCCTTCAGCCAATGAGTCCATGTCAACTAGTAATCACCTGTACACTAGTTCTATCCTACACATAGAATTTACGCATAGACAATTTACAGAAACCAATCAACCTACAAAGCTGCACATCTTTAGAATTTGGGAGGAAACTGGAGCACCCAGAGAAAACCCACGCTGTCACAAGGAGAATGTACAGACTCCGTACAGACATGACCCGTAGTCAAGATTGAACCCAGGTCTCTGGCACTGCGAGGCAGCAACTCTACCGCTACGCTACCGTGAATGAATAGAGTTAGCAGTTCCACGAGGGAACTGAAAAAACACTTGAGAAGGAAGAGGTGGCTAGAGTTTGGTATTTGTCCATGTTGTGACTGGCCAAAGAATTACAATCCTACTCTTGTACTTCTTATGAAACAAAAATAAAGGGTAGATTCTAGGAGGTCTCACAGTGCTGGCAGACCCGTACCCAAAGCCAATGAATATTAGATAATCCAATGATTGCAGCCCTGAATACATACTTTATGTGCAACAGGAATTGGCAACGAGGTAACTGACAGAATTTACCCAAAGGTGGCAGGCAGAGTTTCTTCACAAAAGGAAATCGAGAAGATGAAAGTCACAAATTAAGACAAATTTACGTTTCTTAACAAAGGCCTGATTTTATGAGGTTTCCATCTACAGGGAACAATTGAATCGAATTCTAAATTCTAAGGAAAAGAAATTACAGGCAGAATGGCTCTCTTGTAATCCTTTTATTTATAACTCATTCTCACAGCGAGAGGTCTGACACAGACATCCCCTGGATACATGTTGGATCCAGATGTGTACATCCAAACTTTTAGAATGGAACCTTTAATCTTAGGCAGTTTTCAAAGTGAGAATGTTGCAACATGAGTCCATTGATAGAGATCAGTTATTAAAACAATAGTTATTGCTTTAAGTATACTTATTAAAGTTTTTGTTATGTCTGTGTGGCAAACAATATTTCATAGATTTCAATGTTTAAATTACTACAAATAATTTATGACTTCCTGTAACACATGGATTTTTAACAAATACACTCATCATAATTGCACTGGGCTTTTTTGTTGCTGAAAACCTGTCGGAATTATGCGCAACCTCTAACATTTGGCACTACAGAAGGCACCATATATTTTGGAGCAATAACATAACATTATCTATTTCTCAGCAAAGCAAAGAATCAGTCATAATTCTGTTGGAAGTATCATCAGTTTTCTTCTTTTTACTCTTGCGCTGTGTTTCCAAATTCAAATAACTATATTTTAAGGTTTAAGGGAAGAGATCTCATTAGCATTACTGTCACATATCCAGTGCTCTATCTTTCCCCATTGGTTTACTCCATCATGGTTCACTGCCTATTTAACGTGACCTTACTATCGATAAAAGTCAGATCACGCACCTGACGATTTCAGACATTTAAGTTGTCAGAATTTTATACATAAACATAAGTAATTGGGGATGAGCCTCCATTTTGAGCAATTAAATCATATTAAAACATTATAGTTTTGCAACTGCTCACTTCATCTTAGGATATAATGAATGTGTTGGTATATAGCGGCTATTGAACCTATCCACCAATTTTTCTTTTGTTCTGTGAATCACGTAACTCTGCGATTCAGGGACTGTGTTTCGCAGCTGTTATCGGACAAGTAAGCATGCAGGTACAGCAGGCAGTGAAGAAAGCTAATGGCATGTTGGCCTTCATAACAAGAGGAGTCGAGTACAGGAGCAAAGAGGTCCTTCTGCAGTTGTACAGGGCCCTAGTGAGACCACACCTGGAGTATTGTGTGCAGTTTTGGTCTCCAAATTTGAGGAAGGACATTCTTGCTATTGAGGGAGTGCAGCGTAGGTTCACGGGGTTATTTCTCAGGATGGCGGGACAGTCATATGTTGAAAGAATGGAGCGACTGGGCTTGTATTCACTGGAATTTAGAAGGATGATAGGCTATCTTATTAAAATATAAAGGATTATTAAGGGATTGGACACGCTAGAGGCAGGAAACATGTTCCTGATGTTGGGGGATTGCAGAACCAGGGGCCACAGTTTAAGAATAAGGGGTAGGCCATTTAGAACAGAGACGAGGAAAAACTTTTTCAAACAGAGGGTTGTGATTCTGTGGAATTCTCTGCCCCAGAAGGCAGTGAAGTCCGATTCTCTGGATGCTTTCAAGAGAGAGTTTAGATAGAGCTCTTAAAGATAGGGATATGGGGAGAAGGCAGGAACGGGGTACTGATTGTGGTTGATCAGCCATGATCACAGTGAATGGCGGTGCTGGCTCATAGGGCCGAATAGCCTACTCTTGCACCTGTTGTCTATTGTCTATTGACAACTGAACAGTCCTCTCACCAGTTAGAGATCGGTCCTGACCTCCCACCTACCTCATTAGAGACTTTTGAACTATCTTTCATTGGACTTTATTGCACTGTGGATCTGTACATTGCAAATGGCTTGATTATAATCATGTACAGTCTTTTCGCTGACTGGATAGCATGTACCAAAAAGCTTTTCACTGTACCGTGGTAGATGTGACAATAATAAACTAAACTAAACCAATGCATCGGCTTCACTACCAAGTCAATGGTATTGATCACTGAGTGTTCAGCATTATAGTCCAAGAAACCACGGTTTGTTGCTCCGCCTTGCATAAAGAGCAATGATTTTATACGAAGCCACTGAAAAAAGGGTTTAAGAACATTGAACTGAGAACAAAAGCAGTACAGCATGGAAACGGGTCCTTCCATCAACAATGTCCGTGCCGAACATGATGTCAAGACCAACTTTTATCTGCCTGCATATAATCCATATCCCTCCATATCCATGGGCTTCAACAAAAGTCTCTAAAATGCCATTATCATATCTGCCTCCACCACCACCCTCTGGCAGCATGTTCCAGGCATCCACCACACATCTCCTTTAAACTTTCCTCCTTTCACCTTAAATCTATGCCCTCGAGCATTTGATATTTACATCCTGAGAAAAGGGTTCCGACAGCCTACACTACCCAGCCATCTCACAATATTATATACTGTACTTCTATCAGTTCTCCCCTCAACCTCCGGCATTCCTGTGCAAACAAATCCAAGTCTGTCCAACCTCTCCTTGCAGCTAATACCCCCGAATCCAGGCATCATTCTGGTGAACCTCCTCTGCACCCTCTCCGCAGCCTCCAAATCTTCCCTGTACTGGGGCATCCAGAACGGCAATCAATACTCCAAATGAGGCCTATCCAAAGTCTTATAAAGCTCCATCATGACTCCCTGACTCATACTCAATGCCCTGACCAATAAAGGCAAGCATACCATGAGACTTCTTTACCATTCTATCTACTTGTGTTGCCACTTTCAGGGAGTTATGGACTTGGACTCCCTGCACATTAGGCTTAGGATCAGAACCTCTCAGGTTCAAGGAGTGAAAGCTGGTAACTGCTGCCCTTGACCACTGCACCATGAAATCATTTTTGTACGTCTCTGGACCCAGAACAAAGGAAGGAGATTGCAAGTAATGTATCAACTATCCACATGAGCTGACAGAAGATGCCGTGCATCCACTAGAAGGACCTCGGGAATTCTTCAATATTTTCACATAATAATTTCCAACACGGAAAATAAATTATTCCTCCACTTCTTATTAGGTCAGGGATAAATTCAATTCCATCTTGAATGTTTGAAATAAATCAACAATTTGCTCCTCTGTGCTTCTAATAGTCAAGATTGTCACATAAATTGGGTTCCACAGAATTAACAAGTCTTGGCACAAGAAGCTCAGGAACAATAAAAGGTCTCAAGAGTTACTATGAAATAAACCGAGAAATAAACTTCAAAGGATGAGGGGGGGATCTCATTGAAACTTACTGAATAGTTAAAGGCCTCGATAGAGTGGATGTGGAGAGGATGTTGCCACTGGTGGGACCAGAGGGCACAGCCTCAGAATAAAAGGACGTACATTTAGAAAGGAGATGAGGAGGAATTTCTTTGACAAGAGGGCGGTGAATTTGTGAAATTCATTGTCACAGATGGCTGTGGAAGCCGTCATTGGGTATTTTTAAAGCAGAGATTGATAGTTTCTTGATTAGTAAGGATATCAAAGGTTACAGAGAGACGGCAGGAGAATGGGGTTGAGAGAGAAAGATAGATTAGCCATGATAGAATGGCGAAGCAGGCAGGATGGGCCGAATGGCCTAATTCTTCTCCTATGATTTATGATTTTCCAATAAAATTAATATTTTAGTTTGTACTTTGAGCAGATGGGTCAACCATCCCCAAATGAGAAGCAGGAGAAGATTTGCTACAAGATATTAAGATTGCAAGAAATGAAAATCAAGACAGTGCAGATGCTGGAAATATGAAATAAATACAGAAAATACTGGAAAACCTCAGCAAGTCAGGTAGAGTCTGTGGAAAGAGAAACAGGTAATGCTTCAGCTCAAGGACCCTTTATCAGATATATGGCTTTATTTAAGATTACAATGGGGCAATCACTTGCAATTTGGCGAGATTCTGTATTTCAGCTAGTCAAAGATGCAAGTCAAATTGTCCAGAATCAAAGAAGATTGGGTTTGATGTAACACAGGAAGACAACTCAATTTACCGTTCTTGTTTCTCATTCAGCTTTAAAAGTCAAAATCAACAACTCTGACTTCTCAAATCCCCTGCCCATCAAGTCTATTTGACTTTCACACTGCAAACTCAAAGGCCTGGAGTCATTCAGCATAATTTGGTCAAAAATGACAAATGACTGCAGAAAAGATGGGAGCTTCAAGTGCAAGTTATGACCAGTGCAAATCGACTTTCCCTGATCTTTTGTGTTTGTTGAACAGACTTGAAGCTGGACCCGACAACAAAACTGGCTACACTCTCAGTAACAAATAACCACTAATACGGAGTATTACTTTATTTGATCTGTGTGAGACAGTGAGGAGGATCTGCCATTTTTGTTTTATTAGGTCTAAGATTATTAGTCTGAAGAAGGGTTCTGACCTGAAATGTCACTAGAGATGCTGCCTGACCCGCTTAGTTACCCGAGCACTTTGTGTCTTTTTTGTAAACCAGCATCTGCAGTTCCTTGTTTCTATATTAATTGACATGTTTGAAAATGTTTTTGAATTTAATTTGTTTTCTAAATTTGCAAAAAAATCTTACCATTGTGCATTAAAAAGACAACATGATTCCATATTGTTTTTTAATGTGATTTTTAGTTATAATAGATACAAGACATATCCAATTTAACCGGTGTCAAAACAGAGAGCTGGAGTAACTCAGTGGGTCAGGCAGCATCTGTGGAGGAAGTAGATAAAAGCTTTGGGCTGGGACAATATCGCCTATTCACTCCGTCCACAGATACTGCCTGATCCAGAGTTACTCCAGCACTTTATGTTTTACTTAAGATTTCAGCATCTGCAGTTCCTTGCGTCTCTCTCTTAATCAGTGTCAAGTTATGATAAACCAATTTTCAGTTTCATTCATCAAAATGCATCATTACTCCTCAAAATTCATGAATAACATAAAACATTTAGAAATAAAAAAGCACAGGAACAGGTTCTTCGGCCAACAATGTCTGTGCTGACCATGATGCCAAGACCATTCTTATCTGTCTGCACATAATTCATATCCTTCCATTCCCTGCGTATCCATTTGCCTATCCATAAGTCTGGCAAATGCCATTATCATACCTGCTCCACCACCACACCCGGCACTTGTTCCAGATGCCTCAAGAAAATGGTTTTTAAAAGCATATTGTAGCGGCGCCTGCTAGTGCACGCATATATCGAGCCCGGCGTTCAGAAGCCGCGGTCACATGACTCGGGAGGGGTTGCTTGTGTCGCGCGGTTTTTCACTTGCGCGCGTTAGTTCAGCGCTGACCACCGTTGTGGGCATACGTGTCTGGAGAACCTGTATACTGGATATCAAACTTTTGAATAAAGATCTGTTAAAAACTCTAGCAGTCGTTTCTCAGACCACTAAATTGGTGACCCCGACTTGTCTAGCCGTCGTTAGTCAGATGAATTATGCAGGAAGAGAGTGTTCCCGCAGAATCAGCCAGCACGAGGCAGGGCTCACCGGCCTTCAAGTTGCCAGCGTTTTGGCCTGATCAACCACAGGTGTGGTTCGCCCATGTTGAGGCACAGTAGCGGACGACACAAGGTTTTTCCATGTGGTGGGGGCTTTGCCGCAGGACTGTGCCTTGAGGCTGTTGCCCTACATCAGGGACCCGCCGACCATCGCCAAATACGAAGGGCTGAAGGTCCTGCTGCTCCGCGCTTACGGTCTCAGCCGCAGAGACAGGGCAGCGAAGCTGCTGCACATGGACAGTGTTGGCGACCGGCGGCCATCCACCATCATGGCGGAGATGTTAGCCCTGATGGACAGGCACCGCCCAAGTCTGCTTTTCGAACAGGCGTTCCTGGAGCAGATGCCTGACGAAGTCCAACTGATGCTCGCTGGAGCTGATTTCAGTGACCCCCAACAACTCGCGGAGAGAGCTGATGAATTGTGGGCACACAGACGGCGGGACGTGTGTGTTTTTCGCCCGCCCCCTGGTCACGGCGCGGGTGCAGCCGAACCGACATCGGGAGGAAGAAGTCCAGCCCAGTGCCGAAGAAGCATCGCTGCGGCCAGTGGTCTACAGTCAACGCAGATGGTGTTATTACCACCAATGATATGGACCCGAAGCCCGGAGATGTCGGAGCCCCTGCTCGTATCCGGGAAACGCCCCGGCGGATCGTCCATAGAGGCGAATGCGATCGGCCCCAACGAACGCCTCTACGTCCGCGATCGCCATTCCAGCCACCGTTTCCTGGTGGACTCCGGTGCCCATGCCAGCATCCTGCCTCCGAGCACCCGAGATATTCGCGCCAGTACGGTAGGACCTGTCCTCTCGACTGTTAACGGGAGCGATATTCGCACTTACGGCACGCGGACCACAAACCTAGATTTCGACTCCCGCCAGTACAGGTGGAAGTTTATCGTTGCCGATGTCGCCCAACCGATCCTGGTGGCCAATTTCTTGCGCGCGTTCTCCCTGTTGATGTGCGAGGTGGACGCATGGTCCCTGTGTCGGACCCATGCCCTGCCAAGCCGCGCAACCCGTCAACGCCCCTACAGCAATTCGACGAGGTAGCTGAGATCCAGCAACCTTTCGCAGCCCTGCTCGCCGACTTTCCAGGGTTGCTCACGCCCCGGTTCGACGGGGCCGCACCCCGTCATGGCGTGGTCCACAACATTCCCACCGAGGGACCACCGGTACACGCCCGCGCGCGCCATCTCCCACCTGATAAACTGCGCATCGCACGAGACGAGTTCCAACTTATGGAGGACCTAGGAATCGTCTGGTGGTCAGATAGCCCCTGGGCTTCCCCATTACACATGGTGCCCAAGGCGTCCGGAGGTTGGAGACCTTGCGGCGATTACAGGCGTTTGAACGCAGTAACTACAGCCGACAGGTATCCAGTCCCGAACATCCAGGACTTCTCGGCCCATCTGGAAGGTGCGACCATCTTCTCGAAGGTCGACCTTATCCGCGGGTATAATCAAATCCCGGTCCACCCCGACGACATCCCTAAAACGGCCACCATTACCCCTTTCGGCCTTTTCGAAATGGCCGAAAGGGGTAATGCCTTTTGGCTTGAAGAACGCTGCTCAGGCGTTCCAAAGGCTAATGGATCAGGTCGGCCGGGGTCTGCCGTTCATTTTCATCTACCTGGATGACATCCTGGTAGCCAGCAGCTCACAGGCGGAGCATGTCAAGCACCTCCGCCTACTTTTCGAACGGCTGCGCAAACACGGGTTGGTGATCAACCCTGCGGTGCCAGTTCGGATTGCGCTCCAATGCTTTCTTAGGTCATAGCATCACCTCCCACAGTGCGCAGCCACTGCCCGAGAAAGCCAACACTATCCGTTGCTTCCCGAGGCCTTCCCAAGGGTCTGCAAGAGTTTATCGGGATGGTTAACTTCTACCACGATTCGTCCCGTTTGCAGCCGCCATCATGCCTGGCCGATAAGCACAAGGACCTGGTCTGGTCCAAAGAGGCACAGAAGGCGTTTGAGGGGGCCAACGCCACTATGCTGGAACACCCTAGGGCGTCAGCCCAAACGGCCCTCACCGTGGACGCTTCTGACGTCGCGGTATGCGCCGTCCTCGAGCAGCATGTAGGTAGTCGCTGGGTGCCGCTGGCATTTTTCAGCAGGTATCTGCGAGCCCCTGAAGTTAAGTATAGCGCTTTCGACCGGGAACTCCTCGCACTAACCTAGCGATCCGCCATTTCCTGGAGGGGCGCGCTTTCACCGCATTCACCGACCACAAGCCGCTAACGTTCGCTTTGACCGTCACCAAGGTGTCTGACCCTTGGTCTGCCAGACAGCAACGGCACCTCGCCTTCATTTCCGAATTCACGTCTGATATTCGGCATGTGGCAGGGAAGCTGAACGTTGTGGCTGACGCGTTGTCCCGTCCAGCGCTGCCCGAAGTATCAGCGCTTAGCCTAGGCGTTGATTATGAGGAGCTGGCCGCTGCCCAACAGGCAGATGCCGATGGAGGTTTACCGCAATGATGAATCAGGACTAAAGCTGGTTAAAGTGCCATGTGGCGCCTCCGGCGTACGTCCTTTGCGATATCTCCACGGGCAAAGCCTGTCCCATTGTCCCGGTCGCTTGGCGGCGGCGAATTTTCGACACTATCCACAGCCTAGTGCACCCGTCCATTTGCGCCATCTCTGCCTTGGTCGCGGCGAAGTTCGTTTGGCACGGGTTAAGGAAGCAAGTCGCTGCATGGGCTCGTTCCTGCATCTCATGCCAGACCTCCAAAGTGCAGAGACATGTGCACCCGCCGGTCCAGGATTTCGCCGTCCCGGACAGCAGGTTCCTGCACATCCATGTCGACCTGGTAGGTCCCTTGCCGTGTTCGCGCGGGGCTACTCACCTACTGACCATCGTGGACAGGTTTACCAGGTGGGCAGAGGCAATTCCGTTAACGGATACCTCCGCTGAAGCATGCGCGAGGGCCATTGTCTCCAGTTGGATCGCTCGTTTCGGGGTCCCAGCAGATATTACTACCGATCATTGGGGCCCAGTTCACGTCCTCCCTGTGGAGCAGTATGGTGCGAAGCTACATCAGACTACTGCTTATCACCTGGAGTCCAACGGGTTGGTTGAGCATTTCCACAG
>CM075984.1:15075083-15131019 GCA_038087875.1 Malacoraja senta | reverse complement strand
CTGGTACTATCATGTGTATGAAGGAACTGCAGATGCTGGTTTAAACCGAAGATAGACGCACAATGCTGCAGTAACTCAGCGGGACAGGCAGAATCTCTGGAGAGAAGGAATGGGTGACATTTTGGGTCGAGACCCTTCTCCAGGGGAGAGGGAGATACATGGATAAGGAAGTGTAAGGTGTGAAAACAGGTAATATCATTATGTTTAAGGGTCGTTTGGGCAGGTACATGGATAGGACAGGTTTAGAGGGATATGGGCCAAGCATGGGCAGGTGGGACTGGTGTAGATGGGGCATGTTGGTCAGCAAGGACAAGTTGGGCTGAAGGGCCTGTTTCCGTGCTGTATGACTATAAACTGGAATGCCAACCTAAATGAAATATCATCAAGCATGCAAGTACTGTATTGATTCCTCGCCTGCTCTCAATCATATGTCACTCTCTAAAGTTTAAATTTATCATTCGAAATTAAAATCTGTGGGCAAAATTTCATCCCCCATTTCCCATCCCCACCGCCAATCTCTATGAAATTCTCCACTCACAGTGGACAGGGAGGGATTTAGGCGTCGCTTTAAGGGCTGTGAACAGGTTTCTTTGGCGATTTTCCTGTATCTACGGACTGCAGAATCTGTTCCAGTGTGACAGACACAAGTGTCCCTCGCCATTTGGCTCAAGATCTGCAACAAATGTGGAAGTTTTTTTTTAAAAGGTGGAGAAAAACGGGCAAGGCTGCAACAGTCTTGATAAGACTCGGTTCCTCGAGTTTCCAATGCATGCCACGGCAAATTCCACCACAGCAGGGCTACTCGGCTCTGAAAGGAAGACACTTACAGCCAGGCGCAACTAGACGAGGAGACTTATTCTAACTTTGGCTCTGCTCATCCTTTGACTGAGAAGAGGGAGGGAGGGAGGGGGCACACTTTCTGTTGAAATCTCTGCCCAGAGCCCCTTGGAGTGTGGGAGCCCCCATGTTATCCAGTGGCTGGCAGCGTTACCTTGCTACAAAACACAGTCCCAGACTCAACTGGCGACCACTATCACGCCCGGCGGAGAGGCAGGTGGTGAAAGCAACAGAAAATTAAAAACAAATAACGGGTTGTTTTCCCTCTTAGCATCAAGGAAGGGGAGAGAGGACGAGTGGGAGTTTGCAGGTTAGGGTAAGGCTGTTTATTCCCAGGCTCCCAGCCCTGCTGATCTCTTTCTCTCTCCTTAACCAGAGGTCCCTGAACGCTGTGTGGACAGAGAGAGAGAGGGGGACACAGAGAGAGACAGACAGAGAGAGAGAGAGAGAGAGGGGGACACAGAGAGAGACAGACAGAGAGAGAGAGAGAGAGAGGGGGACACAGAGAGAGACAGACAGAGAGAGAGGGGGGGACACAGAGAGAGACAGACAGAGAGAGAGGGGGGGGGACACAGAGAGACAGAGAGACAGAGAGCGCTGGTGTCGGGGATCAGTGCAGACAGTCTGACGGCTTCCCTGGGCTGCCCGCACGGCTCTTACCTGCAGTCTCTCGCTCGCTGGCTGCCACATGCTGATGCTGCCGGAGGGCCCCGGGTGACAGTGGGTGGGCTGACCTGCTCGCTTCTCCCGCTTGCTGCCGACTGCGTCCCCTCCGGCGCTGTCTGTGTGGGGGGAGGTTCGACTGATGAGGCCGGCGTCTCCCTCCCTCCCTCTCTCTCTCTCCCTCCCTCCCTCCCTCCCTCCCTCTCTCTCCCTCCCTCTCTCACACTCACTCACTCACTCTCACCTCCTCTGGCCACTATGCTCTGCTGCAGGCGGGGATCCAGAGGCGGAAAAGCACAGTCTGATCCTCAATCCCATTTGTAGTTCGCAGCGCTGGGAGAAAGGGGGAGGTCTCGCCTCTCTCTCTCCCTCTCCCTCTCCCTCTCTCGGCGCCGCGGGCAGACACACACACACATTAACAACATCGTCGGTGGAATCAGCTTGCAGCTTTCCTTCATGTTAATCCCACTTAAATGCCCATAAATAATGCCCCGGGATTTTGTATCAATCAGATCTCCCCAGAGAGTATGTTTAAGGTGTAAGTTCGCCAGCGGGCACTGGCCACTGGCCACATTCAGTGTGATCCTTCCCCAAGTTGTGACCTTCCCAATTGGACTCACTGTGGCTGCAGTTCGGACGAGCTGGGGGTGTGGAGGTCAGTCGCCCCTTACCCCGTGTGGCAGGGATCGAATCCCAAAGCAGGCGAGAGAGGGAAGAAAGATTCCAGGATATCTGGGATTATTGAGGAAACATTCGGGTTTTTCTCTCCTTTTATCCGTGTTTCACGATAAACTGCAGCGACCCTTTGAATGCCTATGTTTCATGCGCTGAGCACGTTGTCAGGCAGTTCGGTGGATCTAAGGGAAGTAGACAATGATGATTTTTGGTAGCCGTTTACTAATTACACCCCCCTGAGCCCGATTGAGAGCGTCAGGAAACAGAATAATCCACATGCCAGTGACACTCAGAACCAGAGAGAATTCACAAGGGCATCCGTCCCCCCTACCATTGTTACAACACAACAGAGGCTTGGCATCAGACTGGGGCAAACACACTAATATGTTATATCACGTCTCAACAGTGAATGTCGAACCCTGGTCTTGACACCTCGAGTTAGATTTAGCTCTTAGGGCTAAAGGAATCAAGGGATATAGGGGGGGAGGGGGGGGGGGAGCAGGAACGGGGTACTGGTTTTAGATGATCAGTCATGATCATATTGAATGGCGGTGCTGGCTCGAAGCGGCGAATGGCTAACCCTTGCTCCTATTTTTTCTATGTTTCTATGACACCAAACCTGCTTATACAGACGGCAAAAAGACCCTGAAATATTTAGTTTGCTGGAGCTAATTGACTGGGCTATTAAGATAAAGTAGGAATTGGTTTAAACTTTTCCATTCACCGGTCCAGCAGGAAAATGGGAAGCCTCTAAATCAAGGACTATTTTAATTCCAGCCATCACAGAGTCAACGTTTTCAAACTGTTTATTTGCTCTTTTACCTCTTCACTCACTTCCAGAATATACAAGGAAGTCAGTCTGTAGCGTGAATGCACTTCTTAACAAAACACACAGAGGTAATTGGCATGTAAAGTGGCCTGCATAATGTTCGTTCCTGTCAGGCTGGAGAAGGGGAATGGAGTCACAGGATCACAGAGTTATACACCATGGAAAGAGACCTTTCGGACCAACTTGTCCATACCAACCTAGTTGGCTTTCTGGGTTGGTCTCATTTTCCTGCATTTGGCCCATATCCATAAAAGAAGGACACAAAGTGCTGGAATAATTCAGTGGATCAGGCAGCATCTCTGGAGAACATGGATAGAGGATGTTTCGGGTCAGGACATTTCTTCCGTCCCGAAACATCCTTGAATTCATGTGGCTTGGGATTTAACTTCAAAAGCAGAGTTGGAATTATAACCAGGATGAAATGGAGAGGTGAATTTCTCACTTGTCTGGGGAATGCTTACTTCCCGGATGTAAATTAAAATGAAATGAGGCAAAGTTCGTCATCACCAGGGCAAAATGCACAAAGAACAAGCAGCCATGGGTCCAATCTGTGCACACATTTGCCAGGGTATTCCATAGGTGACAATTTACAAGCTTCTGAAGAGTTCCTCACACCTCAAGTATCAGACATCAAGACCGACAATTGGCATAAAGATCATGCATGAATGGAAGAAATTATTAGTTTGCTGTTTCACTAATTGGCAGAACTATTACGATAAAATAAGAATTATTTTCAAACTTTTCAGTTTGCTGTTTGAGCAGCAGCTTAGAATTCATAGCAAGTGATGTCAAGTCAGGTTTATTGTCCGATGCACAAGTATGGTAAGGTACAGGTAAAATGAAAATCGTGCTGCAGTATCACAAGCACATAGACTCAGACAACAACCAACGAGATAAATGTTACATAAATTCTACAAGCTAGTGACAGGTGTTCACAAAAGCAAGATATTAGTGCAATGATGCACAATTAGAAAACAAGTCTATGCTAGTGCAAGAGGTGGTCTTAAGTGTTCTGTTGCCGAAGTAGAATTACAGTTGTGCAGGTTCGTTTATGAAACCTGGAAAGCACCTGTTCTTGAAGCTGGTGGTGTGGGACTTCTGTACCTCCTTCCCGTTGATAATAGTGAGAAGAGGGATGGTGTGATCCTTGAAGATAGATGTCACCTACTTGAGGTAGCGCCTCATCCAAATGCTTTCAATGGTGGGCAGGGCTGTGCCCATGAAGGACTGGACTAGACCCACCACTCTTTGCAGATTCTTGTGGGTTGGAATTGCCACACCAGGCCACGATGTAGCCATTCTTTCTACAGTTCAGCTTTAGAAGATCGTTGGAGTATTCAGTGACATGCCAAATCTCTTTAAACGTCTAAGAAAATAGAGGGACGGATGCATCTTTTCATTGCCTACATCTATGAGCTGGGTCCAGCACAAGTCATCCCAGATGTTAACACCACGGATTTTGAAGCTGCTATCTTTTCACTGACTCACCAATGAAAACTATCATGTGGCCTTCAAACCTCGCCTTCCTGAAGTAAATGATCGTAGAACCTTGGTTTTGTTGTTATTAAGCAAGAGGTTGTTGTTGTGGCACCATTCAACAAGCAGTTCCATCTCTCTCCTGTACGCTGACTTATCACCACCCGTGAGTCGACCAGCAACTGTTGGGAATTTATAGATGGCGTTGGAGCTTCCTTTAACCGCCCAGTCATGGGAGTAAAGAGAGAAGATCAGGGTCTAATCGCACAGCTTTGAGGTGCACTTGTGTTGATGATAAGTGAGGAGATATTGTTACCAGTCTGCTGATGAGGAAATCAAGGATCCAATGGCAAAGGGAGGCACAGAGGCCTAAGTCTACTTTAGTTTAATTTAGAGATGCAGCGTGGAAACAGGCCCCTCGGCCCACCGAATCCACACTAACCAGCGATCCCCGCACACTTACACTACCCTATACACACTGGGGACAATTTACAAGTATACCAACCTAATTAACCTACAAACCTGTACGCCTTTGGACTGAGGGAGGAAACCAGAGATCCCGGAGAAAACCCACTACTGGTCACATTGAGAACGTACCAAGTCCATACAGACAGCACCCATAGTCTGGATCGAACCCTGGTCTCTGGTGCTGTAAGGCGTCAATTCTAACGGTGAGCCACTATGCTGTCCACCGTGTTAGAGTTTGATGATGAGTTTGGAGGGAATTATATTGTTGAACGCCAAGCCTGGCTTATGTGTTCCAGTTATCCAGATAGTGGTGGAGCAGCCTTATTCTCTGTTCAAATCTAGGCCTTAACTTATTGCAGTCTGCTTCCTAGCATCGGTTGCTATTTGACTAAAGCATGCTCAATATCAGCTAAATGCACGAATGCCTCTTTAGGTTTGTGCCCTTGTGCAACTACTGTACACGTACATCTACAATTCTGTACAGAAAACCTAAATTTATTCATACAATCATGGTGTTCAAATGCACTATTTCATTAAATCCCTCCAAAAGGTCAGCAGGATTACTTTGAACACCATATTGAATGATGATCAGTCGATCCTTGCAATATGCACCCAAGACAGTTTCAGAGTACAACAATGGTCCTCAGTGGTTCTGTGCTTCAATGGTACTTTATTGTCACATGTACCAAGGTACAGCAACATTCATTTTTGTATACAGTTCAGTACGTATCACTATACATAAGCAGTTAGATACATCGTAGATAAGCATGTCAGATACAATGTAGTGTATAGTAGTAGTACATTGAGACAGTATACAGAGTTGCCAAATTTGGCGTCATTTTCAAGTCCAAGGGTGGTGGATGTATGGGACAAACTGCCAGAGGAGGTAGTTGATGCCGGGACTATCCCAACATTTAAAGGCCTGTCTCACGGGTATGCGGTTACTGGCGGTTACAGGCGGTGAAACAGGAAGTTTGTACCGCTCGTGGACCGCCAGGGACTGCGGGGTCGGTCCAACGCACACCGCCGGGGCCGTGCGGTGTTGGTCCCAACACCGCACGGTGCTCACAAAAAACCGACAACTTCCAAAAATGTTGTCTTACCGCCACAGCCGCCGCCAGTGAGGCACGAGTGCGGCACGAGCACCACCACAGCCGCCGCTAGTGCGGCACGAGCGCCGTGAGTACTACTTGCACCGCCACAGCCGCCGCCAGTGAGGCACGTGTGTAGCACGAGCACCGCCACAGCGCCGCGACCACCACCAGCACCGCCACAGCCCCGCGAACCGAAATGATGTCATCGCGTAGCGCGTTGCGCGATGTCGTCATCACCCGACGCCGCGCGACGTCCTTTTACTTACCGCAAGTTTGTGGGACCGGCCGTACTGAGATCACTCGGCCCCCACGCAGCATCCGTGCGGCGCTCCCGCGGCATAGGCGCGGCGCTCTCGCGGTTGCCGTGTGGTCCCCTTTTCCGGTGACGCCGCGCTTCACCGCCAATAACCGCCTACCCGTGAGACAGAGCCTTAAAGAAGCAATTAGACAGGTACATGGATAGGACAGGTTTGGAGGGATATGGACCAAATGCTGGTTGGTGGGACTATTGTGTAGCTGGGACATGTTGGCCGCTGTAGGCAAGTTGGGCCGAAGGGCCTGTTTCCACACTGTATCGCTCTCTGACGTTTTGACTCCTGGTTGTTATAGAGTGTAGAGTTCTTAACGTGACCATGAAGGCCCGTTGTCCTGGCAGCGCTGCATGGTCGGCCTGGCCAAGCATAGTCGTTGGTGCCCTCCACTGCTGCTCCACCGCTCTGGGCCACTGCAGGCCGCTTACCATTCTGACTGGCTCCCTCTTCTCCGGTCCATGGGGTGGGCAGGGGCCGGCCTCAGTAAAGGTGAATCAGACAGTACCCTAGCTGTTGCTGTGGCCTTGGGTTGGCGAGCCCAAGGTGCCCTATCAGAACTGTCACTATCAAGCACTTAGAAATGCCAGAATTTCTGTAAAAAGAGCTCAACCAGTGCTCTATTGAGGAAATCCAGAAAACATACAAAGGCAATGCCTCGGCTCTTTGGAATGTACAATGGGAGGCAGCTGAGGTGAGGGAATTGGAGATTTGATTCTTTGAGATTTAATGCATTTTCTCTCTTCAACAGATTTAAATTATGAGCTCTGGAACCAAAGATGCTGGTGAGACATTGAATATAGAACAGATCTCCATGTAACATATCATTTTATGTGATGATTCAAGCAAAACATGACTGCAATTTATGCTTTGCTGACCCAGCCCGCCTTCTTGATTCAGGGGCAAGCATATCTTTGCAGAGATGATTACTTTGTGGCTATGAGTACATTTGCTAGAAGATGTAATGCAGTGAGAATATCAACATTGTGCCTTATTTTCTGTGGCAGTTCAATAACTGGGAGCAAACCAAGCTAGAGTCCCAATCTCACCACACAGACTGTGGTCCATTGTGGCAAGGTTTGAATGCCATAGACATTACATTAGACTTTAGAGACACAGCGTGAAAACAAGCACATTGGCACACTGAGTTTGGGCACCAGCCCACATACTTGCACTATCCTATCCAATTTACAATTATTACCAGTCAATTAACCTACAAACCTGTACATCTTTGGAGTGTGGGAGGAATCTGGAGCACATGGAGGAAACCCACTCACGAGAAGAACGTACAAACTACATATAGACAGCACCCGTAGTCAGGATCGAACCCAGGTCTCTGGCGCTGTAAGGCAGCGTCTCTACTGCTGTGCCACTGTGCCACCCTATAATGGGCTACACAATTAGACACTCTTCACTCAAAGTGGTCGGCCTGAATTGGTGGCAATATTGCATGCCTCTCTGACGAGCTCAATGCATTCCATGCTCGGTTTAAACAAAGGTCAATGAATGACAACATTAAAATAGGATGAATTGTACACAGTGAAGATGGTCATCAACAATTATGGCAGGATTCTAATCAGCTGGGCAAGTAGGCTAAGTCCAAGTCCAGCCACATTGATTGTACGGCCAAAAAACACACCAATACCTCTACTTCCTCAGAAGACTTAAGGGCCTGTCCCACTTGGTGATTTTTTCAGCGACTGCCGCATCATTGACTGACGTATCAGATCACCGAAAAATACGTGGCGTGATGCGGCATGACGACGTATATGACGCGGCATGATGACGTATGGTGCGGCGGTGACGCGGCGTGATGTCGTACGACGCGCGGTGTTTTTTCAAGTGTCGCAACATTTTTTTTGTCACCGTTGGATTTTGAAATGTTCAAAATCTTTTGGCGACACTGATATGACGCTGGCAAAATCGCCAAGTGGGACAGGCCCTTAAGGAAATTCAGCATGTCTCCAATGACTCTTACTTATTTCTACCGATGTACCGTAGAAAGGATTCCATTGGGATGTACGCAGCTTGGTATGGCAACAGCTCTGCCTAAGACCTGAAGAAATTGAGAGAGTTGTGAACACAGACCAGTCTATCACACAAACTAGCCTTCTCCTCACTCCCCATCAACTCCATCTATACTTCCCGCTGCTTCAGGAAATCAAGATCACTCACCCCCCAGTCATTCTCTCTTCTCATATTGGAATCTCCTGTAAAAGGCTTCCTGGGACTCCTGCCATGAAGCCCTTGACAAATTGGGACATCAATCCTCTTCGGCCTTCTCCCGCATCCAAACACTAGGCAGTGGCCTGCGGCACCTAATTTTAATGGGCTTCCTGTTGTCTTTTAAGTGTTTAATTTGGGGAATTAATAAGCAGCATGATTTAAAGAGCACAAAAAAAATATTTATAGAAGCAGAAGTAAGTCATTTTGTCCCACATACCTGATGCACTATTCAAGAAAATCATAGCTGATATTTTACCTCAGCAACTTTCTCGGCAAACCTTCAGTCCAAAGAAGGGTCCCGACCCGAAACGTCACCCAACCTTTTTCTCCAGAGAGGCTGCCTGACCCACTGAGTTACTCCAGCACATTGTGCCTATCTTTGGTATAAACCAGCATCTGCAGTTCTTTGTTTCTGCATCCACTTGTATTTGACTGCTCATGACAGTCATCACTACAGCTTTAGAATTTTATAATAGTTAGTGGGAAGGTGTATATTCCCCAAAAAATAAACCACAGATGGATAGCTTTTGTTTAATCAGCTTCAATTGTGAGATAGCTTATTGCAATCTATATAATATTCCCCAATGATTTTGCAAATCCAGAATATATGCATGGTTTATTAAATTTAGTAAAGTGTTATTTTCAACTTTCATCTACTGAATACAATTGCTTTCACAGGCTCTAGATGCTCCTGAATAAAGCATCACTTACAGGCCAATATTTCTCTTCTCACTACTCTTCAGCCTATCGCTAAGAGGTATTGCTGACTAACTGTCTTATTGACTTCTTTTCCCTTCTTTCCCCAGACCAAACACATATCCACAAGCAGCAGGTATGTCTATTCCACAAGGGCACTGGATCAATAAAAGTTCATGAACAAAACACGTTGATCCTGATGAATCCTTTGCGAAGATTTCTTTTGGCAAACTGCGGCCATAAGATAAATCCTGAGGCAAAGATCTTTCTGTTCATCCTCACTCAGCCACCTAGAAAGGATTTACACTCTTTCCGTCACTGCATCCACTTGTTCCCTGGCTGCTCCCACAATTTCCCTTTATTGTTCTCACTTGAACCCCCCTGGTTAGGAACTACTGTAATTCTTAACGTCAATAGAGTGCTAGATCTTTATTACCTCTTTTAAAACATCGGATCATCTCTCAGTCACTTCTTCAGGTTATGAAGCCAAATCCAACAACTTATAATTCAGCTTCACTAGAGTAGGGAGAAGTCTGGTGTTTGTTTTTCTTTAAGTTTGTATGGTTATAATTTTAGGCACTGACAGACGTTTCCAATTAAAATAGTCGACATGTATTTTGCATAACAACTTTCCCCTCAACCATACAGTCTTAGCTCACATCCTCTTTCCCAACTCATTCTTTTCAAGGCACGAATGCCTTTCTGGAATCTACAGTAAGACCCAGCTCACTGTTGGAGTGACAAATCACACAAAGTCTTCAACAAACAGATCAGACCATATGTTCATCAAAGTGTCCGGTTCGAACCATTGGATCGAAACCAAAGTTACTGCTTGAATGAAGTTACCCAGATACAGAATTGGCTTCATGGACGGAAGCAGAGGGTGGTTATGGAATATTGTTTTTTATTCTGGAGGCCTGTGACCTGTGGTGTGCCTCAGGGATAGGTGGTGGGCTCATTGCTGTTTGTCATTTATGTTAACAATTTAGATGAGCATGTGCAAGACATGGTAAGTAAGTCCACAGATGGCACTAAAGTAGGTGGTATCGTAGACAGTGAAGAGGGTTATCAAAAATTACAGCAGGGTCTTGATCAGCTGGGCAAGTGGACTGAAGAATGGCCGATGGAGTTCAAAGCAGAGAAACAGCCTCGAGGTAGAGGTTTGAAGGGATTTGGCATGTATCCGAATACTTCAACAGATGCACTGTGGAAAGTGTCATGACTGATTGCATCATGGCCTGCAAGTCAAAAAGGCACAACAGAGGATGTACTTCCTGCGGCAGCTGACGAAGCACAATCTGCCACAGGCAATGATGGTCCAATTCTATACGGCCATCATAGAGTCTGTCCTCACCTTCTCCATCATGGTCTGGTTTAGCTCAGCCACCAAGCACGACATCCGGAGGCTGCAGCGAATCGTCCGATCAGCTGAGAAGGTTATTGGCTGCAACCTTCCCTCCATTGATGAACTGTACACTGCCAGGAAGCAAGCGGGTAAGATCATCTCTGACCCCTCTCACCCTGGCCATAAACTCTTTGAATCACTTCCCTCTGGAAAGCGACTCCGGACTGTCAAAGCTGCCACAGCCAGACATAAAAACAGCTTTTTTCCACGAGTAGTAGCTCTACTCAATAACCAAATATCTGTAGCCTCCTTTTGCTCTGGTATTTTATTTAATTCACATGTTTAATCAATAATGTTTTATTATTAATGTTTAATGTTTTATGTGCCATTCCTAACTGTCACTGTATGTCGTTGTCACTTGCAGGCAGAGCACCAAGGCAAATTCCTTGTATGTGAATACTTGGCCAATAAACTTATTCATTCATTCATTCATTCAATGGACTTTGCAATGCACAGGCTGCAGAGAGTGGTAGACTCAGCCCAGTCCATCACGAGCACATCCATCAAAGGTATCTACATGAGGCGTTGTCTCAAGAAGGCAACATCTATCATTAAGGATCTCCATCATCTGGGCCATGCCTTCTTCTCACTGCCACCATCAGGCGGGAGGTACAGAAGCCTGAACTCCCACACCACCAGGTTCAGGAACAGCTACTTTCCTACAACCATCTTGAATTGAGCTGCACAATACTAAGTACATATCAACAATGGAACACCACAGACCACCTACGATACGATACAATAGAACTTTAGTTGTTCTTTGGTTCTTTCTCTGGATGTCTTTGGGTCTCCTGCACTATCATGGGCTTGATTTCTAATTGTGTTTTTTCACTAAACTTCAGTTTGCAGATTTTTTTTACTATCTTGTATAATTTATGTAAAACTTATGTTTTGTGCGTTGCCTGAGTCTGATGCTGCTGCAAGCAAGATTTTTTATTGTACCTGTACTTGTGCATATGACAATAAACTTGATTTGGCTTGATATTTTGAATAGCAATGATGGCATTTACATGGGGTGCCTTGAAGGAATTATTGGGCTGGAATGTGAAAGGCAATATCAAATGGTTATCTGTGCATTGGTTTATGCATCTCAGTACACATATGGATTTTATAATGATTACGGACATTTCTCAAATTGTCATATTGTCAATTTGGACAATTTACTGTCAACAACTTAAGCCATACTTATGAGTTTATATTGACTTACCAATATAAATAATCATGACTTTTTAATGAATGTAGTCTATAATAAAAATAGATTTTCCTCTACCCCATTTCAGACATTAAACATTGGCTCTCGCACAGTTGTGCTATAATGCTGAGAATCATATTCTCTTTCACTTTGCTCTACCTATTAAATACCGGTACTTGAATTTGACCATTGGATGTCTTTAGGTTGTAGACTTTGTGTTTAATTGAGATATTAACAGATTTAGGCTCTGAAATTCGCCTTGGATGGTATTAATTACCTATTGTACTTCCAAATCTGAGGAAGGACATTATTGCCATAGAGGGAGTGCAGAGAAGGTTCACCAGACTGATTCCTGGGATGTCAGGACTGTCTTATGAAGAAAGACTGGATAGACTTGGTTTATACTCTCTAGAATTTAGGAGATTGAGAGGGGATCTTATAGAAACTTACAAAATTCTTAAGGGGTTGGACAGGCTAGATGCAGGAAGATTGCTCCCGATGTTGGGGAAGTCCAGGACAAGGGGTCACAGCTTAAGGATAAGGGGGAAATCCTTTAAAACCGAGATGAGAAGAACTTTTTTTCACACAGAGAGTGGTGAATCTCTGGAACTCTCTGCCACAGAGGGTAGTCGAGGCCAGTTCATTGGCTATATTTAAGAGGGAGTTAGATGTGGCCCTTGTGGCTAAAGGGATCAGAGGGTATGGAGAGAAGGCAGGTACGGGATACTGAGTTGGATGATCAGCCATGATCATATTGAATGGCGGTGCAGGCTCGAAGGGCCGAATGGCCTACTCCTGCACCTAATTTCTATGTTTCTATGTACTTGAGTTTAACATGATTGCAGCTATGTATAGTATCTGATTTGATTGCATAGATTGCAAAACAAAGCAATTCAACGTTACATGGTAAACGTAAACGTAAACCTAAACCTAAAGTCTTAAGACAGTGGAATTGATTGTAGACTTTAGGAGAGCTCCCCCTCCCCTCCCCCCACTCACCATCAACAACACCACAGTCACATCTGTGGAGTCTTTTGAGTTCCTGGGAACCATCTTCTCCAAGGACCTTAAGTGGGGGACTACCATCGACTCCACAGTCAAAAAGGCACAACAGAGGATGTACTTCCTGCGGCAGCTGAGGAAGCACAATCTGCCACAGGCAATGATGGTCCAATTCTATACGGCCATCGTAGAGTCTGTTCTCACCTTCTCCATCATGGTCTGGTTTGGCTCAGCCACCAAGTACGACACCTGGAGGCTGCAGCGAATCGTCCGATCAGCAGAGAAGGATATTGGCTGCAGCCTTCCCTCCATTGATGAACTGTACACTGCAAGGGCCAGGAAGCGAGCGGGCAAGATCATCTCTGACCCCTCTCACCCTGGCCACAAACTCTTTGAATCACTTCCCTCTGAAAGGCGACTCCGGATTGTCAAAGCTGCCACAGCCAGACATAAAAACAGTTTTTATCCACGAGTAGTTGCTCTACTCAACAGCCAAAAATCTGTAGCCTTCCTTTCATCTGGTATTTTGTTGGTTCACATGCTTGATCAATGGTGTTTTATCATTATGGTTTTATTATTATTAATGTTTAGTGTTTTCTGAGTCATTCGTAACTGTCACTGTATGTCATGTTGTTACTTGTGGGCGGAACACCAAGACAAATTGCTTGTATATGAATACTTGGTCAATAAATTAACTTACTTACTTTATTTAAAAATTATTGGACGGAGATTTGCTTTGGATTGCTTAACAATTGCTGCATGGAAAAGTTGGCCAAACTTGTATTATTTACTCTGGAGCACAAAGATTGAGGGGGTGACCTGATAGAAGTATATAACATTATGAGAGGCACAGATAGTGTTTTCGCCAGGGTGAGAATGTCAAATACGACAGGACATAAAAGGGGAAAGGAGAGCATTCAAATGAGATTTAGCAGGCAGGTATTTTTTTAATTCTTGGCGTGGTAGGTGTCTGGGATGTGCTGCCAGGTGAAGTGGTGGAAGAAAAAATGATAGCAATGTTTAAGAGTCATTTAGACATACACATGACCAAGTACAACGCAATTTAATATGATATGGTCAGCACAGTTATTGTGGGCTGAAGGGTCTGTTTGTGTGCTGTACTGTTCTATATTCTATCTTCTATGCGGTGCTGCATTATTTTGCCCTTGTAGGGTTCATCTCAATTAGAATCTAGCTTAATGATACGAGTCATCTTTATTGGCTTAGGGTTTAGGGTTAGATTTAGGATTGTCAAGTGTACCAAGGTACAGTGAAAAGTTTTGTATGCTATCTAATCAAATCAGATAATACTATACATAAATACAATCAAGCCAAAATACAATAGGTAATTAACACCATCCAAGATGAATTTCAGGGCCTAAATATGTTAATATCTTAATTAAACACAACATCGACAACCCAAAGATAAGAGCATTGAACACTCCAATTTCAGATAACCTACACTGCCTCTGCCCCTTTCTCTCTCATCCTATCTATCATCTCACCCTGGCTCCCTCTCACACTCCCTTCTTCTTCCAGCCCCCAATCATACAATTTATTTCCCCCCCCCACCCCTCTTTCTTCCCATGAGATCCCCTTCACCCCCTACTGTTCACTCTTCCCTTCCCTCTGCTGTCCTCATCTGCCAACACCCCTCATTCTGTTTAATTCGTCACCTTCCTTTCCTATCAGTTTCCAGCTTCTTATTCTCCACTGATCGTCTCCCAGCCTCTGTCGCTGTCTCCACCCTTCCCTCTCCCACCTGATGTTATTTGCCAAACAATCCCACCTCACCTGATCCACCCATTGTTTGCTAACTCTTGCCTCATCTGTCCCCTCACCTCATTGAACTGGCTGCTTCACCTTTACTTTTTCAGTCTAAATGAAGGGTCTCCAACCCAAAACGTTAACTGCCCACATCCCTCCGCAGATGCTGCCTGACCCGATGAGTTCCTCCACCTGCTCTCCTTATTTGTGACAGATTCCAGCATTTGCTGTTTTTGATGCCACCCCAACATAAAATGTGATGGAAATACATCTTCTGCCTCTAATGTCAAACAGGCAATGTCAATTAGCAAGATAGACACAAAATGCTGGAGTAATTCAACAGGACAGGCAGCATCACTGGAGAAAAGAAATAGGTAACGTTTCGCGTCTTTTCGGGTTTGAAGAAGGGTTCCGATCCGAAATGTCACCTCATGACAAGTCAAGCCTCTGTCACACTTACGTGTCCTTGGCACGCTAATTACACGACCTCGTGGTCGCGTTGAGGCGTGACGGTCCCACGAAGGTAGTGCACGATTTCATGCGCTCGCACGGCGGTCTGGAGCGCGTGACGTCATTTGAAGATGAACACAAATTGCAGGAGTAACTCAGCGGGACCGGCAGCATCTCTGGAGAGAAGTAATGGGTGATGTTTCGGGTCGAGACTCTTCTTCAGTCTGAAAGAGGGTTCTTGACCCAAAATGTCATCCATTCCTTCTCTCCAGAGATGCTGCCGGTCCCGCTGAGTTACTCCAGCATTTTGTGTCTATCTTCAATTTTGTTGGCCCCGCTCTGGGAGTAGGTGGGGGCGGATCCGGACATGAGCCCCAGGCTGAGTTCGACGATCGTTTGCCTGCTTCTGCTGCTGTTGGAGGAGAGATGTTGCGTCATGCCAGGGTCTTGGGCCTGTCCCACTTTGGCCGTCAGTTATGTGACAGGCCGTTGGCGCGCGAAGATTTTGTTCGCTCCAAAATTTCGGAGCGCCGCGCGATATCGCGCACAACTACATACGCCTCCGCGCTTCTCAGTGGGACCGGCCCCGCGTGGCCACACGATGCCCGTGCGCCTCAACGCGACCACGAGGTCGCGTAATTTGCGTGCTAAGGACACGTCAGTGGGACAGGCCCTTAATGCTGGATTGAGCTGACAAGGGCTACAGTGTGCCATTCTGGTACTGGGATTAGCTGTTCATTCACAGATGTGTCTTGGTCCATGCGGGTGGAGCTGTGAAAGTGAGCGTACATGACTGTTATACTGTATGTCATCTGAGCTCTGTCAGGTGATTACGTCTGAACTGTGTTGGTGTTAAGGACGGGACTGAGATGGAGATGATCACTCTCCGTCTGCATTATAAGTTCACCGACTTCTGATTGGAAACTGCTCTATCATCGACCCACTCAGTCACTGCTTCCCTCTGCATGAGAAGTGAGAACACAGGCATTGTAACAACTGGCAGTATCATTTCTCATCCTCTTGTTCCTGCCCCCTTTCATCCTGTGCCCCATATCCATCAGACTCGCGGTCTGCACACTGCTCATCCCCCAGTATCAACTGCTGCCTTTATACCCCTCCCAGTTATGAAGCCCCCACGCCTACTGGGTGTCTACAGCAAGGCATCTCAGGTCTGATGCTAACACTAGAATTTCATTTTCAGATCATTTCCACAATGGCTTTGATGCTCCGTGTTGCTTTTTAGTTTTTTTTTAGTTTTAGAGATACAGCACGGAAACAGGCCCTTTGGCCCACCGAGTCCGCACCGACCAGCGATCCCCACACATTAACACCATCCAACACACACTAGGGTCAATTTACAGAAGCCAGTTAACCTACATACCTGTACGTCTTTGGAGTGTGGGAGGAAACCGAAGATCTTGGAGAAAACCCACGCGGTCACGGGGAGAACATACAAACTCCGTACAGACAGCACCCGTAGTCGGGGTCGAACCCGGGTCTCCGATGCTGCAAGTGCTGTAAGGCAAGAACTCTACCGCTGCGCCACCGTGCATCGGCCCTCAGCCTATTAGATACTGGTGACAGGAGCCAGAGAAGTCAGAGGACTGTTTTTGTCCCCCAGGGTCCACCCATCAGATGCGGGAAACTGTGGAAAAGGTCTAGCTGTTCGATCTTGTTGAGGATAAATGAGTCATATGGAGCCACCAGACATGTGGGATTCACCATTAAGAACACCTTCTACTGGATTTTCCAACCACTTGCAGATTGAAGGATTGGGGGGAAAACATCTGGATTATTAAATGGAACCCCCATGGGCATTGAATGCAGTCAATGGGAAATCTCACTGTGGTATGTTAACTATGGTTCACTAAAATCAAAGAAGATAAAACCAATTCTGAGTAGGAAGGGCTTTCGATCTGAAAACATGAACTCTTTTTCCACAGATGCTGCATGACCTGCTGAGTGTTTTCTGCAATTTGATTCTACTTAAGTTTTTCAGTATCTGCAGTTTTTTTTTCCAATTTTCATCCACCTAGGTACAGTGTGTGAATGATTAGGGTCATCGAAGGAATGAGGGAAACCCACAATTAAAGATATTACCCCTGGTGAATCTGTGGAATTTATTGCCACAGACAGTAGTGGAGGCCGTCATTGGGTATTTTTAAAGTGGAGATTAATAGGTTCTTGATTAGTAAGGGTGTCAAAGGTTACGGTGAGAAGGCAGGAGAATGAGATTGATTGTGAAAAGTAGATCAGCTGTGACCGAATGGTGGAGTAGACTTGATGGGCAAAATGGCCCAAGTCTGCTGCTATGTCTTATGATTTTATGTTTTAACACTGTAATACAAGTGTGGAATACAAAGCAATCAAGATCATTTACAAGAAGAAAGATCTTTAAAGTAGCTATATTGTTTGGTATCAAGTTGAAGAGATCTGGCACCCTTTAGTTTTTGAACTGCAAAATAACAATCATGGGATATGAAGCATTGAACAGTTAACATCAATGTTAAACATTTGGTGGTCTTAAAGCCAAATCAAATTTAACTTGAGTTAAGCATATTTATCTTCAAAAACACATCCTGTTTATTAAAATCAGATTTAGCTTTTAAACAAACTCACATAAAAAAAACAATGGGTAACAAACAACTAAAGAATCTGTGACCAATTAAGGAAGAACTTTGGAAAATGTGTCGACTGCTTCCAAAGAGAAAGCAAGCTTAAGAATGCAGAGGGAGCTTCTGAGATTTATTCTTTTCCAAAACTTCCCTTCGTTGGTAAGTGGGACTGTCCATATCCCACAGATCTGCCTTGCCCATATAGGCATCGATTGAAACTTCCATCAACTTATTAACTTGAGCTTGATTTAGGCTTTAGAGATCCAGCGCGGAAACAGGCCCTTCGGCCCACCGCACCGACCAGCGATCACCCCGTACACTAACATTATCCTACACACTAGGGAGAATTTTTTACAATTTTATCATAGCCAATTAACCTACAAACCTGTATGTCTTTGGAGTGTGGGAGGAAATCGGAGCACCTGGAGTAAACCCATGCGGTCAGATGGAGAACGAACAAATTATGTATAAACAGCACCCGTAGTCAGGATCGAACCTGGGTGCCCGGCGCTGTAAGGCAGCAACTCTACTGCTGTGCCAATGTACTGACCCTGATGGCAAGGGGGCATTAACTGTGGCAAATGGTACAGTTGTAGCATTATGCTAGATAATGTAGCATTAACTGTGGCAAATGGTATCACCAATCACATTCTTAAGGGTAGGGGAAATCAAGGACTAGAGGACATAGGCTTAAGGTTGACAGGGGCAAGGTTTAATACGAACCTGAGGGGTAACGGTTTCACTCAGAGGGTGGTGGGTATATGGAACAAGCTGCCAGATAAGGTAGTTGAGACAAAGCATTTACTACAAAGCATTTAAAAGATACTTGGACAGGTTCCTATCATGGATAGGAAAGGCTTAGAGGAATATGGGCCAAATACAGGGGAATGGGACTTGCTTAGATGGGGCATCTTGGTCAGCATTGATGCGTTTGGCCAAAGGGGCTGTTTCCGTGGTGTATGACTCTATGAACAGACACAGAACATTCAGCCTTACTGATCTTAACAGCTCCCTCAAACAATTTCTAGCGATTAACATCACTACAGACGGTTCAAAGTAATAACTGTGAACATAAAGTGTTTATTGACAAAATAAGATTAAAATGATGAAAGCTGGATTGTATTGCTTACAGCCATTTCAGAGAAAGGGATACAATGCTAAATACACTTTCAGTCAGAGGTTTATGGTTGCAGGGAAAACATAGACAGAGAAAATTATTTAACAATTAGCATTAGTACTCTTTGGATTTGGTCTTTCCATTTCTATCGATGTTTTAGATTTAAATTAAACAAACAGTGGTAACAGTGGAGATCCTGAAAAAATAACCATTGCACTTGATGAGATCCTGAATGTAAATTATCACACCCAGTTGACGCGCTTCCATAGAAAGTTAATTAGCAAAATTATCGGACAAACATTTAACACAGTCCAATTAAATTCTCCTTTATTTTGGTGGAAATGCTAAACCATTAAAAAAAAATCAAATATTGTAGGTGGTTAATACCTTCAGTAAAAGTGTTTGTCGGATAGGACTCTTGACAGCCACTTCCTAGCCTGTACTTCTATTGATAAAGCAATTTGCTAGCTGGAGATTTTAGTAATCCATTCAAGTTAGTGCTTAGCATTAGACTTTAGATATACAGTGCGGAAACTGGCCCTTCGGCCCACTGAGTCCACACCGACTAGTGATCACCCCGTACATTACACACTGGGGATAATTCACAATTTTTACTGAAGCCAATTATCCTACAAACTTGTACGTCTTTGGGATGTGGGAGGAAGCCAGAGAACCTGGAGAAAACCCAAGTGGACACACAGGGAGAATGTACAAACTCCATACCGCAGTGCCGTAGTCAGGATCGAACCGGGTCTATGACACCATAAGGCAGCAACTCTACAGCTATTGTGTAGCCAAGATTCATTGTTAAAACAATTGGCCAAATAGAAATGGAGAGAAATCGGTAACAATGTTTTTTGTAAGTCATTATTCTTGTTGATTCATGGTGTAAAAAAATACCAAAGGGAGAACTATGAAATAAACACACACACATTTCCTCTCTCAATCAGAGTAGAGCACAAAGGTATGTTGGACAATCGATGAATATAGAAATAACTGGTATAGATCGGTGGTAGGTACCTCATGGACTATCTAGAATCTATAGTTGTATGTTTAGTGATATAAACCTCACCTCATACTCCAATGCAAAATAACTAAAGTTTAGGTGTCACATTTTGGAAACATATTGAAGCATATGGACCCTGCAGAAATCACATCAATAATTGTTTAGTGCAGCTTTGTAGCATAGAGGCTAGATTTGATCCCCAGCCTATATTACATTGCTTGACTGGCAATCAGGATGTTTAATTAGCCTCAATGCCCTTAAATGAGTGATGTGAACTCATCCAGTGTTCCTTCTCTACAATGATGGGCAATGCAAAGACTGGGTTCAGATCAGTTGACGAATATAATCCATAAATTATTTGAAGTGATTTACACAAAAGGTTGAAGAACATTTTTTTGATAAATCCAGGAACCAGTCTTTCATTAATATAATTCCAAACCAAGTTAATTACGTGTTTGACATGATTGTTACATGTAAAGCTGATGGGAGAACCCAGCTCCCACTGCTACTTTGAAGACAATCAGTTTCAAGAATGGTCCTGACCCAAAATGTCGCTTATCCATTCTCTCCACAGATGCTGCCTGATCTGCTGAGTTCCTCCACCACTTTGTATTTTGATCAAGATTTCAGCATCTGCAGTTCCTTGTGTCTCCATTTTACAGATCTATTTTTTTTCCATAGATATAATGATCAAGCATGATCAAGCAAAAAGACAACTGCAGGAGGAAGTCACAGGGTCAGGCAGCATCTGTGGAGGTAGAGGGATCTGTCCGAAAGACAGGATCTTGATCTGAAATGTCAAATGTCCATTTTTCTCCACAGATGCTGTCAGATCCATTGAGTTCCTCCTGTGGTTTGCTTTCTTTGCTCCAGATTACAACATCTGCAGTCTCTTGTGATTCTAAAATTAGATATCACATCTGTTTTATTCCTGATCAGCAAGATGAATATTGACCACTGGAAACGGAGTTTGATCTTGGCTAATTTTTAACATGTATAGTCTTTTCTTTGACTGGATAGCACACAAACAAAGGCTTCTCACTGTACACAAGTACATGTGGCAATAATAAACTAAACTATAGGTGGTTTAAATTACAGGTTATCATGTCTAATTCAGAGAGGAAGAGCTAAATTAAATGCAACAGGATGAATTGCAAGTGGAACTTTTGTATATATGCTTTAAGATTCATGTTTTAATCTGCAAATGTAAAGTTGATTTCAGGTCATTTTAAAATCATTTTTAGTCTTTGTTTTCTGTGCACAGTTTAAATGTACCCAAGTAAATGAATGTTAAAGTTTATAAGCTTCTTAAATAACTCAGGAAACGTCACCTTCAGTCTTCCTTTTAATGGAGTATTGATTTGATCTTTTCATCAATATAAATAACAGCTCACTTATTTTCAGGACATTCCACTTACAATGTTTTGGTTGCTATTTCTCTTTCTGGTTAAGGGTTAATAACTACATCAGTTTCACGGAGAGGGTTTAAATGGCATTGAATACATCACAGAATAACAGCAAGGCTCAAGCAATTGATTCTGGGAGGTCTCCAGCACAAATTTATCATTATAAATGAAATTAGTACTGATTATCATGCACCAGTGATTAGATGCACTGAAGAAATCGCTTATGAAAGTCAATAACTTACCAGATATGACAAATAGAAGCAGGGCACTATTCCACGAGAATTGCAGCCGTGAGTTTGATTTTTAGGTTGAAAGCAGCATCTGAGATCTTCTGGATTTATTTGCAGGAATGAAATGTTCCATTTTGAAGATATTTTGTCCGTTCTTGCTGTAAAACCAAACTAGAGAACAAATGTGGAGACACACTTTTGCAAGTGAACAAATATACAGTGAAATCTTTGATATGGATTTCAAGTTCGTTCAAGTTCAAGTGAGTTTATTGTCATGTGTCCCTGATAGGACAATGAAATTCTTGCTTTGCTTCAGCACAACAGAACATAGAAGGCATTGACTACAAAACAGATCAGTGTGTCCATATTTCATTATATAAATATATACACACATTAATAAATAAACTGATAAAATGCAAATAACAGATAATGGGCTATTAATGTTCATAGTTTTGTCCGAGCCAAGTTTAATAGCTTGATGGCTGTGGGGAAGTAGCTATTCCTGAACCTGGTCTTTGCAGTCTTCAGGCTCCTGTACCTTCTACCTAAAGGTAGCAGGGAGATGAGTGTGTGGCCAGGATGGTGTGGGTCCTTGATGATACTGCCAGCCTTTTTGAGGCAGCGACTGCGATAGATCCCCTCGATGGAAGGGAGGTCAGAGCTGATGATGGACTGGGCAGTGTTTACTACTCTTTGTAGTCTTTTCCTCTCCAGGGCGCTCAAGTTGCCGAACCAAGCCACGATGCAACCGGTCAGCATGCTCTCTACTGTGCACCTGTAGAAGTTAGAGAGAGTCCTCCTTGACAAACCGACTCTCCGTAATCTTCTCAGGAAGTAGAGGCGCTGATGTGCTTTCTTAATAGTGGCATCAGTGTTCTCGGACCAGGAAAGATCTTCAGAGATGTGCACGCCCAGGAATTTAAAGCTCTTGACCCTTTCAACTATCGACCCATTGATATAAACGGGACTGTGGGTCCCCATCCTACTCCTTCCAAAGTCCACAATCAGTTCCTTGGTTTTGCTGGTGTTGAGGGCCAGGTTATTGTGCTGACACCATATGGACAGTTGCTCGATCTCTCTTCTGTACTCTGACTCATCCCCATCAGTGATACGTCCCACAACAGTGGTGTCGTCAGCGAACTTGATGATCGAGTTCGCACTATGACCGGCTACGCAGTCATGAGTATAGAGTGAGTACAGCAGGGGGCTGAGCACGCAGCCTTGAGGTGCTCCCGTGCTGATTGTTATCGAGTCTGACACATTTCCACCAATACGAACAGACTGTGGTCTGAGAATGAGGAAGTCGAGGATCCAATTGCAGAGGGATGCGCAGATACACAGTTCTGCGAGTTTGGTAACCAGCTTGTAATCGATGAATAACAGCCTGACATATGAGTTGTTGTTGTCCAAGTGGTCCAGAGCGGAGTGGAGGGCCAGCGAGATCGCATCCACCGTTGATCTGTTGTGGCGGTAAGTGAACTGCAGTGGGTCCAGGTTTTTGTCGAGGTAAAGTTGATTTGCACCATGATCAACCTCTCAAAGCATTTCATCACCACAGGCGTTAGTGCCACAGGTCGATAGTCATTGAGGCACGTCACCTTGCTCTTCTTGGGCACTGGTATGATTGATGCCCTTTTGAAGCAGGTGGGAACCTCAGACCTCAGAAGTGAGAGGTTGAAAATGTCCGTAAAAACTCCAGCCAGTTGGTCCGCACAGGTTTTTAGAACACGACCAGGTATACCATCAGGTCCAGGTGCTTTTCGAGGGTTCACCCCTCTGAAGGATTTCCTGACGTCGGCCTCTTTATCTAATCTCCAGCCTCCCTAAGGAAGACCGTCTCAGACAGGCCACTCTCAGACTGTTACCTCTGTTGTACTAAAGTCTTTTCTCAAGCATGGCCATTGAAGAGATAGCCACCTTTCATTCTCTGAATATAATCCTTTGTTACCTCAGCATAAATTTCTGAATCTCAGCATAGGTTTTCTGAGTAAATGGTCCAATATTATAGATTTGGGCAGCACAGTGATAGAGTTGCTGCCTTACAGCACCAAGACTCGGGTTCGATCCTGACTATGGGTGCTCTCTGTATGAAGTTTGTACATTCTCCTTGTGACCGCGTGGGTTTTCTCCGGGTGCCCTGGTTTCCTCCCAAACTCCAAAGACGTTTAGGTTCGCAGGTTAATTAGCTTTGGAACAATTGTAAATCTTCCCGAGTGTGTCGGATAGTGCTAGTGTCCGGATGATCACTGGTCAGTGCGGACTTGATGGGCTGAAGGGCCTGTTTCCGAGCTGCACAATGCATTCAGAAAGTATTCAGACCCCTTAACTTTTTCCACATTTTGTTACGTTACAACCTTATTCTAAAATTGATTAAATTCATTTTTTTAATCATCAATCTACGCACAATGCCCCATAATAAAAAAGCAAAAACATTTTTTTTTGCAAAGTAATTAAAAATAAATAACTGAAAAATCATATTTACATAAGTATTCAGACCCTTTACTCAGTACTTTGTTGAGACATCTTTGGCAGCGATTACAGTCTCAAGTCCTCTTGGGTATGATGCTACAAGCTTGGCACACCTGTATTTGAATAATTTCTCCCATTCTTCTCTGCAGATCCTCTCAACTTCTGTCAGGTTGGATGGGGAGCGTCGATGCATAGCTATTTTCAGATCCCTCCAGAGATGTTCGATCGGGTTCAAGTCCGGGCTCTGGCTGGGCCACTCAAGGACATTCACAGACTTGTCACGAAGCCACTCCTGCGTTGTCTTGGCTGTGTGCTTAGTGTCGTTGTCCTGTTGGATGGTGAACCTCTGCCCAGTCTGAGGTCCTGGACGCTCTGGAGCAGGTTTTCATCAAGGATCTCTCTGTACTTTGCTCCATTCATCTTTCCCTTGATCCTGACTAGTCTCCCAGTTCCTGCCACTGAAAATCATCCACACAGCATGATGCTGCCACCACCATGCTTCATCGTAGGTACGGTATTGGCCAGGTGATGAGCGGTGCCTGATTTCCTCCAGATGTGACACTTGGCATTCAGGCCAAAGAGTTCAATCTTGGTTTCATCAGACCAGAGAATCTTGTTTCTCATGCTTTTTGGCAAACTCCAAGCGGGCTGTCATGTGCATTTTAATGAGGAGTGGCTTCCATCCAGCCACTCTACCATAAAGGCCTGATTGGTGGAGTGCTGCAGATATAGTTGTCCTCCTGGATGGTTCTCCCATCTCCACAGAGGAACTCTGGAGCTCTGTCAGAGTGACCATCGGGTTCTTGGTCACCTTCCTGACCAAGGCCCTTCTCCCCCGATTGCTCAGTTTGGCCGGGCGGCCAGCTCTATGAAGAGTACTGGTGGTTCCAAAGTTCTTCCATTTAAGAATGACGGAGGCCACTGTGCTCTTCGGGACCTGCAATGCTGCAGAAATTGTTTTATACCCGCCCCCAGATCTGTGTCTCGACACAATCCTGTCTCGGAGGTCTACAGACAATTCCTTTGTCTTCATGGCTTGGTTTTTGCTCTGACATGCACTGTCAACTGTGGGACTTTATATAAACAGGTGTATGCCTTTCCAAATCATGTCCAATCAATTTAATTTACCACTGGTGGACTCCAATCAAGTTGTAGAAACATCACAAGGATAATCAATGGAAACAGGATGAACCTAATGAGTGTCATAGTAAAGGGTCTGAATACTTATGTAAATAAGATATTTCAGTTATTTATTTTTAATTACTTTGCAAAAATTTCAAAACATTTGTTTTTGCTTCTTCATTCTGGGGTATTGTGTGTAGATTGATGATAAAAAATGAATTTAATCCATTTAAAATTAAGGTTGTTAGGTAACAAAATGTGGAAAAGGTAAAGGGGTCTGAATACTTTCTGAATGCACTGTATCTCTAAAGTCTAAAGTAACGTCTAAAACTGCCAGAGGAAGTGTTGGCAGCAGGTACATATATGACATTTAAGAGACACTTGGTCAGGTACACAGGTAGGGAAGGTTTGGAGTGTTATGTGCCAGGTACAGGCAAGCAAGTTTGGTTAGCAACAGTCAGCATGGACTAAGCTATATAGCTCTATTACTCCATGCTGTATAGCTAGGAGTCTATATTTCTATGAATCCAGGTCAAAGATCTAGCCCCATTTCAGGGGTATTCAAAATTTGCAGAGCAAAACCATTGGTACAGCTCAGAGAAGAGGGGCACCTTTTTGTGACTCTTGCCCCCAGGAAGCACTGACTCATAGAGAGCAAAAGACAGAGAAAGTTACACTTAAAGTGTAGACACAAGGAACTACAAATGCTGGTTTACAAAAGAAAAGACACAAAGTGCAGGAGTAACTCAGCGGATCAGGCAGCAACTCTGGAGAACGTGGAGAGGTGATGTTTTGGGTCAGAACCCTTGCTGCATTCGGATCTAACCCAGTCAGATGCTCCATAGGGTCCCCAGGGAAAATTGAGCACTTGCACAGATCCGTGGATAGGAAAGGTTTAGACGGATATGGGCCAAATGCAGGCAAATAGGACTAGCCTAGATGGGGTATGGATGGGGTTGGCATGGAATAGTTGTGATGAAGGGCCTGTTTCCATGCTCCATGACTCTATGCAGCTCTCTCAGAAGCCTTTGTTACAATTGGGAGTTGAAGATCATTGTGACCAAAAGCTGACCTGCAGTACAGACCTGCAACAAGCCTTCATTTGCCAGTTCTAGCTTGTCATGAGTGGGGCTGGATAGGAAATGCCACCATGTCGGGAAATCTATGAAATTCCTGGTCTGAACCCCTGCCAATTCTGGTCTCCGGGCAGAAACATGAAAGTCTACCATTGAAAGTTTCATTAATGGACGGCAGGCAAAGTTTAGCCAGCTTGTGACGCAAGGGTCAAGAGACAAGAATGTTTGGTTCTCATATCTTTTGGCCATGAAAGAATAAATTTCTTACTTGCTGTAACCTTATAGGCCCATTGATGCAATAACACACAAATAAATATACTATAATCGGTAAAACAATAAATTCATAATCAGTATTAATAATCAGTAACACTAGGTAATCAGACCATATTAGTGCAAAGCTGAAGTACTGTATGTCGTGCAACCAAACCAAACCGCATGGTAGATCATAGTTGCTGAGGTAAGGTTGTGTTTAGTGTTGTGCAGTGTTCCAGTGGCTGACGTCACAGTTTTCAGGCTCCTGTACCTTCCTTCCAATGGTAATAGCATGATGAGAACATGGCCAGGTTGGTGGGTCTCTGATGATATTGGCTGTCTTTTGGAGGCATTTCCTCCTGTACATCCCTTTGATGGTGGGGGAGGTCAGTGTGTACCACTTTCTGCAGCCTACTTCATTCTTGGGTGTTTGAGTTACTAAACCAGGCCATGATGCAACCAGTCAATATGCTCTCTACCGTACAACTGTAGATGTCTAATAGAATATTTGCTGCCATACCAATCTTCTAAGGAAGTAGAGACATTGATGAAGTCACTTTGTGACTGTGTTAATGTGTTGAGCAATGTTGTTGAGTGATGTCCACTACTGAGGCATGGAAGGGATGGTATACAGACACTCTCTGGAGCTTCCTGCAGGTGACAATGACAGGAATTTTGAGGGAAGATTTTCATTAGCTGCCAACACTGGCCACTAGTGTCACTCTCATGATCTTACCAGGTTGACTTAAGAAGCGTTCTCAAAACCTAAGACAGTTCTCGCCTTCTTCTCTCTTCTCAACTTCTCACACTGCCTGCACCTTTCTTCTGTAAACACTCACCTTCCCACTCACACATGCTAACTAATTCTGGCTCCAGTAGACCTGGATTCTGCCTGCTTCACTCTCTCCCCCTTCTTGCTTTCTGATGTTCCAGCTGCTTCTCTACCTCTCCATTTCCCTTCATCCTTATCCCTCTCCCTTCTGCTTCCAATCTATTGCCCCCTGGTCTCCCCAATGCCTGAACAAGACAGCTTATGGTGGAGTTTATGTGATGCTCAAACATTGCAATGCAGAACAGAGCCGCCTGAAGTTTTTGAATACTACAGAGTGATGCAGACAACAAAATCTCATGTTTATTAATCTACCGGTAATGGTGGCCATGATTGAGTAATAGTTATCCCAGATTCAGAATTTTCTGAAAAATCAAATACTAAAGAACTTTAGTGTTAGAATGAGGATGCCATCTAGACCCAAGCAACATGGATGATCAAGGATTAGTTTTCAGTTTTAGTGGTACAGCATGGAAACAGACCTTCCCCCCACTGAGTCCATGTGGACTATTGATCATTTGTTCGCACTGGTTCTACGTTATCCCACTTTCCTATCACTTCTACTAACACCTAGAGGAAACACACATGTTCACATGGAGAATGCGCAAACTCCGCACAGACAGCACCCTAGTCCAGGTCTCTGGCGTGTGAGGCAGCAGCTCTAACAGCTGTGCCACTGGATCCACGTGGAGCACCATGTCAACTGGTGAACCAGCAGAGACACACAGAGAAAATAATTCTAGCTGAAGATAACATTAGCATACCTTGGTAAAGAACAAACTGGGCTAGAATGGTGAGATAATTCTGAGCATGGAGCGCAGGGCTATTATATGAGTGGAGGGCTTGGTATTCAGAGGGGGTGATATTAGAGTAAGTAAGGGGAGCAGAAAAGTCAAGACGATTGTCGTCTCACCTGCAGTTAGAGATAGAGATAAACAGGGTCCTGACCCGAAATGTTCCCATGCTTTTTCTGCAGAATTCATTGCTACAGAAGGCTGTGGAGGCCAAGTCATTGAATGTTTTTAAGATGGAGGTTGATTGGTTGTTGATTAGTAAGGATGTCGGGTTATGGGGAGAAGGCAGGAGAATGGGGTTGAGGGAAAGATAGATCAGCCATGATTGTATGATGGAGTAGACTTGATGGGCTGAATGTAGACAAAAGTGCTGGAGAAACTGGAGATGGGCTGAATGGCCTGATTCTCCTCTTATAACGTATGAACATGATGCCTGACCCACTGGGTTACTCCTGCACTTGGTGTCTATCAAAAGGGATATGAATTTCTATTCTTGAAAATCGGATCAACACTACCATTTAATCAGCACTTTTCACATTTCTACTCGGATTACGCAATAGTTTTTGTAAACAGGCCAAAGAAACAACAGCATCAATTGTGAGCTGAATATTAATGTCACATGTACACAACAGATGTCAGACACAATTTTTACTTGTTGCACAAATTTCTATTCAGTGTAATCTTGAGTGTTGCCAATGGATAGTGAAAGGGTAGTTTGTTCAAAGCAGCAGCGACTCACAGCAGAAGACAATCTGCTGTCAGCTAAGCCACGTTTGGTTTAGTTTACTTTAGGGAAACAGGCCCTTCAGCCCTCCAAGCCCATGCTGACCTACAATCCCCATACACCCGCACTATCCTACACGCTAGGGACAACTTTCAATTTTGACCAAAGCCAATTAACCCACAAACATGTACGTCTTTGGAGTGTGGGAGGAAACCGGAGCACCCGGAGGAAACCCACATGGTCACAGGGAGAATGTAGTAAATGTGTGCAGACAGCACCCGTTGTCTGGATTGAACCTGGGTATCTGGCGCTGTAAGGCAGCAACTCTATCGCTTTGCCACCGTGCCGCCCTACTCAACCCATTATTCCTTGCAAGCACAACCCTTACTGGTGTTAGTAGCAGCACATCTTGAAATGCCACCTCGTCCCGCAGCCGTATGTGTGATCATCAAAGTAAATGGCTGTTAAAGGCCTGACCTGCAACCTGCATTAAGATGAGAAGCAAACTCTGCATTAAAGCATTAGAGCAGTCAAGAGATATGAACTATAGGGTCCCCATTGGGGCATCCATGTTGTGCTCATTGACCCTGCCAAAGATGTACAGGTTGTATAGGAAGAAATTAAAGATTTCACCGAAGATAGATACAAAATGCTGGAGTAACTCAGTGCTTCAGGCTGCATCTCTGGAGAAAAAGAATAGGTGACATTTCAGGTCGAGACCCTTCATAGGTTTATTGGCCTTGGTAAATTGCCACGAGTGTGAATGGGTGGATAGTTCTTCTGTGTTCCAATTTTGCCCACAGGCTTCACAGACAATGATCACTGTATCTCTGCAACTTTCCTGGGGGTTCCCATTGACTACCAACTGAATAGGAATAGCCATATACACAATGTGGCCTCAGCAGCAGGTTGGAAGCTAGGAATCCTGCGGTGAGTTACTTCACCTCCTAATTCCCCAAATTCTGCCCACCATCAAAATAGCTGAAGAAGTGTGAAGGAATACTCTCCCCTTGGCTGGATGAGTGGAGCTTCAACAAAACTCAAGAAGCTCAATACCATGGGCGGCACAGTGGTGCAGCGGTAGAATTGCTGCCTTACAGCGCCAGAGACCCGGGTCGTACCCGACTACGGATGCTGTCTGTACAGAGTTTGTACGTTCTCCCCATGACCTGCATGGGTTTTCTCAGAGTTCTTCGGTTTCCTCCCACCCTCCAAAGACCTACAGGTTTGTAGGTTAATTGGCTTGGTATTAATATTAAATTGTCCCTGGTGTGAGTAGGGTGGTGTTAATGTGCGGGTATCGCTGGTCGGAGCGGACTTGGTGGGCCGAAGGGCCTGTTTCCACGCTGTATCTCTAAATAAAATTAAAACTGTGCTCCACTAAACTAAACCAAACCATGAGCGGCACTGCTGGTAGAGCTGATCTTACAGTGCCAGTGACCCGAAGCCCTGATCCTGACCTGCCTCTCTGTGACCACGTGGGTTTCCCCCGGGTGCTCCAGTTTCCTCCCAGCTCCCAAAACACATGCAGGTTTGTAGGTTGATTTGCTTCTGTAAATTTCACTTTCTCTGTATCTGTATCTGTGCTGTGTGCTTATTATCTCATTGCACTACCTGGATACGTTTTTATTGTAATCATGTACAGATGCCTTTTTTTGGTACCTGGATAACATGCAAAACAAAGTTTTTCACTATATCTGGGTACACATGACAATAAACCAATACCAAAATAAGAGTGAACTCGTTTCTCGGTGTTATTTTGTTCAAAGGCATGTCACCTCTTGTAGTCAATAAATTATTTCATTGGATTACCACGTCAGTGCACTGATGTAGATTGGGGTGTGTGCTCCACCCTGTTTCCTGAAGTCGATGATGAGCTCCTTCATTTTGCTGACATTCAGGGAAAGGTTGTTGTCTTGACATCATGTCACTAAGTTCTCTGTCTCTGTCCTGTACTTCTTGTCATTGATTGGCGTAATATGCTGGTGTAATCTGCAAACTTGTAAAAGAAGAGGGAGCAGAATTTGGCTGCAGTCGTGGATGCATGGGGACTCTGTTTATGTGGGGGAACTGAACTGAACTCCATATGCTGCAGTCTCTGGAACTGGCTGGTGTGTACAGTTTTAGGTTTATTTTAGACCTATGTGCATACATGTGTCTTTCCCTCAAATCTGTTTACTCTTTGAGGTATCAATAATATGTCCGGCTTACTTGGAGAATAGTTGTCCCAAATTCAGAGTTTTCAGCTAATTAAAATACAGTAAACCCTTGTTACAATGGACCATAGTTGAGGGGGGGATAATGGTGTCCATTATTAACGATTGTCCACTATAACAGAGTATTTTCATTGTACAAGTAGCAGAAATAGCCATCAGTTGCACGAATGGACAGAAAGTGCTCAACAGGTCAGGCGGGTTCGCTGGAGCAGTTTTTTTTTTTTTAGGGATACAACGCTGAAACAAGCCCCCCCCCCCCCAATGGTCCACTGAGTCCGCACTGCCCAACGATCCCCGTATACTAGCACTATCCTAAACACAAGGGACAATTTACAACCTTACCAAGCCAATTAACCTACAAATCTGTACATCTTTGAAGTGTAGGAGGACACCGGAACACCCAGAACAAATCCATACAGGTCATGGGGAGAACGTACAATCTCCTTACAGACAGCATCTGTAGTCAGGATCAAACCCGTGTCTCTGGCGCTAAAAAGGCAGGAACTCTACTGCTGCGCCAGCAAGCCACCCTTGTTTAAAATCACACAGGATGGCAACCGGTACCTCTGGAAAGCATTCACCTTGAACTGTGAACAGGAAGGAATTCCTAAACCTCCTGGAGAAATGTCAAATTAACCATCTTCTTAGCATAATTAGGAAAATTATGGTTGAGTATATAACCACACTAATTGATGTCACAGTAAAACTACACTATGTGGGTTACATGGTTGGGTTTGAACAAGGGTTAGTTCTTTATAACTTTGATGCCTGTGTTTCTATTCTACAGCACAGTGGCGCAGCGGTAGAGTTGCTGCCTTGCAGCGCCAGGGGTTCAATCCTGACTATGGGTGCTGTCAGTATGGAGTTTGTACGTTTTCCCCGTGGGCTTTCTCCGGGATCTCTGGTTTCCTCCCACACTCCAAAGACGTACAGGTTTGTAGGTTAATTGGTTTGGTATAATTATTAATTATCCCTAATGTGTGCAGGATTGTGTTAATGTGCGGGGATCACTGGTCAGCACGGACACGATGGGCTGAAGGGCCTGTTTCCACGCTGTATCTCTAAACTAAACTAAACTAAGTTCACAATATTTTCATACTCTATGTGACTAAAGGTTATTGTTTATGATTTAACTGAAAGTGATAATTCCTCTAAACACTAACGAAGATACTGTAGATTTTAACTTATTCTGCTCAATAGACAATGGATGAAAGGTAGGTTAAATGGTTGGGAAACTTACTGCCCCCTTCTTGTTCCACAAATGCATCTTGACTACGGGTGCTGTCTGTGTGGAGTTTGTACGTTCTGCCTGTGGACACGTGGGTTTTCTCTGGGTGCTCCGGTTTCGTCCCACATTCCAAGGATGTGCAGGTTTGTGGGTAAATTGGCTTCTGTAAATTGTCCCTAATGTGTAGAATGCAAATGTGAGATAACATGGAACTGGTGTGATCACTGGTCAGTGTAGACTCGTTGGGCCGAAGTGTCTGTTTCCATGCTGTGTATCTAAAACTAAAAAAGTCGGACCATCATTATGACGGTCTTTCCTAAATTGTGAACTTATGGCTATAGATAAATATGGCTGGGTTGTAGACCTGACAAACCTGTGGGGGTGATAGTCACAAACTGCTGGAGTAAATTAACGGGTCAGGCAGCATCTTGGGAGAAAAGAAATAGGTGACATTTTGGGTCCGAATCCTTCTTCAGACTGAAAGATAGAGAAGGCCAGAACAAAACAGGGCTGGCAACAGAGGACTTCAAGAAAGGTGGAGTCCATAATGGCCCATTGTTGGCTGTGGAACCTGTGGAGAAGTCATATCTACTTTCTATTAATTGCTGTGATTTGCAGAGTTGAGTAAAGGGCAAGGATGGAGACCTGAGAGAGAAGATGGATATTCTGGCAGTGGGTGCGAGGGAAGGGTGGAAACTATTGAAGTGGGAGTGCTTTTGAGGTTGCTAATGGAGGGGAGGAGCTCAGGAACTTGGACAATCTGGCCCATCATTTTAAAGGCCCGATGTTTCAGATCAGCAGTGTCTGCCGTACTTGTTCCGCAATTTTATTTCCAGGGAGTAGAAGTGCCTGCTTGAATCAAGTTGGGTTCGATCCTGATTACGGGTGCTGTCCGTGCAGGATTTGTACAGTAAGGTTGGCTGGCAATTAAGTTGGACATTGTACATTAATCTATACATCTGTTTAATTGCTTCTTTTAATTGCCAGCTGACTGTTTCTCATGTTAACCTAAAAAACCTCTACGGATACAAAATATTTTTATGGGTTTAAGGGGGACAATAATTCTCCCCAAGACTCTAGGGAGGTAACCCAGGTTTCTATTGCCTCCATTGTGGCAACTCCCCCCGTCCCCACACCCAAGTTGTGCCTCAGCTGCTATTTTCGTGGCCACGCTGGCTTCAAGACCACATGATATTGTACCAATCCAGAGGCGCTAAACACCCACAGTATTGACTTATGCATTAATGATATCCATGTGTTAAAACAGACTGGTGAATTAGTGGTTACAATTATTCCAAATATAAATCTCCCCTCCTGTGATTGTAAATATCAGAAATTCACAAATATTACCGTACAAAGTTTGGTATAGTCAGCCTGGTTGATAAACAGTGGATATTAAAGTAAGAACTAAAATAAAAAAACAACATAAAACTTTCTAAACAATAAATGCTTCAGGGAATATTAGCCAAGAAATTCAAAAAGAAAGGCTTGTACATGAGAAAATTAATTGATCTAAAGTACTGATGGGAGTGTTGGTCTTTATATCAAAAGGACTGCCGTAAAATAATTTCTAAAAACGGGTCCCAATCTGAAACATCATCTATCCATTCCCTTCCACAGATGCTACCTGACTCGCTGAGGTCCTGGATTCAGATTCCGGCATCTACAGTCTCTTGTGTCTCCATAAAATAACTTTCAAGCTATTGTACCTGTAACATGGTAGAAATGGCCAAAGTGCCAAGGAGAATATAACACCAAGCCACACATTGATCACAGAGACAGGTTTTATGGAGCACCTTAAAGATGGAGAAAGAAGTGGAGAGGCAAAAAGAGAATGTGAGTACTTGAGGCATGGACAGCCATGTGAGCGGTGATTAAATGTAAGAACGACAGGAGATCAAAATTGGAAGAGTGTGGAGATCTCAGAGGGATGGAAGGCTGGAGGAAGTATAAGATCAGGGAGTCTCAAGGCTGCAGAGGGAATTTGAAAGCAAGGTTGATAATTATAAGGCCAATACTGGAGTGGGAATCAGTGTGTCAGCAAGCACAGGGGCGGTCGATGTTGGACCTGGTCAGAGGATACGGAGAACACATTTTGGTTGAGATCACATTTACGGAGGATGGAAGTTGGGAATCTGGCCAAGAGAACACTGGAGCGGTCAAGGTTAGCGGTAAGAATGGCATCGACGAGGACATTAATGGCAGAGGAATCCATTGAAAGAGGTCAAACTTGCAAACAGTAATTCAATTATCTTTGATTTTGTCATTTAATTCATATCCAAGTGATGCAATCTCAGCTGTGTGAAAGGAACGGTCTGCCAATGGAATTTGTAAGTGTTCAGGGTGGATGGTGGTGATCGAATTATTCATGTGTCAGGGACATTTTTCCAGCACTCAACACGCACAAAGTCTCTTGCTCAGAGTGGGGGAATCGCAAAGCAGAGGGCACAGGTTTAAGGTGAAGGGGAAAAGGTTTACAGGAATCTGAGAGGTAACTTTTTCATGCAAAGTGTTGTGGGTGGATGGAGCGAGCAGCCGGGGGTGGTATTTGAGGCAGGGACAGTCACAACATTAAAAAATACATTCAGACAAGTTCATGGATAGGACAAGTTTAAAGGGATATGGTCCAAATACAGGCAAGTGGGATTAGTGTAGATGGAACATGTTGTTAGGTGGGCAAGTTGGACCGAGGGACCTGTTTCCACACTGTATCACTCTATGAGCCTGTAACTGAAGCTGTCTGGTCTCACCAATGTACAACTGGAGGGAGCTAAGACATAAGCAGCAGGGGCATTGTGTCTGGATCGTGCTAATAGTGCAGAAGTGGTTCAATGATCTAACCAGGCCATGACAGGAAAAACATTTGCTGGATCAATTGCATCATGTCCTTTATATCCATTCTTACTTCATTCTGTGGCTGGACAAACTAGATCACATCACTCGTCACTCCCACTCAACTCTCAGCAACTCTCACTTGCTAAGCATTTCACCATATTTCAATTTCCCCTTCGCCACTCACCCTATCCTTTGTGCAGTGTGTCATCCTCACTGAATCCTTCTCACCCAATAGAACTTAGAACAGTACAGGAACATGCCCTGTATCGGTGTATCATGATGCCAAGATACACTAAATCGCATCTACTGCACATGATCCAATCCCTGCAACTTCAGTTGCCAATCTAAACTCTAAACTATTGTACCTGCCTCCGCCACCACCCCCTGGCACGCGTTCCAGACACTCATCACCTTCTGTAATAAAAAACTTGTCCTGCACATCTCTTTTAAACGGTGCCTATCTCATCTTATAGCTCTGTCCTATTGTCCATGGCATTTTCACTCATGCTGTCAAATGTTCTGGCACTCATAATTTAATATTCTTCTATCAGGCCTCCCTTCAACCTCCACCATTAATACCCCCTAATCTAAACAGCATTCTGGTAAACCTCTTCTGCACTCTGTCCAACAGGTGAAAATCGGAACATTGTTTACATACAGGCTTGTTCTAATCATCCTTAAAGAGAGGGACATGCAAGAGCAAGGGACTGTCCAGCTACATGATGCTCTATCTACATGATGCAGAGACCCTGAATCAAAGGCATCTCAGCCTTGCTCCTTACTGCATTGCAGATAGTGATGATGGAATTACGAATACCACTCCCTTTCCTTTATCAAGAGCAAACTGTAAGAAGACCAGAAATATTACTTTGTGGCATCTAAATTGTTATCTGCAGGACCTTTAACAATAGAGCAAGTGTGGCTTGACCCCATTCTTCTCTCTCCCTCACCCACCAGGTGTTTCCCATTGCCTCAGAAGATGCATCGACACAGCATGTACCAGTTGGCACTTTCTGGGGTCTACTTACAGTTAGTTCATTGACACTCAACACATGGGTATGAACACATGTGGCAGGGGCAACCAAAAGGCAGGTGGATTCTGACTCACTTGCCAATGGACCAATATTGCATGGGACTTGACTCGCTAATGGACCAATATTGCATGGGATTGGACCAATGCTCACCATGGAGAGAATAGCTTAAACACTCTCCACATGGCCATATAGACGTCGAGCCCAACTTCCTTGCCACATTAAACAAGATCATAAGATATTGAATCCACCGAGTTTGCTCCGTCATTTAATCGTGGCTGAAGTATGTTTCCCTCTCAACCCCATTCTCCTACCTTCTCCCCACAAGCTTTGACGCCCTTACTAATTAATAACCTATCAATCTCCGCTTTAAAAATACCCAATGATTTGACCTCCTCAACCATCTGTGGAATGAATTCCACAGATTCACCACCTTCTGGCTAAAGAAATTATGCCTCATCTTCATTCTAAAGATAATTATTTTATTCTGAGGCTGTGCCCTCTGGTCGTAGATTCTCTCACTTCTGGAAACATCCTCTCCACATCCACTCTATCTAGGCCTTTTATTATTTGATGGGTTTCAATGAGATCCCTCCTCATCCTTCTAAAGTCCAGTGAGTACGGGCCCAGGACGATAGATGTTTTATAAGTTACTTCTCAGCATGCCCCTGATTTCTACCGGTCGGTCAGCCATAGGAGTGAATTGGGACTGACCGAAGAGAGGAATGTTGACAAGAAAGACTATGTCAAGATCGAACCAGCAAATGGTAATAATGACAAATAATGAACTGAGACCACAGGGATCTTTGTGTTGCTGTTAAGATGATATTTTTTGTAAGAGCTTTATTGTTTCATTAAACATACAGCTTTGATGCATGGATTTACTGGAGCAAATCAAATATCAGTCTACTTCAGTCAGAGAACAGGCTAAGTTCAGTATGAGCAGTTTTGAAATTCACGGCACACATTACAGGTCAATACACCGATGAACAACTCGGCTTCCGCCCACCACAAAAATATACAAGCTACAAAAGAGCACAAAAGAGCAGTTTGTACGACAGCAGGAAAAAACAGAAGCTCATACCAAAGTGTGCAACTTGCATTAAACAATATTTCTTTTGCTTGAAGTGTACACTATTACTTCTTAAACTTCTTTACGGCTTTAATAGGGATGCACAGCAGTTTTCACGGTTCATGGACTAATTCTGGTTTCATTACAATATGCAGTACTAAACTCTAGGCACCTAAAGAGTGTCAACATCCTTGCCTCTTGTTGTAAAAACAGTTAGGTTTCTACTAATGTTAAAGAGTTGAATTCTTTTGCAGACACTTTTGCTGTTTGGTTATAAGGAAATAGAAAGTGTAAATTGAACCATTAGATTAATTTATAAAAATAATCAGGAACATTACATATTGCAAAGATTCAGAGATGGATAACATTGTTCTTCCCTGGATGGCAATGTCAGAGTTCAACTGTTTGAGCAGGTCTTCATGGGTTTATTAGATCAAGCACAATTTTCACAGTAATACGAAACTGCCCAGTTAATATCCTTTGTTTAATCTAATTCACATAAGTTGATTGCAGGTTTTTTTTTTTTTGTCAGTCCACTGTATGTTGTTTTGTTAGTGGGAGTATGGTTGGACTTAACTGTACAATAGGAGCTTCATTAACATCACTCAACTTTTTGCAACTTGCTTCACTCATAAGTTCTTAAATCATATGAGCAGAATTAGGCCATTCGGCCCAACGAGTCTACTCCGCCCTTCAATCATGGCTGATCTACCTCTCCCTCTCAAATCCATCCTCCTGCCTTCTCCCCATAACCCCTGACAACTTTACTAAACAAGAATCCGTCAATCTCCGCCTTAAAAATACCAGATGAGCATCAAGCTCACTAGCTGGTCTCAGCCTGTTCCATTGTTAATGAGCTATTTTAAAATAGTTTTTTTTATTGAAAATCTCAACAGAAGCAAATAGTTAATAACTAATAATTGCACTGTAACTGAATTTTCAAGAAGATTCCAATGATGAGACTTGCTCTTTAAGGTAAATCTACTAAAAAAAGTACCACAGTATGTAAAAACTAAGCATTCAGCAAAACACAATCAAGCTGGTTCTGATAAGTATGAATTAAAGGAGTACTTCACCCTATATAACTGTCAAATTCTTTCAAAGGATTAGCATGAATTTGAATTATTTTTTCTGCATTCTAGTTTAAATAACTTGAGACAAAAATGTTGATTAGGAAATCTGCAAAGAAAGTGATACTGACAGAGTGCTAATTAAATCAGTATCATAAAGTTTCCTTTAAAAAAAAAATGTTCACATGAATCAATTCTTAGGTCCACTCTAGTCTCTATCTAGTGTAAGGTAACCTAGGAGAACATTACACAATTGTCCCACCTTCATTTCCTCATTGGCTCCTCTTCTAGTCTCTCCGGAAGAGACATTAATTTTATGACCATTTCCAGTCATTGTATTTTGGACACTGGCAGGTCCACTTTAGACAATCTCAGTATCCACGCGGACCACTAATGTTGTGGGCACAGCCCATTATCAAGTTTTACAGTTCACAAGTTAGTGTTGCTTGCAAGCCTCCACGTGCTCTCCTCTCCCAATAAAATGAGTCCAAGGAATGAACTATCAAAAACAAATCTAAATTCCTATAAGCTATGGTGCATTGTTGGTTCACAGAGACAGAAAAACACAAAATGTACCAACAATCGATTTCTTTAGCTTGGAGCGCTTATCATTTCTGAATAATTCACAATCTAATAAGATAAATATTTTTAAGATCAGTAGCCACATTGAAAACATATTTCATTAACATAGCGATTAGTTTAATAAACACAAACAATTCCAATTCAAGTATTCTGCATAAAACTATTTTAAATTATAGAACTACTAGAAAATGACCATTTAACCCACAAAGCAAATCTCTTAAATATTTCAGCTGTTTCCTGTCTTAAAAATATTTAGCCGGTGTGTGTGTTCTTGTGTATTTGCTTGTGTGTCAGTCAGTCTGTGTGAGCATTTTTTCTTCCTTTTATATACCCATAAACGAGGAGCTGTGCTTTACAAATCTTTTGTTTTAATTAAAGTGACAAGTGGTTTATCATCAGGGCTGTAATCTTCATAGGCCACAGTGGTCGCATCGTACATCGCTGGTCTGGCCTTCTTACCAAACCTAAAGTGAATGTAGATGGAGAGACGAAGAGTGAGAGAGACTTTGAGGATTTGTACTATAACAACGAGAACTTTATACATTTCTGGGGTTGCTGGGGAAACAGAGGATTACTACAATACCCCCTATCAAAAGTTTTAAATTCATTACAATCATTTACTTGAACATATTGGGATTAATAATACAGGCCTTGACTAGAACATCATTGGGATATTCCACATCTGTGGCTGGCAGTTATTAGTAACACTTTCTGTAACATGGTTATAATGGATTTTAAAATTGAAAAGGAAGTTGAGTTTAAATAGCAGGAACGCTGGACAAGTTTGTGCTATTGTTCAGGGCTGCGATTGTTTCAGTTTTCAACTGTTGTTTAAAACAAAATACAGAGGGGGTTAGATGTTCTTGTGCATGAATCATAAAAGATAAGCAGGAAGGTTTAACAAGTAGTTAAGGCAAACAGCGTTTTGACCCCTTCATTTGCAAAGGGGTTTGCTGCTAGACGGCTGCCCTGCCAGCAGCGTGCTAGTCAATTCTACTTTTTTTGTTTTTTTTAGTATGTCCAAATGTTTGTTTTAATGTCTCTCGGTATGTCTTGTGTGGGGGGTGGTGAGGGGGGGGGGGGGTAAGGGGGGAATCGCTTTCGGTCGCCTCCTCCACGGAAAAGCGACTTTTTCCATGTCGCCTCCCTCGCGGCCTAACACCAAGGATTGGTACGGTCTTTCCCGGAGACGGGCCGGAGCTTCAGCAGCGGGCGCAGCGTGAACATTTCATCACGGAGCAGGCGAGCCCTCGCCAGGGGTCGCCAGAAGGGAGAGTTCCGATCACTGGCCTGCGGCAGCCTGAAGCCGGTCTGTGGAGATTCCATTTCATCTAGAAGCTGTGGACTGCGCTGCTTCTAACCGCGGGCGCGGCAGGGACTTACCATCCGGAGCGGGATCCCTCGCCGGGGATCCCTGGAGAAGAGCTCTGACCACTGGCCCGCGACCTACAACAGCTTGAAGCCGCAGTCTGCGGCGCTTCTAGTCGCGGGCGCGACAGGGACTTACTTACTTACCATCCGGAGCGGGATCCCTCGCCGGGAATCTCTGGAGAAGAGCTCCGACCGCCGGCCTGTGGCCTACGTCATCTTCAAGCTGTGGTCTCCGGTAGGGAAGCACCGATTCGGGACTTACCTTGCCTGTACATCTGGTCGCCCGCAGCAGCGACTGCGGAGGTTTATGGTCCCGACCACGGGGAAAAATGCAGGAGGACTGACTAAACATTGTGCCTTCCACCACAGTGATGGATGCTGTGGTGGATGTTTTTGTGTTAATGTTTTTATTATGCATTGTGTGTTCTTTTTTATTGTACCGCTGCTGGCAAGTTCATTTCACTGCACTTCATTGTGTATGTGAGGAATAAATCTGACTATTGACTATTGATTATTGAGTTTAAGAGTAGGGAGTATTCACCTGGAATGCTATTTACAGTTTTAGTCCTCTTGCCTAAATATACATGTTGTAACATTGGGGCAGTGGAAAGGAGATTCATGGCTAATTCCTGTGATGAGAGTGTTATTCTATCAAACTAAATAGTTTGCAACTGCATTCCTTGAAGTTTAGAAGAATGAAGGGTGACCTTATTCAAATGTAAATGATCCTCAGTAAGCTTGACAGACTAGACATAGGAACGTCTTCATGAGTGAGAGTCTTGAACAAGGAGACTTAATTACAAAATAAGGAGCCAGTCATTTAAAGCTGAGGTATGTAGACATTTCTCTACAGAGGGTGGTGAATCCTTGGAATTTTCGACCCCAGTTTGTGATGGAAGCCAGTCGTCAGAAGTACAGACACTCCGCGACTTGCGTAAGGGCTATGATCTGTGGACTCTTGCTTAAGTCAGATGGTACGTAAGTCAGAAACGGAAGTGCTACTGTGCGCGTGTAAATTTACTATTTGACGTTGGAGCTGCAACGCGGAGACCATGTGCGAACATCCACAAGAACAGCTGACTGGCCTACAGAAATGGCCGCATGCGCAGTAGTGCGGTGCAACCGAGACACACAACTCAAAATAAAGCAGTGGGCTTAAAGAATTGCTTATGTACGTGCGAGTTTACATGAGTCGCCTATTGCGTAAGTCGGGAAGTGCCTGTACTTAAAGTGGAGGTGGATACATATATGATAGATTGAAGAACAGAGGGATATGGAGTAATGCCATAGAAGAGTAGTTGAGGCCAGCTTTTACATCAACCATTAAATGTTGGGGGGGTTTTGAAGAGCCTAATGATCTATACCTGCACTAATTTTCTTGTGTTCTTGATTCAAACACAGTATTTAAAGTTCTCTTGTTTGGGGTAAATAAAGGTTTGGGCTGAACGAAAATATTGTTAAAGTTGCTGAAAATATTGCTGAAATTTGGAGCAACATTACCTGGCGTGTCGGATTGAAGCTATTGCACTGCTGAATTCACTGTCGATGCTCCTACAGTTGTAGAACTCTTCATAAGATGGCCTGGAAGAGCCCTGGTATTCAATGCGGCTGATGCGACAGATCCCCACAATCAGAATAATCAGCATCAGAACAAAGGCCACGCAGAGGGCCCCGATGATAATGTAGAGGGAGTGACGAGGCATGTTGTTCAGACTCTCTGCCATCTGATCAGACTTCCATTCCAGGTCTGCATTTAATTAGAGAGAGATATTCAAGGCAAAACATTATACCGTCCCTTAAATGCTGGTAACTAGAGCAAGGGATACTGTGAACAGCACAACAATCTACAACATTGCAAATGATGTTCTTTTTTAAGTGAGGAGAATTTAATTATGTTAAAATTCAGGATTTAACTAAGTATTTTGTTTTGTTAACTTACCAAATATGATGTAAAGATCATTACTATAGAATGCAAGTTGCTGCTGGAATAGTAGATTACAAGAGAACAAAGGATCGTTTGGTGAAAGTTGGCTAAAAATCCAAGACCTGTAACTTCTTAAATCATTATTGGTAAACATTTCTCTAACCTGCGATGTGATTCTTTCCAATGGAATGAATAATAAAGACATCTCCATCTTTGCTGATTTGTACCAGGCAAGGATTTAAAAGTGGAAAGCTTATTGTTCTTTTTGTTGACACATTAGCTACAACCAGGAATTTTGCTCTTCCACAAAATTATAAAATAATTTTTATAATAAAATAATAACAGAATTGGGCGGCACAATGGCGCAAAGGGGCGGCACGGTGGCGCAGTGGTAGAGTTGCTGCTTACAGCGCCAGAGACCCGGGTTTGACTCTGACAACAGGTGCTTGTCCTTATAGAGTTTGTACACTCCCCCTTAGACCGCGTGGATTTTCCACGTGTGCTCGAGTTTTCTCCCACATTCCAAAGACAAGCAGGCTTGTCGGTTAATTGGCTTCTGTAAATCGTCCCTAGCATGTGTAGGATAGTGCAAGTGGATGGGGTTATCACTGGTCGGCGTGGACTCGGAGTGCTGGAGGTCCTGATTCCACACTGTATCTCTAAAGTTAAGTAAAGTCAAGTAAACAAAACAATTTTATCTTCAGGAAAACAAAGTGCTGGAGAACTCAGCAGCATCTGGGACGCGACGTTTCGGGTCGGAATCCTTTTACAGACTTTATCTCTCGGATGAACCTATCTGGGCAATTCCCGATGAGGGCTAAACAGGTCAACATTTTAAGATATCAAAAGAGGATGTACTTACGGACATCGCAGTTAATTCCAACCCAGCCGTGTGGGCAGTGACAATTGTAGCCATTCACTTGGTCCACGCAGGTTCCTTCATTATGGCAAGGACTGCTCTCACACTCATTTACATCGACCTCACATTCTTCACCTGCACAAGCAGAAGAACAGCAAGAATGTTGGTTAGATTTGGCATGGGGTTTCAGTACGTCAAACCTTCCCCTTATCTGCTCAGTGACAGAGATCGGTGGTAACCACATTGACTGTAGAACCACTTTCTTTGGAATGAGGTTCTGTTGAACCAAAGGGAAAAATCTGGTCAACATATAATTCTGAATTATTCACCATGGTCTACAAGAAAGGACTAAATCTCAAGCTCCAGGGGCGAATGTGTTGGAGATGCATTGTGGAGTCTGAAACATTTGATTTCCATTGAAGATAGACACACAAAGTTGGAGTAACTCAGCGAGACAGTGATGTGGACAAAGAACAAAGGACATTTATTGTCACATACACCAATGGTGCAATGAAATTTGAGTTACCATGCAGCACACAAATAAGATAAACACAACACTATAGAATTTAACATAAAACATAAAAAACATCCCCCCCACAGCGGAATCAACGTTTCCCACAGTGAGGGAAGGCACCAAAGTTCATTCCTCTTCCTCTGTTCACCCATGGTCGGGGCCTATTGAGCCCTCTGCAGTCGCCGCAACGGCAGCCCGATGTTTGTTCCAGGCCCTCGAACGGAAGAACACTCTCAGCGGCCCGGAGCCTCCGAATCGGGTCGCTTCCGAAGTCCACAGGCTGAGCTGGGCGGAGATTCAACACTGGCGACCTTGGCGAGAGATCCCAAGCCCCGCGATGTCAATGTCAGCGCTGCCAGCGGCTGGAAAGTCAGCACCGCCTGCGGCTGGAAGCTCCACAGACCACTGCTCCACGGTGTTCAAAGTCGGCAGTCCCAGCACTCCGGAGCTCCAACACGGCGATTCCTGGTAAGGCATCGCTCGCTCCGCGATGGAATCCAGTGCTGTGCCGCTGCTGAAGCTGAAGCTCTGGCCGGTCTCTGGCCGGTCTCCGGCAGGAATGGCCGTGCCAATCTAGATGGTAGGCCGTGAGGAGGGGGCGAAGAATAGTCGCATCCTCGACCAGGAAGTGACTTAGAAAAACAGTTTCCCCCTCCCCCCTCTCCTCACATAAAAAAGACTAAAAGATCTCAAAAAACAAACTTTAAAACAGACTAAAAATAACAAAAAGAATGACAGGACAGACAGCTGCAGGCGAGGCAGCCACACTCGATGGCGCCATAACATCGGAGATGGGAAAAAGTGGAGAGATAAAGAACAACGAATGAAAGATGTGCAAAAAAGTAGCGATGATAAAGGAAACAGGTCCTCCCTGTTCCTCCCTCTATGAGATGCTGTAGCCTCACTCTGACAATGGAGGAGACCGAGGATAGAAAGGTCTGTGTAGGAATGGGAAGGAGAATTAAAGTGTCCAGCAACCGGGAGATCAGGTTGGTTCAGGCGGGCTGAGCGAAGGTTGTTCCACGAAACGATCGCCCAGTCTGTGTTTGGTCTCGCCGATGTATAAGAGTCCACATCTTGAACAACGGACGCAGTAGATGAGGTTGGAGGACTAACCTGAAAGGATTCTCGGTGTCCATGGACATAGTCGAGGGAGGAGGTATAGCGACAGGTCTTGCATCTTCTGCGGTTGCAGGGGAAGGTACCTGGGGAGGGGGTGGTTTTGGAGGGAAGGGATGAGTTAACCAGGAAGTTGCGGAGGGAATGGTCTCTGTGGGAGGCAGAAAGGGGTGGAGATGGGAAAAAGTGGCTAGTGGTGGGATCCTGTAGGTGGCGGAGATTTCTGAGGATTATGTGTTTTATGCAATGGCTGATGGGGTGGAAGGTAAGGACTAGGGGGACTCTATCTCTGTTGCAACTAGGGAGAGGGGGAGCAAGGGCGGAGCTGTGGGGTACCGAGGAGACACGAGTGAGGGCCTCATCTATGATGGGAGAGGGGAACCCCCATTCCCTAAAGAATGAGGACATCTCGGATGTTCTAGTATGGAACACCTCATCTTAGGCGCAGATGCGGCGTAGACGGAGGAATTGGGAATGGGGGATAGAGTCTTTGCAGGAAGCAGGGTGGGATGCAGTGTAGTCGTAATAGTTGTGGGAGTCAGTGGGTTTGTAATAGAAGTCCGTCAATACTTTAAGTTGAGAGTGCCAGTATTTTCTTGGTGGCAGAAGTAAACTATTTGGTCAAAAATCAAAGAACGGAAAATTACTGCTACAACAACAGGAACTAAAAGGCACGGTCGTGCAAATAACTAGAAAAGTGGGGGAGGCACAGTGGCACAGCAAGAGTGTTGCTGTCTTATAGCGCCAGAGACCTGGGTTTGATCCTGATTAGGGGTGCTGTCTGCACAGAGTTTGTACTTTCTCCTGTGACCACATCGGTTTTCTCCGTGTGTTCCGGCTTCCACCTACAGTCCAAAGACGTACAGGTTTGCAGGTTAATTGGCTTCTGTGAATTGTCCCTAGTGTGTAGGGTAGCACTAATGTACAGAGTGATCATGGGTTAGTGCAGACTTGATGGGCTGAAGGGCCCGTTTTCACACTGCATCATTAAAGTCTTAAGTCTAAAAGTCTAAAAGACACATTTGGATCTTAAATGGGAATAACAAGATAGAATTGTATGAAGAAGCAAGGAACTGCAGATGCTAGTTTACAAAGAAAAACAAAGTGGTGAAGTAACTCAGGCTGCATCTCTGGAGAACATGGATAGGTGACGTCATGGATCGGGACCCTTCTTCTGACCCGCTGGGTTATTCCAGCACTATGTCTTATTATTTATTTTTTATTGTATGAATATTGATTTCTGAAATAAAATCACAGTGACAATCCTATATCAAAATTCTGATTTGAATTCATTTCTGAACTCTGTTTCTCTTGCCTGAGCATCACCCAGACTGTGATTTGATCAGCAGTATTTCTTACTGAGTGCTGCTTCATAACAGTATTTCCTCTTGTACTAAAGCCGAATATACAAGAAGCAGCTGTTACTGTTAGTGCTGGAAAACTACTCACTGAAACTTGTACACGATGTTACCACTGAGCCACAGGATAAAAACATAATGAAAGAACATAAAGATAGTAATGGGATTAGGTCATTTGACCCCTTGAGACGCCCGAGTCTGCAAGAACATGGCTGATTTGTTATCTCAGTACCATCTTCATGTCCTAACTTCATAGCTGCCTAGAACAGAAAATTTCAAAGATTCACCACTATCTGATGGGAAAAAACGTTTCCTCATTTCAATTCTAAATGACCCGACATATATTTTGAGATGGTGATCATGCGTTCCAGGCTCCTTAGCAGGACAAAACAGCCTTTCATCTCTACTCTGCTGATACTGCTTAAGGTGAGAGGAGAGAGATTTAAAAGGGACCCCAGGGGCAACCATTTTACACATAGGGTCGAGCTGCTAGAGAAAGTGATTGAGGTGGATATAATTACTACATTTAAAAGACATTTGGACAGATAGATGAATAGGAAAAGTTTAGCGGGATATGGGGCAGGTGCAGGCGTGGAGCTAGCTCAGTTAAACAACTTGGCTAGCATGGATGAGTTGGGCTGAAGGGCCTGTTTCTGTGCTCTGCATCTCTATGCCCCAAACCCAGTCACCCCTCATTCTCTCCTCTTAGGACAGATACAAAACCCAGGAACCTGACTGGTGAATCTTCATTGCACTCCTTTTATAGCAAGCATATCCTTGTTTAAATGGGGAGACCAAAGTTGTGCACATTAACCCAGGAGTGAATAGTTGGGGCCCAAGCACCAATCCCGGGGCACTCCATTTGTCATGGGATCCTGAGGAGGACCTGTTTATTCCTACTCTTTGTTTTCTGTCTCTGTCTTTCTTTCTTGCTTTTTTACCAAACTCTCAATCCATGCTAGTACCATGGACTTGTTTTCTAATTGCATTTTGCACTAATGTCTTGTTTCTTTACAATCTTTTCCTTTTCACTGTCTTTCAGAAACCGTGTAATTTATGTGCAACTGATGTATAAATGATGTTTTAATGTGTGTCTGAGTCAATGTGCCTGTGATGCTGGCACAGTAGCACAATGGGCAGCACAGTGACAAAGCTAGTAGAGCCTCTGCCTCACAGTGCCAGAGACCTGGGTTCGATCCTGACCTCGGATGCTGCCTGTGTGGAGTTTGCACATTCTCCCTGTTACCGTACGGGTTTCCTTCCGGGTGCTCCAGTTTCCTCCCACATCTGAAAAACGTGCGGGTTAGTAGGTTAATTGACCTCTGTAAAATTGCCTCTAATGTGTAAGTAGTGGATGAGAAAGAGGAATAACAGAACTAGTGTGAACACTAATCAGCAGGGACTCAGTGGGCCAAAGGGCCTGATACCATGCTGTATCTCTTTTAAAAAAAATTTTTTTTTTAATTTTTATTTATTAGAAGTACATTACATTACAACCACATACATTAGTACTCGTCACTTATGTCTTCTTACAATTAATGTACTCCATTTGTTTTTTACACTAGTAAAAGGAAAGGATAAGATTGAAAGAAAGAAGAAAGTGAAGGAAAAAGTGAGAGTGTAGAAAATGTGACAACAAAAAAGGACGAAGACCCTATAAGAACAAAATTAAAAACAAAAGAAAAAGAGTTAAGAAATAGACCCTAGAAAAGAAGGAGAAAGAGAAAGAGGAAAAAGAGAGAAACAAATATTTTTTATGAGCATTACGCAAATGGGACATACCAACTTTTCAACTATCATCCCCCATTACCTGACCTCAATTTTTTTTAAGGTACCTTTGCACCCCATGCTGTATCTCTAAACTAACTCATCATACTGATGTATATGATCATAGACTCAACTTGACTTCTATATTACCCTTAATTCCATATGCCGTAACATTTTTTATTGAGCATCTTTGGGATTTCAATGGATTTTTCTAAGGCAGAAATTGAAAGATTCTTGATTAGTATGGGTGTCAGGGGTTATGGGGAGAAGGCAGGAGAATGGGATTTCATCAGAAGTTTCCTGAAAATCCAAATACACCATAACGCCTGGTTCCCTCTCATCTACTCTACTGGATACCATTTTTAAAGAATTGCAATGGGTTAGTCAAATATGATTTCCCTTTCATAAATTATGCTTCAATTTTACTGCTTTCTAAATATCTTGATAAAATAGTGTCATACAGCAGGGAAATAGGCCAATCGGCCCACCATGTTCACATTAAACAGTGGGCACTGATCTGTATTAATTCATCTTCCAGTACTGGGCCTGTAGCCTTCAGTGTCTGGGCGATTCGAGCATTGTCTCAACACTTCTTAAATACTGCTAGCAATTCTTCTTCCACCACTTTCCCAGCCAATGCATTCCAGGTGGTGAAACATTTCATCCTTGGATCCACCTTGGATCCAGTTCTCCTTGGATCCCCTTGAAACCTCCAAACCCTGACCTTAAATCCGTGACCTGTAGTTTGCTTCACCTCTGATAAGTTTAGTTTAGTTTAGTTTAGTTTAGAGATACAGAGCGGAAACAGGCCCTTCGGCTCACCGAGTCTATGCCGACCAGCGATCCCCGTACACTAACACTATCCTGCACACTAGGGACAATTTACAATTTTACCGAAGCCAATTAACCTACAAACCCCTACGTCTCTGGAGTGTGGGAGGAAACCAGAGCACCCAGAGAAAACCCACATGGTCACGGAAAGAACGTAAACCTCCGCACAGACAGCACCCTTAGTCAGAATTGAACCCAGGTCTCTGGTGTTGTAAGGCAGCAACTCTTCCGCTGCGACACCGTGCTGTCCTCTCCGTAGCGCTCATAATTATATTCATCTCATTCATGTTCCCTCTTGAGTTCACTTTAGGGAAAACTGACCTAGCCTTTCCAGCCTCTCCTCATAACTGAAATGCTCTAACCTAGACAAGGTCTCGGTGAATCCCATCTTTTGTCACTCCCGCACTATCAGATCATCACATCACATCCATTGTTCATACGTTCATAAGTTCTTGGAGCAGAATTAGCTATCAAGTCTACTCTGCCATTCAAACACGACTGATCCATCTTTCCCTCTCAACCTCATTCTCTTGCCTTCTCCCCATAACCCCTGACACCAGGACTAATCAAGAATCTATTAATCTCTGCCTTAGAAATATCCATTGATGTCCTCCACAGCCCTATATGGGGAAAAAATCCACAAATGTACCACCTCTGACTACAGAAATTTCTCCTCATCTCCTTTCTAAATGTATGTCCTTCAATTCTGTGGCTATGACCTCTGGTCCTAAACTTTCCCACTAGTGGAAACAACCTCTCCACATTCTCTTTATCCGGGCTTTTAACTATTCGGTAGGTTTCAATGAGGTTCCCCCTCATCCTTCTAAACTCCAGCGAGTAAAGTCCCAGTGCCGTCAAACGCTCATCATATGTTAACCCAGCCATTCCTGGGATTATTCTCATAAACCTATTCTGGACCCTCTCCAGCACCAGCACATCCTCCCTCAGATATGGGGCCCAAAATTGCTCACGATACTCCAAATGCGATGTGACCTGTGCCTTATAAAGCCTTGCTCGGCATTACAACCCCGTTTTCATATTCTAGTCCTCTCAAAATAAATGCATTGTTATGGATTCCAAACTTTTTCCCCACAAGTTTCAAATTCCACTTTCACCAAACATGAATTCAAAAGCACTTTGGCAATGCCCTGAGCATCTGGAAAGGGAATGGGAGGAATCTGACTGCATCCAATTTGATAATGATAGTGCTGCCACTACATTGGCACAACAAAGCAAGGATTCTTGTCGCTGGCAATTACACACTGCAGCCAAACACAAATCTTCTCCAGAAACTATCATTTAATTGGCTAACTATAATATATCGTTCTCTCTGTGCCCGTACTTCCTGGCACCTGAAGCACTACCAAGCCATCTGGTTGCTATTCGGTACTAAATACATTTATAGTGTTTACATCATTGGAGTCAAAAGATGCATGTTGTGTAGATGCTAGATTATTAAATCTGATCTGTGTTGTAAAGTGTACAAATACCATGGCTGAGAGTGTCCACTTTGGTCATGAGTGGCGCTGCAGTGCACATATTGAACAGAGAAATTATGCTCGTTGTCAGAAGTGAGGTTTCTTCCTTAAGTAAGAACTAAGTGTAAAAGGATATGATCCTAGGATGATGGACGATAGGTGGAAGGAGGCTCCTTTGGGGCAATAAATACCAGCATTTTATCGTTTAGTTAACTTTAGTTTAGTTTAGAGATACAGCGCGGAAACAGGCCCTTCTGTCCACCGAGTCCGCGCCGACCTGTGATCCCTGTAGACTAGCACTATCCTACACACAAGGGACGATTTATAATTGTACCGAAGCCAATTAACCTTCAAATCTGTACGTCTTTGGAGTGTGGGAGGAAGCTGGAGTACCCGTGGAAAACCCATGTGGTCACAGGGAAAACGTACAAACTCCATACAGACAGCACCCATAGTTAGGATTGAACCGGGTCTCTGGCTCTGTAAGACAGCAACTCAACACTGCACCACTGTGCCACCCTTGATCCTGGGTTGATAGAAGATGGGAGGATACTCCTTTGGGGCAATAAATACCAGCATATTATAGTTATAAAAGCTGCTATTAACAGGCACACTTGGTCAGCATTTTATAAAATAATTATTTTAATTTTGCATTTTAAATAATTTCTGGGACTAAGAAGTGATAACCTATTTCAAAATTGTTGAAAATTACTTTATCATATAAAACATTTGTATTCAGTCTGGTACAGCAAAGGTGAGAAACTTAATTTTAAACATTTCAAATGACTTTAAAAATATAATGTAATAACATTTGCCGGTTGTACAGTAGCCGGTTTATGAGTACATTATATTTTCTCAGCTTTCTGAATGGACCTATCAGTATCTCATGATACAAAAATGACATAACTTTATAACTCTATAAAGTACATAAATGGGCATCCTTATTGGAAACATGCAATTTGTCCCAGCAATGTGGTTAAAGATGCTTGTGGCCTGTTTCTGTGTACTTTCCAACGTCTATAAAAGACTGCTAAAAATGCATTTTCCACTTAGCTAATTTACTTTTGAAATTCCTTCCAGGATTCATCCTTTCCTGGATGAATTAGGTTGAACAACACAACCAGCTGGAAGCTAAATTGTCTCTTGTTTCAGTCATAGCCTTTCCTCCCCAGTGCGTTAACCTCGTCTGGCTTCTGTACATGGCCCAGGTGGATTTCAGAACCTTATTGTGAATAAAACACTAAGTGCTTGAGTAACTCAGCAGGTCCGGCAGCATCTCTGAGGACACGGATAGGCGTCATTTTGGGTCGAGACCTTTCTTCAGACTGAAGAAGGGTCCCAACATGAAACATCACCTATCCATGTCCTCCAGAGATGACCCGCTGAGTTACACTAGCAATTTGTTTGTTTTATTCACAACTCCAGCATCTGCTACTCCTTGAGTCTCCATCCCTTAGGGTGAGAGTTAGGATTAGGAGCATACAATGAGTTACACTCCAATCAGAGAAGAACAACGCATGACTTGCTGCTTTGACGACACTGAGAGTCGATTGTTCAGTTTTTGATAAGCACTGTGCTAAAATGTCTCACAATATTGGGGGTCGTTTAATATCGCAGATGAATACTTATTTTCTACTCTTTACACTGAGCAGATCCTACATTGGAATATCAACTTTTCTCAAATACTAGAGGATATAGTTTTAAGGTGAGAGAGGGAAAATTTAAAGAAGAAGTGTGGGGCAGTCTTTTTCATGCAGAGCGGTGGATGCCTGGAATGAGCCGTCAAGCGGTGGAAGCAGATACGATAGCGGCATTTTAGAGGCTATTAGAGAGATAGATGAATACACAGGGAATAGAAGGATGTTAATTACATGCAGAGAAAGGAAATTAGTTCAATTTGGCATCATATTCGACACAGACATTATGGGCCAAAGGGCCTGTTGTTGTGCTGCACATTTCTCAATAACGAATACTACAATTAATGTTGGTATGAGATAAATAATGGCCAGTTTTAGATTCTTACTCCTTTAGAATTAGACTATTACCCAAAGATAATGGTTTGCTTGGAGGAGTTGTTAATAATAAGCATGAAGTTGTAAAAGTGAATTATGCTCTGCCTATAATAGTCAATGTGCACGTGCTAGGGATATAATTCTAGGCAATATATCCAATAAATCTGAATAGATATTAGATTTACAAGGATGTTGCCAGGACTTGAGGGCCTGAGCTATAGGGAGAGGTCGAGTAGACTAGGACTCTATTCCTTGGAGTCAGGAGGATGAGGGGTGATCTTATAGAGGTGTACAAAACCATGAGAGGAATAGATTGGGTAGACGCACCGAGTCTCTTGCCCAGAGTAGGGGAAATCGAGAACCAGAGGACATAGGTTTAAGGTGAGGGGAGAAAGAATTAATAGGAACCTAAGGTTACTTTTTTACACAAAGGGAGGTGGGTGTATGGAATGAGCTGCCGGAGGAGGTCGTTAAAGCAGGTACTATCACAATATTTAAGAAAAATTTAGACAGGTTTAGAGAGACATGGGTCAAACAGAGGCAGGTGGGACTAGTATAGGTGGAACATGTTGGTGAGTGTGGGCAAGTTGAGCCAAAGGGCCAGTTTCTGCACTGTATGGCTCTATATTAGGCCTGTTATTAAGAGATGAGATCAGTACAGTAGAGAAAAATAATTTTCGGTCAGAAAATCAAAACTTCTAATTAGTTTGAATTATTAATAACAAGAGAAGAATGTCACTGGTAATAATTCAAAGGCCATTGAAAGCAGTAATACTAGCGAACAAAATGTACGTCAGGAAACAATGGTACTGCGATAATCATGGGCAACCTTCTGTTATATAGACTGAACAATTGAAATCAGTAAGGATTACCAGCAAAGAGGACACTTTCATCAGGTGTATTTGGGACATTTACTCAGAACAATAATGAGTGGAATGTGGGGAACTTTTGGGGCTATTTTGTATCCGGTCACTTGAAATGAGAAAGGTTTCATTAATAATCCCAGAGTAAAGGAACCTCTTGGGATGACTGTCACCACATGATAGAATTTCATATTTAGCTTGACATTGACATGTAATAAAAATGAACAGCAGATGCTGGTTTATACCAAAGATAGACACAAAGTGCTGGAGTAACTCAGCGGGCCAGACAGCATCTCTGGAGAAGATGGATAGGTGACTTTTTGGCTAGGGACCTTCTTCAGACAGTCGTCACCTATCCATTTTCTCCAGAGATACTGCCTGACCTGCTGAGTTACTCCAGCATTTTGTGTCTATCTTTGATATTGACATCCAGCATTTTAAACAAATAAAATAAAGGAAATTCCATAGGTATGGAGGCAGAGTTGGCTGGGAATATAGATTAAAAGGAAGTGACTGAATAAGAAGACATTAACTAAGGAGTTGCTTCATAATTTATCAATAGAGATAATATCCCATTGGTATGCAAAGACTCACAAGCAAGAATTGTGGCTAATCATGGAAGTTAAGAATGACTTTCAATTGAAAGTAAAGATGTGAAGTTCAGTGGCAGGTTCAAAGAATGGGTAAAAATTAAAAAGACACTTAAGGATGATGATAAAACAAGAAAAAAAAAAAAAAAATAAGCCAGCAGGAAATATATAAAATCTGACAATAAGAGCAAATAAGCAAATAAAAAGAGATGAGGTAAGGTAAGCATTGGTTCCTTGGAGAATGACAATGGGGAATTAAGAATGGGAAATAAGAATTGTCAGAGATTTTGAACAAATATTGTGTCTTTAGGAGTGCAAGACACTAAAGGCATTGCACTAATAATATATATCTGTGATCAAAATAGAAAGTGGAATACAAAAACAATTACAATCAAGAGGGAAAAGCATTAGGTAAATTAATGGGACAAAAGGCACACGGCTCCCTTGGGCTAAATGCCCTATTTACCGGGGTCCAGCGGAATGGCTGCAGAGACAATGGGTGTACTGGCTGTGAGCCTTCTAAATTCCTTAGATCCTGGAAAAGGTCCCAACTGATTGGAAAAATCCAAGTGTAACATGCTTCATATTCAAGAACATGTAACATATTCAAGAAAGGAATGAGACAGAAAGAGAAAGTTGCCGGCCAGTTAACATTACGTCCACCATTGGGATAAATGCTAGGATCCATTACTCAGGTGGTAAGAATAAACAGTTAGTAAATCATAGTTCAGTCAAGCAGTGTCGACAGGGGTATAAGGAAAGGGAATAGGTGTTGGACAAATTTATTGGAGTTCTTTAAGGATGTAGCAACTAGGTGTGGAGAGGGATCAGGGTGTCCTGGTCCATGAAACATAAGATTGGCATGTAGGCAATGCACGTGATTAAAGGCAATTGGAACTGGTCCTTGTTGCAAAGATGATGAAGTATAAAAGCAGAGAAGTCTCGTTACAACAGCAGAGGGCATTGCTCAAGCCCACCCTGTAGTATTGCATACCTTCTGTTCTTATTTAAGGAGAACTATATCTACATTGAAAGTTCAAAGACAGTTCACTGATTCCCGAGATGAAAGGGTTGTCTTACATTGAGCTGGTTGGGTGATATTGAGTTTAGAAGAACAAAGTGATCCTCTTGGAGAGTGTTAGGTTCAGAGAAGGCTTGATAGAGTGAATGTTGAGAAGATAAATTCCCTTGTAGGGGAATCTAGAACTAGGGGGGTATGTAAGAGTCCAGGCAAGATGAAGACAATAAGGAATATCTTCTGAGTGGGTCTTGAATTTTGAGAATTCTCTATCTTTGGAGTTTGAATCATTAAATAAAATGCATTGCTAAGATGCAATGTCTACAACAGAGTTAAATTCTTGGGGGAATAAGCAGGAAATTGGAGCCGAGGCTAAGGCTTGAGGAATGGTGTTACCTACTGCTTCTTTGTCTATATTCTTATACAAAGCATTGGTGTTACATTATCAGGAGTTGTTCCTGCTTGTTACTGAATTGCCCAATTCCAGTTTCCATGAAAGTAATAGAATTGAAAATCAAGTGAGTTCTATTTCAACCCGCTCCATAGTTCATTGCCCAAACAATAAAGGGAAAAATGATCCTCTCTGAAATACTGACTTCACAAACATGGAACAGTACAGCACAGCAATAAGCCCTTTTGGCCCACAATGTCTGTGCCCAAACATGATGCCAAGATAAACTAAATTCATCTGTCTGCGCATGACCATATCTCTCTCTTCCTTTCATATCCATGCACCTATCGAAACGCTTCCTAAATGCCACTATCGTATCTGCCTCCACCACCACGCCTGGCAGCGTATTTCATTCACCCACCATCACTGTGTAAAAAATACTCGTCGCCCACATCTCCTTAAAACTTTGCCCTTCTCACCTTAAAACTTTGCTCTCTAGTCTTTGACATTTCACCCTGGGAATAAGGTTTCGACTCTCTGCCATATTTCTGAATGTCATTATATTATATAGATATCAGGCCTCCCCTCAACCTCTGGCATTCCAGAGAAAATAATTAATATAATTAATCAGCAATACGATTGACACAAGACAAGCAAAATGTTATAGTCATATGAGTGTACGTGAACAAATTGATTTCTGCACCACTCTACGACCAGAGGCCACAGCCTCAGAATGAAAGGACGTACCCTTTAAAAAGGAGGTTAGAAGGAATTTCTTTAGTCTGAGGGTGGTGAATCCGTGGAGTTCATTGCCACATATTTTTAAGGATGAGATTGACAATTCTAGATTAGTATGGGTGTCAGGGATGATGGGGAGACGGCAGGAGAATGGGTTGAGAGTGAAAGATAGATTAACCCGAGGTGGGTAAAAGGCTAGGTTGGAGCGAGCCCCACACAGGCCATCGATTCCTAGCCTTTTCCTCGCCAACGTTCGCTCACTGGCAAACAAGGATGGACGAACTCCGGCTACTGATTACCTCCCCACAACTGGATCAAAGACTGCAGCATCCTGATCTTCA
>CM075984.1:14923231-15074883 GCA_038087875.1 Malacoraja senta | reverse complement strand
TGGACTGCTCTCACCCCAGCCACAGACTGTTTACCCTCCTCCCGTCCGGGAGGCGCTACAGGTCCCTCCGTTGCCGATCCAGCAGGTTCAGGAACAGCTTCTTCCCTGCGGCTGTTACACTACTGAACTCTGCACCTCGGTGATTACCAGTCCCCCCCCCCCCCCCCCCCGGACACTCCTTCCCCCAGAAAAATTGCACTACTGATACTGCTGTACATATATATATTTTACTGCTCTTATTCCTAAGTTCGCTCTTCTGGGTGAGATGCTAACTGCATTTCGTTGTCTCTGTACTGTACACTGCACAATGACAATTAAAGATTGAATTGAATTGAATTGAATAGATCAGCCATGATTGAATGGCGGAGAAGAATTGATGGGCCATAACGTACGAACTTATGAACCACTGCTCAGAAGAACAAAATCAGCTTGCAAGATATTTTGAAAATATTCTTGTAACGTCATCAGTTCTTCAGACCTACTTATTTGACATCTTTAACTAACTGTTAAACTTACTACATCTAAAGCTCATTCTGAAAAGGACTGAGATTCTGGGCGTCTATCTACTTCCTCTACTACAATGAGGGGGTACATCATTGAAACGTACCGAATAGTGAAAGGCTTGGATAGAGTGGATGTGGAGAGGATGTTTCCACTAGTAGGAGAGTCTAGGACAAGAGGTCATAACATCAGAATTAAAGGACGTTCCTTTAGGAAGGAGATGAGAAGGAATTTCTTTAGTCAGAGGGTGGTGAATTCCAGTAGGCTGTGGAGGCCAAGTCAATGTATACTTTTAAAGCAGAGATAGATAGATTCTTGATTAGTACGGGTGTCAGAGGTTATGGGGAGAAGGCAGGAGAGTGGGGTTAGGTGGGAGAGATAGATCAGCCATGATTGAATGGCGGAGTAGACTTGATGGGCCAAATGGCCTCATTCTGCTCCTATCACTTATGACCCTCCATGAAGCTGTTGCAGTGAAGCCTTGCACTCCTTTTAATTACAGTAGGTAGCTGACCATTTATTGATTTCTATGAAACAACTTCACCTTCCTCTCTCCTGACTCTTCTGCATATCCTTCACTCATTGCTTAATGCTGCAGAGCATTTTGCATGTAAGGAGATAGGATTGATGTCGAAGGGCTGGTAAACCAGGGAAAGCCATGGGCAATGTGGCAGATTCACTTTGGAGAGAATGTTGGTTCATATACTTACCTATTGACTGAATCTGCTGAGCACTTGTATGCAAACTTCAGTGCTGTTTAATCTCATGCAAGTTATGTTTCCGGCTTGCCTGACAGTTAACTAATTACAAGATACAGTTACTTACCTCATCTATCACCCTGCGTGTGATGTAAATTGGGATGAACTACTTAGCAAAGTTTAAAGCAGGTTTTAGTGAGATGGATTTTCTTCACAAGATGAGATATGACCATACTGCTAGTAATTCTACTGTTTTACACCACTTGCCTGAAATTCCAGCTGCACAAACGCAGGTAGCATTGAGTTCCTTGCTGATGCAGGTGCCTCCATTCTGACAGCTGACATTAGCACATGGATCCTTGTATAGGTCACAATGTATACCTGGAAACAAACAACAACTTTATAAAACCAACTAGCATTTAAGAAAATGTCTTCAATGCAGCAAAAAGTCCCTAACTGCTTCAGAGAAAGCTATCAAACAAAATTTAATGTTGACAGACACAAAATGAAGAAGGGTCTCGACTCGAAACATCACCCGTTCCTTCTCTCCGGAGATGCTGCCTCCAGCATTACTCTATTAACTGAGTTACTCCAGCATTTTGTGGCTAACTCTGCCGTTCCTTCCTATACAAAATATAATGCTGGGCTGTGCCCAGTTTTACGTATATCTGTGCATGAGAGACGGTACCACCGGTGAGAGCATGGATAAGTATGTAGATGTTCAAGGGTATCGCAGAGGAGGTGAGGTTTAAAGGTTTAAGGAGCGAATTCAAGATATTGGCAGCTGAAGGCGCTAAAACTGTGGCACAGTGATGCAGCGGTAGAGTTACTGCTTTACAGTGCCAGAGACCCGGGTTCGATCCTTTGCCAGAACCAAAGCAATGGTGAACAGTAGTTTGAGTGAATGAGGATAAGGTTGGCAACATTTAATTTGACCTGGAAAATGGTTTCCGAGTAATGGTTGCTGCTCCTGTGGTTACAGAAACTGTACAACTGAAAATCCACATATTATAATCCTGCTTCACATCTAAAATAAAAGCAGAAGGTGCTGGAGCTGCACAGCAGGACAGACAACATCTGTGGAAAGAGAAACGGAGATATAGTTTCAAGGCTGAGACCCTTTGTCAGATATGGGAAATTGAGTTAATAAGTTGGTGTACACATTTACTAATTTGTCTCACCTTTTCAGAGATATTCCCTTGTTTCTACACAACCCTCCCTCCCTCCTCTGCAACTACAATTAACGTTACTCTCTTTACAAGTTCCGATGAAGGGCCTCAGCCCTGAAATATTAGCTCTGTTTCTGTATCCACAGGTGCTGCCCAACCTCCGGAGTGCCTCCAGCATTTTCTGTTGTTGTTTCGGATTTCACAGCGCCTGCATTTTGTTTGTGATCTCCATCCACTGCTTCACCTCTGGTTCCCGCCAGAATATAACCATTGCAGGAAGCCGAGTCGAGTCGAGTCAAGTCAAGTCGAGTTTATTTGCACAAGTATGTTGTGGTACAGGTGCAATGAAAATCACGCAGCAGCATCAAAGCCACAAAACATAAATTCTATAAAAGTATGCAAAATAGTGAAAAGAAAAAGACTGCATAAACACAATTAGAAAACAAGTCCATGGTTAGGCAAGAGGTAGATCATAGTGCTCCTTTGCTGAGGTGGGATCTGGGTTGTGAAGAAGGTCTGAAGAAGGGTCCCAACCCAAAAAGTCACCCATCCTTTTTCTTCAGAGATGCTGCCTGGCCCGCAGAGTTGGTCGAGCACTTTGTGCCTATCTTCAGGGTTGTGCAGGTTGGTTCAAGAAACCGATGGTTGTTGGAAAGTTCCTGAACCTGGTGATGTGTGACTGCAGGCTTCTGTACCTCCTGGCCGATGGTAGTTGTGAGAAGGGGGCACAGCCTGGAGAGTGGGGCTCGTTGATAATAGAGGTGGCTTGCTTGAGGGAGCATGCTTTATACCAATGTTTTTGGGAGGCTGTGCCCATGATGGACTAGGCTGAGTCTCTTCTCTGGCTCCAACATTTTGGCTTGACCTGCATTAAAAGGATTTGGCAGAAATTCTGACCTTGACTGGGCTTTTTGGCAAGTGCTAGAATTGGTAATGACCCAGTGCAACAAGATCATGGGCTCATCTTGGTGCGTTTTTGCAGTACGATGCCATTAATCCAATCTAACAGAATCCATAAGATATTTCCAGTGCAATGGATTTCAATGTGGATTTTTAGGTTTTAAGAATGTTTACAAAAGAGGGAGAATTAAGTTCTTAGACAGAAATGAATTATGAGAAGAAACCAGCTGAGGTAAGGAGAAGATAAAACAGGAGAAATGTTGGAATTGAGTTCAGAAGTTCTTGTATGACCATAATATTGACATTTCTCCCTTATAGGAGAACATATGAACTATCAATGGCTTCCGTTCAATGTTTGCCCCATTTTTCAACCAAGCTGGATAGAGGTCACAATTATTCCCACCTACCATGCAATGATGAAGCAGGATGCAATGTTGGTCCAAACTTAGTTATCATTTAACTGCTTTCAGGAGGCTATTATGATGCATACAAACATAGTCTGCTGGCAGGGGAATGAATGTCTCAATGATTAAAGGATAATCAGGATGTTGATAAAAAAACATTTTCAATGTTGACCCACTGAGTCCACGCTAACCATTGATCACCAGATCCCCCTAGCTCAATGTTATTCCACTTTCATATCCACTCCCCACACACTAGGGGCAATTTACAGAGGCTGATTAGCCTACAAACTTGTACGTCTTTGGATCGTGGGAGGAAACTGGAGCACCCAGAGGAAATCCACGCAATCATTTGAGAGAGCATGCAAACATCACACAGACAGCACCCGGGGTCAGGATCGAACCCGCGTCTCTGGTGCTGTGAGGCAGCAGCTCTACCAGCTGCACTACTGTGCTGTCCTATTATGGTTATGAGAGGCAGAGGATAGGGTTGATTTGGAAAGGGTGCCAGCTGTGGCAGGGCTTCAAATACAGGGAAAGCAGTAGTTAATTTAGTGGGAATGTTGTACATAATCCTTGCTTACTGAGTTTGCTTCAGCCAACACATTACCTCAGGAGGTTATGTAAAGTAAAATAAGTCTGATAACATAAGAAAAAATGCTTTTTTGCAATGCAATGATTCCCAAAGAAAGTATGTAAAAATTGGTTTCCAACTGCAATTTGACTTCAGTGGTTTAATTGAGCCTATTTATTCAAGGGCCCCACAATGGGGAACTGAGCTATGCTGTTAGGCAACATTTCAGATTTGATCTCTGGTTTGCATGGAGCCAGCTGGCTTCTGCTGGGCAATGAACCCTGCACTTGGCTTCAGAAAAAAGGGAAAATTGGCCAACAGACTTGAATCTTGAATGCTCTAATTGTTCATGTTAGGACAGAATGTAAAATGAACTCAGAAATATCACATTGATCTGTGCAATATTTGTATTTATTTTGCCTTATTTTTTTACTCAGTTTGTTGAATATTTTCTTTCTGTTCTCCCCTGCACTACATGGGATCCTGGGTGATATTGGGCAGGATGTTACTGAGGTCAACCCTCATTTGTGATGCATGGTTGATTTGCAAATGCGACCTTGAAGTTAGTAACTCTTCCTTTACTTCTCCATCGTCCTTGGGAAATATTTGGCCTCCCCAAAACACAGAGATCTGTAGTGCAGCAGTTGAGCTGCTGCCTCACGTCGCCAGAGACCCAGGTTTGAACCTGACCACGGGTGCAGTCTGAGGGGAGTTTATACTTTCTCCCTGTGACCACATGGCTTTTCTCTGGGTGCACCAATTTCCTCCCACATTCCAAAGACATGTTGGTTTGTAGGTTAATTGGCTTCTGTAAATTGCCCCTGGTATGTGGAACGGATGATCGATGGTCGGCGTGGACTTGATGGACCTGTTTCCGCGCTGTATCTCGAAACTAATCTTTCTAAGCAGATTGCTACTCCCATCTAAATCTAATGCAAATTCAGAACATTCACCACCACAAAACAACTTCAAATCTATACTGCAGCTCTGACCTAAATCAAAAGGTGAATCTGTTTTGAAAGCATGCATCTTCAATAGTAAATGAAGTTATATTTTTCTGCAGTGTAGGAGAATTTATTCATTGACTGAACACTTAAAAACACCAACTCCTCTGACCTACCTTCATATTCAGCAGGACACAGGCATTCGTAACCATTTACCAAATCTTTGCAGGTGCCCAAGTTCTGACAAGGTGCCGAAAGACATTCATTATATTCCTCCTCACAATACAGACCGTGGTAACCTGTGGAGAACAAAGGCTTTGTACTTAAATCATACTGCAGAAATGATAATTACAGACTGCAAATGAAGGATAACCCAAGGGATAAGAGATAGTATCTAACCCACCTTAACATGAAAGGATCATTTGGACATAATATTATTACTTGTGGGCAAACGTGGACGGTGGAAACACACAATTTAAGAGCTGAACTAAATTTGCTCAGACTAATTTTTTTTTATCTCATCTTTCATGGAATCATTTGAAATGGTGGCATACTGTATATCCTCCTGAACTGAGGAAGCTCTTGAGAATAAACCACATGCTGGTGGGTTCAGAGTTACGCACAGGATATAGAACATAGAAAGGTACAGCACAGGAACAGGCCCTTGGACCCACAATGTTTGTGCTGAACATAATATCAAGATAAACTAATCACATCTGCCTGGGCATGTTCCATACACCTCCATTTCTGGCATATCCATGTACCTATATTAAAGCCTCTTAAATGCCACTATAGTGTCTGCCCACCACCACCACCCTTGGTAGTGCCATCCAGGCACCAACCGCTCCCTGTGTAAAAAAACTTGCCTTGCACAACTTCTTTCAAGTTTGCCCCTCTCAGCTTAAAGCTGTGCCCTCCAGTCTCAGACATCTCCACCCTGGAAAAGGTCAGACTAAGGATGGCAGATATCCTTCCTTAAAAGATATTAATGGATCCGATGAAGTTTTAACAAACAATCTGGTAACTTCATGGTTAACTTCACGGGACTTGCCTGCGCTTCCATCTTGTGCCTCATGGTTTCCAGCTCCAGTTCCCTACACTCCAACTCTACGACCACATCCTAACCCAGACCCGGTACCACAGTCACGTTTGCTTTCTCGGGACTTGCCTGCGCCTCCATCTTGTACCTCATGGTTTCCAGCTCCAGTTCCCTACCTCCTCCAACCCTTCATGGTTGCTGTTGCTTCAATTAGCTTTTAAATACTAGAATCTACATTTCTCAGCTACCCAGGTGAGCTTGGAACTCCTGTCATTGGATCAAAGGTGCAATGGTATTTAGATCATTTATTGTAAGAAAATAATGGAATTCTGCCTATGTTTCACTAACTTATTTCATTGAAATTTTCTCTGTTAATATTTGAATGGGTTCAATTAGGAAAACAGATAACCAACTACTGTTAGCAGATACATTGTCAAATAACTCATGCTTTATTTGAGTTATTGACAGTATTTTGGATGCTGATCTACAATGTTCTTGGAGCTGATGCCCCACTTTGCTGTATTCTCACTTCTGAATATTCTGACCCCTGGTGCTGTTTGGAATTTGGAATTTCAACAGATAACTATGTCAGAAACCGGACAGGATCTTCATTCATGGTGTAAGCTTATAATTAACTGCTGAGCAATCCTTAACACATCAAATTTAGAGGTTTAGTGATACAGCATGGAAGCAGGCCCTTCGGCCCACCGAGACCACTCCGACCATCAATCACCCTTTCACACAACTTCTATGTTATGACACTTTCTCATCCACTCCCTACGTACTAGGAGCCATTTACATAGGCCAATTAACATACAAACCCACATTGTCTTTGGGATGTAAGAGTGAGAGTAGGAATGGAGCGAGGTGGAGGATAAATGCATGGCTGAAGGACTGGTGCAGAAGGCAGGGATTCAAATTTCTGGATCATTGGGACCTCTTTTGTGGAAGGTTCGACCTGTACAAAAAGGATGGGTTGCACTTGAACCTGAGGGGGACCGATATCCTGGCGGGGAGATCTGCAAAGGCTACTGGGGAGACTTTAAACTAGAATGGTTGGGGGGAGGGACTCAAATAGAGAATGCTATTAGACAGTGTGTGAGGCAGGAGGCAGAGAAGGAAAGCACTCAGACCCAACATGTAGGGGGGAAAGAAGAAAACAATAATAAACAGAGAATAAGAGGCGGTGGGGTTCTTAAATGGGTGAGCAGAGAAACAGAGGGGTGTAAAATGCGGGCGGAAGCAATACGTAGCAAGGTGAAAAGTAAAAGTGGCAGGCAGACAAATCCAGGGCAAAAATCAAAAAGGGCCACTTTTCAACATAATTGTATAAGGGGTAAGAGCGTTGTAAAAACAAGCCTGAAGGGTTTGTGTCTCAATGCAAGGAGCATTCGTAATAAGGTGGATGAGTTGAACGTGCAGATAGCAATTAATGATTATGATATAGTTGGGATCACGGAGTCATGGCTCCAGGGTGACCAAGGCTGGGAGCTGAACATCCAGGGATATTCAATATTCAGGAGGGATAGAGAGAAAGGAAAAGGAGGTGGGGTATCGTTGCTGGTTAGAGAGGAGATTAACGCAGTGGAAAGGAAGGACATTAGCTTGGAGGATGTGGAATCGGTATGGGTAGAGCTGCGAAACACTAAGGGGCAGAAAACGCTGGTGGGTGTTGTGTACAGGCCACCTAGCAGTAGTAGTGAAGTTGGGGATGGCATCAAACAGGAAATTAGAAATGCGTGCAACAAAGGCAAAACAGTTATAATGGGTGACTTCAATCTACATATAGATTGGGTGAATCAAATTGGCAGGGGTGCTGAGGAAGAGGATTTCTTGGAATGTATGCGGGATAGTTATCTAAACCAACATGTAGAGGAACCAACGAGAGAGCAGGCTATTCTAGACTGGGTATTGAGTAATGAGGAAGGGTTAGTTAGCAGTCTTGTTGTGCGTGCCCCCTTGGACAAGAGCATTTAAAGGCTGCATGGATGAACTACAAAAATTGTTCATCCCAGTTTGGCAAAAGAATAAATCAGGGAAGGTAGTGCATCCGTGGATAACAAGGGAAATCAGGGATAGTATCAAAGCAAAAGATGATGTGTACAAATTAGCCAGAAAAAGCAGCATACCAGAGGACTGGGAGAAATTCAGAGACCAGCAGAGGAGGACAAAGGGCTTAATTAGGAAAGGGAAAATAGATTATGAAAGGAAACTGGCAGGGAACATAAAAACTGACTGCAAAAGTTTTTATAGATATGTGAAGAGAAAGAGATTAGTTAAAACAAATGTAGGTCCCTTGCAGTCAGAAACAGGTGAATTGATCATGGGGAACAAGGATATGGCGGACCAATTGAATAACTACTTTGGTTTCGTCTTCACTAAGGAAGACATAAATAATCTGCCGGAAATAGCAGGGGGCCGCGGGTCAAAGGAGATGGAGGAACTGAGTGAAATCCAGGTTAGTCGGGAAGTGGTGTTGGGTAAATTGAATGGATTAAAGGCCGATAAATCACCAGGGCCAGATAGACTGCATCCCAGAGTACTTAAGGAAGTAGCTCCAGAAATAGTGGATGCATTAGTGATAATTTTTCAAAACTCTTTAGATTCTGGAGTAGTTCCTGAGGATTGGAGGGTAGCAAACGTAACCCCACTTTTTAAGAAGGGAGGGAGAGAGAAAACGGGGAATTACAGACCAGTTAGTCTAACATCGGTAGTGGGGAAACTGCTAGAGTCACTTATTAAAGATGGGATAGCAGCACATTTGGAAAGTGGTGAAATCATTGGACAAAGTCAGCATGGATTTACGAAAGGTAAATCATGTCTGACGAATCTTATAGAATTTTTCGAGGATGTAACTAGTAAAGTGGATAGGGGGGAACCAGTGGATGTGTTGTATCTGGACTTTCAGAAGGCTTTCGACAAGGTACCACATAAGAGATTAGTATACAAACTTAAAGCACACGGTATTGGGGGTTCAGTATTGATGTGGATAGAGAACTGGCTGGCAAACAGGAAGCAAAGAGTAGGAGTAAACGGGTCCTTTTCACAATGGCAGGCAGTGACTAGTGGGGTACCGCAAGGCTCAGTGCTGGGAACCCAGCTATTTACAATTTATATTAATGAACTGGATGAGGGAATTGAAGGCAACAAGTTTGCGGATGACACTAAGCTGGGGGGCAGTGTTAGCTGTGAGGAGGATGCTAGGAGACTGCAAGGTGACTTGGATAGGCTGGGTGAGTGGGCAAATGTTTGGCAGATGCAGTATAATGTGGATAAATGTGAGGTTATCCACTTTGGTGGCATAAACAGGAAAGCAGACTATTATCTAAATGGTGGCCGATTAGGAAATGGGGAGATGCAGCGAGACCTGGGTGTCATGGTACACCAGTCATTGAAAGTAGGCATGCAGGTGCAGCAGGCAGTGAAGAAAGCGAATGGTATGTTAGCTTTCATAGCAAAAGGATTTGAGTATAGGAGCAGGGAGGTTCTACTGCAGTTGTACAGGGTCTTGGTGAGACCACACCTGGAGTGGAGTCTCCAAATCTGAGGAAGGACATTATAGCCATAGAGGGAGTGCAGAGAAGGTTCACCAGACTGATTCCTGGGATGTCAGGACTTTCATATGAAGAAAGACTGGATAGACTTGGCTTGTACTCGCTAGAATTTAGGAGATGGAGAGGGGATCTTATAGAAACGTACAAAATTCTTATGGGGTTGGACAGGCTAGATGCAGGAAGATTGTTCCCGATGTTGGGGAAGTCCAGGACAAGGGGTCACAGCTTAAGGATAAGGGGGAAATCCTTTAAGACCGAGATGAGGAAAAACTTTTTCACACAGAGAGTGGTGAATCTCTGGAACTCTCTGCCACAGAGGGTAGTTGAGGCCAGTTCATTGGCTATATTTAAGAGGGAGTTAGATGTGGCCCTTGTGGCTAAGGGGATCAGGGGGTATGGAGAGAAGGCAGGTACGGGATACTGAGTTGGATGATCAGCCATGATCATATTGAATGGCGGTGCAGGCTCGAAGGGCCAAATGGCCTACTCCTGCACCTATTTTCTATGTATCTACGTATCTATGTGGGAGGAAATCTGAGCACCCGGAGGAAACCCACACAGTCACAGGGAGAACGTGCAAACTCCCAACAGAGAGCACTTGAGACCAGGATCGAATTGACAGGATCGATCTGGCGCTGTGAGGCAGCAGCTCTACCAGCAGCATCACCATTTGGAATTTGAGTTTTTAAAACTATTATTTAGTCAACTACTATGATCATTGGTTACCATAATATAGTTTTATGACAGTCAAAATAATAAAAAAATAAAACACATATTGAAAATGTTAGCAAAAAAAAAGCACAACACTTTGCCTGTCACTGCAGCTTGGCCAATAGATGGCAGTGTTAAATTACTATATGTTTATGTGATGGGGGAAACAGTGACGTTAAAACCATGACTTTATAGTGTCTGCACATTGAACTCTCATCCTGACATTTGGCTCTGCTGAAATCAATCAGGCTGAATCTCAGAAGGGTGGCTTGATGAATATATCCAGCTATATTTATTTCCTGTAGATGACCCTGGGCAAAAGCATACCCCAAAATATCAGAAAAAGCCACGAGGTTGGATTTCCAGATGAGACCTTCATGAAATGCTCTTCAGGAGAAAGGTGTAAAATATAAACTACAGGAAAAATTACCAATGCCTATCCCTCCTAAATGCTCACAATATATGTCCGTGATGACCTTTGCCATGATTTATTTCTGTCACTTAAAAAAAATTATGACTAATCTATTATTTCCTCTATCTTAATTGTGTGACATTAGCTGCAGATTAATGATATGAATAAATGAACAGTATGACATTCTGAGTTAATGATTCTGCCAAAGTAATAAACAATGGAAAGTCCTATTAACATGTTCAATATTCTCTTTGTTGATATTGTTGGCAGTAGTTTCTCCCATCCCAATATTTAATGAATGAATGGTATAACATTAATGGGCACGATTCCATCTGAGTGAATCACTTCCCAAATAATCACATACGTAGATTTTTGTGGGATGTTATGCGTTCGGGTTGGGTTACAGTTAGGGACTGGGTTAAGGGACTGGATAATTGACATATTATGCACTTCAGAACTGGATTGATGATCAAGAAAGCAAAGAAAAATGCAGGGTCCATAAGTGCTGGGGATTGGGATCTGCTGGAATAATCCAACAGGGAACCAACTTGATAAACCAAATGTCTTCTTTCCCTCTAGTTTCCATGATCCAGGAAGATATTGGATTAAAAAAATAGTTTTCTATGCACCATGTAGGATGGACATTTCTTACAATCTTAATTTTTTGATGCACAGGGTTTAAGGTCATCAGGTCATAAGGAATAGAAGTAGAATTAGGCCATTCAACCCATCAAGTTTACTCCGCCATTCATTCGTGGCTGATCTATCTCTCCCTCCTAACCCCATACTCCTGCCTTCTCCCCATAACCCCTGACACCTGTACTAATCAAGAATCTATCTATCTCCACTGAAGGCCTCCACAGCCTTCTGTGGCAAATAATTCAATAGATTCACCACCCTCTGACTAAATACATTTCTCCTCATCTCCTTCTTAAAAGAACCTCCTTTAATTCTGAGGCTATGACCTATAGTCCTAGACTCTCCTATCAGTGGAAACATCGAGAGTCAAGACTCAAGAGCGTTTTATTGTCATATGTCCCGGATGGGACAATAAAATTCTTACTTGCTGCAGCACAACAGAATATGTGAATATGTAAACATAGTACATGACGGGGGAAGAAAAAAAAAGAAAAAGTTCAATAAATAACAAATATAGTGTAATAATAATATAGTATTTTGCAGTTCAGAGGTCAGAGCTTATTCGTTGTTGTGTTTTATAGCCTGATGGCTGTGGGGAAGTAATAATAATGGATGGGATTTATATAGCGCCTTTCTAATACTCATATAGTATTAGAAATTCTAATACAGGAAGTAGCTGTTCCTGAACCTGGACGTTGCAGTTTTCAGGCTCCTGTAACTTCCTCCTGATGGCAATGGTGAAATGAGTGTATGGCCAGGATGGTTTTGATGATTTTGGCTGCCTTTTCGAGGCAGTGACTACGACATCCTCTCCACATCCACTTTATCCAAGCCTTTCACTAATCTTGCTTCTTACTTTGTGCCATGAACTAATCATTCGCTATTACCCTGTTTCCACTCCATCAATGCACTGATCACCAGGATGTACACAGGTCTAAGTGTCCTCTCCACTCGTTCTGTCTTGGCCCCACATCGCTGGAAAACTGGAGATGTAAAACCACCCAAGTTAAATTTGGGCAATAAGGGCAATTCTAACCAGAGCTTAGCTCAAAAATAGTCTGAAGAAAGGCTCCGACCCAAAACATCATCTATCCATGTTCTCTGGAGATCCAGCAGTTTGCGTCTTTTTTTCTCAAAAATTGATAATTAAGCTGAAACAGATATGAACTGAAAATTGAGGGAGGTGCTAAACTTGGTGAAAGTTAATTCACACCAATTTTACATTATTGCACGATGCCAAACTTACCTTCAATTAGAGATCACAAAGTGTGAGAAACAAACATATTTCAATGTTAAATGTAGGCCCTTTGTTTGAAATTAGAGTTGAGACACCTTACTGGAAGAATAGAGAGGATTCTGTATCAAGTAACTGAGTTGCCAAATTATATCATGGCCTTTATTTTCAATCAATAATGACTGGTAAAGCCAATAACATACTGTAAACACCGTTAGTTTGCTAAGCTGAAGCAATGGATATTTTAAAGGCGGAAATTGACAGACTCTTGATTGGTGCATGTGTCAGGGTTATGGGGAGGTAGGAGAATGCGGTTGATGGGGAAAGATAGATCAGTCATGACTGAATAGCAGAGTGGACGATGGGCCGAATGGCCTAATTCTGCTCCTAGATGTTTATGAACTTATGAAACCTAGCTTTTTCAATGACCTGTCCATCAATGTGGATGGAATGCAATTAATTCACCTACAGGGACAGAATCTTATTTAGGTTAATGTCCCAGTTCTAGTTTTATGGTCTGTTTTAGTTAGAATTCTTGTTCAAGATAAAATCCATGGTGGTGTGTTTCTGAAACCCATACAGCATGTGGCCATGTTACACAGTCTTGGATCGTGGTGGATCACTGAAGTAGATCGGCCGCCTGGGCATGATGCTAACTGTTCATTGGCTATACATTACAAGCAGCCTCAGTTCAAAGATTTATGTATTTGTAAAGAATAATTTTTAAAAAATTGCTGGAGGAACTCAGCATTCAGGCAGCATCTGTGGAGAGAAATGGACAGAGATGTTTTGGGTCAGGAGCCTTCTTCAGGGTCCACTCAGTAGATGCTGCCTGACCTATTGAGTTCCTCCAGCAGTTTGTTTCTTTGCTCAGGATTCCAGCATCTACAGTTTCTTGTGACTCTATGTAATAATTTAGATTTTCATGGGAATGGCATAGGAGGTTTTAAGCTTAAAGGGCCTGTTCCACGGGCAGGCGACTCCATGCGGCAAGCGCGACCTAACCGGAAGCGGGTGCCGTGCGGGGGCCGCGCGGAGGTCGCGGGGCTGGTCCCACGTAGATCGGCGGAGCCGTATGGAGTTGGTCCCGACACCGCGCGGGGTTCGGAAAAACTGACACTGTTCAAAGATTCCGCGCGGCAACGGCCTGCTGCCCCGCTGCCGCATCAAGGCTGCGCGCACCGCCTCGACGTTGCGTGCACCGTCTCTGTCAACTCTGGAATTGTTGTGAAGGAAGGAACTGCAGATGCCCATTTACACCAAAGATGAACACACCAAAAATGCTGGAGTAACTCAGTAGATCAGGCAGCTTCTGTGGACAGGTGGTGTTTCGGGTCGAGACACCTTCTTCAGACTGAAGTCTTCTGCAGTCTTCTATGGTCTGAGGAAGGGTCTCGACCCGAAACATCACCTACCCGTGTTCACCTACATAAAAACTGAAACATCCCCGTGTTCACCTACATAAAAACCGAAACATCACCTACCCGTGTTCACCTACATAAAAACCGCTCGAGCTTCCAATGGACTTCGCTCGAACTGGACGTCCGCGCACCCCCCGCTTCCGGTTAGGTCGCGCTCGCCACATGGAATCGCATGCCCGTGGGACAGGCCGTTCGGTGATCACTCGGCCTCCGCGTGGCCCCCGCTTCCGGTTAGGTTGCGCTTGCCGCATGGAATCGCATGCCCGTGGGACAGGCCATACGGTGATCACTCGGCCTCCGCGTGGCCCCCGCTTCCGGTTAGGTTGCGTTTGCCGCATGGAATCACATGCCCGTGGGACAGGCCGTACGCTGATCACTCGGCCCCCGCACGGCCCCCGCTTCCGGTTAGGTTGCGCTTGCCGCATGGAATCTCATGCCCGTGGGACAGGCCGTACGGTGATCACTCGGCCTTCGCGTGGCCCCCGCTTCCGGTTAGGTTGCGCTTGCCGCATGGAATCGCATGCCCGTGGGACAGGCCGTACGGTGATCACTCGGCCCCCGCACGGCCCCCGCTTCCGGTTAGGTCGCGCTTGCCGCATGGAGTCGCCTGCCCGTGGGACAGGCCCTTAAGGCTACTGTGATGGAAGTCATTAGGAAGCACCATAAAAACATTATAAAATTCATTTATAGGATAGAAGCATGAGTTAGATGACATCACAAGTGGATTTTTGGGGATATGACTTCCTCTCCCTTTGACCTTCAGTATTCATTTCATTATCTATGAGTCTAGGGTAGAATTTCTTAAGGATGTTTATCTCCCAATGAACTGACCCTGAGAAACAATCTCCAGAGGTCATGGGGAGTTGACATATTGGGTCAGGCCGTTTGACGTTGGGACCCGAAATGCCACCTATCCATGTTCTCCAAAGATGCTGCCTGACCGTTGAGTTACCTCAGCACTTTGTGTCCTTTTGTGTAAACCAGCATCTGCAGTTCCTTGTTTCTAAATGCCAGAGGTGGTCAGATGCATCATTGGTACTCTGACCTAATGCCAGAGGTGGTCAGATGCATCATTGGTACTCTGACCTAATGCCAGAGGTGGTCAGATGCATCATTGGTACTCTGACCTAATGCCAGAGGTGGCCAGATGCATCATTGGTACTCTGACCTAATGCCAGAGGTGGTCAGATGCATCATTGGTACTCTGACCTAATGCTTGGTTGACTAGGCAGCTTTACAATTCACCTTTTTTGTGTGATCAAAGGGCTTAGCGGTCAAAAAGACTTTCGGCACATTGGCCTTCATCAGCCAGACTATTGAATATAGGAGTTGAGAGGGCATGTTGCAGATATATAAGACATTGGTGAGGCCAAATTTAGTGTATTGTGTTCAATATTGGGCACCAAGTTATAGGAAAGATATTGTCAAGCTGGAAAGGGTTCAGAGAAGATTTACAAGGATGTTGCCAGGACTCGAGGGTCTGACCTATAAGGAGAGGTTGAGCAGGCTGGGACTCTATTCCTTGGAGCACAAGTGAATGAGGGTTGATCTTATAGAGGAGTACAACATCATGACAGGAATAGATTGGGTAAACGCACAGAGTCTCTTGTCCAGAGTAGGGGAATCGGGAGGCAGAGGCAGTAGGTTTAAAGTGAGGGGGGAAAGATTTAATAGGATCCTGAGGGTTAACTTTTTTACACAAAGGGTGGTGGCTGTATGAAATGAACTGCTGGAGGAGGTAGTTGTGGCAGATATCGCAATATTTAAGAAACATTTAGAAGGTACATAGGCAGGATATGTTTAGAGGGATATGGGCCAAACGCAGGCAGGTGCTTCCAGTATAGATGAGACATGTTGGTTGATGTGGGCAAGTTGGGCCTATTTCATCTCTGAATAACTCTGTGACTACCATTCTATGGCCACGATCTGTATTTGCACCTTGTTAATACGCATATCTATGGCAGTGGATGCAGATTTTATATTGGTTGCCACATTGTGTTACACTGACACATCTAGAATGAGACCATGTCTGCTGCCTTTTAATCAGTGTTGTGGAATCCACTAAGCCTGTCCTGTAGGAAATCGCTCCCAAACACAAGATCAGTTCTTTTCTTGAACAGAAATATTCACTGCACCAATGCTTACCAATTTAACTCTCCTTCCCATTCCCATACTGACCTTTCTGTCCTGGACCTCCTCCATAGTTAGATTGAGACCACATGCAAACTGGATTTACAGCACCTCATATTTGGCTTGAGTAGTTTACAATCCAATGGTATGAACAGTGAATTCTCCAATTTTAGATAACTAACAAACACCCCGTCTATATTTCCCCACCCCCCTCTCTTTCTTGTGCCCCACCTTGATGTGTGCCCATTTCTCCCCCAATCCCCCCCCCCCCCCCAATCCCCTTCCACTTATATCCCTTTCTCTGGCTTCCCATTTTATGTCACTTCTCTTTTATCAGTCTTCTGCCTTTTCATCTCTGGTCTTTGTCTAACCATCCTTTGCTCAACCCTCTGTTAATCAAACTCCTACACACCCTCCACACCCTTATCCACCAATCACTTGCCAGGCTTTATCCTACCCCCACCTCTCTTCCAGCTTTCTCTCCTCTACTGCGATCAGCCTGACGAAGGGTCCCGAGCTGAAACGTCGCGTATCCATGCTGTCCACGGATACTGCCAGACCCATTGAGTTACTCTAGGACTTTGTGTCCCACACTGTACACTGTGGCATTGTAACTGAAGCCAGGGCAAAGAAGCAAAGACATTCACGGAGCATGCAACGTACCTGGGACACAGAGACATTTGTAGCTGGTGTCAACACTGCGGCAGACGCCGTGGGAGCAGGGATTAAGGGCACAGAAGTCGATCAGCTGAGCACAGACTGGCCCAGTGTAGGCTGGGCTGCAGTTACAACTATATGATGTGCCATCTGCAAAGCAGGTCCCATTGTTCTGGCAAGGCGACAAAGCACATGGGTCTATCTTCTGATCGCACGTGGGGCCTGTAAAACCTGTGGTGTAATTCACAAGCAAGTCTGTTAGTGTCACACGGAGAGAATATAAACATGAATTTAAAGCTGAGGCTCGGTATCAAGAGACACAGTGAGGATGAATTTCCTTCGGGGGTCTCCCTGTACATCAGGTAATTGAAACAAAAATACAATGTACTGAATGAATTTTCACCAGAGAGAAAACAATTGACAAAGAAGGTGCAGAAACCCCTGGTGATGAGTGAACCTGTGAATTCAACGCATAAAAAACCTGCCAAAGCAGAGGTTTACAGGACATCTGACTGTGAGGTGCTGTCCCTACTACCTGCCGAGGGAATTCACCTCAGCTATCCTGACAGCAGTCTACATTCCCCCCCCCCCCCCGCCACGCAGAAGTCAAGCTTGCTCCGCACGAACAGTATTCCATTATCAATAGCCTTGAGACAAAACGCCCTGAAGCTGTGGTCAGTGTAGCCGGAGACTTCAATCAAGCCAACCTCAGGGTCGTACTACCAAAGTGCCACCAGCATGTCTCTTGCTCCACCAGGAGCCAGAATGGTCGAAAACTTCAAATTCCTCGAAGTCAATATCACCAACAACTTTTCCTGGACCACCCATATTGAAGCAACGACCAAAAAGGCACACCACCGCCTCTACTTCCTTAGAAGGCTTAGGGAGTTTGGCATGTCCCCTACAACTCTCACCAACTTCCACAAATGCATCATAGAAAGCATTTTATCAGGATGCATCACAGTTTGGTTTGGGAACAGCTCCATCCAGGACCGTAAGTAATTGCAGCGAATTGCCACTCGCTCTTCTCCCCTCTCCCATCGGGCAAAAGGTATAGAAGTGTGAAAACGCACACCACCAGATTCAGGGACAGTTTCTCCCCAGCTGTTATCAGGCAACTGAATCATCCTACCACAACCAGAGAGCAGCGCTGAACTACTATCTACCTCTGATGTCCCTCGGACTATCCTTGACCGGACTTTGCTGGCTTTACCTTGCACTAAACATTATTCCCTTATCATGTATCTATATACTGTAAATGGATTGATTGGAATCATGTGTTGTCTTTCTGCTGACTGGCTAGCATGCGACAAAAAACTTTTCAGTTTTCACACGTGAAAATAAACTGAACTGAAATCTATGTATAGGAAGGAACTGCAAATGCTGGTTTACATCGAAGATGTATGAATATTCACAGAATATTCAGCCCAATATTGATTTCTCTAATTTGAAGTAACCTTTGCATTCGCTCTCTCTCTGTCCCTCCCCCACTCTAGTCATCCTACCTGTTTCACTATCGTCCTGCTTAGTTTCACAGTTCGTATCCTCTCTACCTTTCTTTGATCATTGGTGCTGGCTTTGATTTGTTCTGTTCATACCTTTCATTCATTTGTTCTTTGTATCTTTCATACCCCTAGTTTCCTTCTCCCCTGACTCTCAGTCTGAAAAAGGGTCTTGTCCTGAAACATGACCTATTCCTTTTCTCCAGAGATGCTGCTTGACCCGCTGAGTTACTCCAGTATTTTGAGTCTAAATACAATCTAGTTTTGTCTTTCTCGTTTTTATCTTTTTCAGAATAAAGCAGGAATGTAGGCTTCATCACTGGTTTTAATATTTAGGATGCAACTCGCTGTAACTGGAGTGTGAATCTGCTACAAATTGTAATGCAACACACACTTTCAGCTTTAATCTGACGCCACAGGGAGTAATTCCCCAGTATTTGCAGGAACTAAACTTGTGCAGAGTTTCAGCTGCCAGTCGTACAAAATGTCCCACATTTGGTTTATTAGGTCACCCCCATGAATCACAGAATACGGCTGTGTTCTGCCTCCTACCTCTCAATCAAATAATACCCAATCTCATAAGAATGCTTCCAATTAAATCGTTTTATACAGTTATTTTAGGAAATTTCACCTCATTAATCAGTCTTTGCAGGTTGCACCATTAGTTCGGGATGGTTTTTTTATTCTCTTGTCAAAGGAGCTTTGTATTTTTGCAACTACATTTACCCAAATTGTCAAATTTTGGATAGAATGGAAACCTTATCTAGGAGTTTAAGAAGGAACTGCAAATGCTGGAAAATCGAAGGTAGACAAAAGTGCTGGAGAAACTCAGTGGGTGCAGCAGCATCTATGGAGTGAAGGAAATAGGCAACGTTTCGGTCCAAAACCCTTCTTCTGAAGAAAGGTTTCGGCCCGAACCTTATCTAGGAATACACTTCACTGCCGTTCCCTTCCATTCCCAATGCACACCCTGCAGCAACATGTTACTAGTAATCGGTGTTGGATGAACAAAGCCAATTATGTTGTTGGTGGAAGAGTGTGGGATGAAGAAATAAAAAAGTTAATTATAACACCGTTCCCACCGTGGGTACAGAGAGTGGCGGCACAGCAGTAAAATTACTGCCTTACAGTGCCAGAAACCCGGGTTCAATCCTGACTACGGGTGTTGCCTGTACGGAGTTTGTACGTTCTCCACGTGACTGCGTGGGTTTTCCCCGGGGTGATCCCGTTTCACCCCACACTCCAAAGACGTACGGGTTTGGAGGTTAATTGGCTTTGGTAAACATTGTAATTTGTCCCTAGTGTTTAGGTTAGTGCGAGTGTACTGGAAAGGTTAGTCGGCGCAGACACGGTGGGCCGAACAGCCTGATTCCCCGGTGTATCGCTAAACTAAACCTAAAATAACCAACATAAAGGATAGAAAAATAAAAGAAAATACTTATATAGAAATCGCACCTTATATAGAAATCGCATACTTTCAGACCGTTCCAAAGAGCGTCACAACCAATTAAGCAACAATGAAGACAGTTGCAATGCTAGCTGTGTGACACTGATACCTCTACACTTGAGATCGCACCACCTGGCTCCAAGTATCCAGGCCAGTGAACTGTCAAATAAACTACTGAAGTTTTGAAAGGTTACAATGCATTCAGAAAGTATTCAGACCCCTTCACTTTTTCCACATTTTGTTACGTTACAGCCTTAATCAATTTTAGAATAAGGCTGTAATGTAACAAAATGTGGAAAAAGTGAAGGGGTCTGAATACTTTCTGAATGCACTGTATATTAAAGGTTATCATTTGGTCCATTAAACTTGCCGCTGTACTTTGTTATTGTCAATTTTTACTCTCTCCTCATGAAGATATTGCTTCCTCACAGGGACATGGGAATACTTAGTGCAACCTGAAGACAATTTCTAAGATTCTTCCTATGTTTAGCTGGAGGAAGTTGAACCTCTTTTGGTAAACAAGCATCTTATGGCAGTGGACGGGTTGAGGGAGGTGGTGAAGAAATTAAACTCAAAATCTTAAAACAAGTTGAGTTTATTGTCATATGCGCAGGTATGGTGAGGTACAGGTACAAAGAGAAATCTTGTTAGCAGCAGCATCATAGACACATGGACCTGCCTAGGTTTGTCACTGTTCTCCCTTCCAAAGCATGCTTGAAAGGCATGCAAAAAAGTGTGCATCGAGAAACAGGTGATGTGAGCCAAAGCCTGAAGATTTTGTTGCCAGGTGACAATATGAGGATATGATTCATAGATAATTTTTATATCAAAATGAACTCCACACCCTTTCCATAATCACCTCAGTGGGATTTCTGATTTAAGTTTTCCAATTTATTTAGTAAAGTCTTATGCAGGTGTAAAGTGTTGTCCTTTTATTTGTTGCAATAATCAGTATATAAAATCGCTCCACTCCTAAATATTGCCTTTGAAACAACAACTACAATGAATCATTAAGCTATTTTGATTTTGTCGTAATTATCTTTTGTTTTGATTCAATTGCTCAGTGAATATCTAAATGTGTGATAAAAAAATCAAATTACCTAATTATGTTTTGTAACTCACCCAGAATTTGACATGGCTCCATATTGGATTATGAATTGTATAACCATGCAGATATTTGTGAATGAATCCAAAAGCAATTCACTCCCAAAAACCGTGTTCCTCCTAATTGATCCATTGTGCATTTCTCAGTCCATCAGTAAGTGAGCACACATTCACTTGCCAGGGGATCACTGTCTGGAATAGCTTCTCAACTTCTCCCTCCTCCTTTAAGACCATCCGATTTGAAGAGAGTTTTGGCTGTTTCCCCTCACATGCCCGTTATTTCCTGCTAATTTTTTTCTTCTCACGTAAAGTACTGTGGGATACGCTACAAAATTAAACTGCAACATAAATGCAAATCCTCACACTTGCTTTTAATCCCCCACGTTTCTTTGTGCGTGAGTCTCGTGGAGCTGGCAGGTTAATCCCTGATTCAGCTTTTGCAGTTCTGCATCTTATAGAGACATCCAATTACCAAGCCATCTTGATAACTGAGAGAAACAATTTTGTTAAATGAAAAAAAAAGGTTTAATCTGCTTGAACACTGCACAAGCCTATTAAAGGATCAGTGCAGTAGCAGAGCTCATCCAGAAGCTCGGCTGCAAGTTGATTTATATTAGGGCTGCTGAAACACTATGCTATCATATGAAAACACAGGCATGGAGTCAGGTCTGAATTTCAAAACAGTTTGTCTCTATTGTGATTACAGAATTATTTGAACAATTTTTGGCACTTGTATTTTTAAATTACCGTAGCTGTAATCATCCTAGCGATGCGTGAAGTAATAAAAAAGAGCACTTGCTTTGTGTAGAATTAATGGCTGCTTAGTTAGACAAGGACCTTTCTCAAACTCATTATATTACATCTCTGGAAGTGAGTTTATGCCACCACATTTGTAAAACCATTTATAAAATGTAATATGACATGAAGATTGAAGAACTAAGACTGAAGAAGGGTCTCGACCCGAAAAGCTAACTATTCCTTTTCTCCAGAGATGCTGTCTGACCCGCTGTTACTCCAGCTATTTGTGTCTATCTTCGGATTGAACCAGCATCTGCAGTTCCTTCCTACACATGTAATATAACATCCTCCATACCTCCTTACATTTCATTACCTCAATGTTAGTGAACACCCTCTGCACTGATTTTTTCAGTTTCCAAATCCCTGATTAGAGTTCTCCAGTTAGCCAGTTGTCTTAATTCACCGATAGACCACAGTGGCGCAGCGATGGAGTTGCTGCCTCACAGCGCCAGAGACCCAGGTACGAGCAAATTTGGGCCCCATATCTGAGGAAGGATGTGCTGGCTCTGGAGAGGGTCCAGAGGAGGTTTACAAGAATGATTCCAGGAATGAGTGGGTTAGCATTTGATGGCATTGGGCCTCTACCCGTTGGAGTTTAGAATGTTGAGGGGGGACCTCATTGAAACTTACATAATAATGAAAGGTATAGATAGAGTGGATGTGAAAAAGGATGTTTCCACTGGTGGGAGAGTCTAGGACCAGAGGTCATAGCCTCAGAATTAAAGGGCGTTCTTTTAGAAAGGAGGTGAGGAGGAACTTTTTTAGTCAGAGGGTAGTTAATCTGTGGAACTCATTGCCACAGAGGGCTGTGGAGGCCAAGTCAGTGGAAATTTTCAAGGCAGAGATGGGCAAATTCTTGATTAGAACGGGTGTCAAGGATTAGGGGAAAAGGCAGGAAAATGGGATTAGGAGGAGAGATCATCCATGATTGAATGGCGGAGTAAACTCGATGGGCCGAATGGTCTAATTCTACTCCTATAACGTGAACTTGTGACTACGGGTGCTGTCTGTCCAGAGTTTGTATGTTCTCCCCGTGATCGTGTGGGTTTTCTCCGGGTGCTCCTGTTTTCTCCCACATTCCAAAGACGAGCAGGTTTTTAGCTTAATTGGCATCTGTAAACTGCCCCTAGTGTGCAGGATACGAAAGTGGGATAACATAGATCTAGTGTATGGGTGATCGATGCTCAATGTGGACCTGTTTACATGCTGGATCTCTAAACTAAACTAAAGAATGATAACAACGTTTTAAGAAAATTGGGCTATCCAGTGAGGTTTGTTCAAGAGAAACGAGCAAATGTCAGTAACGATTTTGGAATTCAGTTCCTTATTGAAAGAATTATTTCAAAAGAAATTATTAAAATAAAAACAACTGAAATTAGACATTGCTTCATAAAGTTGTCCCATATTCAAGGACATCAATAGCACCAACGGAGACACTCAAATGCCCAGTGCATTATTCACAGTTCAACATTTATCATTCAGTTAATATTTAAAAAAAATTATTCTGGCTATTCTAATCACATCTAGTTGTGAGGCCATGCATCTCACACATTCCTTATATTCCAATGAATACCCAATTCCAATAGTAGCTTATTGGCTCTGAAGTAATTGGGATCAGCCTGCCACCTCAGAAGGTGCTATACAAATGCAACTCCTTACTCAAGGTAGTAATTCCAAACTATAATTTGTTTGCAAATAGCAAACGATTCTAATTTTGCTTTCTTTAATCAAAATCGAGAAGAAGTAAGTTCTGATTACTCACTAATGCTTATCTTATTATTCTTCATTTCAAACATTTTCATGTTGTGATATTGAACAAATTACCCTTCTGTGGTGAGTGAATTAAAATGTATTTTATCTAAATCATTAACTAAGGGGCCCAGATGTTACAATGTCCAGGGGGATTCATTATAAATGTTGCAAATATCTGTCCTTACTGATGCATGAAATTTATTTAGATATTCTAGCTGCCTTTCACGACAGATGTAGCTATTAGATTCTGAGGTTGCTTAGAGTGAATAGCAGTTGAAAATGAACTCAAAAATCATTTACAGACATGATTTTTATTTGTTGGTAACAATGTTGTCTTAGGGAATGTAATGGAAATTCAAAATGCTTTATAAACTAAAAAAACAACTTTACCAGCCAAATAAGAATGTAAATTTGTGCAGTTGTGTACTTTTGCTGCACAGCATCAGTAAATCAGCGTGAACAAGAATTGCAGATGCTGGTATGTACTGAAGATAGGCGCAAAGTGCTGGAGTAACTCAGCGGGTCAGGCAGCAACTGTGGAGAAAAAGGATGTGTGACGTTTTTGGTTGGGACCCTTCTTCGGACTGAAAGTAGAGTGGAGGGTCATGGAGGTAAAAAAAAAGGCCAGAACAAAGCAGGGCCGGCAACAGATGACCAATGAAGGGTGGAATCCATAATGGCCCATTGTTGGCTGGGGAAGAGATGATAACAGAGGGATACAAGGATGAGAACAGTGGAACAAGGGTGGCGGAAGGGAAGGAGGGAATGCAACGGTTATTTGAAATGAGAGAAATCAACGTTCATACTGCTGGGTTGTAAGCTGCCCAAGAGAAATACAAGGTGCTGTTCCTCCAATTTGCCTGTGGTCTCATTCTGGCAATGGAGGAGGCCCACGACAGAAAGGTCAGTATGGGAATGGGAAGGGGAGTTAAAATGTTCGGTGATCGACTGTGAGTTGAAAAAATTCTGGTTTTCTTTCTGGCTTCCCTGTGAGTCTGACAAGCCAATGGTGGTGTCCTGACACCAGTGTTCTTCAGTGTTGTCTCCATTAATGGCTTGAACCACCTTTTTTGGCTGTTTCCTCCACATCAGTGTGGCCAGCCCTGGCCTTGGGTCATTTCTGCAGAGAATTTGCGCTCACATAGAGTGATACAGTGTGAAAGCAGGTCGTTTAGTCCATTTGCCCACACCGACCAACATATCCCATCTACACTAGTCCCACTTGCATGCATTTGGCTCATCTATATTACTAAAACTCTGATCTTGACCGCTTTTGGCTCACTGTGCTGTGATTTCCGAGAGAACGCCACAACCTACGGCTGTCATTTTTGGCCACCTCGCTCAGAGCCCGCATCCGCCTTCCTGGACCAGAAAAAAAAGGAAAAAGTAGGAGGAGGTGCCCGAGGGCTGAGGGAGGGATAGGAAGGGGAGGAGACAGCAGGGGCTAACAAAATAGGGAGAATTCAATGTTCATGCCCCCAGGATGCAGACTCCCCAAGCGGAATATGAGGTGCTGTTCCTCCAATTTCCGGTGATGCTCGCTCTGGCCATGGAGGAGACCCAGGACAGAGAGGTCGGATACGTAATGGGAGGGGGAGTTGAAGTGCTGAGCCACCGGGTCAGGTTGGTTTTTGCGGCCCTTGTTGCGAGTGGGGGGATGGGGAGAGAGAGCAGTGTTGCGGGGTATGGAAGAGACCCTGGTGCGAGCCTCATCTATGGTGGAGGAGGGGAACCCCCATTCCCTAAAGAATGAGGACATTTCAGATGCCCTGGTGTGGAACGCCTCATCCTGGGAGCAGATGCGGCGTAGACGGAGGAATTGGGAGTAGGGGATGGAGTCCTTACAGGAAGCAGGGTGGGAAGAAGTGTAGTCCAGATAGCCATGGGAGTCAGTAGGTTTATAGTGAATGTCGGTCAGAAGTCTATCACCTGCGATGGAGATAGTGAGGTCAAGGAATGGTAGGGAAGTGTCGGAAATGGTCCAGGTGTATTTGAGTGCCGGATGGAAGTTGGTGGTGAAGTGGATGAAGTCAGTCAGTTGTGTGTGGGTGCAGGTGGTGGCATCAAAGCAGTCATCGATGTAGCGGAGGTAGAGGCCGGGGATGGGGCCCTGGTACGTAGCGAACAAGGATTGTTAGACGTACCCGACAAAGAGGCAGGCATAGCTGGGGACAATGCGTGTGCCCATAGCTACGCCTTGTATTTGGAGGAAATGGGAGGAGTCAAACGAGAAGTTATTGAGGGTGAGGACCAGCTCCGCTAGGCGGAGGAGAGTATCAGTGGACTTGATAGGTTGCTTCTCTGGTCGAGGAAGAACCAGAGGGCTTTGAGACCATCCTGGTGGGGGATGGAGGTGTAGAGTGACTGGACATCCATGGTGAAGATGAGGGGGTGAGGACCTAGAGAATGGAATGCGCGGAGACGACGGAGAGTGTCTGAGGTGTCTTGAACATAGGTAGGGAGGGATTTAACCAAGGGGGATAGGATGGAGTCAAGGTAGGTGGAAATGAGTTCGGTGGGGCACGAGCAGGCAGAGACAATGGGTCTGCCGGGACAGTCAGGTTTGTGGATTTTGGGAAGTAGGTAAAATCGGGCCGTGCGGGGCTGGGGAACGATGAGGTTGGAGGCTCGGTCGGGCAGGGCGTGGGAGTTGATGAAGTCAGTGATGCTGCTAGAGATAGTGGCCTGGTGCTCGTCAGTGGGGTCATGGTCCAGGGGTAAGTAGGAGGAGGTGTCCGAGAGTTGGCGCGTGGCCTCAGCTTTGTAAAGATTGGCGCGCCAGACTACCACGGCACCTCCTTTGTCGGCGGGTTTGATAACACAGTGGGGGTTGTTGCGGAGTGAGTCGATGGCAGTGCGTTCAGGGGGGGAGAGATTGGAGTGAGACAGGGGAGTGGAGAAGTTGAGGCGGTTGATGTCACGACGGCAGTTTTGGATAAAAAGTTCTAAAGCCGGAGGGCCACGAGGGGTGGGGGGGTCCATGAGGAGGGGGTGCGTTGGAGACGGGAAAAGGGATCATCAATGGGGGGTGAGGACTCCTTCCCATGGAAGAACGCTGTGAGGCGACGGTCGAAGAGCTCCAAGTCGTGGTGGGCGCGGAACTCATTGAGGTGGGGACGGAGGGGGACAAAGGTAAGACCTCTGCTGAGGACAGACCGTTCGGTGTCGGAGAGGGGGAGGTCAGGGGTTGATGGTGAACACACGGCAGGGATGGGGGTTGGGGCAGGAGGAAGGCAGGTGGGTGGACTGGGGACGAGGCGATGAGTGGTGGGGATGAGTATCCTGTACCTGCTTTCTCTCCATACCCCCTGATCCCTTTAGCCACAAGGGCCACATCTAACTCCCTCTTAAATATAGCCAATGAACTGGCCTCAACTACATTCTGTGGCAGAGAATTCCAGAGATTCACCACTCTCTGTGTAAAAAATGTCTTTCTCATCTCAGTCCAAAAGATTTCCCCTTTATCCTTAAACTGTGACCCCCTTGTTCTGGACTTCCCCAACATCGGGAACAATCTTTCTGCATCTAGCCTGTCCAACCCCTTAAGAATTTTGTAAGTTTCTATAAGATCCCCCCTCAATCTTCTAAATTCTAGCGAGTACAAGCCGAGTCTATCCCGTCTTTCTTCATATGAAAGTCCTGACATCCCAGGAATCAATCTGGTGAACCTTCTCTGTACTCCCTCAATGGCAAGAATGTCCTTCCTCAGATTAGGAGACCAAAACTGTACGCAATACTCCAGGTGTGGTCTCACCAAGACCCTGTACAACTGCAGTAGAACCTCCCTGCTCCTATACTCAAATCTGCACTTGAATTTGGTGGCCCTGCACCCTGCTTGAAGTGGTAGGAAACTGAACCTGAATTTGGTGGCCTTGCACCCTGCTTGAAGTGGTATGAAACTGCACTTGAATTTTGTGGCCTTGCACCCTGCTTGAAGAGGTAAGAAACTGCACTTGAATTTGGTGGCCTTGCACCCTGCTTGAAATGGTAGGAAAATGGATTTGAATTTGGTGGCCTTGCACTCTGCTTGAAATGGATTTTCAAGGAATAGCCATGAGTCAACTGCCAGCCCACCAGCCGTGAGTGAGCTGCCAGCACATCAGGCGTGAGGGACTGAGCTGCCACCCCAAGAATCCATTTGGCCCACAATGTCCATACTAGCCCTCTGGAGACCAGTAGTCCCTGCAGCCAACAACACCCATACCAGCGCTCCAGAAAGCCCCCCCCCCCTCCCCACTGGCCACCAATATTGGAATTGGTGGAGAGGTGGAATATTGCGTTGGGGGACCAGTCCTCCCGTGTGAACATGGGACCCAACAGGTCCCACTTAGTCTAGTATCCTTCTAAAATTGTCACATCCATGTACATGTATAATTGCTTCTTAAATGTTGCAATAGTTCCAGCCTCAACTACCTCCTCCGGCAGCTCGTTCCATGCACCCATCACCCTTTGTGCAAAAAGGTTACCCATCAGATTCCTATAAAACCTTTCCCCCTTCACCTTAACCTATACCCTCTGGTTCTCGATTCCCACTCTGGGCAAGAGACTCCTCTGCGGTAGAAGACTGACCCCAATAGCTTTGCACCTAAGAAGCTGAGGTCAGTGCTGGGGCCGCTACTCTTCACGTTGTATATTCATGATTTGGATGAGGGGATCGAAGATTTTGTGGCCAAGTTTGCAGATGATATGAAAATAGGTGGAGGGCCAGGTAACGTAGAAAAAGCAGGAACTCTGCAGAGGACGTGGGCAGGTTGGGAGAGTGGGCAGAGAAGTGGTAGATGGAATAGAGTGTAACAAAGTGTGGAATCATGCATTGTGGTAGCAGGAATAAAGGCGTAGACTATTTTCTGTATGGGGAGAGAATCCAGAAATTGGAAGGTGCAAAGGGACTTGGGAGTGCAAAGGGACTTGGGAGATTCCCAAAACGTTAATTTGCAAGTTGAATCGATAGTAAAGAAGGCAAACGCAATGCTAGCATTTATTTCAAGAGGGCTAGAATACAAAAACAGGGATGTAATGCTGAGGCTCTGTAAGGTATTGGTCAGGCCGCATTTAGAGTATTGTGAGCAATTTTGGGGACCATAATCTGAGGAAGGATGTGCTGGCTCTGGAGAGGGTCTGGAGGAAGTTTACAAGAATGATCCCAGGAATGAGTGGATTAACCTATGATGAGCATTTGACGGCACTGGGCCTGTACTCGCTGAAACTTACCGAATAGTGAAGGGCTTGGTTAGAGTGGATGTGGAGAGGATGTTTCCACCAGTGGGAGAGTCTAGGACTAGAGATTATAGCCTCAGAATTAAAGGAGGTTCCTCTAGGAAAGAGCTGAGGAAGAATTTCTTTAGTCAGAGGGTGGTGAATCTGTGGAATTCTTTGCCACAGAATGCTGTGGAAGCCAAATCAATGGATATTTTTTAAGGCAGAAATAGATAGATTCTTGAATAGTATGGGAGTCAGAGGTTATGGGGAGAAGGCATGAGAATGGGATTAGGAGGGAGAGATAGAAGGTAGATAAAAATTCTGGAGAAACTCAGCGGGTGAGGCAGCATCTATGGAGCGAAGGAAAAGATGACGTTTCGGGTCAAGACCCTTCTTCAGACTGATGTGGGGGTGCTGGGGGCGGGAAGAAGAAAGGAAGAGGTGGAGACTGTGGGCTGTGGGAAAGCTGGGAAGGGGAGGGGAGGGAGAGATAGATCAGCCATGATTAAATGGCGGAGTAGACATGATGGGCCAAATGGCCTAATTCTACTCCTATCACTTATGACCTAATGACCTTAACTACCTTAATGTAGTCATCATTGTAACAAAATAAAATAGTACATGGCAAGATGCCAGAAATAAGTAAAATGGCCAAATCATTTTTTTCCTGCATGTTAGTTGTTTCTCTCTGAAATACTGCAATGATCTTGTACTGACAACATTACACCCAAAGCAGAAAGTAGAGATTAGATAAAGTTATGGGACAGTGGTGGTTAACAATTAAGTGTTTGGACATGATGTTTCAAGAGTTGCTTTCTATTTTTTAGATGAAGCCAGGACCCAGATCTAACAATGTAGTATTTATTTACCGCTGCACTAGAATATCATTCTAGATTATAAAGCATTGCTCAAAATTGAAGACTTCTGATTTCAGCAAAGAAACCCTGACACATTACAGAGGCAAATATGATCTACTTCCTAGAGCAGAGTAGCTAGTTAAACAGAATTCCTATAGAATTCCTAAAGTTTCTCCTTCCTTAGATAGACACAAAATGTTGGAGTAACTCAGCGGGTCAGGAAGCATCTCTGAAGAAAAGGAATAGGTAACGTTTCGGGTCGAGACCCTCCTTCAGACTATGAAGTATAGTTCTTCATAGTCTTCTTCAAGTATACTTCTTCATTCATACGAGCAAATTGGAGGAACAGCACCTCATATTTCGCTTGAGCAGCTTACACTCCAGCGGTATGAAGATTGACTTCTCTAACTTTGCTTTCCCTCTCTCTCCATCCCTCCCCCTTCCCAGTTCTCCGACCAGTCTTACTGTCTCCGACTACATTTTATCTGTTTGCTTAGTTGTTACCTTCTCCCAGCTAGTAATGATATATTCTACATTTTCCTTGATCTCCATTCCCTTTGCCCAGTTTTCACTCCCTCACACTGTCTTATCAATCTATCTCCCTCCCCCTGACGTCAGTCTGAAGAAGGGTCTTACCCCGAAACTTCACCCATTCCTTCTCTCCAGAGATGCTGCCTGTCCTGCTGAGTTACTCCAGCTTTTTGTGTCTATCTTTTGTTCATTTTGCTCAATTGTTTTCCCAGATTTGTTTGCTTGTTTGTTTGCTTTCTGACATGGTATGATGGCCACTTCTCCTTTTGAAAGGAGGTGCTGGTTTTCCCGATCTTACATTCAATTGAGTGCAAGCAATTATCAAGGATTTAAAATTGCTGGGTACCAATAACAGACCAATGAAGCCCAGCTGCTTCTTGTCAATGGAGCCAGATGTTGAATTGTTGCAAATTAAAGCCAAAACATTATAGCACCATACAAGATGTGTAAGGTCAAGAAGCAGATCTGAAACATCTGCATGATTATAGATTGAAATCTGTGGATTTCCTGAAGGATTGTTTTGAGGAGCTCAAAAGAATAAAAAAGGAGTTTTAGCATTAATAATAATAATAATAATAACTTTATTTATAAAGCACTTTAAACAACCACAGTTGCCACAAAGTGCTGTACATGAGAAATCACGAACAAAAAGCTATTACAAACAATTAAAAACCATTAAAAACCGTAAAACGAAGGTCTATAAAAAACACACAAAAATTAAAAGACATTAAAAGCACTAAAAACAGGGGCAATGCCTCAGCCAGTGTCGAAAGCCAAAGAATAAAAATATGTTTTTAGGGAGGATTTGAAGATGGACAGTGAGGGGGCCTGTCTGATGTGCAGCGGCAAGGTGTTCCAGAGTGCCGGAGCAGCAACAGAAAAAGCTCTATCCCCTCTGAGCTTCCGCTTAGACCTTGGTACCTCAAGGAGCAGCTGATCAGCTGACCTGAGGCACCGGGCAGGAGCATATAGGTGGAGCAGCTCAGAGAGGTAAGGCGGGGCGAGCCCATTCAAGGATTTAAAAACAAATAAAAGAATTTTGAAATGAACTCGAAAGTGCACTGGGAGCCAGTGTAGGGAGGCCAAAATTGGCGTAATGTGCTCCCTCTTTCGAGTTCCAGTCAAAAGGCGAGCGGCAGCATTTTGAACAAGCTGGAGGCGAGCCAATGAAGCTCGTGCGACTCCAGAGTAGAGTGCGTTACAGTAATCCAGCCTAGATGTAATAAAGGCATGGATTACTGTTTCAAAATGCTCCCGCTCGAGAATGGGCTTCACCTTTGCCAGCTTCCTTAGGTGAAAGAAGCTGGACTTAACCACCGCGCCTATTTGTTTGTCTAGTTTAAAATCACCGTCCATCCTAAAACCCAGGTTCAAGACGGTTGGCTTTACAGACAATGCCAGTGGACCCAAATCAACAAAGGGAGGTTCACGGCAGCCATTGGGGCCAAACAAAATCACCTCTGTCTTCTCTTCATTAAGTCCCAGAAAGTTTAAGGCCATCCAGGACTTAATGTCCTCAAGACAAGACAGAAGTGATTTTAGAGAATAATCATCTTCTTTCCTGAGTGGCATATATAACTGGCTATCATCTGCATAAAAGTGAAAGGAGATGCCATGCCTTCTTAAAATTGAGCCCAGAGGAAGTAGGTATAAGGAGAAGAGCAGGGGCCCTAAAATTGAGCCCTGTGGAACCCCATATACCAAGGGAGTGGAGGAGGATTCAAAGCCAGCAAGGCTTACACGCATGGTTCTATCTGCCAGATAGGACCTGAACCATTCCAGGGCACTGCCACAAATGCCCACTTGGTGCTGTAGTCTGGAAATTAATATTCCATGGTCCACTGTATCGAAGGCGGCAGATAGGTCCAGCAAGACAAGAACCACATAATTACCTGAGTCGTTTGCCAGGAGGATGTCGTTGAAGACCCTTAGCAGAGCCGACTCTGTGCTATGCATAGCCTTGAATCCAGACTGGAAAACTTCCCGAATGTTGTGCTCATCCAGGAAGAGTTTCAGCTGCGCATAAACTACCTTCTCCATGATCTTAGAAATGAAAGGCAGCTTGGAGATCGGCCTAAAATTGGCCAGATCAGTTTGATCCAGGCCTGGTTTTTTAAGTAGTGGTTGCACTACAGCATGTTTAAAATTTATGGGGACAACCCCAGAACACAAGCTACTGTTTATAATGGCGAGAACCGACTGCCCTATACTCGGGAAAACCTCTTTAAAAAGAAGAGGAGGGACAGCATCACAGGGGGAACCCGACGGCTTAATATTCTTAAAAATCAATGAAATCAAGGCCAAAGGTCTGGACCAAACAGTATTTCATTACACTCTCAGTAAAGATATTAAATAAATCTGTGGAAAATTAGTTTACTTATCAGGGTGCAAAGGTCATTGTGTGTGTGTTAATATCTCATCCCATTGTATGCAATATATGACCTATACAATCCATCTAAAGAAGGGTCACAACCCAAAACGTCATCTATCCATTCCCTCTTCAGATGCCTGACCCATTGAGTTCCTCCAATACTTTGTGTTTTGCTCAAGATTCCAGCATCTGCAGTCTCTTGCATCTCCAATAAATAACTTCTCTTGTCTCTGCTATATTTTCAAATTATTCCTGATCTTTCCTTTGCTTTGTTATCATTATTATTTCAATCTCCTTTGAGTTGGAGATGAAAAATATATTACCAAACTACGTTAGACATGGGAGCTTGGAGAAAACGGATCCGAATCACTCATGTGGACTAGATTCTGTGCCATACAGTATTCCTAGTCAAAGGGATTGGTAAGAATGCCTGAAAGATGTCCCAACCAAAGTGGTTCAGGATATTTATCATGTAACCCTGGTAATCCTTGTATGTGAATACTTGGCCAATAAACTTATTGATTCATTCATTCATTCATTTATTCATTCATTCATTCATTCGTTGAAAATGGGTGCTGACTTCCTTATATCCATATAGAGCCTGAATTTACTTAATACATTCACTAACACCCAAATCTTTCTACAGCCATTATTCCCATCACTGCCCAATCTCTTTCCCCTTGAATCACACTCTCATTCAGTGCATCCATCCATTCTACTTGCTCTCTTGTTTAGTTTAGTTTAGTTTAGTTTAGTTTAGTTTAGTTTATTTTAGTTTAGTTTAGTTTAGTGATACAGCATGGAACCAGGCCCTTTGCCTCACTGAGTCCATGCTGACCAACGATTAACTGGACATTAGTTCTATGTTACCCCACTTTTGTAGCCTACATACTCGGGGCAATTTATAGAAACCAATTAACCTACAAACATCAATGTAAAATAATTTCCCCTGCCCTTCGGTGTGAATTCCTTTTCTTAAACACACTTTCAAAAGCCAGCTCATTTATCTTTATGAGTATAAAGTCATAACAGCCAGGATGACTTTCCTCATCTCCTGGCCAGCATTTATTCTTCATCCAAATCAGCTGGGGTATTTGACATTATTACTTGGTACTTGTTAGATCTTGCTTCACATTTATCTTTAAAAGATTTTCAAAGTACTTAATGTTTTACCAAGAAAGCTCAAACAACTGACTGTGCTCAACGTTCCAAATCAAGCCACCCTTACTGCCCTGCGACCTTTCACTGTTCCAGTTTAAGATTTCTTTTATTGTCTCCTTCCCCAATCTCCCTGCAACAACAGGAATACTTTGCATTTCAATAACCCTTTGCATAATGGTACATTGCAAACAATGCTTAATGTCCATGCACGATGTGCCCAAACTGCTAGTGCTTTATCCAACTCCACACATTCTGAGGTAAATGCTTATCCACGTACCTCCCTGTACAATTCCCCCATCCCAACACATTACATCAAGAGAAACTCCACCCATTCAGCTTTAGCTTACTGCTAAACAAAGCAAAACCAGCTCAAATCCTCTCATAGAATCATTGAGCCATACAGCGTGGAAATAGGCCGTTTGGCCCAACATGCCCATGTCGACCAAGATGCCCCATCCCTACTAGTCCCACCTACCTGCATTTGGCCCATATCCTTATAAACCTCTCCAATCCATGTACCGGTCCAAATGTATTTTAAATGTTGTGATAGTACCTGCCTCAGCTACCTCCTCTGGCATAGACCCACCACCCTTTGTGTGGAAAAAGTTGCCCCTCAGGTTCCTATTAAATCTTTCCCTCTCACCTTAAATTAGTGTTGCCAACTGTCCCGTATTAGCCGGGACATCCCGTATTTTGGGCAAAATTGGTTTGTCCCGTACGGGACCGCCTTTGTCCCGTATTTGACTTCTACTACTCAGGTTGAGGGGACTGTCGGGTCGGTGCACCGCGTCCGGCCCCGCCTCACCCATCCCGATGTAGTGCAGCAGCAGCGCCTCGTCCGTGGCCCCGTCGGTCGGCAGCCCGACCAGCTGTCCGAACTTCGGACCTACGCTTACCACTGACACCACCACCCCTCCTTCTCATGGCCGATCATCGGTTCATGAGTTGGATGGGGTGCCAGACTTTGCGCGCGACGTCACGCGGCCCGGGCCAAAACTCCACAGCTGGCCCACCAGCTGGGTTTTGTGTGCAGTCCAGCACCCGGGCCAACTCATCATTCACCCAGCCACGGCCGAATCGGTCAACGAATTGCCTGTCGGGAATTTGTCTCGTATTTTGACCTTTAGTCCCTTATTTGGGAGTGAGAAAGTTGGCAACCCTATGTCCTCGGGTTCACGATACCCCTACTGTGCATTTACTCATCTTCTCACCCACGCAATATTAAATCCTAGCACCGAGTTGACAAACTCAACTCCACCATCCACACCCTCACACTGATCAACCTAGTGATCAGGTTAATCTAGTAAAGCAGTTTCCCCTTATTTTTTCCTACTGTGCCCTTTATCAATGTTCTGCAGGCATTCCACTGAAATTAAGCCAAATGGGGTGCATCAATGAAATTCAAATCCTCACGATGAAATAAAAACACCTATTTAACTTTTAGATGAAAACTAGACCAAGAGCAGAGGGGGGGGGGGGGGGTAGTGGAGGAGATCCGGGCGGCAGCAGCGAAAAAATTAAAATGTCGGCGTTTTTGGAAGAGAGCCGGGCGCTTGAGCCAGCGTGAGAGAGCCGGCCCAGGTGGGGGATGTAGTTGAGGAGAGCCGGGCGGCAGCAGCGAGCAAGGAATCAAAGGCGCAAATCTGACACAAACACACACACCCACACTCCCACACACACACACACAGAGTTTTAATAGTATACTATACCAAGAGCAGACCCGTTGGGTCTGGACCCCGAACGTGCTTCAGACCCGGGGTCTGGTTCCCGAACTTGCTTCTGGACGGCTGTACGCAGCATCTCGACGTCGTACGCACCGTCTTGATGGCGTACGCAGCGTGTTGACGGCGTAGGCTGCGTACGACATCGAGACGCTGCGTACGACCGTCAAGACGCTGAGTACGCCCTCAATGGGGCTGTGGGCCGACAGGCCGTTGACGCGCCGGCTCTGTCACGCTGGCTGAAGGCAAAGATGGGTTGTTCCGCCGCTGCTTTTCGGCGTCGATGTTTGGCGTGAGAGAGACGGCCCAGGTGGGGGGGGGGGGGTAGCGAAGGTGAGCCGGGCGGCAGCAGCAAAAATCGCCAGGGAAGAGATAAAAAAGTCGGCATTTTGGAGGAGAGCCGGGTGCTTGAGCCAGCGTGAGAGAGCCGGCCCGGGGTGGGGGGGTAGTGGAGGAGAGCCGGCGGCAGCTGCGAAAATCGCCAGCGAAAGAAAAAAAATGGCGCCGTTTTTGGAGCGGAGCCAGGCGGCAGTAGCCGTTATGGTGGCTGGCCAGCATGAGGAGACAAAATGAGTGAGTGGGTGGGGGTATAAGGGTGGGGGGGATGGATTTTATTAAAACATGTGTACATAAAAATGTCTAAATCTAATAAGGAGTGTGTTAGGGTATGTAAAAGTGTAATGTCTAGCGAAATGGAAAAAATCGCGGAGTTTTCGCGTGTGGTTTTGGCGGAGCAAGGAATCAAAGGCCAAATGTGACACCCACTATCACCTCCTGTGGCATCACCTCCTGCCAGTCCTCCTCCTGGGTGAGTGGCAGGTTTTTTTTAGGGTTGTGCCCTCCCCGTGCGCTGTTGCCTTTTTGGTGCCATCTCTTAAAACACAAGTCTCCTCTCCAAAAAACTCTCCAGCTATGAATGAACATGCCTTGGAGTGAAAGAGGTGACGTTCTGGTGTTTAAATTACCTTTTTTTTCTACTGCCCTTTTTTTCACCCCAGAGCTATTACCTTCGACCACCTGCGACTACCTACGACTAGCATCACGACCTACTATGACCTACCTACGACCTACCTAAAATATCAATTTTTTTCCATGGAGACTTTTTTTACTCTTGGACATTTTTCATCAGGCTGGATAAAACGCCGCGACCTACTTGAGGCCACGCGGAGACCACTCACGAGCATGAGGAAGAGTTACGAAGACCTTCTACTCCCTTGTACAATACTGTACATGCAACTAGAAACCTGTTGATCTTTGTTCCAGATATCTGCATTGAGAAAGCTGGCAGGTTACTGTTGAGGCAATGTTTCCTGTAATACTTCCTTCTCCATTTTTTGGTGTAACTTAAGCCCCTGTCCCACTTTCACGACCTAATTGGCGACCTCTGCCGAGTTTGCCCTTGACTCAAACTCGCTGCATGGTCGCCACGAGGTCGTAGGAGGTCCTCGTAACTCTTCCTCATGCTCGTGAGTGGTCTCCGCGTGGCCTCAAGTAGGTCGCGGCGTTTTATCCAGCCTGATGAAAAATGTCCAAGAGTAAAAAAAGTCTCCATGGAAAAAAAATCGATATTTTAGGTAGGTCGTAGGTAGGTCATAGTAGGTCGTGATGTTAGTCGTAGGTAGTCGCAGGTGGTCGAAGGTAATAGCTCTGGGGTGAAAAAAAGGGCAGTAGAAAAAAAAGGTAATTTAAACACCAGAACGTCACCTCTTTCACTCCAAGGCATGTTCATTCATAGCTGGAGAGTTTTTTGGAGAGGAGACTTGTGTTTTAGAGATGGCACCAAAAAGGCAACAGCGCACGGGGAGGGCACAACCCTAAAAATAACCTGCCACTCACCCAGGAGGAGGACTGGCAGGAGGTGATGCCACAGGAGGTGATAGTGCAGGAGGAGGTAACCCTGCATGAGAGACCCCTGGAGGAGGAGACCAGGGTATATGTATATGTCCCCACCACCACCCCATCCTTCACTGCCTCATTTGAAGGCAGCAAAGCAGCCCTTTCTCCTGTGTCTGACACAGCATCAGAGGCAGATGGCCCATTGGTGGTGAGAGAGGGCTGGAGGAAGGTTTTGCCCTACACCTTCACCAGGCAGCAGGAGGGGACCTTGAGGAATGGTTCCAGCAGAATGCCATCCTGTACAAAAAGGAAAATGAGGGGTACAGTGACAGGGACAAGAATGGCATGCTTGCTATCCACTGCCCCACATGTGTGCTTAAAGTTCCATCTTTTGTCAAAGCCCAGCGCCACTCTCTTCCAGTCATCTGGTGTACTGGGACAGTCCATCACATCATCTCCATTCACGCATTGAGACCTCTTTTTGAGCTTCCTCTTCATCCTTGCTCTTCCGCTTCTGCCTTTCTTAAAAGGCTGCTGAAGCAAAACGGTTACTGCAAACAGCAGCAGTTGTATTTTTACTAACATCTTCCAAACTAGTTCCTTCCTTGCTTGCATTGTTCACAATGATTTGCCAGAGACCAACGTACATGGTCGAAGCCAGTATTCAACATAGTCGAAGGAGGTCGAAGGAGGTCTTCAACATAGTCGTAGGAGGTCTTCAACATAGTCTTGGAAGGTCGTAGGAGGTCGTACACATAGCCGAGGAAAGTCGTAGGTCACCGCGACCTTGATTTTTTTTAAAAAGTCGCTTAAGGTTGCCAGATGTCGCGGTGGAGGTCTTCTAAGTGGGACAGGCCCTTTACACTTACTGTTATTTCCCTTTGAGGCCAAACATCTTGACTTGCCACAAGCTTTATTGATTTATCAAGTCAGAATATTGGAACAGGACTATGATGTTTCTGGAGAATTGTGTCCTAACACTTCCCTAATGGGCCTGTCCCACATAGGCGACAACCGGTGAACACACACACACGCACACTTCGCTTCCTTCACCAGCCTGTTATGGAGGTGGGGGACAGGGCAAGCGGGGGGGAGTGCTGTCTGAGTGAAATTCACACGGTGCAAAGCCAATGTGATACAGACACACACCACGATGAAAAGGAAGGTTGGCGCTGTAATTAAGATGGTGAAAGCACAGTGTACGGGAAGGCCACTTAAGTCCTTTAAAAGAGGGGGGAGAGTGGGGAGAAGGGGGGACAAGGAGTGGAGACAACTTTTAAGAAGCTAGAGATACACGGCTGTGAAGCTCGGCGGACATTAACATGACCGGTCGGTAAAACTACTGCTTACGTTTTTTTCCCCAATGAGCCAATGAAATTCACCGGTCAGCACCGGCTACAACCTACGTGAACCTACAACAACCTTCGACCTCCTGGCAACCCACTACCACTGCACCTACGGCACGAGAATTCTCGCTACTCTCCCTGGCGGCTTTATTCTGGTCGCCGCTAATTCTCCAACATGTTGACAAATTTGCAGCAACTAGTTCCCAGAATGCGGGAACTCCTCACGACCATGAAGGCGACTCCCCGGCAACCACCCGCGAACATGTGGAGACCATGTGCCGACCGCATAGTCTCCTGCAGTCGCCTAAAAAGTCGCCTAAGTGGGACAGTTCCAGAAGGAACAAGGAATGCTGATATTTTAAAATAAAATTGTTTGGGACTTTACAGATATCTTATTTCATCAAGTGTTAATCAATATTATACCATTAATTACATTTCTGAAGTAAATGCACAACATTCTTCACATTTGCGCCATGCCAATAATAACATTCATTATTTCTCTCATGCTCCTCAGACACAGGAAGATTACTAAAAGTCCTTTGCATTAAAAGTGATGTGAGTATGGAACAAACTGCCAGAGGACATGGGAGAGGCACACATAGTACATAGAAAATAGGTGCAGGAGTAGGCCATTCTGTCCTTTGAGCCAGCACTGCCATTCAATACGAACATGGCTGATCATCCAAAATCAGTACCCCATTCCTGCTTTCTCCCCTTAATCCTTGATTCCGTTAGTCCTAAGAACTATATCTAACTCTCTCTTGAATACATCCAGTGAATTGGCCTCCACTGCCTACTGTGGCAGAGAATTCCACAGATTCACTCTTTGAGTGAAAACGTTTTTCCTCATCTCAGTCATAAATGGCCTACCCCTTATTCTTAAATTGTGACCCCTGGTTCTGGACTCCCCAACATGGGGAACGTTTTTCCTGCATCTAGCCTGTCCAATCCCTTAAGAATTTTATATGTTTCTATAAGATCCCCTCTCATTCTTCTAAATTCCAGTGAATATAAGCCCAGTCGGCCCATTGTAGGTGCCTTGTCTACTGCCAATGATATATAAATGAGGATTATTCAAGGTGGAAGTTGGAGGTAAGGGCTCAGTGCAGCTAGATACACACATTTGGTGCCACTTCAACTTCTGATAGCCTTCAAAGGGAACAGTGTAAAACTGGAAAATTAATTAGGTACAAACATTTTGGAGCAGGAATTCGTGCCCGACAGGTCAGACTAAGCATGTCTACCACTCCCAGAGAATAGAAAAAAGGAAAAATAATCAGCGTCCCTGCAATTTAACGTCCTTTTTCTCTCCTTCCCAGTTCTGATGAAGTCTTCAACCTGAAACTTAGCTTAGTTTAGTTTAGTTTAGTTTAGAGATACAGTGTTGAAACAGGCCCTTCACCCCACCGATCCCATGCTGATCATCGATCTCCCAGACACTAGTTCCATGTTATCCCACTCGGGGCAATTTACAGAAGCCTAGTAACCTACAAACCGGCATGACTTTGGGGACATGGGAGGAAACTCCAGAGCGCCCAGAAAAAACCCATGGGGTCACAGGGAAAATGTACAAACACCACACAACAGCACCCGTAATCGGGATCGAACCCGGGTCTCTGGCGCTGTGAGACTGCAGCTCTACCGCTGTGCCACTGTGCCGCCTGAACTGTTTCTCTTCCCACAGAAGCAGCTCAACTTCTGAGTATTTCCAGTATTTTATGTTTTCATTTTAGATTTCCAGCATCAATGTTTATTAATTACCATTGAGGATTGATTGTTTTGCTGTGGGTTTTCTAAATCGTTTGGATGCGATAACAGTGAAATTTAACACATCTTTTATGAATTGAGGATCTTAATTATCATGTTGATCTTAATTTGTCATTAAATTGGAAAGAATGCAGAGAAGATTTTCGTGGATGTTGCCAGGATTTGTGGGGCTGAGCTATAGGGAGAGGTTGGGCAGGCTAGGACTTTATTCCTTGGAGCGCAGGAGGGTGACGGGTGATCTTATAAACGTCTATAAAATCACGAGGGGAATCGTTAGGGTGAATGCGCAGAGTATTTTACCCAGGTTAGGGGAATCAAAAATGAGAGGACGTGTTTAAGGTAAGAGGGACAAGATTTAATACAAACCGGAGGCACATCTTTTCCACTCAGAGGCTGGTGGGTACATGGAACAATCTGCCGGAAGAAGTAGTTGAGGCAGATACCATAACTGCATTTAAAATAGGTACATGGATAGGAAAGGTTTAGAGGGATATGGGCCAAATGCAGATAGGAGAAACTAGATTACATGGGGCATCTTGGTCGTCTTGGCAGGTTGGGCTGAAGGGCCTGTTTCTGTGCTGTATGACGTTAGGGTGGCACAATGGCGCAGTGGTAGTTGCTGCCTTACAGCATCAGAGACCCAGGTTTGATCCTGACTACAGGTGCTGTCTGTACAGAGTTTGTACAGAGTTTTCCATGTGACCGCGTGCGGTTTCTCCGGGTGCTCCAGTTTCCTCCCACACTCCAAAGATGTACAGGTTTGTAGGTTAATTGGCTTCTGTAAAAATTGTCCCTAGTACATAGGAAAGTGTTAGTGTACATGGTGATCGCCGGTTGGCACAGACTCGATGGGCCAAAGGGCCTGTCTCCATATTGTATCTCGAAAGTCTAAAGACCTAGAAGTGGAGAGGGTTACTTTATGGAATCAACCCCCTTTTGACACCAAAACACATTACTGAAGAATATTTTATGTGCTGCTTGTGTTGAAATCTTACCTTCTGGACAGAGGCAGCTGAATCCTGTTCCTCTGGTCATGCAGGTAGCTCCATTTTCACACGGCTCGGAGAGACAGTGATCAATCTGAGTCTGGCACAGATCTCCCGTGTAACCTGGTGACGTAAAGAGGATGCAAAGAATATAATGTGTAGGAAAGAACCACAGACGCTGATTTAAATCGAAGATAGACACAAAATGTTGGAGTAACTCAACGGGACAGGCAGCAACTTCGGACCTACGCTTACCACTGACACCACCACCCCTCCTTCTCATGGCCGATCATCGGTTCATGAGTTGGATGGGGTGCCAGACTTTGCGCGCGACGTCACGCGGCCCGGGCCAAAGTCCACAGCTGGCCCACCAGCTGGGCTTTGTGTGCAGTCCAGCACCCGGCCAACTCATCATTCACCCAGCCACGGCCGAATCGGTCAACGAATTGCCTGTCGGGAATTTGTCTCGTATTTTGACCTTATTTGGGAGTGATAAAGTTGTCAACCCTACCTTAAACCTATGTCCTCAGGTTCACGATACCCCTACTGTGCATTTACTCATCTTCTCACCCACGCAATATTAAATCCTAGCACCAAGTTGACAAACTCAACTCCACCATCCACACCCTCACACTGATCAACCTAGATCTGAAAGCAGTTTCCCCTTATTTTTTCCTACTGTGCCCTTTATCAATGTTCTGCAGGCATTCCACTGAAATTAAGCCAAATGGGGTGCATCAATGAAATTCAAATACTCACAATGAAATAAAAACACCTATGTAACTTTTAGATGAAAACTAGACCAAGAGCAGACCCGTTGGGTCTGGACCCCGAACGTGCTCCAGACCCCGGGGTCTGGTTCCCGAACGTGCTTCAGCGTCTTGACGGCGTAGACAGCGTCTTGAGCCAGCATGAGAGAGCCGGCCCGCGGGGGGGGGTGGGGGGGCGATAGTTGAGGAGAGCCGGGCGGTAGCAGCGAAAAAATTAAAATGTCGGCGTTTTTGGAAGAGAGCCGGGCGCTTGAGCCAGCGGGAGAGAGCCGGCCCGGGGGGGGGGGGGGGGGGGTGGTAGTTGAGGTGAGCCAGGCGGCAGCAGCGGAAAAATAAAATGTTGGAGTTTTTGGAAGAGAGCCGGGCGCTTGAGCCAGCGTGGTTTTGGCGGAGCAAGGAATCAAAGGCGCAAATCTGACACAAACACACACACACACACACAGAGTTTTAATAGTATACTAGACCAAGAGCAGACCCATTGGGTCTGGACCCCGAACGTGCTTCAGACCCCGGGGTCTGGTTCCCGAACGTGCTTCTGGACGGCTGTACGCAGCGTCTCGACGTCGTACGCAGCGTCTCGACGTCGTACGCAGCATCTCGACGGCATACGCAGCGTGTTGACGGCGTAGGCTGCGTACGACATCAAGATGCTGCGTACGGCCGTCAAGACGCTGCGTACGCCCTCAATGGGGCTGCGGGCCGACAGGCCGTTGACGCGCCGGCTCTGTCACGCTGGCTGAAGGCAAAGATGGGTTGTTCCGCCGCTGCTTTTCGGCGTTGATGTTTGGCTTGAGCCAGCGTGAGAGAGCCGGCCCGGGGGGGGGTGGGGTGTAGTGAAGGTGAGCCGGGCGGCAGCAGCAAAAATCGCCTGGGAAAAAATTAAAAAGTCGGCATTTTGGAGGAGAGCCGGGCAGTTGAGCCAGCGTGAGAGAGCCAGCCCGGGGGGGGGGGTAGTGGAGGCAGCTGCGAAAATCGCCAGCGAAAGAAAAAAAAAGACGCCAATTTTGGAGCGGAGCCGGGCGGCAGCAGCCGTTATGGTGGCTGGCCAGCAGGAGGAGACAAAATGAGTGAGTGGGGGATGGATTTTATTAAAAAATGTGTACATAAAAATGTCTAAATCTAATAAGGAGTGTGTTAGGGTATGTAAAAGTGTAATGTCTTGCGACGTTTTCACGTGTGGTTTTTGGCGGAGCAAGGAATCAAAGGCCAAATGTGACACCCACAAATAAAGAAACACACCCACACATAGTTTGAAAAGTAGATAAATAGATAGATAGATAGATAGATAGATAGATAGATAGATAGATAGATAGATAGATAGATAGATAGATAGATAGATAGATAGATAGATAGATAGATAGATAGATAGGGTTAGAATTTGTGAATTTGATTGTTGAAGGCAGTCTATAAATCTCAGAATAACACCCAGTGGAGATCGGATTTCACCTTAACTGAAAGGTTCAAATAAAGAAATTGTCTCCGACATCTGCTGGCGCTCACTGTGACTAACATCAGTGGAGGGGGGAAACACTTCATTTGGGGTTTGATGGTGAGGAGTCACCTCTACTCCCTTGTACAATACTGTACATGCAACTAGAAACCTGTTGATCTTTGTTCCTGATATCTGCATTGAGAAAGCTGGCAGGTTACTGTTGAGGCAATGTTTCCTGTAATACTTCCTTCTCCATTTTTTTGGTGTAACTTAAGCCCCTGTCCCACTTTCACGACCTAATTGGCAACCTCTGCCGAGTTTGCCCTTGACTCAAACTCGCAGCATGGTCGCCACGAGGTCGTAGGAGGTCTTCGTAACTCTTCCTCATGCTCGTGAGTGGTCTCCCGCGTGGCCTCAAGTAGGTTGCGGCGTTTTTTCCAGCCTGATGAAAAATGTCCACGAGTAAAAAAAGTCTCCATGGAAAAAAATCGATATTTTAGGTAGGTCGTAGGTAGTCATAGTAGGTCGTGATGCTAGTCGTAGGTAGTCGTAGATAGTCATAGGTGGTCGAAGGTAATAGCTCCGGGGTGAAAAAAAGGGCAGTAGAAAAAAAAGGTAATTTAAACAGCAGAACGTCACCTCTTTCACTCCAAGGCATGTTCATTCATAGCTGGAGAGTTTTTTTGGAGAGGAGACTTGTGTTTTAGAGATGGCACCAAAAAGGCAGCAGCGCAGGGGGAGGGCACAACCCTAAAAAAAACCTGCCATGCAGGTGTTGCCCACCCAGGAGAAGGACTGGCAGGAGATGATAGTGCAGGAGGAGGTAGCCCTGCATGAGAGACCCTGGGAGGAGGAGACCAGGGTGGTAGTATATGTCCCCACCACCACCCCATCCTTCACTGCCTCATTTGAAGGCAGCAAAGCAGCCCTTTCTCCTGTGTCTGACACAGCATCAGAGGCAGATGGCCCATTGGTGGTGAGAGAGGGCTGGAGGAAGGTTATGCCCTACACCTTCACCAGGCAGCAGGAGGGGACCTTGAGGAATGGTTCCAGCAGAATGCCATCCTGTACAAAAAGGAAAATGATGGGTACAGGAACAGGGCCAAGAATGGCATGCTTGCCATCCACTGCCCCACATGTGTGCTTAAAGTTCCAAAAGGAGTGGAGACAACTTTTAAGAAGCCAGAGATACACGGCTGTGAAGCTCGGCGGACATTAACATTACCGGTCGGTAAAGCTACTGCTTACGTTTTTTTCCCCAATGAGCCAATGAAATTCACCGGTCAGCACCGGCTACAACCTACGAGAACCTACAACAACCTTCGACCTCCTGGCAACCCACTACCACTGCACCTACGGCACGAGAATTCTCGCTACTCTTCCTGGCGGCTTTATTCTGGTCGCCGCTAATTTTCCAACATGTTGACAAATTTGCGGCAACCATAATGAGGCGGCAACCAGTTCCCAGAATGCGGGAACTCCTCACGACCATGAAGGCGACTACCCGGCAACCACCCGCGAACATGTGGAGACCATGTGGCGACCGCATAGTCTCCTGCAGTCACCTAAAAAGTCGCCTAAGTGGGACAGTTCCAGAAGGAACAAGGAATGTTGATATTTTAAAAAAAAATTGTTTGGGACTTTACAGATATCTTATTTCACCAAGTGTTGATCAATATTATACCATTAATTACATTTCTGAAGTAAAAGCAAAACATTCTTCACATTTTGGAGCAGGAATTCGTGCCCGACAGGTCAGACTAAGCATGTCTACCACTCCCAGAGAATAGAAAAAAAGGAAAAATAATCAGTGTCCCTGCAATTTAACGTCCTTTTTCTCTCCTTCCCAGTTCTGATGAAGTCTTCAACCTGAAACTTAGCTTAGATTAGTTTAGTTTAGTTTAGAGATACAGCGTTGAAACAGGCCCTTCACCCCACCGATCCCATGCTGATCATCGATCTCCCGGACACTAGTTCCATGTTATCCCACTCGGGGCAATTTACAGAAGCCTAGTAACCTACAAACCGGCATGACTTTGGGGACGTGGGAGGAAACTCCGGAGCGCCCAGAGAAAACCCATGGGGTCACAGGGAAAATGTACAAACACCACATAGACAGCACCCGTAATCAGGATCGAACCCGGGTCTCTGGCGCTGTGAGACTGCAGCTCTACCGCTGTGCCACTGTGCCGCCTGAACTGTTTCTCTTCCCACAGCAGCAGCTCAACTTCTGAGTATTTCCAGTATTTTATGTTTTCATTTTAGATTTCCAGCATCAATATTTATTAATTACCATTGAGGATTGATTGTTTTGCTGTGGGTTTTCTAAATCGTTTGGATGCGATAACAGTGAAATTTAACACATCTTTTATGAATTGAGGATCTTAATTATCATGTTGATCTTAATTTGTCATTAAATTGGAAAGAATGCAGAGAAGATTTTCGAGGATGTTGCCAGGATTTGTGGGGCTGAGCTATAGGGAGAGGTTGGGCAGGCTAGGACTTTATTCCTTGGAGCGCAGGATGCTGACGGGTGATCTTATAAACGTCTATAAAATCATGAGGGGAATCGTTAGGGTGAATGCGCAGTGTATTTTACCCAGGTTAGGGGAATCAAAAATGAGAGGACATGTGTTTAAGGTAAGAGGGACAAGATTTAATACAAACCGGAGGCACATCTTTTCCACTCAGAGGCTGGTGGGTACATGGAACGATCTGCCGGAAGAAGTAGTTGAGGCAGATACCATAACTGCATTTAAAATAGGTACATGGATAGGAAAGGTTTAGAGGGATATGGGCCAAATGCAGATAGGAGAAACTAGATTACATGGGGCATCTTGGTCGTCTTGGCAGGTTGGGCTGAAGGGCCTGTTTCTGTGCTGTATGACTCTGTGACTCTATGACGTTAGGGTGGCACAGTGGCGCAGTGGTAGAGTTGCTGCATTACAGCATCAGAGACCCAGGTTTGATCCTGACTACAGGTGCTGTCTGTACAGAGTTTGTACAGAGTTTTCCATGTGACCGCGTGCGGTTTCTCCGGGTACTCCAGTTTCCTCCCACACTCCAAAGATGTACAGGTTTGTAGGTTAATTGGCTTCTGTAAAAATTGTCCCTAGTACATAGGATAGTGTTAGTGTACATGGTGATCACCGGTCGGCACAGACTAGAAGTGGAGAGGGTTACTTTATGGAATCAACCCCCTTTTGACACCAAAACACATCACGGAGGAATATTTTATGTGCTGCTCGTGTTGAAATCTCACCTTCTGGACAGAGGCAGCTGAATCCAGTTCCTCTGGTCATGCAGGTAGCTCCATTTTCACACGGCTCGGAGAGACAGTGATCAATCTGAGTCTGGCACAGATCTCCCGTGTAACCTGGTGACGTAAAGAGGATGCAAAGAATATAATGTGTAGGAAAGAACCGCAGATGCTGATTTAAATCGAAGATAGACACAAAATGTTGGAGTAACTCAACGGGACAGGCAGCATCTCTGGAGAGAAGGAATGGGTGACGTTTTGGGTCGAGACCCTTCTTCAGTCTGCTCCAACATATTGTGTCTACCTTCTATATAATATAACTATTTCTCCCAATGGGAAGAAAACCTTTATCACTTATTCAATATTTCCACTTCTGGAAATTTTGCAGAGTACATGGCCAACAGTTATGCCTCAAGCAAAACCACTAAACCAATCATCTTTCTACTTATCAGGCAACTGAACCATCCTACCAACAACTAGAGAGCAGTCCTGAGCCACTATCTATCTCATTGGAGACTCTCGGACTATTTTTGATTGGACTTTACTGGACATCATCTTGCAATAAACATTATTCACATCATTCCTTTTATCATGTATCTGTACACTGTGGTTGGCGATTGTAATCATGTATTGGCTTCCCGCTGACTGGTGAGCACACAACAAAAGCTTTTCACTGTACCTCGGTACAAGTGACAATAAACTAAACTAAAGTAAACTAACACTAACCTTGCTGACCCTAACCTTATCAGATAGATTAACAATTTGCCTCTGTACATTGTTTTAATTTATGAGACATTAGCTGGGTGATAGTCCTATGCTGATACTAAGCAAAGGAAGGAAATGATATGTTGGTATATAGTAGGGGTAAGCAGGGGGGAGAGGAGGGTGAGGGTAGCTGGACTGCTCATATAGAACCAGTGTGGACTCAATGGACCAAATGACTACTTCCTCTGCTGTAAGCAAGCTATGGTTTTTTGAATTTTAACTGAACATAAATCTAGTCATTTGCTAATCCCCTCAACCACAATATAAATTGATCTAACAATTTTACTAATTAAATAATTAAATTATTTCTCTGATAGGCTCGCCATGTAATAAATCACACATCATGTGCCAAAGTGAACAGAAAATGCTGGGAATACTCAGCAGGTCAGACAGCATCTGTAGAGAGATACAGATCTGAGGATTCAGATTAACAACCTTTCATCAGGACCAGCAAATTGAGATCCACATGTAATGCATGTTCTTAATTTCTCTTCCACAAAGCCAACTTCTTCTGACTCTAAGTTATCCGGCACACAACATCCTTTGCCACTTACAGTCTTTCTACAAAGACACCATTTTTTCTTCCCTTCAGACTTCATAAATTGCCATCTTAAACAGCTCTTGATCTCAAATACTCCTCAGAAAATGTATTTCCTTTCAGGTCCTTCGGACTCCACACTTGAGACCATACACCATAAGACGTAGATGCAGAATTAGGCCAATTGGCCCATTGAATTTGCTCTGCCATTTGATTGTGGCTGATCTATTATTCCCTCTCAACCACATTCTCCTGGCTTCTCCCCATAACCTTGGATGCCCTTACTAATCAAGAACCTACCAATCTCCCCTTTAAAAATACCCAATGAATTGGCCTCCATCGCCGTCTGTGGCAATGAATTCCACAGATTCACCACCCTCTGGATAAACAAATTTCTCCTCATCTCCATTCTAAAGGTATACCATTTTATTCTGAGGCTATGACCTCTGGTCTAGACTCACCCACTCCTGGAAACATCTTCACTTCCCCAGGCACTTCCCCAGTCCTACCCCATGCAATGTTTTTGCCATCCCTCCTAATATTTCCCTCTCTGATTCTGAATGACCAATATTCAGCGGAGATGTGAGCTTCACCCCCCCCCCCCCTACATCTGCGAATGTAATGAAGTCGGAATATGGCATGATGTTCAGGTCATCTTCCACCATCTCAGCCTCTGGGCTCGTTTCTTCGGCCAGGAGTCCACACTGCAGACAGATCTTCCATCATTTTTGGATCCTAATTTTTATTGATGCTCCACTAGTGGCTGTATCATCAGCTGCCTTGGACCTGAGATCTGGAGTTCCCACCACAAACAAAACCGTCTTTATCTTTCACTCGTTCTAGAAGATGTTCTTGATATCCACCTTCCACACAAGCATTCAGTCTGCCATCGGTGCCAGCGCGCCAGATTCCCATTATATATTTTGGAGAATTTACGATACTGACATATTTTAGGTGAAAGCCTTTGTTGAAGTGAAGAAAAGAAGTCATTCGTCTGCATTTGTTTGTGATTGAAAAACACAAATGTAATTCCTTCCAGAGGAAAAGGAAATATTAGTCAACATAAAGACCAGTATGATTCAACATCCTGCCTCTTAAGCCGTAAGGTTTAGTTTAGTTTAGTTTATTTTTGCCACCTGTACAGAGGTACAGTGAAAAGCTCTTGTTTGCATGCTATCTAGTTAAGAAAAGACTATATATGATTACAATCCTGTCCACAATGTACAGATAAAGGATACAAGATTTAGCGCAAGATAAATTACAGTAAAGTCCGATTACAGAGAGTTCAAATGTTTCCAATGAGGGAGGTGGTTCAGCTCTAAAGCAATTTCTGCTTTTATGTCAGCATTTGCTGTAAAGTTTTAATTAGTTTCAAATCAGTCACACTGTCTCCACTTTGAAGAAAATAAAATATTAAACCTACTGAAGAAATATCATGGTTACATGTCGTATAAACCTTTTTATAAGAACAAATCTAGTTTACATATTTGTAATGTAAGTGGAATGATCTACAAGTACTCTATCACACACCCACTCTTTATCCTTATTGCGATGACATCCACTTTCTCTCACAAGTAAAACATAATTAATTTGTTACAGCTTTGCTGTCAAATGTTAGCTGTAAATGCATCAAAAAATAATTTCCAAATTGATGTGAAAGTCCTGAAGAAAAAAAAGTAAATGCTGGCGATTTCATAAAATAGTTTTAGCTTTTACACTGAAAGGTGCATAATCAGATATGTATGTAATTCTTTGAAAGTAAAAATAATGGGGTAAATCATGACTTTAGGTGTAAATGTAAAAAGTGTTTGACAGAAGTATAGAATGTGTAGGGAGAACTTAAGGGAGGACTTCAATGGGTGAAGAGACGGCATTAAATACACTGGTGGGCAAGACCAAAGATAATCTCAGAGCATTTAATAAATATGTTAAGAGTAAGTGATAACCAGAGTAGAGTAGAGCCCATTATTTAGAAGGATGAGAGGGATTCTTATAGAAACATATACAAGTCTTAAGGGATTGGACAGGCTAGATGCAGGAAAAATGTTCCCAATGTTGGTGGAGTCTGGAACCAGGGGTCACAGTTTAAGTATAAGGGGTAGGCCATTTGAGATGAGGAAAATTTTTTTTGCCCAGAGAGTTGTGAATCAGTGGAATTCTCTGCCATAACTCTCTGTGTTCAAGAGAGAGTTAGATATAGCTCTTAGGGCTAATGGAATCAAGGGATATATTGGGAGAAAGCAGGAATGGGGTACTGATTTTGGATGATCAGCCATGATCATATTGAATGGCAGTGCTGGCCCGAAGGACCTGACACAGGACAATAAGAGGGATAGCAATACATTTCAGAACAAAGAACGCACTGCTTGTGCGGGTGGTAGAGGCTGATACTTTCACAGCATCTAGCTAAAACCCAAACAAAGGTCTTGCATTGCCCATGCAGAGAAGACTTTGGACCAAGTGCTGCTAAATGTGTGATGCTAGTACTAGATAGTTGACATGGAGACGATGGGCCGAATGGCCTGTTTCTGTACTGTACGTGAAACTAGTAAAATATTTATACAAAACAAAAAAAGTCACATCAGGTATCTGTAAATATATAAGTATAATAAATTAACTACAGGACTAGTTTAGTTTAGTGTTGAAACAGGCCCTTCAGCCCCACTGAGTCCATGCTTACTAGCGATTACCTTTACACTAGCACTATCCTGCACACTAGGGACAATTTACAATCTTTACCAAAGACAATTAACCTACAAACCTGTACGTCTCTGGAGCGTGGGGGGGTAAATGAAGCACCCGGGGAAAACCCACATGGTCACGGGGAGAACGTACAAACTCCATGCAGCCAGCACCCATAGTCAGGATCAAACCCACATCTCTGGTGTTGTAAGGCAGCAACTGTACCGCTGCACCACTGTGCCACCCAATAACTAATTATCTAATTTATTTTACAATATGAGAGATTTCTTGCAATGATGGACACAGCAACTGCTGCTTCTTGCATTCGAATGTTTTCATAGAAGAAGTCCTGCCTGTTATTATCTGTGAGCTCTTCTCCTTCATATGATGTATCTTCTCATCACAATAGTAGGCTGTTTAATTGACACTCTTCCGATATTTCAACATCATCTATTTTTAGTCTCAGAACAGCCAGTGGCTCTGACTGATGCATCGACCAGCTAATCCTATGAAGACCGTATGTAATATAGCACTGTAGTGACAGTAATGGATATTTTCAGAAAAATGGTGCGATTTTTAACGATGCTCTATTGATCTAACTCGCTCACAAGGTGGCTGTTTCTCAAGTACGAAACTAAAAGGCTGAGCAACCAAAAAAATATCAACTGAAAACAATTTCTAATATTTAAATCTGCACTCATAGCTGTCTCTTTAATATACAAATGCTTCTCTGCTTATTTCATATTGAACCACAAACTACAGAAAGAAATTGTCAGCAGGATTTTAGATTGGAACAAATTTGCTGGCATAGGTTAAAAAGAACACAGTTCTTACAAGCACGTATCAGACTTAACAAACAGAAAAGGCCACTTTTAGAGGCTCAGAGTGAGGAATTATTAATTGCTGTTGCAACATTATAAGTTATGTTAAGAGTCAAATGTCTCATGACTATACAAGGCCACTGAAAGATTCTCTAGACTATTCTTGAATGAATTTCAGCATCTGGTGGAGGTATTAATGCTGGTGAGGGAGGAAGTGAAGGGATGGATGTCACGCCTCCATGGTTGCAGGGGCAAGTGTCAGGGAATGGGAGGCGGTGGGCAGGGTGGGATGAACGGATCAGAGAGTCATGCAGAGAGCGGGCTGTGAGGGGTGAGAAGGTAAGACATGACTGGTGGTGGAACTACGTTGGAGCATGCGTGGAATGATATGGTGGATGAAGAGACTTCTAGGGTGAAAGGTGAGGACCAAGAGAACTCTGCTGACATTCACTTTTGAGAGGGCTGTGAGAGCAGATGTGCAGGAAATGGAGGAAATATTTGTGAGGCTTCATGAACTGAGTCAGAGGGGAAGCCATATTTCCTGAAGGAGGACATTTCAGAAACCACTGAGCAAAAAGCCTCATCATGAGACATTGTCCTTTATAGGGAACCTGTAGGCAAATGCTTCAGTGCTGAGCCTATTGGCAAGGGTTGTAACAAAGCACTTTGTGAAGAAACAAGATATATCTGACAGCAAATTTCTTTTTAACCAATCACGCCAAAAATTATGATCTAATTTTCCCTATCATAATGGGGAGTGCAATTGACCTCTTTATCTTCGTCAGAGGTATTGAGAAGTTAGGCAGGGGTACAGAACTGTGTTAGGTGATCTAACAGATTAAGGACAGATGTAGGACATATTTTCCAGGGGACTAAATCCAGTGCTTTGGTACTTTGAAAGCATTGCAGTTTATGTTAGCTCTAACTATGGTTGAAAGCTTGAACTAAGGTCCCCTGCAATGCTCCACTGGAGTTAGAATGACAATATCTGGAAAGCGACATCAATCATAGTGTCATAGAGTTATACAGCATCGAACCAGGCCCTTCGGACCAACTTGCCCATGCCGACAATGATGTCCCATCTTCGCCAGTCCCACCTGCCCGCCTTTAGTCCATATCCCTCTAAACCTTTCCTCCTGTGTACCAGTCCAAATGTCTTTTAAATGCTGCTATGGTAGCTGCCTCAACTACCTCCTATGGCAACTCGTTCCATATACCCACCACCCTCAGAGTGAAAAAGTTGCCCCTCAGGTCCTGTTAAATCTTTCCCCTCTCACCTTAAACCCATGTACTTTGGATTTTCATTCCCCTACTCTGGGTAAAAAGACTGTGCATTCACCCTGTCTATTCCCCTCATGATCTTATACACCACTATAAGATCACCCCTGAGCCTGCTGCACTCCACAGAATTAAATCCTAGCCTACCCAACCTCTCCCTATAGCAACGGCCCTCAAATCCTGGCAATATAAATCTTCTCTGCACTCTTTCCAACATCCTTCCTCTAGCAGGGTCACCATAACCCAACTCAATATTCCAACTGTATCCTCGTCAACATCTTGTATGAATGTAACATAACATTGCAACTTCTACACTCAATACCTTGACTAATGAAGGCCAATGTACTGAAAGGCTCTTGACCACCCTATCTACCTGTGATACAACATTCTACAAACTATATACCAGCACTCCTAGATCGCGCTGCTCTAGAACACTCCCCAGGCTCTGCCCTTCACTGTGAAGGTCTGGCCCTGGATTGACTTCCCAAAATGCAACATCTTGCACTTATCTGCATTCAACTCCACAAAATCTATATGGGTTAAAGATGGAAATTTTAATCAATTTTCAAGGGTCAAATGGTAGAGTATGGAAACACGCCCTTCGGACCACTAAATCTACGCCGATCACTGATCACCCGTTCACACCAGTTCTATGTTATCTCAACTTTCTCATCCACTCCCTACACACGAGGGGCAATTTACGAGGCTGATTAAAGTACAAACCTGCACGTCTTTGGTATGTAACTGGGGATCGGAGGCAGCAGAGTCTAAACTCAGAAGTTAAAGGAGGAGATTTCAAACATGACAAGAGTGGGAGGCAAAACCCAGATTAACAAGAGAGAAATGAAAGAAAAAGCAAAAAAAACATGAAAAATCATTTCCAATACAGCTGCTGCTCGACCTACGATGGGGTTACGTTGAACCCATCGTACATCGAAAATAAGTCTAAAACGCATTTAACACAATTTGATCACGTGACTGGGAATGTGGTGCGGCTCGCTGCCGTTACCGAGCGTCTGCACCATCGTAAAGTCGAAATAACGTGAGTCGAAGCAAGCATCGGCAAATCGGCAAGCATCTGTACTGGTTTTCTTATGAGGAAATATCCCCATTTGTATAAAATTAAAATTTGAGAAAACTGCAGTTGTTCAGCAGTAATTTGTGTGATCACATCAGTAAACACATCCCAAAGACGTGTGCATTTGTATGTTAATTGGTCTCTGTAAACTGCCTCTAGTGCTGAGGGAGGGAATGAGAAGGTGGGATAACATAGGACTGGTGTAAACAGGTAATCGATAGTTGATTTGGATTCATGGATTCATTGGGCCGAAGGGCCTGTTTCTATGCTGCATCTCTAAACTCTAAATTATCACATCACTAACAAGCTCAGTTAATTCTTGATGCATCATCTTCAGTCTCTAGAGCAGAACCTGTGGGTAAATGCTTCAAATTCCCTTCAGTGGTGAGTTTATTGAAATGGGCTGCAACAAAGCCCCTTCTGAAGGAACAAGCTATCTCTGACAGCAAAGTCTTGACTTTCTTACTTAACTGCTCATGCTAGAAATTATCTAATTTTCCCCATTATAACGGAGGGTGTTGTTGATCTAACTGTTAATCTTGTTTCAAAATCCATCCTCATATGAGGATATTATTTTAGGATAGAAAACACCAAAATTGACCTATTTATTATTTACTCGCAGGTCATGAAAGGAATGATGTGTATTTTGTTAGCTTTTTGCTTAATTTGCCTTTATCAATCAAGACAGAGTTTGGTCTTTCAGTAGAAAGCCAAGGTATATATCTCTGAAAATGATGATATGACCTTTGGGAATGATTGGCCAACTAGTTTTACACTATGTATTTTTTTTTAAAGAAAACAGTTTCTACTTTGCTTTCCATATCAAAATTTTATTTCCATTTCTGATTGTCTCCTTTTGCGTACTTTCTTTCTATTTTTCTGTAATTATTTCTGAAAAAACTAATTTTTTTAAACTGCTTTTTTTTGGCTTAAATTTGTTTAGTTTAGCTTAGAGATACAGCGTGGAAATAGGCCCTACGGCCCACCTTGTCCACGCTGACCAGTGATCCCCGTACGCTAGTTCTATCCTATACACTATACATAACCTATACGTCTGCCTATACATAACCATACACTATACACTATACAAACCCGTATGTGGAAGGAAACCGGAGCACCCGGAGAAACCCCACATGGTCACAGGGAAAAAGTACAGACTCCGTACAGAAAAGTACCCATAGTCAAGATCGAACCCGGGTCTCTGGCGCTGTAAGGCAGCAACTCTACCACAGCCCTAGTTGTCTCTTAAAATTTGCTTTACAATGACAGTGGTCAGGGCTGTGACTGAAACGTTACCTATTTCCTTCGCTCCATAGATGCTGCTGCACCCGCTGAGTTTCTCCAGCATTTTTGTGTACCCCTGCTGCCTGACTTCAGGGTGAACAGGTCCAGTGAGTGCAGGCCATTGCAGCTGGTGCAGCTGAATGTGGACAGGTGGGACCACAGGCAGCGTCTCTCCAGTTTTGAGTGCAACTAGCTTTCTAGGGATTGCCACTTTTAGGTTATAAATAAATGATTGGCCAATAAATAATGGCCCTTTTCCACCGTGCCCAGATTCCACAAAATAAATAAGGAAAAATCCACTAGTAAAGTTTAAAGGAGATGTGCGAGGCAACTTTTTTTTTACACGGAGGGTGGTGAGTGCCTGGAACCTTTGGATAGCCATATGGATATGCAGAGAATGAAGGGATATGGATTGTGCGCAGGTTGATCAGAGATGGTATTGGCATCATGATCAGCCCAGACATTATGGGCCACAGGGCCTGTTCGTGTGCTGTACTGTTCTTTGTTCTATATTATACGGACAGCTTCATAAATTGAACCCACGTTTGGCTTTGTCGTTCGATGGTGTTTAATTTGACATCTTGATGATCATAACACAACCAAACAAATCATGCATACCTGGTGGGCAGTCACAGGTGAAGTTCCTAAGGTTGTTTCCCTCTTTAATGTCCAAACATGTTCCATTACGTAGGCACTGGATGTTATGGCAGGCATCAAATTCTTCACAGAACAGCCCAACGTGTCCCTCCTCACAGTCACAAAAGAAGGTGACCTATAAAAACATGTGTGTAGTGATAATCTTAAATACAGAAGTCAAGTAAAAAACTATCTATACGAAGGTGAGCAGACTGAAAACATTGACTGGTACGAGGGTGGTGCATTTGCTGCACTTGTACAAGATGGTGGATACAACGTAGAAGTTGAACTATATTGAAGGTAGACACAAAGTGCTGGAGTAACTCAGCGGGAACGGCAGCATCTTTGGAGGGCAGGAAAGGGTGACGTTTCAGGTCGAGACCCTCCTTCAGACTATATTCTGACTATATTGAACTATATTCCACGCCACCATTATCTATTTTACCTTTTTATCCATTTTATCTTTTTATCTATTTTATCCTTCTGTTTATTTTTGTGTTGCACGGGGAGCCAAATGCAACGGAATTTTGTTTAGAATTGCATATATCGATGTATTTCTAAATGACAATGAAGTTTTGATTGATTGCTGAATGTCGCAAGGAAACATTGGCAAAATCGCTAGGATCTGAGGGTTAGATGGAATGAATGAATGAATGCTTAATAGACACATGGGACAAGCCACAGTGTATTACTTTGTTTTGCATACCCAGGGTATGTAAAGAGTCCCCACATAAAGGGCACCGACAACATGTAAATGTTTATAATGGCCAGGTCTGTATTTTGATAGTCAGATTATTTTCTAATCACTTAATTCCTTTTTATTTGGAGGATTGTGATGTATTTATTTAACTCTGCCTTCCATATTCAAAACTGCTTCCACTGCTATACCAAAGATTCTATATTCTTAGATTTCTTTTTAAAATCTAATTGCTGCATTGTGGGCGGCTTGAATGTCACCCTGTTTAGTCTTTCAGCGGACTGGATAGCACGCAGCAAAAAAGATTTTCATGTACCTCTGACAATAAACTACACTAAACTAAAAATGGCCAACCACTAATTTTTAAACAGTCATTTTCTGGGAGCAGTGGAAAGACCCATTGATCTTTCAGTTCACGTGCTCATGGCTCTGTTATTGCACTGAAATTAGATTTGCTTTTAAAAACATTCAGCATTTTCCAAGCCTGTATTGAAGAAAGGGGAGTGATAAGCCAACAGCAGGGAATGTCGGGGCACAAAACTAATCCAGGAGCAAGTGCGAACAATCCTCTCCTATCCACTAATGATAAAAATTATTAGTGGATGAAACTTTGTATTTATTTAGCATGGTCTCATGACAACACACGGCATTTGCAGCCAATACAATGCTTTCAAATTAAAGTGGCTGTTGTCATTAGGAACTGCAGCAGCTAAGTCACATATAGCGGGCTGGTACAACAGCAATAAAATGATGCATATTCGTCAGGACACCATGGATAACTGTGCAGGAAGGAAATGCAGATGCTGGTTCATACCAAAGATAGACACAAAATGCTAGAGTAACTCAATGTTTTAGGCAACATCTCTTTGCTATTCTAAGTTTACTTTAGTTTAGAGATACAACGGGAAACAGGCCCTTCGGCCCACTGAGTCCGTGCCGACCAGCGATTCTCAAACACTACCACTATTCTATACACTAGGGAAAATTTACAATTCTTACCGAAGCAAATTAACCTGCAAACCTGTACGTCCTTGGAATGTGGGTAGAAACCGGAGCACCTGGAGAAAACCCACGTGGTCACGGGGAGAACGTAGAAACTCCCTACAGATAGCACCCATATCAGGATTGAACCCGGGTCTCCGGTGCTGTAAGGCAGCAACTCTACCGCTGCGCCACTGTGCCGCCCACAATAGTAGTATGTTTTTTTTTCAACATCCACATCATAAAGTATGCAGAGACATGGATTACATCTCATCTTAAAGTGAAGTCTTTTCAACAGTGCGATACTCCCTCAGTATTGCACTGAAATGCCACCATAGACTTTTCTGAATCATAGATGTGAGTTTATTTTATCCATAGTTACAGTTGACTCAGGACGAAGTGGATGTGATGGGACGCTGAGCGCAGTCAGTTTGAACGTGGTCACTGAATATGCCTGATTTACCTGCTCTTTGTTCATTGCTGGGGCCTACCAATCTTGTTCACAATCGTGCAGTTCTTTCATTGCACCATGCTTAGCAGTAGATGCTTGAAAATGCAATTTGACAATGATTCCATGCTCGAGTTTGCAAAGAGCAAACAATGATAATATAAGGTCATGGAGTGAAATGTCAAACTGGAGGGAGGGATATTAGTGGAAGAGGACAGGGGGGAGGGGGAAAAAGGGAGGGTAAAAGGGAAATGGGGGACAGGGATGGGAGGGGTAAGAGATGAGTGTATGTAGGAGCGGAAAGGAGCAGGGTAGGAGATGGGGGAGAAGTGGTGGGAACCATCCGATCACCAACTGGAAAGCGTTCCTGAGCCACCATCTACCTCATTGGAGACCCTCAGACTATCTTTAATCAGACTTTATATTGCACTAAACGTTATTCTCTTTATCCTGTATCTGTGCCCTGTGGATAGCTTGATTGTAATCTTGCATAATCGTTCTGCTGACTGGATAGCACACAACAAAAAAGCTTTTCACTGTACCTCTTTACACATGACAATAAACTAAACTAAACTAAATGTGTGTGCACCATGGAAAAAACAAAGGGGGCAGGGGAGTACTAATTGAAATTGGGGAATGCAATGTTCATACCATGGGGTGTGGACTACCCAAGTGGAATTGACGAGCTGTTCCTCCAGTTTTCCTCCAGTGGTCTTACTCTGGCAATGGAGGAGACAGAACGGTCGGGATGGGAATGGGAAGGGAAGTTAAAATGGTTCCCGACTGGAAGATCCAGCAGGCATGGTGAATAGAGTGCAAATGTTGGGTGAAACAGTCGCTAGTCGATGCTTGGTCTCACCGATGTAGAGGAGCCCACATTAGCGCGCTGAATACAATAGAGTAAACTGGAAGAAGTGCAAGTCAGCTTCTGTCTCATTTGGAAAGGCTGCTGGGGTTGCTGGAGGAAGTGAGAGAAGGGATGTAGAGACCGGCATAACATCTCCTGAGGTTACAGGAGAAAGTGCTTGGGGAGGGGACGGGTTGGTGGGAAGGGATGTACAAACCAAGGAGTTGCGGAGAGAGTGGACACTTCGGAAAGAGGTAAAGGGTGGGGCAGGAAGATGTGACTGGACGCATTCTCAATTACTTTGAACCATGATTGCTAGTCAGTACCATACAGTCAGTCAGTCAGTCAGTCGGAGTATTGAGTATAGAAGTTGGAAGGTCATGTTGCAGTTGTATAAGACGTCGGTGAGAGAGCATTCAGAGTATTGTGCTCAGTTCTGGGCACCATGTTATAGGAAAGATATTGTCAAGCTTGAAACGGTTCAGAGATGATTTACGAGGATGTTGCCAGGACTAGAGGGTGTGAGCTATAGGGAGAGGTTGAGTAGGCTGGGTCTCTATTCCTTGGAGTGCAGGAGGATGGGGTTGATCTTATTGAGTTGTATAAAATCATGAGAGGAATAGATCGGGGAGATGCACAGAATCTCTTGCCCAGAGTAGGGTAATCGAGGACCAGAGGACATAGGTTCAATGTGAAGGGGAAAAGATTTAATAGGAATCTGAGGGGTAACTTTTTCACACAAAGGGTGGTGGGTGTATGGAACAAGTGGCCAGAGGAGGTAGTTGAGGCTGGGACTACCCCAATGTTTAAGAAACAGTTAGACAGGTACATGGATAGGACAAGTTTGGAGGGATATGGACCAAGCACAGGCAGGTGGGACTAGTGTAGCTGGGACATGTTGGCCGGTGTGGGCAAGTTGGGCTGATGGGCCTGTTTCCATACTGTATCACTCTATGACTCTATGACTACACCTGCCTATACCTCAAGCACTGGAATTCACTCACTAAAACCTCTTTGCCTCTCAACATATCTCTCCACCATTGAGAAAAGTTGGTGTATTTGCTAGGTGTACAAAGGCAGCTGGTTTCCTGCTGAGCTGAGAACAGTGGCAGACACTAGTCCTGTGCTCTGCAGGTAGAGCTTGTGCTTGTTGACATTCCTGATCAATCGTCTTTTACTTTTATATATCGAATACAAATTCAACTTAATTATTAAAGAGACATTCTGGCCTAAAAAAAAGTCAGAACCAGTACGGATATAGCAAATTGAGTCCATTAAAAAAATATGGTTGTAACAATAAATTATTATATGGTATTTTATGGGCTTTTTTAAATTGATAATGTGCACAGTACTTTGTTATTATTAAACAATATTATTTTTGTTTAATGATAATAAAATACTGCATTATAGAATGAATAAAGAATTTCATTCTTTATTCATAAGATGCTGTTCAGAACTTCATTATTATTAAACAATTGTTTAACAATAAGCTCTTAGAGCAGCACAGTTGCACAGGGGTGCCTCACAGAGCTAGAGACCCAGACTCGATCTTGATCTCGGGTGCTGTCTGTATGGAGTTTGTATGTTCTGGTTTCCTCCCACATTCCAATGTCATGCAGGTTTGTAGGTTAATTGGCTTCTGTAATTAGTCCCTAGCGTGTAGGTGAGAACTAGTGTACAGGTGATCGCTGGTCGCCATGGACTTGGTGGGTCCCAAGGCCTGTTTCCACGCGGTATCTCTAAACTAAACAAAATAATGTCCCCAATGTTTACTGCACATGATAGGGTCATAGAGTTATACAGCATAAAAGCAAGTCCACTAATCCTGTCAAAAGTCCTTGTGAATCCATGCAGCACTCTTTCAAACTTAATGACATCCTACCTATAGCTGGGTGACATGAACACACTCCATATTCCAAGTGCTCATTCACCGATGTCTGGTACAGCTGTAACATGGAGACCCTGCTCTCATACTAAATGCCTCATTCAATGAAGGCAAGCGTGCAAGACAACTTCTTCACCACCATATTTATCAGCATCATGGGCATCCTTACTCATGATTGTGAGTGTGACTGAGGAATGAATGAATAATGCGATGTAAAGCGCCTTGGGTATTAGAAAGGCGCTATATAAATCCAATCCATTATTATTATTATTATTATTATTATTATTACTCAACTAACAGACTATCATCTCCTCAATCATACTTCTAATAGTTACTTTTACTTTTACCTTTTACAAAGTTAAAAAGTAAATGTAAGACATATTTCACAGATCAATTGCTATTGTTCAGTGATTCAAATCTGAGTTAGGATCAGCTATAAAACAAGCACAAACATTTCCACATCCATAACTCAGCAGACAGACAGGCAACTTGCAGGTACGTTTAAATAACATTTAGACAGGTGCATGGATAGGACAGGTTTAGAGGGATATGGGCCAAACAAGGGCAGGTGGGACTACTGTAGATGGTATATGTTGGTCCGTGTGGGCAAGTTGGGTCGAAGGGCCTGTTTCCACACTATATGACTCTATGACTCTATAAAAAAAACTTTCAGGAGGGAAATGGAGGTATCGTGATCTCTCAGTTTGAAATTTCCAACAAGCATGTTCTATTGGTAGGTTTCCAAACTCGGCATTGCCTCACCATCAATGGTACCAGTGTGGGGAAACTAATGGAGTTTCTGGTGGTAACAAAATGCGCATTGTCTCATCGTTGGTGGTTAGGTGACAATTCGTTGTCACTCGTTCCAATGAAAAATAAAGGTAAAAATTGTTGGGTAAATACAGGTTAACGCTGCCATTGTCGAAGCTGAACCGATTGCTTTATTTTTTACTCTGCGGCAGAATACATGCACCTGCTGCAATGTCACGGACAGAATGTGTTCAGCAGCCACTCTGCTCTCAGCAAAGGCAAGCAAATGTCCTTGGAGATAACCTTGCAGCAGTTTCTGCCAAGGGAACATTTCAGTAAATGTCAAAACACACAAAGACGATTAAGGAGTGAATACAAGGCTATGATTTCAATAATAAGTACGATAGATGTTTGGAAACTATTCAGGTTGAGTATTCACATTTTCTGGCATTACCAGAGCCCATTGACTGAGTCCCTGAGCTGCAATGTACCTTTCAGCTAGTCATAAAATGATGGGGGTTGGGGGAGAAGGGAAACTTCCATAATTCTTTATCATGGATCAAATGATGACTCTTGTGAGAAACAATGTATTTAATCATGCTCTAGCATGTCCTGTCACTGTGGATGGAAGGGATTGCCCAATTAGTTGTTATTTGTGATTGATGATGGACATTAATGAAGCAGAAATGGGCAAAGATGAATGCTGTTATCTTTGAAAGGAAGTCATTAATTTTCTCGGTGTCTTGCGCAAGTTGACTGGAAGGCTTGATGTAGACCCGCCTGACACATGACACCCAGTTTTTTCTCTGTGCCATTGAATCAACAACGATCCTGCTTTAGAAATGGTTCCCCTGACACGACTGAGAACAAATCAACCACCTTAAAGGCCAATGCCAGCCTCTGCCAGCTTCCAAGAGGATGGAAGGTGCATGCTGATATTTCCCACTGCATCATTATAAAGTCTGCAGAAATGTTAATTGACCTTTTTCAGCAGAGACATTAAACATGGTTATATGCTAAAGGCTACAGAATTGCTTGAGAATGGGGAATAAAAATAAGACAAAGGTAAAAGTAAAAGGATCAGGAATGCTTGCTTCCTAAGCAGCATCTTTGGAAGTGGCACATGACCACTGGGTTCAAGAATAGCAGAGCCACAGAGAGTCTCCATACAGCATGAAAACAGGCCCTTCAGCCCAACTTTCCCACACTAACCAACATGTTCCATCTATTCTCAGTCCATCTTGGCCTACGTGGTCTCTCGGTTGCCAAACTCTTTAACTCCCCTTCCCATTCCCATACTGACCTTTCTGTCCTGGGCCTCCTCCATTGTCAGAGTGAGACCAAATGCAAATTGGAAGAACAGCATCTCATATTTTGGCTGAGCAGCTTACAACCCGACGGTATGAATATTGATTTATCTAACTTCAAGTACCCCTTCCATCCCCTTTCTCTCTGCCCCCCCGCCCGCCCCCCCCCCCCCACTAATTGTCATACTGGTTTCATTATCGTCCTGTTGAGTTTCATTGTCTGTATAACTCGTTATACAGCCTTTGTGGGCTCCACCTTTCCTTGATAATCATAACCTTTTTGCATATCTTTCATTCATTTGTTCTAAATCTCTCTGTATCACTGTCTATATCTCTTGTTTCCCTTTCCCCTTACTCTCAGTCTGAAAAAGGGTCTCGACCCGAAACGTCACCTATTCCTTTTCTCCAGAGATGCATCCGAACCCGCTGAGTTACTCCAATTGTTTGTGCCTATCTTCCATCTACACTAGTCCCACTGCCTGCATTTGACCCATAACCCTCCAAACCTGTCCTGTCTGTGTCCATGTACCTGTTTAAATGTTTCTTAAACATTGCGATAGTCCCTGCCTCAACTACCTCCTCTGGCAGCTTGTTCCATACACCCACTACCCTTTGTGTGAAAAATTTACCCCTCAGGTTCCTATTAAATCATTCCCCCTTCACCTTAATCCTATGTCCTCTGGTTCTTGATTCCCCTACTCTGGGCAAGAGATTACGTGCGTCTACCCGATCTATTCCCTCATGATTTTGTACACCTCCTGTCCCCAACAACCATCAGGCTCTTGAAGACTACACTGCACAAAACCTATGAACTAGTGACTGTGGTCGCATTAAGGATGTATGGCATTTTTTGGCACTAGTATTAGTGGGAGGAGGGTCTCCCCTTCCCATTGGTACGGAACTTTTGCATTTTTCAGCTTGAAATTGTGCAATATGGTGCATACTGTAGTGAGTCTTTTAACTTACTTGAATGCAATATATATGCTTTAAATTGGATTGGAGCGTTTTTCAAAGGGGGAGGCTGAGCGATCACTGATCACTGGCCTTGGGGATACCTGGCGAGGGAGTGGAGCAACCGAGTGGGGAGAGGGTGTGGAAGAAGGGTGTCCCCCCTCCCAGGGTAGGAACTTTTTGAAATTTGATGTATTAAAATCATGTTTTAGTGCATTGTAGAAGTATGATTTCAATGTTTTTTGTATGAAGTATTTTTAAGAGGTAACTTTTTAAGGGGTAACTTTATCCACACAAAGGGTGATGGGTGTGTGGAACAAGCTGCCAGAGTAGGTAGTTGAGGCAGGGACCATCCCAACAATTAAGAAAAAGTTAGACTGATAAATGGGTAGGACAGGTTTGGAGTTATGGACCAAAAGCAGGTAGCGTAGCTGGGACATGTTGGCGGGTGTGGGCAAGTTGCGCCGAAGGGACTGTTTTCACACTGTATCATTCTATGACTACATTATACCTCCACCATGCATGAATGCATCAAAATCAAGTGATCGAGTTTTATTGCCATATACTCAAGCATAGAAACGTAGAAAATAGGTGCAGGAATAGGCCATCGGCCCTTCGAGCCAGCACTGCCATTCAATATGATCATGGCTATTCATCTAAAATCAGTACCTCTTTCCTGTTTTTTCCCAAACATCCAGTGAATTGGACTGCACTGACTTCTGTAGCAGAGAATTCCACAGATTCACAATTCTCTGTGTGAAGAAAGTTTGTCCTCATCTCAGTCCTAACTCAGTCCCTTTATTCTTAAACTGTGACCCCTGGTTCTGAACTCCCCCAACATCAGGAACATTTTTCCTGCAGTTACAGTAAGTGAAAATCTAGCAGGCAAGCAGGATGCTTACTCCAACCACCCCCATTTGAAGTCCACTATCTTCCACCGTTTCTACCCAGTGCTTGGTACTTACTTCCAGCAGCCACTGGTTGTCCTCCTGGATGCACCGAGGCGCAGCCTGATCCATGCCGGTCACCTGTGCGAATTTGGCACAGACTCTCACGGCAGCGGCGCAATGCTTCCGACGCCTCCGATGGCCCGGGACTCTTGCACTGAGGCTGCTCCATGGCCGGAGCTGCAGTGAGCGACTCGCCAGCCCCGCTCCCTGTCCGCATCTGTCCCCGCCGCTGCTTCTGCTTCCAACTCCCATGGCCCATGCAGTTGATATGAGTTTTGACATTTTCGTTGATCACAGAATTTCTCACAACAGAGCGAGATAAATTTGTGATAAGCGTGAGAATTTGGCGAAATGCGTGATTCTCACGCTCAATGCATGGGAGTTGGCAGCCCTGCCTCTCTATCCCCCTCTTTCCCCCCTCTCCCCTCTCTCTCTCCCCCTCTCTCTCTCCCTCTCTCTCTCCCCTCTCTCTCCCCCTCTCTCTCTCTCCCTCTCTCTCCTCTCTCTGTCTCCCTCTCCCTCCCCTCTCTCTCCACCTCTCTTTCTCTCCCCTCTCTCTCTCCCTCCCACCTCACTCTCATCCCTCTCTCTCTCCCCTCTCCCGCTCTCTCTCCTCTCAACTCCCTCTATCTCTCCCTCCCCTTCTCTTTCTCCTCTCGCTCTCCCTCTCTGTCTCTCCTCTCACCCCCTCTCTCACCCTGTCTCCCCCCTCATTCTCTCCCCTTCCCTCTCTCTCTCCTCTCTCTCTCTCTCCCCTTCTCTTCCCCTCTCTCTTCCCCCTCTCTCCCCCCCTCTCTCTCTCTTCCCCTCTCTCCCTCCCACCTCACTCTCCCCCCTCTCTCATCCCCTCTCTCCTCTCTCCCCCTCTCCTCTCTCTCCCTCTCTCTCCCCTCTCTTTCCCCTAACTCTCTCTCCCCTCTCTTTCCCCTAACTCTCTCTCCCCTCTCTTTCCCCTAACTCTCTCTCCCCCTCTCTCTCGCCCCCTCTCTTTCTTCTCTCTCTCTATCTCTCTTTCCTCTCTCTCCCCCTCGCTTCCCCCTCTCTCTCTTTCTCTCTCCCTCTCTATCTCCCCCTCTCTCTCCCACTCCACACACTCTCCCCTCTCTCTCTGTCTCCTCTCTCTCATTTCTCTCTCTTCCCCCCTCTCTCTCTCATCTCTCTCTCCTCCTCTCTCCTCCTCTCTCTCCCTCTCTCCCCCCCATTTCTCCCTCCCCCTTGCTCTCTCCCCCTCTCTCTCTCCCTCTCTCTCTCCCCCTCTCTCTCCCCTCTCTCTCCCCCTCTCTCTCTCTCCTCTCTCTCCTCTCTCTGTCTCCCTCTCCCTCCCCTCTCTCTCCACCTCTCTTTCTCTCCCCTCTCTCTCCCCTCCCACCTCACTCTCATCCCTCTCTCTCTCCCCTCTCCCGCTCTCTCTCCTCTCAACTCCCTCTCTCTCTCCCCCTCTATCTCTCCCCTCCCCTTCTCTTTCTCCTCTCGCTCTCCCTCTCTGTCTCTCCTCTCACCCCCTCTCTCTCCCCTGTCTCCCCCCTCATTCTCTCCCCTTCCCTCTCTCTTCTCTCTTCTCCTCTCTCTCTCTCCCCTTCTCTTCCCCTCTCTCTTCCCCCTCTCTCCCCCCCTCTCTCTCTCTTCCCCCTCTCTCCCTCCCACCTCACTCTCCCCCCTCTCTCATCCCCTCTCTCCTCTCTCCCCCTCTCCTCTCTCTCCCTCTCTCTCCCCTCTCTTTCCCCTAACTCTCTCTCCCCTCTCTTTCCCCTAACTCTCTCTCCCCTCTCTTTCCCCTAACTCTCTCTCCCCTCTCTCGCCCCCTCTCTTTCTTCTCTCTCTCTATCTCTCTTTCCTCTCTCTCCCCCTCGCTTCCCCCTCTCTCTCTTTCTCTCTCCCTCTCTATCTCCCCCTCTCTCTCCCACTCCACACACTCTCCCCTCTCTCTCTGTCTCCTCTCTCTCATTTCTCTCTCTTCCCCCCCTCTCTCTCTCTCATCTCTCTCTCCTCCTCTCTCCTCCTCTCTCTCCCTCTCTCCCCCCCATTTCTCCCTCCCCCTTGCTCTCTCTCCCCTCTCTCTTTCTCCTCTGTCTCTATCTCCTCTTTCTCTTTGCCCCCCATCTCTCTCTTTCACCCGTTTCTCTCTTCCCCCCTCTCTCCCTCTTCCCCTCTCTCTTTTACCACCCCTCTCTCCTCCCCCTCTCTCCTACCCTCTCCTCCCTCTCCACCGCTCTCTCTTCCCTCTTTCTTCCCTCTCACCCCTCTCTCTCTTCCCCCCCCTCTCCCACCTCACACTCCCCCTCTCTCTCCCCCACCTCTCCCTCTCCTCTCTCTCCCCCCTCCCTCTTCTCTCTCTCCATTCACTTCCCCTCTGTCTCTCCCCTCTCACCCCTCTCTCTCTCTCTCCCCCTGTCTCCCTGTCTCCTTCACCTCTCTCTCTCTCCACCTCCCTTTGAGAGTCTGTCCCTTCGGCACAGAGACTCTCGCGGCAGCGGCGCAACGCTTCCGACGCCTCCGACGGCCCGAGACCCTTGCACTGCTCCATGGCCGGAGCTGCAGCGAGCGACTGGCCAGCCCCGCAAACACTCGCCAGCCCCGACTCCCCGCATCTGTATCCACCCGCTGCTTCCATCCCTCCCTCAGCCCCGGCTCTCCAACACCCGCGGACCATGCAGTTTGTCTGAGTTTTGAAATGTTCGTTGATCACAGAACTTCTCACCGCAGAGCGTGAGGGCGTGAGAGTTTATTCAAATGCGTGATTCTCACGCTCAAAGCGTGAGAGTTGGCAGCCCTGGACCAGTCAGTACTAGGCCCCAGTAAATGCCTCTAGTGCCTCTTCCTTTACTTCATTGCACATGAATTAGTTTTGCAAGTGTTTTCAAGGCACCCGCTCGACTCTGCTTTGATTTAAATACCAACATATTTTGTCGGCTATATTTATGTACCAAAATGTTTCCTGGCAGGTATGCCTAGCATGCCAAAGTCAACAAGCAATGGCGTTAGCAAAAAATAAATGACTTTAAATAAATATAGCGCACTTCTGTCTACTCCAGTTCAACTAGGACACTCAGTAAAAAGAAACGGAAGCTATAAACCCAAACTTAGAGAGAAAGTATCGGCAAAAGTATTAAAAAAATTAAATGCAAAGAATGTTGCAAATGAAAATCAAAGAGAGCAGTCCTAAAAGGTGCAAACAAAATGTAAACAACACTAGGGGTGACAATATTATAAACTCGCAGTTACCTCAGGTTAGTTTTCACATTACACTGTGTTAATGTTGCACACTGCATTCACACCAAAACATAACAAGTAAGACATCCTGTTAAAACTTTCTGAAAATATGAAAGTGCCCCATCTCTCAAATTAGTTAATAAATGTTTAGACTGGAAAAAATAAGTAACAGATGTTTCATTTAAGCTGCTGAATGCCAATGTCAAAATTGGTTGAAATTTAAAGCTGCCGATTGATATTTCATGAAGCTCAGAGATGATGTTTACAATCAGTCGTTGGCCTCAGAGTCTGGGCAGCCATTGTGTTGACTTCCGGGCCTTGTGTTTCCTGTCAGCTACTGGAACCTGGGCAGCATGAGTTTTCTAAACAATGCTTCCTGTACTGCGAACTACCTCGCACCTCATGAAAGTCATTGCAAGGAGCTCAGTGCAGTTATCTTTCTTTCAGTGCGGACAATATCGTAAGATTTTGTACAAACAAACCCTGCTGCTCACCACATTTGGGAAGTGCTGATAAAGCTGGCAGGTGGGCAACTGTGATAATGATTTTACACATTGCTAGTTTCGAAGTCAGCTCAATCAACACTTTTTTTTTAAAGACATATTTTAAATGTCAGGTGTCTGCACTTTTATGCAGATTTATTCCAAAGAAGGATATAAATTTGTGACAGGATGTCCATAATTGTGCCAATAATTGTCCTCACATGCAAAAGGAACATAAGAAAATAGGAGCAGGCATTTGCCACCAGGCCCCGCAAGCCTGCCCCACCATTTAATATGATCATGGCTGTTTTAAGCTGGCCTCAACTCCTCTCTGCCATTTCTCTATAGCCATTTATTCCTCGATTCATCACATTGTTTATCCATTCCACTTTAAGTGTTGAATAGATAAAGATCCAGCTTCCACCAGCCACAGGGGCAGAGGATTCTAGAGATTCACCACCCACTTTGAGAAGGTACCTTTACAAAGTTGAGGAGGAATTTCTTTCGTCAGAGAGTGGTGAATCTATGGAATTCAATGCCACATACGGCTATGGAGACCAAGTTATAGAGTATTTTTAAAGCAGAGATTGATGGATTCTTTGATTAGTAAGGGTGTCAAACGCTATGGGAGGAGCGCAGAAGAATGGGGTTGAGAGAGAAAGATAGATCAGCCATGATTGAATGGTAGAGTTAACTCAATGGGACAAATAATAGTGTAATTCTGCTCCTATAACTTATGAGAAATTTCTATGTGCCTCAGTTTTAAATGGCTGGTTCTATATCTTGTTGTTAAGTCTCCTTGTTCAAGACTTTCCCATTAGTTAAAAACATCCCAGTACCTACCTGTCAAGCCCCCTTAGGATCTTATATCTTATATGAGAGGCATATAGGGTGGACAGGCAGAACCTTTTCACCAGTGTAGAAATGTTTAACACAAGAGGCTATAAGGTGAGAGGCTGAAAGTTTAATGGAAATGTGCAGGGTAAGTTTTTTACAGAGAATGGTGGGGACCTGGAATGCAATGCCAGGTTGGTGGTGGAAGCACTCATGATAATGACATCTAAAAGGCTTTTAGATAGGTGCATTGAAGTGCAATGAATAGAAGGATATGGATCATGTACAGGCAGATATGATCAGTTTAACTTGGCATCATGTTCAGCACAAACATTGTGGGCCGAATGGCCAGTTCCTGTGCTGCACTGTTCTTGGTTATGTTTATGTGTTGGAATAAGGTCACCCTTCATTCTTCTAAAGTATCTACCTGAATGATGCCCTACAACATTCTCAGTGTGAAGAATATGACACGTTGCTGTAACAGGACAGGAGCAGACAAGGGTGATCCTCCATTTGCCCAGAGTCTGATCTAACTGATATGGGATTTACACAACAATAGTACAGGGTATGTCTGGGATTTGCTGAACCAGGACTCTGACTTTTGATATGATGACTCAATGGTATTGTAAAGGGGTGGCACAGTGGCGCAATGGTAGAATTGCTGCCTTACAGCACCAGAGTCCCAAGTTCGATTCTGACTACAGGCGATGTCTGTACTGAATTTGTACATTCTACCCATGGGTTTTCTCCGAGTACTTCGGATTCCTCTCACTCTCCAAAGACATGCAGTTTTGTAGGTTAATTGACTTTAGTAATGATTGTAAATTGCCCCATGTGTGTATGATAGTGCTAATGTATGGTGATCGCTGGTTGGCATGGACACTGTGGGCTGAAGGGCCTGTTTCCGCGCTGTATTGCTAAACTAAACTAAACACTTATGGTTGCTGAAATGAGAGCAAACAATTGTGAAGAACAAGGTTCACAGAACCTTCACAGCGTTCTCAGAATTGCATTCAATGCCTAGAAGCTTGACCCAATCATGTTACAAAGCACACCATTCTCCATCCTGCGGGAGAAATGAAAATGGAGCCAGGAATGTAGATAGTATCATAAACTGACAAAAGGAAATGAGTAAATGGGAGAACAATTATCCTGCTCTGGTTAAGGATGAGGACTGAGGGAAAGATTATCGGTTTAGGGTGCTAGGGCTTGGTGTATGCTGCCGAAAATCTCCAGACAGAGGCATGATCTCCTTGACCAACTCAGGAAGATGATCCTGGGTAACCCCTTCAGGCAGAGGTGGTCAGAAATTCTGTTCCACCGCATTTGTGTCAGTGGAACCCAACGTCTATAACAGACTATAACACCAATCTGCATAGAAACGATTGGAAAGCAAGCAATATGTCCCACTTATTGTTAGCTCTAGGTAATTTCCAAATGCAATGAGCCCGCAGCATAAAACTTGGACTCCGCTCTCTCATTTGCAGGGATGAAAAGAATGGCAAATGTGTGAGATATGACAAAGGGGAGGGGAGATGCTATTCTAACATTGAACTGCAAGAATTGCACTTCAGGGAATTATACAGGGGGCGTATGCAGATTACAGTGTTCCTGCTTGACCAACAAATATAAACATATGAAAATATCCATTGTTGAGAAGAGTAACTGTCAAGTCAATGTATCAGGTTTTACAATTATACCAGGTAACACAAACCAGCTCGTGATGGTGCCCAACTCACAGAAATACATGAGAAGTGGAAGGGTTGTTGATAGTGAGGAGGATAGCCTTTAGGTGCAGAATGATATTGATCAACTGGTGTGTAGGTTATATACACACATGCATACATACACACACATAAAACAATCAAATAAACAACAATGGTGCAAACAAACAACACTAATGCCCCCAAATCTATGGAGTTCAGAGCTTATTTGGAGGTTGCAGTGATTATTGGCCTGATGGCTGTAGGGACTCAGTTGTAACAATCACCTGCTTTGGCTTCTTAAAGCTCTCCATCTCTGTGCCTCTTCTTTCACACTTCCTAGCACCCTAACTCCCTCAGATCTTTTTTTCTGCTTTAACCATTCAAGCTACAAAGTCACCTCTTGTGAAATCCCCTCTCTAGATCTCTTCATGACTTTCATGGCTAACATGACTGTTTTCAGTCTGATCCTTCACACTCCAACTCTGCTGCAAGGTGTTAAGTTCATAACTACTGTTTCATCCTTCAGTGGACACTCAGAGCTTTACATCTGCCTTTACATTGCATTGCAGTCTTTTCTCAAAGCATTCAACTCAATCAGCACTTAATTTGGTCCATTCAGCTGTTCTGTAAATAACAAGAGGCTGCGAATTTTGAGCTCTTCTCCAGTGTTCACATATAGTTGAAACTTCTTAGTATTGACTTTGCTAGATCCAATCAATATGACCACCATGCAGCACCTCCCGCTGAGCCTGTTGATTTCATCTTGTTGTGGACACAGATGTTTTTCTGAAGCACCTTTGACCTGCTTCTTTTATGCTGTTCAAACAGATTATACTTAATACCCTCCGAGTGAACTAACTGCCTCCAAATTTTGCCACCAGTTCCACTCTTCCCAAATCAATATTTGAAATGGTTGTTTCTTTTAAACCTTTTAACCATTGTTTCTCTCTGACACCCCATCCTCTCCAATTCTCTAACTAACTCATCACTTAGTGCTCTGTTGGTCTGCTTCTCAACTTCATAACTGGCTACATAGCTGGGTTGCCGATTGATGCTTCCTGTCAATGGAATGCTGTCATCTTAATGCAATAGTTGCTTCATTTGTGCATGTGGTGAAATATATATATATGCTTAGTTTTCATTCAATCGGTCAACCTTGTGAATCCATGACAGGCTAAGCATATCTTCAATAAGTTCTTTGAGTCTCTGATGGTAAATTATTTATTAATATTGCCCACTATTTGCAGCCCTACGTCTGTAAATATCACTTTCTCATTCACTGCCTTGTCCCTTGATCATGGTGGTGCTACACTGCACTATTTTGTTTGGGTTTCCTTCATACTCTACACATGCATCTTCAGCTAAACCACTGTCCAAAACCTATCCAGGAGGGTCTCAAACTTGCTTGCTTAGCCTTTTGTTCAGTCCAAGCTTCACATTCTCAATTGTACCTGACAAAGCTCGAGGGCACTCGCCTGGAAAACCTCCAGGTGGATCGACCGTCAGCGATAAAACCACGAGCTGAATCGTCCGAGCGCGCGCGCGCGCACACACACACACACACACACACACACACACACACACACACACACACACACACACACACACACACACACACACACACACACACACACACACACACACACACACACACACACACACACACACACACACACACACACACACATCGCAAAGGCGGGGGCCAGGGAAAGCGGGGGAGCGCTGTCTGAAATTCACACCCGCGATGAAGAGGAAGGTAAAAGACGGCTGCATAGTGTACGGTAAGTCCTTCAGAGAGCGCGGAGGTGGGGGGGGTGGGGGGGGGTGGGGAGAGAAGGGGAGAGAAGGAGAGAGAAGGGGAGAGAATGGAGGGAGAAGAGGGGGAGAAGGAGTGGAGACACTTTTAAGAAGTCAGACAACGTATAATAAAGTTTAGCGGGTATTTTACTTACCGGTCGGTTTTCCTTGGTCCTGAAAACTCCAATGAGCCAATTAAAATGCCCAGTCAGCGAAGGAGATTGCCTACGGCTGCCGTCGACTGCCTGTAACTATATAGCGACCCCACACCACTGCACTACGAGTTAAAAGGAACCACGCCGACCAATTTTTACTCGCAGAAAAATTTTCAACATGCTGAAAATTTTTCCAAGACCTAGCTTAGGCCGCGAGTATGCGGGAACTTCCCTCGGGCATGAAGGAGAGTTCCAGTGACCCCATAGGCGCTCCTAGGACCACGTATCGACCATGCTGCGAGTTTGAGTCGAGGGCTAACTCTTCTAAACTCGCAAATTCGGTCGCTGCAGTGGGACAGCCCCTTTATCCCTCCCTGCACCTTTTTAATAGCTCCTTACCTATCAACACTACTCTGCCCAGCAAATGAATAGAGGTAAAGCTTCACATCGAACATCCTGAGTTGAAGATGGTAACTCTTAACTGAACTGTAGTGTAATGCTACAATAGTTTATCAAGAATCATAAGTGCTAGGCGCAAAATTAGGCATTTTGGCCCATCAAGTGCTCCGATATTCAATTATGGCTGATCTATCTCTCCCTCTGAACCCCATTCTCCTGCCTTCCCCCCCCATAACCCCTAACACCTGCACTAATCAAGAATCTATCTATCTCTGCCTTAAAAGTATCATACTACATGACACAAACTCTTTTAAAGGGAGCATTTCTGCATTTACATACTTCAGATGCACAATTATCATCAGCTAGTGTCCACCCTTATTTTAATGATCAGGCAGCATCGAGTTGGCATGCTGTATTTTTTTACATTAATAGGTGTGGTTGATCATTCACCACATTCACTGTTCCCACTTTTAGAGATTAGTAAATTTAGCTCCCTTTATCCCACATAGTATTATCCAAATTTTAGGGTGAGAGATCCATATTTGTGAATTGGGCAAATGACAAGTGTTTGGCATTGTGTCACCCAGACTGCTTCGTTTCAGGAGTAAATTGAGTCTAAAAATTGTCCGTCTGCGTTCTGGGACAAACGTTTCACCTCCAGATTCAGGGACAGTTTCTTCCCAGCTGTTATTACAAGATAGAAGAGATACAAGATACATTTATTTGTCACATGTACTAATTGGTACAGTGAAATGTGTGGTCGCCATACAGTCATACGAATAATAAAGAGCACAGAACATGATAGTTTTTAACACAGACATCCCCACACAGCGGGATCAAAGTTTCCCCACTGTGAGGGAAGGCTCCAAAATTCAGTCATCCTCCTCTGTTGTCCTCCCGTGGTCGGGGGGCTCCCGAGCCCCCGCTGTCGCCACTACGGGCGGCCCGATGTTCAAGCCCGCTCGCCAGGGTGATGGAAGTCCGACGTCGGGACTGGAGGACATCCTCCGCGGCTTGGACATCCGAGGCGGCCACCTCCTACCAGAGTCCGCGGCTCCCGAAGTCCACGGGCGGAGATTCAATGCTGGCGGCCCTCGGCAAATGGCCCCAGGTCTCCGCAATGTTGAAGACAGCGCCGGCCGCGCTGGAAGCTCTGCAGCTCCGATGTAGATGCAGCAGGCCCAGCACTCCGGAGCCTCCACGGCGATCCCAGGTAAGGCATCGCCCGCTCCGCTGTGAACCCAGCGTTGCGCCGCCACTGCTGGAGCTCTGGTCCGGTCCCCGGCAGGAAAGGCCGCTCCAATCCTGGTGGTAGGCCGCGAGGAGGGGGGGCGAGGACGCGACTCGGAGAATAGTTGCGTCCTCGCCAGGAAGTGACTGGGAAACGGTTTCCCCCCTTACCCTACCCCCCCTCCCCCACATAGAAAAGTTAGAGAAACTAAAGACACATACTTTTAAAACTAACTAAAAATAAAAAAAAGATAGAAAAACAAACAGACTGTAGGCAGAGGCTACCTTCAATGCGGCACCCCTAGTATTTAGAATAAGGGGTAGGCCATGTAGAATGGAGATGCAGAAAAACTTTTTCACCCAGAAGGTTGTGAATCTGTGGAATTCTCTGCCTCAGAAGGCAGTGGAGGCCAATTCTCAGGATGCTTTCAAGAGAGAGTTAGATAAAGCTCTTAAAGGTAGCAGAGTCAAGGGATATGCGGAGAAGGCAGGAACGGGGTACTGATTGCGGATGATCAGCCATGATCACAGTGAATGGCAGTGCTGGCTCGAAGGGCCGAATGGCCTACTCCTGCACCTATTGTCTATTGTTATCAGGCAACTGAATCTTCTTACCCAACTAGAGAGCAGTTCTTAACTACTATCTACCTCATTGATGACCCTCAGACTATCTTTGATTGGACTTTACTGGCTTTACCTTGCACTAAACGTTATTCCCTTATCATGTATACACTGTAAATGGCTCGATAATAACCATGTATTATCTTTGCACTGACTAGTTAGCATGCAACAAAAGCTTTTCACTGTACCTTGGTACATGTGACAATAAACTAAACTGAACTGAAATGGTCCGTCAATGTTTCATGTCGAGACCCTTCTTCTGCACTCAATGATATTTACAATCTCAGCATTATGTCAACGTGGCAATAGTACAACAACGTAATCTCACTTTGTACACAGTTGTTGCCCTGTGATGCTTCCATCGGGAAGGACAGGATAATCCAAAAGCATTATCCTTGTAATGTCACTGGGCTGGAGTTACTGACTGCTGCCAGCAGTTTTGAGTTGTTAGCTGTTTGAGTACCACACTATTACATTCAGCAGCAACTTTCACAGTACGGAAAGATCTCCCCTTCAGTTTTAGCAGCTGTCAAAGACCTGACAGAGATGTTTCAGGAGCAGAGATAATGCCAGAGGTTTAGTTGCTGACGAGACCACATCTCTTGACTCTGGACTTCAGAAGTCGAGTGAGTTAGACCCTCCATCTTCACATATGATGAGCGTTTGATGGCTCTGGATCTATACTCGCTGGAGTTTAGAAGGATGAGGGGGAGAGCTCATTGAAACTTACCGAATAGTAAAAAGCCTGGATAGTGTGGACGTGGAGAGGATGTTTCCACTAGTGGGAGAGTCTAGGACTAGTCATAGCCTCAGAATTAAAGGACTTTCCTTTATGAAGATGAGGAGGAATTTCTGTGGTCAGAGGGTGGTGAATCTGTGGAATTCCTTGCCACAGAAGGCTGTGGAGGCCAAGCCAATGGATATTTTTAAGGCCGAGATAGATAGCTTCTTGATTAGTATGGGTGTCAGGGGTTATGGGGAGAAGGCAGGAGAATGGAGTTAAGAGGAAGAGATAGATCAGCCATGATTGAATGGCAGAGTAAACTTGATGGGCCGAATGACATAATTCTGCTCCTATCACATTTGACCTCCTGACATTCTGACCCACATTAGTGCACAGATTGCAGGTAGTGATGGGTGCATGGGGACGGGCCAGACAATAGACAATAGATTCAAAATCTAGTCCATTTTGAATCATTCATTGGACTTCAATCCAAGATCCCCTTTGCAAAAGTCTTTGCTGCAGAAGATACATCAGTTCAGAGCTGATTAAGAAGGAACTGCATTGTCTACCTCAGCTCTGAGCAGCTGCTGGCCAGACCTGCTGTGGCATCCAACATAATATAGAACCAGGATTTTGAGTGTCATTTATTCTTGACTGTGTACCTCGAAGGAGCCTCTAACAGCAGGAATAAAAAAAGAAAATCTTTCGTTTGTCCTACTTTTTGCAGCCAAAAACAGAGTACAAAATGATGACCAAATGCTTTGAGCCATAATTCCAAACTGCTTGTCTCAGCAATAAATTGGAAAAATTGACTGCACAGATCTTCAAGCAACACATTATAAATAGCACCACCAGTATAACTAAATGGATTGCAGTATGTTTCTTCCAGTTTCAGCAATGACTTATCACAGAAGATTTAGCAGAGCCGGTTCAAGTGATGCTGCAGTACATTGACAATGCACCAAACTTCTCATTGTTAAAAAGGCCAAAAGTCAGTAGGTTGCTTTCGCCAATTTACCCAATTAACTAAATAAAAGAGCACAACTGGATGTGTTTGAAAACAGAACAGCATGCTCTGACAATACCAATGACATGATGAATCGTTATCATCAGCTGCATTTGCTGCCAGAAAGTGGAACAGTCAGTGCGGAGTGACAGAGCAGGTAGCTTGGGATTTGTGATAAGGAAAGGCAGGCTCACACCATGAACGCAAAGAAAAAAAGTGGTGGAGAAACTCAGTGGGTCAGGCAGCATCTGTGGAAGGAATGTTCAGGCAACTTTTCGGGTCAGGATCCTTCTTCAGTTTAGAGCCTGCAGAAGGGCCCGAATCCAAAACATTGCCCATCCATTCCCTCCGCTGATGCTGCCTGATCCACTGAGTTACTCCAGCACTTGCTCAAGATTCCAACATCTGCAGTTCCCTGTGCCTCACATTATGGACGCATAATCTTCTTGATACAGGAAAAGGAACAAAAATACAAGCACCTTCACTAGTTGTAGGTCAAAAGAATTTAGAGAGGAAATATGGAGAATAAATGTTTCGGTCTCCATATATTGGAGAAACAAAACAGAGTTTTTTTCCCAAACAATCTTATTCTCTGCTGTGCCATAAGGAGAGCAGTTGGTAGAGATTGAAGGGTGGATCAGAGAAGGCTGGAGAATGGGAAAGAGGGGGGGAGGGAAAAATCAGCCATGATCGAATGGCGGAGAAGACTCAATGGGCCAAATGGCTTAACTCTGCTCCTTCGCCTTATCAGTGGGTCACAGAACGAATAGGCCTTTTACAATAATGAAAAGGGAGGAGAATGGAAGACATGTCTGGTGGTGGTATCTCATTGAAAGTGATAAAAATCTGTAGCATCTTATAGGATATAAGGTTTCTAACAATCTGTTGAAAGTAAAGGGCCTGTCCCACTTACGTGTCCCACTTACGTTGAGCCGCGACGGTCCCGCGAAGGTCGGGCGCGATTACATGCGTACGCACAGCCGTCTGGAGTGCGTGACGTCATTTGAAGATGGACACAAAGCTGGAGTAACTCAGCGGGACCGGCAGCATCTCTGGAGAGAAGCAATGGGTGACGTTTCGTGTCGAGACTCTTCTTCAGTCTGAAAAGAAGGGTCTTGACCCAAAACGTCACCCATTGCTTCTCTCCAGAGATGCTGCCAGTCCCGCTGAGTTACTCCTGTATTTTGTGTCTATCTTCAATTTTCTTGGCCCCGCTCTGGGAGTAGAAGTGGGGGCGGATCTGGACCGCAACGGCCGTGAGCCCCATGCCGAGTTCGGCGATCGTTTGCCTGCTTCTGCTGCTGTTGAAGGTGAGACGTTGCGTCACGCCAGGATCTTGGGCCTGTCCCACTTTGGCCGTCAGTTCCGCGACAGGCTGTTGGCGCGCGAAGATTTCGTTCACTACAAAAATTTCGGAGCGCACAACTACTTACCCCTCCGCGCTTCTCAGTGGGACCGGCCCCGCGCGGCCATACGATGGCCGTGCGCCTCAACGCGACCCCGAGGTCGCGTAATTTGCGTGCCAAGGACACGTAAGTGGGACAGGCCCTTAACTCAGCTGCTCGGCTTGCTGAGTTCAACCCACAGATAGATTGTTGACAACATCTGCAATCCCTTGTGTCTCCAGGGTAAGATTTCTGAATGATGTATCCAAATCCATTTTATGGGCAGGGATTGGAGCTAAACTAGATTCTTGCAACGTGGGCATTTTATATTTTGCCAATGAAAGTTGAAATAGTTCATTAGGCTGTCATTATAATGCCAATACATGGATTGAATAAGGTGCAGTAAATCAGAGCTTGAATAAATATCCACTATTTCAATGCTTTTCAAAATACTTCAAATAATGTTTCTAAAATTATAATTTAACAGCATTCTGAATTGATTTCAAGGGAAGAATGATTGAATTTATGTAAACACAATGTTGTTGGTTTACTGCTATGTCAAAACGTGTGTTTACATTTGACAAGAAAAGGGAAGTGAAGGTAATTCAAGTTATCTATAGGGAAAATTCAGTGGTAATGCTTGTTAAATGGAACATTAGCAAAAGAATAGGGGTATGCACAGGTGATAAAATGGGAGAATGTGAAACTGTGACTGAATCAACGCGAGGGAGAGATATGGATAGAGAGAGGGAAGGGCATGTCGTGGGCAGGGCAAGTCGTGCTTAGGGTATGTCGTAGCAAGGGCACAGTGTTGGTAAGGCATGTTGTAGCAAGGGCAAGGCATGGGTACGGCATGTGGTAGCAAGGGCATGTCATGGGTATGGCACGTCGTAGGTAGGGCATGTCGTAGCAAGAGCAAGTTGTGGGTAGGATATGTCGTGGGTAGGGCACGTCATGGGTAGGGCCCGTCATAGCAAGGGCATGGCTCCCTCTGACTTACCTCCCAGTAATCTTCAACCAACTTAAGAAGAGTGATGACATTTAAATTCCGGCATTTAACTCGCAAGATTGAGGAGGATAATAATGATAATAATCAATCAGCAAAGGGGGAGACCGTTGAAAGCGAGCAGTGGGGAATGCTGGGTGGGAAGAGAAATCAAGTGAGCCACAGTGAAGTGTGCATGAATAGGATCAACACAAATGGCTCATCCAGGATCTCTTCTTCCTTTGTCATAGAGTCATAGAGTGATACAGTGTGGAAACAGGCCCTTCAGCCCAACTTGCCCACACCGGCCAATATGTCCCAGCCACACTAGTCCCACCTGCCCATGTTTGGTTCATATCCCACCAAACCTGTCCTATCCATGTACCTGTCTAACTGTTTCTTAAACGTTGGGATAGTCCCTGCCTCAACTACCTCCTCTGGCAGCTTGTTCCATACACCCACTGCCCTTTGTGTGAAAAAGTTACCCCTCACATTCCTATTACATCTTTTCCCCTTCACCTTAAACCTTTTGTCCTCGATTCACCTGGGCAAGAGACCCAATCTATTCCTCTCATTATTTTGCACCCAAGGTACTGCTGCAATCTAATTGCAGTGATTTAGCGTGACACAAAGGAATTCCAACTCACTTCAGAAGGTTTGGTGACACACTGTCCTCTTCCAGAGCACTGGAGATCATCCTGGTTGTCCCTTTGTTCTGTGCAGATACTGGCTTTAACTTTCATGTTCAATCTCAAGGCTGTCAGTGCTTTAGTGGCTGAGTCATTCACCAGGACTGGAGGAAACAAAATAGGGAAAAAATCTTAAATAACATGCTTCCATAATACCAATCTCTATTTAAGCACCTGTGACCTAAAGGACACCATTTATCCTAGACTTTACACCCAGATTAATCATAAGCGCAATAATTGTCATCCACTTAATGTGTTTTGGCCTTTGATTATATTTTATCCGAATTTCTGCAAAATTATAATGCTTCCAAGTCAACAGCCAAGTCAACAATTCCGATATGACGCCCATCTGATCTGACATATTTACTAAGATAATATTCTTTGCAACATGCTACTCCTTTATTGGCATAAGTTCTTTATGGTACAGGACCGGATACAGTTACTCTTGATAGGCTTCTGATACATGCTACTTCGGACATGCTGATACACAACAGAATGCCACATTAAACAGCTCTCTCTCAACAATATATTTTGCGCAGTGGGGAAAGAGGTTGAGCATCGTAGTACGACTCAGGTTCAATCCTGACCTCCAGCGTTGGCTGTGTGGACTGTGCCATGTGGATTCCCCTCACATTCCAGAGATGTGAATGTGATGGATAAGTTAAATTGCTAATGTACATTAACCCTAATGTAGGCAGATGGCAACAAATTATCACTGCTCAGTAAACATTAAACCCATCCTTAGGCTCCATTGTTCCGTGTTGCTCAAATAAGCTGTTTCTGACATTGAGATTTGCAAGATTTCACTGATTGTTAGGCACACAGGAAGGATTTGACATGTTGTTAAGCAGTATCCCAAGCTGAACCAACTGCGTTAGCTGTAAGACAGCTTTCAATGTTTATAGAACATATAATAAAACAGTAGTGGATCAGGCCCACAATGCTTGTTCTGAACATGATGCCAAGTTAAACTGATCATTTGCCTGTACATGATCCATATCCCTCTATCCCCTGCACTTCCATTTGCCTAACAAAAGTCCTCAATGCCACTATTTTATCTGCCTCCATCACCACTCCTGGCAATGCATTCCAGGCCTCCGCTACTCTCTGTGTAAAGAAAATATCACACACATTAGTCTTTAGTTTAGAAACACAGCATGGAAACATACCCTTCGGCCCACCGAATCCATGCTGACCAGCGATCACCCATACCCCAGTTCTATCCGACGCACCAGGGACAATTCACAGAAGCCAATTAACCTACAAACCTGCACGTCTTCCGAATGTGAGAGGAAGCCAAAACACCTGGAGAAAACCCATGCGGACACAGGGAGCTTGGACAAACTGCGTTCAGACAGCACTGGTAGTCAGGATTGAATCTGGGTATCTGGCGCTGTAAGGCAGCAACTCTACCACTGCACCACATTTCCCCCTCACACCTTATAGTTTATGAATGCCTCTGAAAACTGAAACAAAACTGTTCACAATATTTTGGACTCACATTTAGTACTTCATAAAAAATACAAGTTTTATTTTATTGGTCAAACAAGAACATGCACATGGATATAATCCATGGAAGGCTGTGGAGACCATCAATTAATATTCTTAAGGCAGAGATAGATAGATTCTTGATTAGTACGGGTGTTTGGGGGAGAAGGCAGGAGAATGGGGTTGAAACATAGAAACATAGACAATATGTGCAGGAGTAGGCCATTCGGCCCTTTCGAGCCAGCACCGCCATTCAATATGATCATGGCTGATCATCCAAAATCAGTACCACGTTCCTGCTTTTGATCAGCCATGATTGAATGGGCAGTGTAGACTTGATGGGCTGAATGGCTTAATTCTACTTCTATCAATTATGAACTAATATAAGGTAAGAAAACAGGTAACATACTTAAATCTGGCTTTCTGAGAAAGCTGCTTTGGGAGGATCTTGGACTGCAATGAGCCTTACGTTCAGTCAGTCCTGCTCCATTGTTCACCCGTGGTCAGGGCCATAAACCTCCGCAGTCACCGCTACGGACGGCCGGATGTACAGGCCCTCTCGTCGAACACACTCCACGGCTTGGAGGTCCCGAATCGGCGTTTTCTTACTGGAGACCGTGGCTTCAGGATGTTGTAGGCCGCAGGCCGGCGGTCGGAGCTTTTCTCTGGCTATCCCCGGCGAGGGATCCCGCTCCGGAAGGTAAGTTCACGCCGTGCCCGCGGCCAGAAGCTCCGCAGACCGCGGCTTCAGGATGTTATAGGCCGCGGGCCGGCGGTCGGAGCTCTTCTCCAGGGATCCCCGACAAGGGATCCCAGGTTCCGGACGCCGCACCCGCGGCTAGAAGCTCCACAGACCATGGCTTCAAGATGTAACAGTCCACAGGCCAGCGATCGGAGCACTCCCTTCTGGCGACCCCCGGTAAGGGCTCGCCCGCTCCGTGATGAAAAGTCCACGCTGCGCCCGCTGCTGAAATTCCGGGCTCGACTCCGGGAAAGGCCGCTCCAATCCATGGTGTTAGGCCGCGAGGGAGGCAACATGGAAAAAGTCGCGTCTCCGTGGAGGAGGCGACCGAAAGCGGTTCCCCTTTTTTCCCCCTCACCAACCCCCACACAAGGCATACCGAGAGACACTAAAACAAACATTTGGACACACTAAAAAAAAAAAAAATAGTAGAAATAACGAACACGCTGCTGGCAGGGCAGCCGTCTCGCAGCGCCCCCACCGACTGCTCATTTGGTAGCCATTTGGTAAATCAAGTGCTTATTTGCCCAAATGCAAATATAAAATGGTACTCTGTATGTTATGTAGTTACTTCCCCCTCATGGTTAAAATGCATTTCAGGCATTTCTATTCAAGGGGCTCTTTTCCGCTCGTCCATCGACTGATGATCACAACTCACTGACTAAAAATTACTTGTGATGTATGACCGGACAGCAAATGAAACAAAGCTCACGACTTAGTTTTTTGTTAGATGCTTTCATATATCATCTTCTCCGTATCCATCTTGACCCAGAATATATAAATTGAAACTAGATGTAAGCAAATTTATCTAGGCCAAACACATTTCCTACACGGCTATTAAAGGACCACATTGACAAATTGGCTCCCTCATGAAGTAACTAGGCTTTGGACCAGGCATGCTCAAGATTCCTCCTCCATGGCCACCATCCAAAGATATGTTCTTGACTTAGATAAAAAGCCTGTACCGTGGACCCAGGAGGTACAAGTAAATGAGGTCAATGGGAGTAGGAATCAGTTGAGATGTAAAATAGTCTGCCAGTTCTTTAGGACAGATTTCACATTACTGCGCAAGGAATAGCGTTCCTCATTAAATGAACAAATCTGCTGATATAAGGGGTACGAGGCATTCCATCTAATCTAATGACATGAATTAAATCCTATGGTGATTGTAAGTAAATCTAGAAAATAAACAATATCAGTGATGATGACCATTAAATTATTAATTGTTGTGAAAACCCAACTGGTTCTTTGAGGGAAGGAAATCTATCTTTACTTGATCTGTCCCATAGGTGAGTCCACACACACTGTGGCGTGGCTGGCTTCTGAAATAGCTGAGGAATCAACTCAGTTCAGAGAAATTAATTTGTGGTGAGCAATAAATGGCTTTGCCAGTCATACCCACATCTGTCGCATGAATAAATAAATGACTCTCGAGTACGCGATGGCACAATTAGGTTCGAGAGAAAATATGGAGGGGCAACAAGCGGCTTTGCCAGTGGTTACCACATCTGGGAAAGGGAGGTGTGGGGGAGGGGGGGTGTGCGGGAGGGAGGTGTAGGGGAGGGGGGATGTGGGGGAGGGGTTGTAGGGGAGGGGGTGTGCGGGAGGGAGGTGTAGGGGAGGGGGGGTGGGGGAACGGGGTTGTGGGAGAGGGAGGTGTGGGGGAGGGGGGTGTGGGGGAGGGGGCCATGGGGGAGGGGTGTGTGTGGGCTCACCAATTCCCGGCCCCAGCTCCGACCATACTCCTGGCTCCAGGACTCGGCTCCAGACTCACGCAGCTGCTCCCATCCCCAGTACCTGTCGCACTCACAGCCCCCGCCCGCAGAACACAGCCCACACCCACACACTGCTTCAGCTTTATTCTCGGCTGCTTTTGGGAGGGCTGCGGCTTCTGGACGGGCGGCGGCTTCTGGACGAGCTCACGGACTCAGCCCCGCCTCTGGGACTTTATTCTCCAACGGGTGCAGGAAGGGGCGTTACCTTTCTTGTGACTGACAGGCGAGAAGAACCAATCGGAACAAAACTTGGTGGCTTGGAGCAGAGGAGAACGGTGAGTAAGGTGGCGAGTAATCCTAGCGATATAAGGTACTGTTTATGTGCAAATTTAAATACAACGTGGTTAAGATGGGAGTTTTAGTAATAGTATATAGATGATACATTGCAAGCAATAGCATTTCTGCATGTTGTTCTGATGAATAGCCTGGAAGAAGAGTGAAAGGCCTGGATAGAGTGAATGTGGAGAGGATGTTTGCACTAGTGGGAGGGGCTAGGACCAGAGGCCACAGTCTCAGAATAAAAGGACGCATCTTTAGAAAGGAGATGAGGAGAAATTTCTTTAGTCAGGGTGGTGAATCTGTGGAATTCATTGCCACAGCTGGCTGTGGAGGCAAAGTCAATGGATATTTTTAAGGCGGAGATTGACAAACTCTTGATTAGTAAGGGTGTCAGGGGTTCTGGGGACAAGGCAGGAGAATGGAGTTAAGAGGAAGAGATAGTTCAGCCATGATTGAATGGCGGAGTAGACTTGATGTGCCGAATGACATAATTCTGCTCCTATCACATATGATCTTATGACCCACGTTAGTGCACAGATTACAGGTAGTGAGAGGGAAAGATAGATCAGCCATGATATATCAGCTGAAAGTGACAAATTCCATTCATAGGTATCAAAGCTGCATATTCTTTCGATTAGAAAAGTATGGATTTTCTACTGTTAACAAAAAAAAAAGACTCTGGGCCCAGGGTCTCAGTTTTGGCCAAAACCATAATTGAAAGCTTGCTCATTAGCTTCAAACAAAGATGGAGGTTGAAGCAGTCCTATCTACCAATGTGAAATCTGATTAACAATCATCAATCAATCACAAAGATATTACTGACCAAAACTGAACACATTACTTAAAACGTGGGCTCACCAACATCTTGTACAACTGTATCATAACATCCCAACTTCTATACTCAATACCCTGACTGATGAAGGACAATGTACCAAAACATTTTTTTTAACCACCCTACCTACCTTTGTCCAACAGGGAACTATTTACCTGTACTCATAGATCCCTCCACTCTACAACATTCCCCTTGGCCCTGCTATTCACTGTGAGAGTCCTGCCTTGATTTGACCACTCAAAATGCAACACCTCGCACTTATCTGTATTACATTCCATCAACCATTCCTCAGCCCACATGCCCAGCTGATCAAGATCCTGTTGTAATTTTTAAGAACCATCTTCACTGTCTACAATACCACCTACTTTAGTGTTATCAGCAAACTTGTATATTCTCATCAAAATCATCGATATAAACTACAAACAACAATGGGGCCATGAGGCACACCACTCGTCACAGGTGTCCAGTCCAAAAAGCAACCTTCCATTGTAGCTAAGGTAGACACAAAATGCTGGAGTAACTCAGCGGGACAGGCAGCATCTCTGAAGAGAAGGAATGGGTGAATGTTTCGGGTCGAGACCCTTCTTCAGACTGGTCAGGGGAGTGGGCAGGACCAAGATAGCCTTCCATTATAGCTGGGTGATCAGAACTGCAAACAGTACTCCAAGTGTGGTCTCACACGCAACTTGTACAGCTGCATCATGATGTGCTAACGTTTGCACTCAATACCCTTCCCAAATGAAGTCAAGCATGCCAAAAACCTTCACTACCCTGTCAATCTCAGTCCCCAATATCAGAAAACTATGCACCTGCACTCCTACATCTCTCTGCGGTGAAACACTCTCCAGGGCTCTCTCATTTGCTGTGTAAAGGGCCTGTCCCACTTTCACGACCTAATTCACGACCTCAGCCGAGGTTGCCCTTGACTCATACTCGCAGCATGGTCGTCACGAGGTCGTAGGAGGTTGTAGGTAGGTCGTAGCAGGCCGTGATGCTAGTCGTAGGTACTCGTGGCATCAAGTAGGTCAGGGCGTTTTTCTAGCCTGATGAAAAATGTCCACGAGTATAAAAGGTCGCGAAAGTGGGACAGGCCCTTAAGTCCTGCCCTGGTCTGACATTCCAAAGGGCAACATCTCACACTTGTCAATCTAAAATTCATTTGCCATTCCTTGGGATGCCTTCCCAACTGATCTAGTTCTTATTATGTAAACTTAGATACACTTTCTCACTGTCCACTATAACACTTATTTTGTGTCAACTGCAAATTAACTAACAATGTTAACTACATAGCCATTCAAATATTTAAGGCGGAGATTAACAGATTCTTGATTAGTAAGGGTGTATGGAGCTATGGGGAGAAGGCAGGAGCATGGAGCTGAGAGGCAAAGATTGATCAGCCATGATTGAATGGCGAAGTAGACCTGATGGGCCCAATGGCCTAATTCTGCTCTTATAACTTATGAACTTATCAATTATGAAATTGTTAAGGTACAGTGTATATAACAAACAGCATTGACCCCTGTGACATTCTACAGGCCTCGAATAAGAGAATCAATCTTCCACAATTATCCTTTGACTCCTTCCTCCAAGCCAATTTTGAATCCAACTATAGACACTATGTGCTGGAGTAAATCAGCGGGTCAGGCAGCATCTCTGGGGAGAAAGAATGGGTTGGAACCCTTCTTCAGAGAATCCAACTAAAGAGCTCATTTTGAATTCCATGCAATCTAACAATCCAGACTAGCCTAACATGCAGGATCTTGTCAAATACCTTGCTAAAGTCCATATAAACTCTGAGGGAGTAACTGCAAAGTGTGCCCGACCCTCCACCTCAGCACATTGAAGATCCTTATGCTTCCATGGGATCTTTAGAAATGCCACTGAATGTTACAGTATGTTAATTAATACACGATTTATCAACACAACATGTCAATAGTCAATCTAATGGCAGGCATCACAGATCTCACTCATGCTAGTGAGTCTTCATAATATCAAAAAGTACATTTAAAAGTTGTATTTTAACGGCAAAATTGTGCATGGATTTGCAGTATTTTCACGATAAACTGAATTACATAGTGACAAGAGATGATGAATGTGTGTTGGTCATGGCTTTGTTAATAGCAGTCATGCTTCTGACTTGCTCCCACTGCACAGATTTACGCAGAGAATTCTACGCTGACACATCAGCAGTACACAGAGGGAGTCATTTTATAGATTACACATTAAATCAAGGCCCTCTCCATTCTCACATTGGCTGTGAAAAATCTCATTACAAAATTTCAAAGAACAGCAGTAAAGTTACTGTGACCAACATTCATCCTTCAATTAACATCATTAATATCTTATTATCTATTTATAACATTCCCGATCCTGCGAATTTCCAACATACCAATTAGTGCTGTGCTTTCTTTCAACACTTCAAAAATGCTTTAATATTTGTAATATCAAGTTGCCTCAGACCAAGAACACAGAAACAGTCTATTGAGTCTATGGCCACCATTAAGCATCTATTTACTTAATCTTATTGTAAAGTCACTTTATCCCCCCATAAACTCCCATCAGATTCTACTGCTCAAACATTGCACACGAGGAACAATTTACTTACAAGCATATCTTATGGGCCTGTCCCACTTACGCGACTTTTTCGGCGACTGCCGGCACTCGTCATAGGTCGTTGCAGGTTGCCGAAAATTTTCAACATGTTGAAAATCCAGCGGCAACCAGAAAGACGCTACGACTTTTTGGGCGACCGAGGAGACTACTCACGACCATACAGGCGACACACTGGCGACATGTCGCGGGGTGAAGCCTGTTTGGTCGTGAGTAGTCGCCTAAAGAGTCGTACCTTGTTCTGGTCGCCGCTAGATTTTCAACATGTTGAACATTTTCGGCGACCTGCAACGACCTATGACGGGTGCCGGCAGTCGCCGAAAAAGTCACGTAAGTGGGACAGGCCCATTAGGGACACGGGAGGAAACCTACCTACTCAAAGGAAGAACATGAAAACACATTGAGAGCTGGCGATCAGGATTGAACCCAAATCAATGGAGTTCTGAGGTAACAACTTTACTACTGCGTCTCTGTGCTAACTCTATGTAAATGCATGCCCTTTCTTGTTCTCAGTCAAAACATGTACCAATCTGTGTGACGTGATCTGAGCAATATGGCTTGTTTTCTTTTAATACAGGAGTGTTTCTTCAGTAATACAGTACAGGAGTTTTCCCCATAATTTTAAATTTATCTTACTGTGCGGAAAATTTGTTTGGCATTTATAGCGGTTGATGATTAATACAATATAATTGGGAACAGATCTCTCTTTGCCTGTTGTTGCATTAGCTCTCTGTGCTGCTTTGTATTGCAAGTGAGTTTATCACATCAATTTAAGGGATTGTTGACAGTAATAAAACTGTGATTCCAGCAGTGACTATTGACTTAAATCACTGGAAGAGCTTTGCATAATTGAGAACAAATCAAAAGTGAAATGGGCAGCTGGGCTCTTTGCCCAGTACTTGCAAGTAACTATTTTCGAACGGCATGGAAGGACTTCATCCACAAAAAACTCCAGTACATGTTCAAATAAATACCATGGGCTACCTTTCTTCATACAGTTCCCTGCGGTAATCTTCGCTTACGGTAATGGAATGTGGCAGGTTGCCCTTTGTACTGAATAGGCTGGTCTTATCACCTGCCACCAGACGCCCATGTTGCTCTCAGCCCGATACCTTCACACTTGGACCAGGACTTATCTGGATTTGCCAGCATCCAATGCTGGATCCAGGCCAAGGTTGGTAGCAGTGGCGTCAACTGGTCCATCAACTAGGTATGGAGTCCAAAGGACAGTGCAGGTTTTTGCAGCAGTCCCAGCTCTCTGGCTGGGAAGACAAGCTGGTGAACTTGGATCACGTTTAACAGGTGCATGTATGACAGCCCCGTTCAAATGAAAGGCAGAATTCGACAGCTAATTAGTCTAAATGTGTGTATATATGCGTAAACGTATACATACGTATGTGCGTGCACACACACACATATGTATTATATATTATATATATATATAGAAGGTAGACACAAAATGCTGGAGTAACAGCGGGACAGGCAGCATCCCTGGAGAGAAGGAATTTTATATATACATATAATTATATGCTCTTGAAATTGAATTCTGTCCTTGATTTGTGTACTGTGGTGTTTTTATATTTAATTTATTCCGATTATGTGTTTTGTATTTTTTTTGTGATTCTATGCATTGCGGGGGGCCTTGGGTTTTAGAAAGGCGCCAGTAAATAAAATGATTATTATTATTATTATATATATATACATGTTTATATATGTATATACATGTGTTTATATATATATATATATATTTATATATATATATATATATATATATATATATATGGAATGTGGCATGTTGCCGTTTGTACTGAATAGGCCGGTGTGTGTGTGTCTGTATACATACTGTTTATACATACACACACATATCATTTATGTGTATACATGATCTTTTAATTGTTATAATGATTTTAACCAGTTAAATTTTAATACTTGATTTTTGAGCAGACCCAAGTGATTTTGAGCATTTGTGAAAGTCAGAGGATAGCGAGCACGTTAGTCAGCCTAAGACCTACCTCACAAGACTAACTGTAATGTGTTCAGATCAGTGGCTTAATATGTGCATTTTCTTTAACCTTGTGAAGATTACTTTCATGTGAGTCTTAGCCCATCTACATGAGTAAAGCTCCCTCCTGCTCTGACTCGTCACCAATGATCCTGGAGTGCTAGCATTGATTTTTTTAATGAGCAGCTATGATGCAGGTTACCTGAAAACAGTGGCATTAAACTATTTGTGGTTAACTCTCAGGATTACTGGATTCTGTTTAGTTGGCAATGCACTGTTTAATATAACAGGTTTGCAATAATACTGCCTTTAAATAATATTACCCTCATAAAAACATTCAAACTACTCAGGCACTTTGGCCATTTGATAAGACAGGAACTCAACACGGAGAGTGAAAAGCCTAAGGAGAAGCAGGTACTTAAGATAATTAAACGCAATTTGAAATTAAAATAGAAAATGCTGGAAGTGTTCATCAACTCGGGCAGTATTTATAGAAAGGGTAACAGTTAGAGTTTCAGTCTGTGACCTTTTGTCAGTTCTGATAAAATATCCTTGACCCGAATTGTTTCTCATTCTGCAGATTCTGCCTGACCTGCTGAGTGTTTCCAGCATGTTCTGTCTTCATTTCAGATTTTCAGTCCCTACCCTTTCTTTGTGTTTTTCATTCAAAATTTGGGGCCTGGTCGGACTACTTAATTGAGGTAGATAACGGCTTTGCTTGGATGGAAAGACTCCCACCCAATTGCATACACAAGGCCAGGTGTAAAGAATCCGTTCATATGAGGGAGGCTTTGCATTTGTAACTGAATGAAAAAGGGAGAAGGCAGAGTGTCCACTTGCGCATGCATGACAGGAAATAGATTATGGATTTCCATACAATATTGAGCACTTGGTGGGCTGAAGGGCCTATTCCAAGCTGTATCTCTAAACTAAACATTATCTACATTACTTCAGGCTGGTCTCGGAAACTGGCCAGGTCAGGTAAGGGCTGCATATCTCTTTCCTGAGATAACCTCAGTGAATCAGATGACTTAGTTTAGTTTAGAGATACAGCGCGGAAACAGGCCCTTCGGCCCACCGAGTCAGTGCCGACCAGTGATACCCGCACATTAACACTATCGTGCACACACCAGGGACAGTTTACAATTTTTACTGAAGCCAATTAGCCTACAAACCTGTACATCTTTGGAGTATGGGAGGAAACCGGAGAAACCCATGTGGTCATGGGAAGAACGTACAAACTCCATACAGACAGCACCCATCGTGAGGATTGAACCCTGGTCTCTGGCGCCGTAAGGCAGTAGCTCTACCACTGTGCCTCCATGCCACACTTGTGACGATGATTCACTTATTTAATAATCAGATTATTGATATGTGGCTTTTATTTCAGATTTACTTAACTGCACATTTTAATTCCTTAGCTGTGATGGGATGTGAATTAATGTATGTTAGAATAATATTCTGCTAAAGTAGCTGCTTTCTTACCATTTCCATAATATATACCATACAGCTGACTAATTTTTGATCCATTATTAGATCACTTGTGAAAATCCATCTTCTCGCAAGATGTGAGGAATGCCTGTTCCAACCCAGGATAAAGGGACTTTCTGTCTGGTTGCCAGATACTGGATCGGAAATATACCCTGCTGACATGTATTTTGATGTTGCCTCCCTCTGGGCATAGCTCCATTGACTTTAATGTTCATTTTTTAACATCAAAGATATCTCACTGTTGTTATGGACCTGGGGTTACTTCATTGGTCACAGGGAACCAGACAGAATATCACCAGTGACTGGAATGTGCAGCATATTACTGAGGAAATTGTAACCTAGCAAATATCACCACGGAGACAGATCTGAAAGATAGGCCACTGGATGATTTTTTAAAACCTTTTTTTGACTGATTGAAACATACAGCATGGAAACAGGCCCTTCGACCTGCCGAGTCCATGTTGACCATAGATCACCTGTTCACACATTACACTTTTGCATCCACTCCCGATGCACTAGGGGCAATTTACAGAGGCCATTTTACTTCAAAATTCACACGTCTGTGGGATGTGGGAAGAACATTAGTTAGGTTACATCTGGAATATTACGCGCAGTTCTGGTCACACTATTACAAGAAGGATGTGGAGGCTTTAGAAAAAAGAATATTGCCTGGATTAGGGGGTATTAGCTACAGGGAGAGGTTACACAGACTTGGATTGTTTTCTTTGGAACGCCAGAGGTCACGGGGAGAACAGATAGAAGTACTGTATGTAAAATTATGAAAGGCATAGCTAGGTAGAGAGTTAGAACCTTTCAACCAAGATGGAAAAAATAAATACTAGAGGGTATAGCTTCAAGGTGAGAGGGGCAAAATTTAAAGGAGATGTGGGGACAATTAAAAAAAAAAAATAGAGGGTGGTAAGTGCCTACAATACATTGTCAGTATTGGTGGTTGAGGCAGACACGATAGTGGCATTTAAAAGGCTTTAGGATAGGCATATGATATGCAGGGAATGGAGGGATATGGATTATGCACAGGAAGATAAGAGATGGTTTTGGCATTATGTTCGGCACAGACATGGTGAGCCAAAGGGCCCATCCTTGTGCTTTCATGTTCCTATCTTCAATGCAACCGGTACACCCGCAGGAAGCCTAGACAGTCACAGGGAGAACGTGCAAACTACACACCAACTGCATCTGAGATAGGGATCGTGAGGGAATAGCTCTACCAGCTGTGCCATGGTGCTATCCTAAACATTTCTTATAAGATCTGCGGTGGCTTAGTGGCGCAGCAGTATAGTTTCTGCCTTACAGCGCCAAAGACCCGGGTTAGATTCTGAGTGCGGGTGCTGTCTGTACGGCGTTTGTACGTTCTACCTGTGACCAATCTCTGGGAAATTGGCTTCTGGAATTTGTAGGATGCTGCTAGTGTACGGGGTGCTTGCTGGACAGTGGGTCAAAGGGCCTGTTGGCAGGGCCGGATTTACGTATAAGCTAGACAAGCTTAAGCTTAGGGCCTCGAGATCTAGAGGGGCCTACTCACCTCACTGCCTCACCAGACCAGTCAAACCTCGCTGCCACACCGACCATCCACCCACCGGAATCTCCTACTCTTTGCCCGCTGACCCTTGCCACTCCATCGCCCTCCAGCAGCCCGCAGCACTCGCCTTACCTGCAGACTAGACTCAGCACCGGGCCTGAAGTTTCCACGCTGCAGACTCCCACTCCCCCGGGTTTGACTGCGCTGGGTCCTAGTGCTAGTCCCCCAACCCTGGTAATCTCAGTGGCTGTTCCACTGGGTCTTCCCCATTCCCCTCAAACCATGTGACCCCAGCTCTTCCCCACCCACACTACAGTCCTCATACCCCCTACCGCCTGACCACCCACCACCCCTCCACCAGACATCGCCTCAGCCTCAGTCCACTCACCAGCCTTCCTCCGGCCTCAACCCCCATCCCTGCCGTGTGTTCACCATGCCCCCTGAACTCCCCCTCTCAGATACCAAATGGTCTGTCCTCAGCAGAGGCCTCACCTTTGTCCCCCTCTGTCCCCACCTCAATGAGTTCCGCGCCCGCCGCGATTTGGAGCTCTTCTTCCGTTGCCTCCGCCTCACACCGTTCTTCCATGGGAAGGCGACCTCGCCCTCCATTGATGATCCCTTTTCCCGTCTCCAACGGACCCCCTCCTCTTGGACCCACCCCCCCCATGGCCATTGGTACAATTAAATTTTGGGGTCACCATCCAACGTCGGAACGGGAGTACATTCTCAGCGGCTTGGACTTCCGAATCGGCCACTTCCTACCGGAGACCGCGGCTCCCAAAGTCCACAGGCTGAGCTGGGTGGAGATTCACACTGGCGGCCCTCGGCAAAGGGTTCCCAGGGCTCCGCGATATTAAAATCAGCACGGCCCGAGGCTGGGAGCTCCACAAACCACAGCTCCATGATGTTGAAGCAGCAGGCCCAACACTCCAGAGCTTCAAATGGTGATCCAGGTAAGGCATCGCCCGCTCCGCGGTGAATCCAATATGTATTTTAAAACCAACTGTTTAATGACAACATACAGTAGGATCTAAAAGTGTCACACTGTCACTGTCGGGTAGTCATGGTCCTCTAGTCGTGGGGGAGAGGATTGGGAGGGGGGGGGGCTCACAAGTGAAATAGCTTAGGGCCTCTCTTCATCTAAATCCGGCCCTGCCTGTTGGTAATACTATCTTTTAATAATTATGCTTCCACCAGTATCCCTAAATAGATTATCAAGTCATTGCCTCATGCAAATTTATGGACATGTTTTCTTACAGAAATGACCATTCTGTAGAAGTGTTTAATTGGCTGGGAAGAACTAAGTGACATTCTGAGTTTTGAGTTCTACATAAATGCAAGCTTTTTAGTTCTTTAATTGGGAAATAATGTCCAATTAACTGGAGTCTGAAGAAGGGTTTCGGCCCGAAACGTTGCCTATTTCCTTCGCTCCATAGATGCTGCTGCACCCGCTGAGTTTCTCCAGCATTTTTGTGTACCTCCAATTAACTGAATGGCCTACAGCAAGCAAAATTGCCAGGTCGTTCTGTAATCTTGTTTTTGACCAAATAAACATCAGGGACAACATTTTTGGTTGTATTTATTTACATATCTATACGTCACAGATTTCATAATGAATGAAAATTTTAATTCTGTTAAAAACAGTTGGTAAAATCCAATTGCCCCTTGGTCTCTTAAGGGCCTGTCCCACGAGCATGCGACTGCATGCGGCAAGCGTGACCTAACGTGGTCGCTTGAGCCGTACGGCCTCGCGGGGCCGGTCCCACTTCGATCGCCGGAGCCCTATGGAGTTGTGTGGAGCTGGTCCCGACATCGCGCGGGGCTCCGAAAAACTGACAGTGTTCAAAAATTCCGCGCGGCAACGGCCTGCCGGCCCGCAGCCGCCTCAACGGCGTACGCACCGCCTCGACGGGCGTGCGCAGTGTCTCGACGCCGTATGCAGCGTCTCGACGCCGTACGTAGCGTCTTGACGCCGTACGTCACGCGCGGACTTCGCTCGAACTTCACATCACTCACTCGACCTCCGCGCGGCCCCCGCTTCCGGTTTGGTCGCGCTCGCCGCATGCAGTCGCATGCTCGTGGTACAGGCCCTTTAGTACTTCTCATAGGATGGTAGTAATACTAGACATCTCTGCAATTATCTGTTATATATTCTTATTGCATTCTTAATACTGTCTTACAGTTTTCATTTAACAATGCCTTGGAGTGGTCATAATTTTTCACATGTAATTCCCCTAAATGATGCAGGATTGCATGGTTATTTAGGACATTTTACACAAGGTATCAGATGTGAACTTTCTCCAGTATCCATTTTGATCTGTACCATTGGCTCCTGCATTGGGCTTTCATACAACTCAAATCATAGAGTACGCGTCAGATTGATCAGCATGGTCGCAAATAAAAGTTTATTTTTAATCACGTTTTAATCTCAAGGTATCTATGTCTCTGTGCTATCTGACTGAGTTTTACACTTTATTAATGTTTAATTTAGAGATACAGTGCGGTAACAGATTCTTTGCCCCACTGAGTCCGTGCCAACTAGCGATCCCCGCACACTAACACTATCCTACACCCACTAGGGACAATTTATAATTTTACCAAGCCAATTAACCTACAAACCTGTACGTCTTTGGAGCGTGGGAGGAAACAGAGAAAACCCACGCAGGTCACGGGGAGAACGGACAAACTCCGTACAGACAAGCACCTGTAGGCAGGATCGAATCCAGGTCTCTGGCACTGTGTAAGGCAGCAGCTCTACCACTGTGCCACTGTGCATCCACCTTAAGAGCTCCTGGACGGGGATTCTCCCTGTTGTCACTATCTCTAAACTAATGCATCCTCTCAAAGGAATATAAGCCATAGGTACATGAGCAGTCCCAAACATGTCCCTGCAAGCCTGCTTCACAGTTCAGAACGACCATGGCTTTTCCGAACTGGGCCTCAAATCCATGTTCTTGTCTATTCTTCATAAACCTTAACCTACCCTTGGGCAAAAAATCGATCTTAATTGGATGGGGGGTGTCGGGGAGGGTGTGTGTGGGGGAGGGTGTGTGTGGGGGAGGGGTTGTGGGGGAGGGGGTTTGTGGGGGATGGGGCGTATGGTAAGGTGGTGGTGGGGGAAGGGGGTGTAGGGGAGGGGGTGGGGGAGGGTGGGGGAGGGGGGGTGGAGGGTGGGGGAGGGGGGGTTGTGGGGAGGGTGGCTGTGGGGGAGGTGTGTGGGGGAGGGTGTGTGTGTGGGGCGGGGTGTGTGTGTGGGAAAGTTTTCTCAAGGAATATATAAATAGCTGTATAAGAAGCAGGGCAAGAGAATTACGTGTCAGTGGCGGTATACTTTGAGACCAGCGACAATAATTATTTTAGTTTTAAAATGACTATGGAAAAAATATGACTGGTCTACAAGTTAAAGTCCTAAATTGGTTGTCTAAGATTACAACAGGCCCTAGATTGACTGGAAAAATGAACAATGGAGTTTAACTCGGGCAAGTGCGAAGTGTTCCATTTTGGTAAATTAAACTAGGGCAGGACTTACACGCTAAACTCCCGGAGAGTGTTGCAGGACAGAGAGACGTAGGTGTGCAAGTACACAGTTCCCTAAAAATGGTGACACAGGGAGACAGCAAGGTGTAGAAGACATTTATCATGCTTGCCTTCCTCAGTCAGGGCACTGAGTGGACAGGTTGGGATGTCAGGTTACAACTGTACAAGAAGTTGGTGAGACCACACTTGTAGTATTGTATGTAGTTCTGGTCACCTAACTATAGGAAGGATGTTATTAAGTTGAAAAGATCAGAAAAGATTCATGAGAATGTTTCCTGGACTGTGGGGTTGTGGGGGTGGGGGGGTATGGGGGAGGGGGGTGTGTGTGTGTGGGAGGTTTCCTGGACTGGAGGGCATGCGTTATAAGGAGAGGCTGCATAATCCGTGGATTTTTCTCCGGGGGAAAAGGAGGCTGAGCGGTAAGTTTATAGAGTATATAAAATCACAAGTGGCATCATGTACCTTGTCAAGGTTTTTTCCCCCAGGGTAGGGCAGTCTAAAACTAGAGGGCATAGATTTAACATGAGAAGGTAACGATTTAAAGGGAACATGAGGGGCAACTTAGTTTATTTTAGTCTTGTTTTCCACACAGAGGGTGGTGGGTGTGTGGAATGAGCAGCCAGAGAAAGTGGTTGAGATGGGTACAATTACATCATTTATGATATTTGGACAGATACATGGACAGAAAACGTTGAAAGGATTATGGAGCAAATGCAGACAAGTTGCTCAGGTGGGCAACTTTATCGGCAAGGATGAGTTGGGTTGAAAGACTTGTTTTGGTGACTCAATGACCAACTTTCATTCATCTCAACTTCATTGAGATTTGACTTAACCTCTTCATAATATTCTTCTTCATATACCAAACATAAGCTCTGATTTTAACACAGTACTCTTACTGGGCAAAGACAGTTTTCATTAGTTTTAAGTTATAGAGCATACACACTATAACGTTCAAAATTCACAATATCTTTAAGAAGAACACTTTGAAGATTATCTTAGAACAATTATCTTTCACAAGATGATTGCAGTTTGCTAACACAGGATCACTGGCAGAGAATTCTTGATGGGAATTAATTATCTTGATGCAGTCACAGCGTGTGCATGGTCTCTCGTTTAAACTCTTTTATATGCATCAAATTTCAATTCTTTGAAACAGAATGACTAACTTTTCCACAAGCAATAACGTTTATAAAATCAACAATATTAAAATGAATGCTGCAGTTCAGAATATTCAGCAGATCTGAATATCTATTTTAAAGATTAAAAATTGAGGCTATTTAGCTCTCCCTTTAATAAATCTTTTGCTGCAATTTAGTGGAGCAAAAATAGCTGTTCCTTTTTAAATGCCAATCATAGTCCTGGGAAGATAATCCCTGGGCAATGGCCTAATTACAGTATTGTGCTGGGGATAGGAAAATTACATTTCTAAAACTAATTAATGTGGTTATTTAAAAAAAATGTTTAAAACATGGCCTTGCAACAGAATACAATTATTCCACACTCTGCAAACTGGAAAGAACTATATCTGGAGGTAGCCATACCTCGTTGACATTGCTTACTTCCATCTCTGAGATGAAAGATTGTGTGCTTTAAATATCGCTCTGAAGATTTGAGCACAATATCCAGATTGATTCGATGTTGTTCAGCGGTGTTTGCTCTCTTGTCACAGATGCCGTGTTTCAGATTATAGAATCATGAAATTAGTTTAGTTGGGCAGCGGTAGAGTTGCTGCCTTACAGTGCCAGAGACATGGGTTCGATTCTGGCTATGGGTGCTGTCTGTATGGAGTTTGTACGTTCTCCCCGTGACCACGTGGGTTTTCTCCATGAGCTCCGGTTTCCTCCCACACTCCAAAGACGTACAGGTTTGTAGGTTAATTGGCTTCTGTAAATTGTCCCTAGTGTGTAGCATAGAGCTAATGTGATCGTTGCTCGGCGCCCACTCAGTGGGTTGAAGGGCCTGTTTCCGTGCTGTATCTCTAAAGTGACATGGAGGGTCTCAATGAGTTAAATGGGAGGTCAGGAGAGCTCTCTAGTTGGTGAGAGGACAGTTCTGTTGCCTGATAACACCTGGGAATAAACTGTCCCTGCATCTGGAGTTATGCATATACGTTCTCCTTGTGACCACGTGGGTTTTCTCCGGGTCTTCCCCGCACTACAAAGATGTACAGGTTTGTTGGTTAATTGGCTTTGGTAAAATTGTAAATTGTTCCTAATGTTTAGGATAGTGCTAGCGTATGGGAAATCGTTGATTGGCGCAGATTTGGTGGGCCGATGGGCTTGTTTCCGTGCTCTATCATTAAACGTTACGTTATTTTAAATGTAAAGTCTAAAATAATGTGTGCATTTTCAAACTTCTGTATATCTTGTCTGCTGGGAGAGGGGAGAGGGGATCTTGCTACACAAATTGGCTGCTGTGTCTCCTGTACTACATCAGTGACTATGTTTCAAAGATGCTTTAATTGCTGTCAGGCGTGTTAGGTTATACAGGGTGAGGAAAGGCACTGCAAAGATGAAAATCTCCTTTATACATAATCCTGGTTTCAAAGTTGGCCACAGGCACCATTCTCTGAACTGAGACAAAATGCTGGAGTAACTCAGCGGGTCAGGCAACATCTCTGGAGATAAGGAATAGGTGACATTTCGGGTCGAGACCCTTCTTGAGACTGTGAGTCAGGGGAGAGGGAAACTAAAGGTATGAGAAGGTGCAGAACAAATAGGGCCAATGATAGCCAAAGAGCCTACAATGGTCCATTGTTGGCTGTGGTGGAAGTGATAGCAAAGATACGAACAGTGAAACTAGCAGGATGACTAGGGTGGGCGAGAGAATGCAAGGGTTACCTGATATTAGAGAAATCAATATTCATACTGCTGGGTTGTGAGCTGCCCAAGCAAAATATGGGGTGCTGTTCCTCCAATTTGTGTGTGACCTCACTCTGACAGTGGAGGAGGCCCAGGACAGAAAGGTCAGTTTTGGAATAGGAAGTGGAGTCTGACCCTTGGTGTGAGTGTACTATCACTGGACACAGAACATCTCTTGTCCACTGGTCTGGTTCACATGCTCTTCCTCTCCCAAGAATGACCACATTCTAGGTATTCCCATTGGGAAACCTATTGAGGACTCAAATGTTATATTTTTTAGAAATATAGCATGAAAACAGGCCCTTCGGCCCATACCGAACCATCCTTGGGATGTGGGAGCAAACTGGAGCACCCGGAGGAAACCCAGATGGTCACAGGAGAATGTGCAAACTCCTCACAGACAGCACCCGAGGTCAGGATCAAACCTGGGTCTCTGGTGCTGTGAGGTAGCAGCTCCACATGCTGCATCACTGTGTGGCAAGAAAATAGCAGAGGAGTAACTACTATCGAGGGTCATTAAAAACAACGGAACATCAAAGAATTAATCTTAGCCAATTTTAATTTGTCTTCATTAAATGAACCAGAGTACAAAATGAAACTTTCACCAAACTTGGACACCTATTAGCTTATGCGTTTTACATTGTAGGCTTAATAAAGCTTAAATTGCAATCTCCTATTGAGACACTTGCATGTAAGCACTCTCATTTAACAAAAGAAAGAGATGGAACGTAGACCAGGGTCAAAACATCTTACCAATAAAGTAGTTGCTGCCCATTGATGCCATCTCTCCAGAAGAACAAATCCATCCACAGTGTGCAACAGCGAGATACTCTTCCCATTTGAAACAGAGCACTGTTGGAATTCAGCTTCTGTAACCTCCCAAAATCCAACAGAAGCATCGATTCCATTCAGTTTGAATCTAGAAGAAAAAAAGTTGGATTGTAAACGGATTCAGCTAATGGCAAATGCTTGATCGAAGAATTGATTTCAATGGCTGTTACTTTGAGCTTTATAAAGAAATGCAGCTCCCATTTCACAGAGCGTTCTGCTTCACCTTTGAAACGATTGTGAAAACTTAACCCACTTGAAAACTAGCTTGGGGTACCATGTACTAAATCCCTCCGCCAGTCCTCATGGGAATTGATGCTACTCACAAAATCATATTGAGTTAAATTTTATTGTAGGAGAGCTTGGGTAGGAATGAAGTGATGGTATACTGGTTTCATTATACAGTAGCATGAGGAGATACCATCTGAAATGTCTGTGTGTCCTTTGTCTGTGTGTCCTTTGCGGCCTAACAACGTGGAGAGGTGCGGCCTTTCCTGGAGACCAGCCCGGAGCTTCAAACTGCAGACGGGGCGCTGACTTACCATCGCGGAGCCGGGGATCCTTTGCCGAGGATCGCCAGAAGAAGAGCTCCAACCGCGGGGCCTGTGGACTTTAACACCGTGTAGCCTGCGGTCTCCGGAAAGAAGTGGCCGACTCGGGAGCTCGGGAGTGTTTCAATCCGTTCCGACGCCGGAGTTTCGTTCATCCTGTCGAGAGGGCTTGGACACCGGACCGTCGGCAATGGCAAATGCCCCGACCACGGGTGAACAAAGAGGAAGATGACTGAACTTTATTGCCTTCCATCACAGTGAGGAATGTTGATTCCACTGTGGTGGATGTTTATGTTAAATTTATTTTATATGTGTATTGTGTCCTTTCACTTAGTATGGCTGTATGGTAACTCAAATTTCAATGTACCTTAGTTGGTTAAGTGACAATAAACGCAAACTTGAACGAACTTGAACTGTGGGCTCCAAGTCTGCTTTCCCACCTAAAGCAACACTAAAGGACTTCAACAAAAGTTTACCAAGATTGCCCTGAGATGCAGGTTTGTCATATCAGGAGAGAATTAGGCAGATGATATTTAATGTCTTGATGTTTGAAGAATAATACTTGATCACACTGAAGTATACAAAAATCTTCATGGGATTTGGTGGATTGAGGTATGATTGTTTTCTCTGGCTGCTTTTTCTACAACAAGGGGTCAGTGTCTCAAAATATGGATTTGGCCATTCGGGACAGAGATGAGTAGAAATTTCTTCACCCAAGAAGTAGTGAACTCTGGGGCTCATTAGAGGTCAACGGAGATAACGTTGCCAAGTTTATTCAAGGCGGTGATACATAGATCAGAAGATACTAAGGGAAATAAGGGACAGGGTTAATGTAGGATCAAAGGTAAAAGATCAGCAACATCTTGGGATTGGTAGCGTATATGGGAGGATCTGAATAGCCTACTTTGCTTCAACTTCATATCTTCTTATCTGGCCTTTCTTGAAATAGCAAGAATGCTCCTCAATGAAGTAGAATAATACTGCACTGCTGAGCGCTGACAAATGCATTGCTTCCAATGAGGCTTAGTGGCCATACAGATCGTGAATGATTTGACCTACATAAGAAATTCCCCACACATTTGCCTACTGATGGTAGATGCACAAATATAATAGAAGAAACTACTTGGGAGTAGGGCTGTTGAAATTCAACTTTAGTGCGAGTTAAGAAGTAAATCAGAGATAAAATAAAAACAATAGACAATATGTGCAGGAGTAGGCCATTCGCCATTCAATGTGATCATGGCTGATCATCCCCAATCAGTACCCCGTTCCTGCCTTCTCCCCATATCCCCTGACTCCGCTATCTTTAAGAGCCCTATCTAGCTCTCTCTTGAAAGTATCCAGAGAACCGGCCTCCACCGCCCTCTGAGGCAGAGAATTCCACAGACACAACTCTGTGAGAAAAAGTGTTTCGTCATCTCCGTTCTAAATGGCTTACCTCTTATTCTTAAACTGCAGCCCCTGGTTCTGGACTCCCCCAACATCAGGAACATGTTTCCTGCCTCTAGCGTGTCCAAACCCTTAATAATCTTATATGTTTCAATAAGATTCCCTCTCATCCTTCTAAAATCCAGAGTATACAAGCCCAGCCGCTCCATTCTCTCAGCATATGACAGTCTCGTATAGGGCCCTGTACAATTTGTATAGGGCCCTGTACAAATGCAGAAGGACCTCTTTGCTCCTATACTCAACTCCTCTTGTTATACAGGCCAACATGCCATTCGCTTTCTTCACTGCCTGCTGTACCTGCATGCTTACTTTCATTGACTAATGAACAAGGACCCCCAGATCCCGTTGTACGTCCCCTTTTCCCAACTTGACACCATTTAGATAGTAGTCTGCCTTCCTGTTTTTGCTACCAAAGTGGATAACCTAACATTTATCCACATTAAACTGCACCTGCCATGCATCTGCCCACTCACCCAACCAGTCCAAGTCACCCTGCATTCTCATAGCATCCTCCTCACAGTTCACACTGCCACCCAGCTTTGTGTCATCTACAAATTTGCTAATGTTAGTTTTGAATCCCTTCATCTAAATCATTGATGTATATTGTAAATAGCTGCGGTCCCAGCAACGAGCCTTGCGGTACCCCACTAGTCACTGCCTGCCATTCTGAAAGGGACCCGTTAATCCCTACTCTTTGTTTCCTGTCTGCCAACCAATTTTCTATCCATGTCAGCACTCTACCCCCAATACCATGTGCCCTAATTTTGCCCAATAGTTTCCTATGTGGGACCTTATCAAACACTTTCTGAAAGTCCAGGTACATTACATCCACTGGCTCTCCCTTGTCCATTTTCTTAGTTACATCCTCAAAAAATTCCAGAAGATTAGTCAAGCATGATTTCCCCTTCGTAAATCCACGCTGACTCGGACCGATCCTGTTACTGCTATCCAAATGTGCCGCTATTTCATCTTTTATAATTGACTCCAGCATCTTCCCCACCACCAACGTCAGGCTAACTGGTCTATAATTCCCTGTTTTCTCTTTCCCGCCTTTTTTTTAAAGTGGGATAACATTAGCTACCCTCCAATCCACAGGAACTGATCCTGAATCTATAGAACATTGAAAAACATGAGTAAAATCATACAAAATGGCAAAATCTACTGCAGATTCTGGCACCTAGGAAAGAAATAAAGAGCCAAAAGAAAAAACAAAACAGAAAATAACAACAACAGAAACGAACCTGAAAAAAATCTTGCATCATGTAATTTTTACAATTACAATATAAAAAAGAGGTAGACACAAAATGCTGGAGAATCTCAGTGGGACAGGCAGCATCTCTGGAGAGAAGGAATGGGTGACGTTTCAGGTCGAGACCCTTCTTCAGCCGTTTAAGGTCTCGACCTGAAACGTCACCCATTCCTTCTCTCCAGAGATGCTGCCTGTCCCGCTGTTACTCCAGCATTTTGTGTCTATCTTCAGTTTAAACCGGCGCCTGCAATTCCTTCCTACATAAAAAAGAGGTCAGACTAATGTGTGGTTCTTAGATATCGATAGCTGTGATGATATAATTAGGCAATGGCAGAATTGATGAATGATTATGTTGTGTCAATATTTACATTAGAGGAGGAGGAGAGAACCATAGTTATAAGAAAGGCATCAAAGGAAACTAATATTGAACCAGAGGCAAGACTTGCCAAAATCAAAATAAATTAAATGAAAGTAATAAAGAAAATATTGGCACCGAAGACTGACAAATCCCTGAGGCCAAATGATTTGGATCCCAGTTATTCAAAGAACATTGCAGATACCATGCATATTATAAACTTTTAAAGTATGCATGATTCAATAATTCTACTTTCAATTGGGAAGACAGTTTATGTCACTTTAGGAAGAAGTATAAAGGAAGAATGAAGGAATTATAGAATATTTAGCCTACATTTGTTGGCAAGAAAAGATTGAGATCCAAAAGTAAGACTGTAAGCTGGCTTTGACAATTGTCAGTAGCTCAGTGTGTGAACATGGAATTGTGAAAGCAAGATCTTGCCTGATGATTGTGATTATAAATTGAAATGTGTGTACGACCTATTGAAATGTGGGCAATTTACAGATGTTACTCCCACAGATTTCTAAAAGGTATTTAATTAACCTCCAATTAGGGATGGAAATGAAGCTTATGGAATTGAAGGCATATTGTTGGCCTAGTTTCTCATTGAAACAACTTTTCTGTCAAAATTGAGGACACGAAGAAATTAAATTTGTGGACATATATGAACTTATTTGGACACAGATGATACCATCAGAAAGGAGAGTTATTGTGTTAGATCATATAACCTTTTGAAGTTTCCTGTAATATTTTATATGCTTAGATTTATATTACTTTAGAGTGTTTACTTAGATTTAGAAACTTCTGAAATAATTTTAGCTTGTGATATTCTGTGATACATGCCAATATTTGTGATATTCTGTAAGACTTGGTTAGATTTAGCTTGGCCCAATATATTTAAACAAACCTAGCTTCAGCCTATAGGACATGGAGCAGAGAAAAGTATAGCACAGGAACAGGCCACTCAGCCCACGATGTCTGTGCCGAGCATAATTAAAAATTAAACTAATCTTTCTTTGCCTGCATGTGAACCATATCCCTCCCTTCCCTACATATTCATGTGCCTATCTAAAAGCTGCTTATTCCTCACTAACATATCTGCTTCCACCGCTTTTCCTGGCAGCACATTCCAGGCATCTACCATTCTCTGTGTAAAGAAACCTATCCTTCACATCTCCTTTAAACTTTCCCCTCTCATCTTAAAAGCTATACCCTCTAATATTGTACATATAAAGCCCAGGTTTAGAACACGTGTGTGAACAATACCTCACGAAGCATCTATTGGCCTTAGAGGAAATGTTACTCTGATTTAGCAGAATGATACATGGAGTACCAGTTAAATTAGGTGAGGTATCTTAAACTGCATGCATATAGTGACTTGCTTGATGCTATCAATACTTCATGAAAAGCTGGTCAAAATTACTTCTGCTGAAGGTGGAAGCAGGAATGGGGGCAAACTATTAAAACTAAAGCCAGACTTTTCAGGCATGAAGTTAGGGAAACACTTCTACACACAGATGGTGGTAGGCATCGGGAACCCTTTTTTTGTGCTGGGCCATTTTTAGTTTAGTTTTTAGAGATACAGCATGCAAACAAGCCCTTCGGCCCACCGAGACCACACCAACCAACAATCACCCGTATCCTACACATAATTTACAGAAGCCTATTGACCTACATATCTGCACGTCTTTGGACTATGGGAGAAACCGGAACACCCGGACAAAACAGAGAGAACATACAAACCATACAGACAGCACCCGAGATCAGGGTCGCGCCCGAGTCTCTTATGCTGCAAGGCAACAACTGTACTGCTGCACCACTGTGATGCCCATTTGTTAAAAGGATAATCAAGAAAGGTTTAATACAGCCTGGTGGCTGATCTCCGACAATGATAATGAACAGCAGACAGACTTAAGGAGGTTTGTGTTCTCCTGTCATGCTTCTGCTGACCATCTGTGGCTATTTATGGAGTAAGAAAGCAAGTTTCTGTCGGTGGCTATAAAGTAGTTGAACAATGACACGGAATAATAACTGTACTTGTGCAATTGGATCAGCCAAATCCATTCAATAAGAACAACAGAAGTATCTTTACCTTAGTGCAGTCTTTTCAGGTACTTCAAGAATAGGTGGCTGGCTATAAATTGATTCATTGGAGCTTTTGTTTCCACAGAGAAAATTTGAAGCATTGATCTGATTGATAAAGAAAAGTTAACATTGTTAGCTGTCTTTGAGGAAGTTTTGAGAGTTATACTAATTAAAAAACATACATGAATTGTTTAGCCAGGCTAATCTGGTTATTTCATCAGTGATTCACATGACATAGTCATACAGCATGAAGGAGACCCTTTGGCTCATTGAGTCCATAGCGACCATTGGCACCCATTTATGCTAATCTCACGCACATCCCATTTTATTCACTCCACATTCCCATCAACTGCTCCCAAATTCTATCGCTCACCTATACACAAAGAGCAGTTTACAGCAGCCAATTAACTTACCAGCTGGTACATCTTTGGGATGTGGGCCTAAACCGGAATGTCTGAAAAAATCCATGTGGATACAGGAAGAGCTTGCAAACTCCACACAGTAAGTCGTCAGGATTGAGCCTGGGTGACTGGAGCTGTGCGGCAGCAACTTTACTAAATGTGTTACCCAGTCTATAGAAAGATTCAAATAACTCTGATGCCCGACTGCTGTTTAGACCTTTCAAAAATAGTGTCTGACTTTGGAAATTATACAAGTATAAATTTCCTCTAGTTAAATGCAGGGCAGATCCGGACTTCTGAGCCTAAGTACTGTAGCACAGGGGTTTGGAATGGACTGGAGAGCAGATGAAGGTGCATCAAAGCTCTTGCTCCACCATCAAATCCAGGGGCATTCTGTAACCTATTGGGCTAAGGGAATTGGTACACTTGTATTTGACCCTTCAACTTTTTTCCACCTACAGATGGCACATGTGTAAGACCATATTTATATGAACAGCATCACTGACCTTCATTAAATAGGTAGGTTTAGCTAATTTTTTGTTTATTTTTCTTTATTTGACTCTTACCTCTTAAAACACATGACAAGCCCTCTATCCCATTAAAGGAGGTTGTCACAAGCTTATCATTTGGGGATGTGCTTCATTGAAACTCCAAGAAGAGGCATTTTTATGACTGGAGCAACTCATGCAACTTCCACTGGGCAGCCCAGCTGATGTGTTCCTCTATCTCTTTCCATTGATAACTTTATTTTAGGATGCAATTGTCATGGTGATACTATATTGAAAGTATCAGTTGCGCATGACATATTGGAACAGATGTTTCATCAAATCTCTCTGTGCATTTCCCCAGATAGTTCTCTACTGTTCACTGCAGCATAATAAAATATACAATACCTTTGGGACAGCACAGTGGTGCAGCAGTAGATTTGCTGCCTTACACCGCCAGAGACCTGGGTTTGATCCTGACTACGGGTGCTGTCTGTGTGGAGTTTGTTCATTCCCCCGTGACAGCGTGTGTTTTCTCTGGGTGCCCTGATTTCCTCCCACTCTTCGTAGACATGCAGGGTTGTAGGTTAATTGGCTTGGATTAATTGTCCTTAGTGTGCAGGATAGAACTAGTGCATGGGTGATTGCTGGTGGAAGTGGACTCGGTGGACCAAAGGGTCTGTTTCCATCTTGTAGCTCTAAATGTTGTAGCTCTAAACAGTATAGACAATAACTGTGATTTATGACTGTGTGGTAAAGATCAAAGTGATTGCATTACAATAGACAATAGGTGCAGGAGTAAGCCGTTTGACCCTTCGAGCCAGCACCGCCATTCACTGTCATCATGGCTGATCATCCACAACCCGTTCCTGCCTTCTCCCCATATCCCTTGACTCCGCTACCTTTAAGAGCTCTATCCAACTCTCTCTTGAAAGCATCCAGGGAATCGGCCTCAAATGCCTTCTGAGGCAGAATTCCACAGATTCACAACTCTCTGAGTGAAAACGTTTTTCCTCATCTACTGTATGTTCTAAATGGCTTACCCCTTATTCTTAAACTGTGGCCCCTGGTTCTGCACTCCCCCAACATCGGGAACATGTTTCCTGCCTCTAGTGTGTCCAATCCCTTCATAATCTTATATGTTTCAATAAGATCCTCCCCAGAGAAAATTTGTGATTCCTTGTTTTTAAATCAAAATCTTGCAGTTTTAAAATAACATGTATATATAGATGTAACCTGCACACTGCTTGCAAGATATCACCTCTCCCTGGTTCCATCTTAGTTGTGTCACCATCTTATTTGAGGTTCTGATTCAATTTGCCTATCACTCTCACAGCAGATAGTATCTCACTGGCTCTCCACTCTGCTCTGGACTATTTGGAAAACAGGAACACATACACAAGGCTGCTGTTCATCAACTGCAGCTTGGCATTCAACTTTTGCAACTGGATTCCTGTCTTTCTCATCGGCAGACCTCAATCAGTGTGGATTGGTAATAGCATCTCCTCCTCATAGACCATCAACACAGGTGCAACTCAAGGCTGTGTGTTTAGCCCCTTGCTCTATTCTCTTTACACCCACGACTGCTAAAGTGCCATTTACAAACTCGCCAACAATATCACTGTGGTTGGCTGAATCGTCAATGGTGATGAATCATCAATACAAGAGAGAGATAGAACACCTGGTTGAGTGGTGCCAACAGTGGTGTGAACTGCTCGCTCAACATCAACAAGACCAAGGAACTGATTGTTGACTTCAGAAAGGGAAAGTCGGAAGACTGCACACCAGATTCTATAAGTGGACAGAGTTTTCAGATTCAAATTCCTGGATGTTAGCATCTTGGATGCCTGTCCTTTACCCAACACATAGATGCAATCAAATAGAATTTGTGCCAGTGTCCCTACTTTCATAAAAGTTTAAAGAAATTCAGTATGCCTTTGAAAACTGTAATAAACTTTAACCGATGCACTGTAGAAGATATCCTGACTGGTTGTATCATGGCCTGGCATGATAATTCCAATGCCCAGGACCACAAGTGGCTGTAGAGAGTGGTGAACTCAGCCCGGTCCATCATGTGCACAGCCCGCTCCACCATCGAAAGCATCTACATGAGGTGCTGCCTCAAGAAGTTGTTCCCCACCAACATGCTCTCTTCTCATTGTGACCTCTGCGCAGGAGGTACAAAAGTATGAAGTCCCATGCCACCAGGTTCATAAACAGCTACTTTCCCTCAACTATCTGGCTCTTGACCCAATCTGCACAACTCCAATCCTACCTTGACAATGGAACACTGCAGTCCATCTCCTGCACTATAATGGACGTGTTTCTAATTTCTCATTATGTTTCTGCGCAGTCTTCCTTCGAGTCACTGTACTCATGCCTCACTGTACTCAAGTTGATGGTAGCTTTATTAATTCCGTTTTTGAAAAAAATGTTGCTCATTAAATTCCCCATCTGCTATGGTGGGATTTGAACTCCCACCATGCCATTCAAGGCTGAAGAATCAAAGGAACCTGACACAAGGAAACAAGAACACCTGGCTTCAAGGTGTTCAATATGATCGTGGCTGATCTGTGCAGGTCTCGACCTTCTTCTATGCCAGTTCCCCAATTCCAGCATCACCAACACACACTTTCCTCTTGTTTGCTACCTTTGGGCCTTTAACACAGTCCTGAATTTTTCATTTCCAATTTCTGGTGCGACATACACTGCCTCAACTTATTCATGCCCTTCAACCACCCCAACCTCGTCCCATCCAAAAACACAGCACATCACTCGTTTTGCACCAATCCCAATCTCATTATCAGTTCCGACGCAGTATCTCAACCCATTATAACAGCAGTTCTTTTCCTCTCACAGAAGCTGCTCAACCCACTGAGTTCCTCCAGCAGTTTGTTTTTTCGCACCCGATTCCAGCATCTTTTGTCACGAGTTGTATCCTTGTCTATGATCTGGCTCCAGCAAAGGTAATGGAACTGAATGTGGGGAAACTAACAGGTAAGTCTCTCACATATCCTCAATGTTGGTTAGCAGAGACTAATTTCCCCATACATGTTCAAACAGAAATGCTGTCCATTGAGGTCTGAACATTGCATGGTATGTCAGTGCTCATGACAAGTTATGATAAACTGTTCATAAATGGTTTAAAAGAACATCTATGAGAGCTCACAATTTGCCAGCCAACAGTTCCCTCAGGTGCCATTCCAAATAATCAACCTTTTCTTTGACAATACTTAACATGATACCTGCTCATCTGGTTAGATGAGATCGGGAGCCACTCCAGTACATCAAGTGATGCACCGGACATTGGACTTTTTGCAAATGGCACCAAAACATGGCGTCTCGTGCATGTGTGATCTACGCCAAAAGAATTTCACTGCACAGTGCGCACGTGACAATAAAGTATCAGTGACCCATTGTACTACCGCTACTACCATTACACCAGCCTCTTCAGCATGCCTTAACTCCAATTTCAGGATAGCCATAGTGTGTGAGTTTGATATTTATGTTCTCGTCACAGGTGGCCTTACACTGTAAATAATACTGCTAATTTAGCAGCAACCATTTGATAATTTTGGAGACGTTATACTGAGTATCTATTAAGGGCAGTACACAGAGGGTTGAATTTTGTCAAACTCTTTCAATACACCTATTATTATGGAATATATGGGTCGTCCCAAATTTCTGTTCCAGTCAAGACAACTGCATTGCCCATTTTGTGCATACAGGAAGAATAAATATATACATTGGGGGGGGGGGGGGGTTCATTCTCCAAGTGACTACCATCAATAGGAGAGTCCTCTTATGAATAATTGAATTAATAAAAAATAACTGATATAGTTAGACCATGATTCTAATTTCTCTATTTGGTAGCTTTAATTTGCCACTGAGACAATTTGTGTCTTTTGATGACCCATGCCCTTTGTCCATCAAGAGTGTTATATTGTCATATGCCCTGCAACAGAATAATTAAATTCCGCACTAAAGATGGTTGATTTTGCCCACCATGGTGCATTGGCACCAGATGTGAAGGCTCTTTGGCTTCTGAAGATTGAAATGGACCTGCTAGCACCCATGGCCACTCTAACCAGCATGACCTTGATGGGTCAAATGACCGCTTATGTATGAGAAAGTATGAGACATATGGATACTAGATATGTGCCTAGCCACGGAGTAGCCGCAAAGATAATGCATGATGCATTTCTCTTCTCATCCTTTTGTTGCAAATATCTATGATAAACATTGCGAGGGCCAGAGGGGATGACAGTCAGTGGAATGGCTACCAGAACATTTTACACCGAGTTGGCTTGAGTTGTATTCTGTCCCTTATAACTTGAATGGAAAATCTAAACCCTTAGATGCTGCAGGATTAAGTCACTACTCATTCGATTTGCTGAGCCAGCTTGCTTAAAGGTGCCCAGGAAAATTAAAAAAAATCATGCCTCCATTCCCAACAAATTGCAAACTTCACAGTGCTCTATTATTTCAATAATACCTTGACATCAGTAATCCATAATAAATTATTTTTTCCGCAAACTTTCTCTGACCTTCTTAACACTTGTACCAGAGAAGGGGAAGCTAATAGAGAGTAATGCAAAGTTTAATGAGGTGAATGTTGTCGCAGTTATTAATGCCATCTAGGGATACAAGGATCTCGTCAGATGGAGATATCCATTTATAGCTGAACTGCTTGCAAATTCTGCCACTGAGCATTCGGGCTCATTGAGTGGAAGACCGGGAGTCATTATTTGACACGACATTTAACAAATCCAGCAAAGGCTCAAAAATATTTCCTCTATCTAATGTTTATCGAAGTTGTATGTGAAATAAATATGAGCAGCAAAACAGCTCCCAAGGGGCCTCAATAGTAGACTTAAACTAAATCTGAATGTCAAGTTTCATGGAGAGTTCCCACAGTATAATGGGCCTGTCCCACTTCGGCGATTTTTCAGGCGACAGCCGGCGACTGTCAAGTCGTTTTCGGTCGCTGAAAAACCAGCGACTGGAACGGCGATGTCAGAGTGGAACACACACAAACACATACACACATCGCTTCCTCCACCAGCCAGTTATGTAGGCGGGGGACAGGGCAAACGTGGGGAGCGCTGTCTGAGTGAAATTCACACGGTGCAAAGCCAATGTGATACAGACACACACCACGATGAACAGGAAGATTGACGCTGTAATTAAGACGGTGAAAGCACAGTGTACGGGAAGGGTCACTTAACTCCTTTAAAATAGGGGGGAGAAATGGGGGAGTAGGGGGAGACGGGGTGGGGAGAAGGAGTGGAGATAACTTTTAAGAATCCAGAGATACACGGCTGTGAAGCTCGGCGGACATTAACATTTCCGGGTCAGTTATCCTTGGTTCTGAAAACTACTGTTTACGGGGTTTTTTCCCAATGAGCCAATGAAATTCACCGGTTAGCAGGCTACAACCTACGAGAACCTACGACCTCCTGGCGACCCACTCCCACTGCACCTACGGCACGAGAATTCTCGCTACTGTCCATGGTGGCTTCATTGAAAAAACATGTTGAAAAATTTGTGGCGACCAGAAGGAAGCCGTGACTAGTTCCGAGAATGCGGGAACTACTCACGACCATGAAGGCGACTCCCCAGCAACCACCCGCGAACATGTGGCGACCGCATAGTCTCCTGTAGTCGCCTAAAAAGTCGTCTAAGTGGGACAGGCCCTTAACTGTGTTCGCACTGGAAAAAGTAGCATTTTGGTCCCATGGATATCATTCTTCTGAGGTCAGGCAAGCATATTCAAAAGATGTAGGACAAGTTACAAAATGTAAGTATAAGGAAGCCTGTTTCTTGTTTTATCCACAACTCCATTTTTTGGCTGTCTTTCAGTTTGTTCATCTCATGTTTAGCAGTTTATAATTCTTTTTGACAATGCTATGGCAAAGCAAAGTAGAGTTGATTGGGAGTACCAGGTTAGTGGTGAAGTTATTTGTGCACACATAATTTAGATGCAACTATCCTTCACTCACTGATTTTTCTATTACATTATAATATGTAACAACCTGCACAACCCAATCCTTCCTTAACAATGGAACACTGCAGTCCATCTCTCGCTGTCCCGCTTTCACCGAGAGAAATTGGTGTCATTTTTGACTCCCCCATTCTTTAGCTGACTTTCCAAGTGGGCAGCACAGTGGCACAGCCGGTTGAGCTGCTGCCTCACAGCACCAGAGACCTGGGTTCAATGTTGACTTCAGGCGCTATCTGCGTGGAGTTTGCATGTTCCCCCTGTAACTACGTGGGATTCTATCCGGGTGCTCCCGTTTCCCCCCACAACCAAAAGAAGTGCGGACTTGTAGATCAATTGGCCTCTGTAAATTGTCCCTTGTGTGTAGGGAGTGTCTAGAAGTAGTGTGTGCATGGGTGATCAATGGTCTGAGTGGATGCAGTAGGCTGAAGAGCCAGTTTCCATGCTGTATCTCTAAACTAAACTACACTTACACATTTAGCCTCCACAGTTGCTGCTTGACCACTAGGTTCTTCCAGCGTTCTGTTTTTTTTACTGAATATTTTTCATCACCTTTATTCAGGATAAGTCCCATTCAATGTTCTTGTTAGTTCTGGGCCAGTCAGTGTGAAAGTGAGGAAATGGAATCACGTAGAACTAGTGTGAACGGGTGATCGGCGTTAGGCATGGACTTGGTGGGCCTGTTTCCATGCTGTATCTCTAACTAAACTAATTACCTTTGTGAGCTGTACAATGGACAATTCAACATAAACATTCCTACCTTAGTGAAAAGCAAACTGCGCGAGGAAGTCAGTAGTTCAGGCAGCATCCTACATGGCAGCTACCTTCCAACTCATTGGCTGGCACGGTGCTGTCAATAGCTACTCTGACATTTCTCCAAATGTTTCAGTTTGAACTATTCCTGTGCCAAGTGGCACAATATTTTACTGTCTGTGCTTTGTGCCACAACTCCTCATATTTTATCTGCCGATCGTTATCTTTATGATGTTAATTTTCAACAGCATAAATTTTAATGTGCAAATTTGGAAACCATGGTTGTTGCAAGCTGCCAGCTAAATTGTAGATTAATTTAGTGCAATACATAATCTTGGAACTGACTAGTGAAGTGCTTCTTTCAGCTTCTGTTCCATCAATAAAGAAATTCCAGCAGTACTCTTTCTTTACCTTAGACTGGAATGAATCTGTTAGATAAAGGTACATAAAATACTAGAAATGCTCAGCAAGATACAGCGACGGTATTGAGAGAGGCAGAGTTAATGACTCAATGTGACAACTCGAGAACTATCAAGGATTACGGACATAGCAGCCTTTCAACAATCTTTGGCCATGGGGCTGCAAGTTAAGAAAGAGTAAATAAAGGTAATAGGGTCGAAGGCAGGAATGATTGAAATGGCCAAAGGCAAGACATAAAGAATGGTAATGTTTCTGGTAATGAAACCACAAAGATCTAACAGAATTGCAAAGGAAGAAACCATAAAATTGCTGGAAATTGCTGGGAATACTCAGCAGGTCAGGTCACATCGGTGGGAAGAGAAACGAACAATGTTTCCGGTCAGAGCCCATTATCAGGTAGCGTGATTTCTCGGTCTGCATCAGTTGTCCATCTGTAATGTTAGCTCAGCTTGGGTTTTTTTCCTTCCTTTTTTTCAGGGGAGTGGAGGACATGCCATCCTGCTCTGCATTTGGTAACTCCCACATTCTTTTGTCTACATATATTTGTCTTCATTCTCACTCTCCAAGTGCTCTCATTCACTCATTGACCAGATATCTTTGGTTTGCAGCTTTCTACCAGCTATCGCCCTTATCCCTCACCTCTTTCCACCAGCTATCTCTCATCTACTCCAGTCCAGAAGAAGGGTCCCGACCCATAACTGTCTGTCCATTTCTGTCCACGTCCCTCCACAGATGAGTGGCGCGGTGGCACAGTGGTGGTTGCTGCCTTACAGCACCAGAGTTACAGGGTTCGATTCTGACTGCGGTGCTGTCTGTACGGAGTTTGTACAATCTCCCCGTGACCGTGTGGGTTTTCCCCGGGTGCTCCGGTTTCCTCTCACACTCCAAAGATGTACTTTGGTAAAAATTGTAAATTGTTCCTAATGTGTAGTGTGTGTTAGTGGAACAGGTCGGCGTGGACTCGGTGGGCCGAAGGGGCTATTTCCCCACTCTATCTCTAAATCTCTAAATTATGTATTGCCTATTCCTAGTTGCTCTCGTGAAGTTTGTGATGAGCCACATTCCGCTGAAGGAATTCCCAAAATTCGATTGAGTAGGAAGTTCTAAGATTTAGACCCAGAAACAATTAACAAACGATGACATATTTCCAAAACAAGGTGATGTGCAAACAGGAGGAGCACTTGCTGGTTGAGATATTTTGATGTTTCTGCATCCCTTTTCCCCCCTTGATCCTACTGGATGGCGCCCAACCCAGGCGACTCTTTGTGTGCTGGTCACAGAAGTGGATCTGCAATCACGCATCACAATCGCTCCACTCTTTTAGATCTCGACTCCAACAGCAGCATTTCTGTACACTGTGGATGGCTCAATTGTAATCATGTATTGTCTTTCCACGGACGGGTTAGCATGCAACAATAGCTTTTCACTGTACACATGACAATAAACTAAACTGAACACTTAGACGTCATAAGCATGCTGCTAGTTTAGCCTGTGTGCAGATAGACTGCTGCTTGCAGACTGCAGCTGCTGTACATCGTGGTGAAGGCGTTGAAATTGTTAGAGGTGTTACCAATGCAATGAGCTCTTTTTTCTTGGATGATGCCAAAGTCCTTTTGGACATACTCATCCAGGCAAGCGGAGATTATTCCATTATGCTTTGGACTTGTGTGACCATTCCTTTTTCTCGCTGCTCTCATCAGGCAGAAGATACTGAAGCTAGAAAGCAAGCACCATCCGATTTTTCACCTCTGTTATTAGGCTTCTGAACGGTCCTTTCGTAAGCTAGGGTACTGCCCGGTTCACCTGTGCCCCACTGGTGCGCTACAATGCTGGGAAGTATATTGTGCACTTTGTATGTATTCTGGGCAGAACTTTGTTCTCCCCTTTGCTCTACCTAAAGCCCTTGAGTTTAACTTGATTGTATTTATGTATAGTATTATCTGATCAGATTGGATAGCATGCAAAACAAGTACTCGGTACATGTGACAATGATAAACCTAAACCTCAACCTAAACCTTGGGGATGAAATGGAGGGTTTGGGATGTGAGGAGGCGATGTTCCCTGCTGCAGGAGTTACATGGCTGAACCATTTGATCTTCAGACCCATGATGACTACCAGGTTGTTTATTGCAGAGCCTTTACAGTGGTGTCAGGAGTTATGGGGAGAAGGCATGAGAATGGGGTTGAGAGGGATAGATCAACCATGATTGAATGGCGGAGTAGACTTGATGGGGCGAATGGATTAATACTGCTCCTATAACTTATGAGCTTACGAACACGAGCAGTGCTAATACCATTGAGATGAGGACAAATAGTTACGCTCTCCTTTGTTGGAGAGAGATATTGCCATACACTTTGTGGGGGGGGGGAATGTTGATTCGATCTTGCTGCATCAGGGAAGGACTGCCTCATTTGATGAGGAATTGTGAATGGACCTGATCCTTGTGCAATCACCAGTCAATATTCCCTGACCAATGATGGTCTGGCAAATAGACATGCACTACGCCTACTGAGAGACCAAGGAGACAGGCTTTCTCTCTTGTGAAGGGCACAACTCCCTCTGATTTATAACTGACCTTCATTATAAATTCCCCAAAATGGGTCAGTTCAGAAAGTAGTTACTTGAACATGTGCACTTTTATAGTTTTACTTATATATCAGATATGGTCTAATGTTACATTAAAGATCCCCCTCAGGATAAGTCTGAATTCACTGTCTGGTGCAGTAAACCTGTCTAGAATTTAAAAGTTTCACAGAATATTTTAAACTTTCTGTAAGTTCAAGGATTAGTTTTTTGAAATATTTTGGTTTCAGAAGTGTCACCTTTTGTCCAATTCTCCAGTGACAAAGAACCTTAAAATCCACCACCACCAAGCTGAAAAATCAACCTGTGCCCCTTTGCACTGCATGCACAAAAAATTTGCTTGGATCTTCAGAGGAGTTAGTGGGCAATATATAACAGTATCTACTCTGTAATTTTCTCTTGAAAGAAAATGTTGCCTTGGAATGATGTAAAAAAGTTTCAGGGTCATTCTTTAGATAAAAAGAATAAAGAAGGAATTCATAGAAGATATGAGAACTTCATGGTGGAGTCTGTGTTCAAAATGGTTCCAAAGAATAACTTTCAGGAAAACATCAGGGGAGGCAGTAGACTGATTTGGCATTAAACCCGAGATCCTGAGGCAGCTTTGCACAGTCACCACCTTTATAATTTGCAGTTCACAATTTTCATCTGAATGTTCAATGGTAAAGCTTGTTAGTTTGCTGGTTGTAAACAGGTTGAATGCACACACTGAAGATAACCCTCTGGGATGTGGCCTTGCACACCGAGGAATATTTAGTTCTTTCTATAACTGCACACAGTCATTGGTTCCATTGGAGAAGAAAGGGCTGTAGGATGTTACAACTTACATGAAATATAGTTTAAGTATCAACTGTTCCAGCAAATATTTATTAAAATTTTGAAGGATTTGAAAGAAAGAGTTTTGTCTGGGGCATAAGCAGGGAGATAAGGAAATGGCTGAGATCTTAGGCAAGATATTGGAGAAAAGATAGGTGACGTTTTACGCCTGACCCGCTGAGTTGCTCCAGCATTTTGCATCTATCTTTGGTATAAACCAGCCTCTGCAGTTCTTTTTTATTGCAAAAAGATAAGGGAGCAAACAAGTGGTAAATGGAATAAAAAGGAGGAAAATATAACGTTACTCATTTTGATACAAAGAATATAGAATGTTTCTCCGTGAAAAGGTAATGGAAAGTAAAGTGTTCAACAGCATTTGGGAGGCCTACTATATAAAACACCGAATTCTAACATATAGGTAAAATAAATAGTAAGGCAAACATTAATAAAAAGGAACTCCAGGTGCTGGTTTGTACCGAAGATAGAAGGCATAATGCTGGCTAATTCAGCAGGTCAGGCAATATCTCTTCAGAAAATCGAAAGGAATCGAAATCGGGTCGGAATCCTTCTTCAATCTGAAGAAGGCAAATAGTAGGCTTGCTTTTAGTGAACTGGGGAATAGATGTTATCAGTTCTTGCTGCAACTTTGATGAAACAACAGCTTGAGTCCTATGAGTATGTTTTGGTTTTCGCACATATGGAGCTTATTTTTGCACTTTGCTAAGGCAGGTAATCTTTCACAAGACTGTTTCCTGGGAAGGATTATCCTACAGTCATTGGAGTTCTGAAGAGTGGTGGGGATCTCATTGAAATGTAAAATTCTGAAAGGCCTTGGTGAGAAAGGCTGCTTCTCCTGACTCAGGGTCATGAACTAGGAAGCATAAACTTGGAGTGAAGACCAAGCTATTTGGGACTCACCTGGGTTGAATTGTCTTCAGATAGAGGACTGGGAATCTTTGGAGATCTCTCCTCCACAGTATTATGGAGATTTAATCAATGGGTGGGTCCATGATTGGGAATGATATTTGGATTGCAAATTAATAATATTGGAAATCTGATTTTTTTTTAAAATCAGGGCTCAGCCATTAATTCACTGATGCTTAAAAGGCTTTAGACTTTACTTCAGATCTTAGAGATACAGCGTGGAAAAAGGCCCTTAAACCCACTGAGTCCATGCCGACCAGCAATCACCCTGTACTCTAGCACTATCTTACACATCTAGGGACAATCTACAGAAGCCAGTTAACCCACAAACCAGTAGGTCTTTGGAGTGTGAGAGGAAACCGGAGCACCCAAAAACCCATGTGGACACAGGGAGAACGAACAAACTCCATACAGACAGCACCCGTAGTCAGGATCGAACCCAGGTCTTTGGCGCTGCAAGGCAGCAGCTCTACCGCTGCTCCACAGGCCCTTAACACATAGTCCTTTTTGCTCATTTCCAAACCAGAAACAGATACCACACAGAGAATAACAGGAATAAAGAGAAACAGCTTCAAGGATAGTTAGTCCATGTGAGGCTCATATTATGGGAGAATAAACACAAGCAGCTGATGCACAATTATATTAACAAGTGTCGGAAATCAAGAATTTTTCGCAATTTATCCAACTTTCTGAAGATTAAAAAGTAACAATAAAACCAAGTCTCAGGGTTAGTTAGTCCAAGTGAGACTCAGAGCTGGGAGAATGAAAATAAACAGCTTTGTACATTTATATTAACAAGCATCTGAAACGAAAAAGGAAAAAAAAGCAATTTATCCAACTTTAGATTCAATGCCAGGTTCTGAGGATTAAAAAGTAACAATAAAACCAAGTCTCCAGGTGTTGAGAATGTTCACAGCAACCTAATTAGACTCGGACACAGCAATGCAGCCTGACACATTCACCAAATGGGAATAGAGCTTCACACTTCTGACAGATGTTGGCAAGGAATTGTTTCCTTTTGGCTCAATGGAATACAAAGCAGAGACAGGTCACTGGTGCATGCAGCCATAACAGATGCTGTCAACCTTTGAAGATATTTTGTAAGATTTTCACATTAAATGTTCTACTAAAATAAACCTGACCAAAGGAATTCATCTTAAACGTACGTGCGATGTTGTTGCACAAAGCCAATAATTGTTTTCCCAGGGTAATTAGTACCAAATAGGTATTGATATTTTGAGTTTAGTTCAGTTTAGCACAGAGACTGGCCCTACGGCCCACTGAGTCCGTGCCGACCAGCGATCCACATACACTATCCTACACACTGGAGACAATTTACAATCTTTACCGAAGCCAATTAACCTACAAACCTGTACGTCTTTGAAGTGTGGGAGGAAACCGGAACACCTGGAGAAAACCCACGCGGTCACGGGGAGAACATACAAACTGAAGGAATGGCATCAATCTGTCCTGGTGCTGAAACTCATGCGTAGATCACATGCAATACGTTGTTTAAACAGCGGATGCCAGCTCCTGGATGCTCAAGGATCATGGAAAGCGACAGTAGGTCCAAGAGTTGCTGTAAGGTTCTCACCTCGTGCTATTTGTCAGGTTGGACATAGCTAATGCCTCCATCTTTGAACAAAGACACGAGAGGAAAAATAATCTGAAATCCTGACATTTCTTAAAAGTACAATGAGATCGATCCCATACAAACTGCGGGTCCTAGAGATCCCTATGATAATCGTAGGTACTGGCTGTGTAACTAACTCTCAGATTATCTTTCTTATAGGAGGCCCACACTACGTCCCTTTGCTTAACTGCAGCTCATTTTGTATGAAGGAGGGTCTCGATCCAATATTTCACTTATTCCTTTTTTCCAGAGATGCTGCCTGACCCGCTGAGTTACTCCAGCATATTATGCCTAATTTTGACTCATTGTCGTTCAAGTGAATATTGTACAAAGTAGAAACCCGAAACTGCAGGTGCTGGTTTACAAAAAGGGCACAAAGTGCTGGAGGAACTCAGCGGGTTAGGCAGCATCTCTGGAGAACATGGATAGGTAACGTTTCGGGTCGAGACTCTTCTTCTTCTTCAGACTAAAACATCAGTCAGTACTGTACGATGTTCAACATCATCTCTGCATGTTCTGCAATGTTAATGCATGATTCAACCTGAAAGGTAGCACCAATAGAAAGGTTCTACTGCAGTTGTACAGGGTCTTGGTGAGACCACACCTGGAGTATTGCGTACAGTTTTGGTCTCCAAATCTGAGGAAGGACATTATTGCCATAGAGGGAGTGCAGAGAAGGTTCACCAGACTGATTCCTGGGATGTCAGGACTGTCTTATGAAGAAAGACTGGATAGACTTGGTTTATACTCTCTAGAATTTAGGAGATTGAGAGGGGATCTTATAGAAACTTACAAAATTCTTAAGGGGTTGGACAGGCTAGATGCAGGAAGATTGCTCCCGATGTTGGGGAAGTCCAGGACAAGGGGTCACAGTTAAGGATAAGGGGGAAATCCTTTAAAACCGAGATGAGAAGAACTTTTTTCACACAGAGAGTGGTGAATCTCTGGAACTCTCTGCCACAGAGGGTAGTCGAGGCCAGTTCATTGGCTATATTTAAGAGGGAGCTAGATGTGGCCCTTGTGGCTAAAGGGATCAGAGGGTATGGAGAGAAGGCAGGTACGGGATACTGAGTTGGATGATCAGCCATGATCATATTGAATGGCGGTGCAGGCTCGAAGGGCCGAATGGCCTACTCCTGCACCTAATTTCTATGTTTCTATGTTTCTAATAGGTGAGAACTTTGCTAATCACAAATTGGAAACAGAATTTACACACAAATGGGGATGTGTAATGCAATGAAAAAAGACACAAGCTATGTGATGGAAGCTTGACCTCTGGCACCCAAGTTAAAGTGTACAAATAACATGTGTTTGGATCACTTCCAGGGTTACTTTGCTTATTTGGATGTCTTTCGGCTGACTGGCCCAGTACTAACAAGAAAATTGAATGGGATATGTCCTGCCTTCTTCAGCAGACTGAATAAAGGTGATGAAAATATATTGAGTAAAGAACAAACAGAATGCTGGAGGAACCCAGCGGGTTAAGCAGCATCTGTGGAGGTAAAAGGTGCAAGTGTAGTTTAGTTCAGAGATCCAGCATTGACACAGGCTCTTTAGCCCACCACGTCCACGTCCACCCGTTCACACACTACATCTACACACTCCCTACACCCTAGGGACAACATACAGAGAGGGCCAATGAACCTACAAGGCCACATGTATTTGGAATGTGGGAGGAAACCCATGCGGTCACAGGGAGAACGTGCAAACTCCACACAGACAGCACCCGAGGTCAGGATCAAACATGGCTCTCTGACGCTGTGAGGCGGCAGCTCTACTAACTGGGCCAGTGGTGCTGCCCTTGAGGCTCTAACTGTCGTGAGTAATGCCAATAGCATGCAACCTTCGTGGAAGTGCAGTAGTCGTATGATACCTGCACAGTGAAAATTAGTCTTCCTTGTGTTTATGAGACTCTAAAGTAACCTGCACATTATGTGCTGACAGCTAACATCTGGTGCAGACTGACGATGCAGAATCAAAGAGAATCTGGGGAGAAATTCCACTTCAATTCTGCACTGAAGGTCATTAATAGAAACAACTGATAATCCACAGGAGACAGAAACGGAAAAGCAGACAAATGAGATTATCAAATGGATGTTTTTACAAGCTCTGTAAACTAAGCGGAATAGTTTAATGATAAAATCCTAGATGCTAATAAATGATGTCCAAATTCCCCATCAAGCATTTTATGCAACCAGGAGAATTCATAATTCTAACCTACATATTCATTCAACTGACCTTTACTCTTCATGTCTCCTCCATTCAATTTCCAGAGGTTCTCCCTAGTCAGAGACCATGCCTTAAAGCACATTTTGGCTCTCCATTCTCACTAAAGCTTTACGTAGCTTTTTATTGAACAGCTTATTGGAAAAACAAATAATAGCAGCATGTGATGGAGCTCTTAATCATGTTTTGGATTACTTGTATGAAATTGGGGTTGAAGTGACAGGGGAAAGATTTAGTCATAGCATCATACAGTGTGGAAACAGGCCCTTTGGCCCAACTTGCCCATACTGATCAACATGCCCCATCTATACTAGTCTTACTTACCTGCGTTAGGTCTAAACCTGTCCAATCCATATACCTGTTTAATTGCTTCTTAAATGTTGCAATAGTTCCTACCTCAACTACCTCCTATGGCAGCTTGTTCCATACACCAACCACCCTTTGTGTGAAAAAGTTACCCCTCAGATTCCTATAAAATCTTTCCCCCTTCACCTTAAACCTATATTCTCTGGTTTTCGATTCCCCTACTCTGGGCAAGAGACTGCGCGTCTACCCGATCTATTCCTCTCGTGATAGATTTAATCGGAACCTGAGTGTGTTGCCAGTACTACTGGAGCGTATTGGTTATCTACGTGCAATTAATGTGAAACTTCATGGAAATCTCAGAGAAATTGCAGTTCTGCACAACATGTGTTTAGGGTGATAGATTCATACAGCTTGAAAACAGGCCCTTCGGCCCAAATCATTCATGCCAATTGCCAACCAAAATGTCACATCTAAGCTAGTCCCATTTTCTCATACCCCTCCAAATGTTTCCTATCCACGTACATATCCATATATCTTTCGCATGCTGTTGTAGGACCTACGTCAACTACCTTCTCAGATAGCTGATTCCATATATTCACCACCTTTTGAATTAAAATGTTGCCCCTCGGGTTACTATTAAATCTTTCTCATCTCACTTAAACCTATGTCCTCTGGTTCTTGATTCCACTGCCCTTAGCAAAAGCCTGTTAACTCACTCCTTCTCTGCCACTCCATAACTGTATACAACTTTATAAGATCACACATCAAATTTCTATGTCATAAGGAATAAAGTCCTAACTGCCCAACCTCTCCATATAATTCATTCGCACGAATATTGGCAACATCCTCAGGTTTCTCTTAAATCTTTCCCCTCTCACCTTAAACCTATGTCTTCTGGTCCTTGATTCCACTACCTTGGCTAAAAGACATCCTATCTATTCCACTCATGCTTTTATACACCTCGAGAAGATCATCCCTCAACTTCCTTTGCACCAAGGAATAAAATCCTAGCCTGTCTAACCTTAGCATATAGCTCAGGCCCTCCAGATCCTACAAATCCTTAGATTCTGTAAGCCTTTGTGCTAATTTAAATTTCTGGCACTGGAGATCGGCCATGCCTAAAACACCAGTGTCGTAAAAAAAATCTACTCACTATGAGCGGTTATCATGGGTGACTTTAATCTACATATAGACTGGGCCAACCAAATTGGTAACAGTGCTGAGGAGGGTAATTTCCTGGAATATATACGGGATGGGTTTTTAAACCAATATGTAGAGGAACTGACTAGAGGGCAGGCCATCCTACACTGTGTATTGTGTAATGAGGAAGGATTAGTTAGCGATCTTGTTGTGCAAGGCCCCTTGGGCAACAGTGATCATAATATGGTGGAATTCTGCATTAGGATGGAGAGTGACCTGGTTAATTCAGAGACTAGGGTCCTGAACTTGAATAAAGGAAACTTTGAAGTCATAAGACGGGAATTGGCTAGGCTAGACTGGCAAATTATACAGAGGGTTGACAGTGGAGATGCAATGGCAAAGATTTAAAGACCGCATGGATGAACTCCAGAAATTGTTCATCTCTGTCAGATGAAAAAATAAAACTGGGAAGGTGGCTCAACCGTGGCTGACGAGGGAAGTCAAGGACAGTGTTAAATTTAAGGAAGAGGCATATAAATTGGCCAGAATAAGCGGCAAACCAGAGGACTGGGAGAAATTTAGAACTCAACCGAGGAGGACAAAGGGGTTAATTAAGAGGTGGAAAAAAGAGCATGAAAGAAAGCTTGCGGGGAATATAAAACTGGTGTAAAAGTGTCTTTGTGTATGTAAAAAGGAAAAGGTTAGTGAAGATGAATGTAGGTCCCTTACAATCAGAGACAGGTGAATTAATAATGGGAAACAAGGAAATAGCAGAACAGTTAAACAAGTACTTTTGTTCTGTCTTCACTAATGAAGACACAAACAATCGCCTGGAAATACTAGGGGATCGAGGATCTAGTGGGAGGGAGGAACTGAAGGGAATCCACATTAGTCAGAAAATGGTGTTAGATAAATCCCCAGGGCCTGATGGTCCGCACCCCAGAATACTCAAGGTGAGGCCTTAGAAATCGTGGATAAGTTCCTGTGGGCTGGAGGGTAGCCATTGTAACTCAATTTCTTAAGAAAAGAGGGAGAAGGAAAACAAGGAATTATAGACCAGTTAGCCTTACGGTAGTGGGGAAGATGCTGGAGTTGATTATTAAAGATGTTATAGCAGCGCATTTGGAAAGCAGTGATGGGATCGGTCAAAGTCAGCATGCATTTATGAAGGGGAAATCATGTTTGACTAATGTTTTGGAATTTTTTGAGGATGTAACAAATACAATGGATAAGGGAGAGCCAGTGGATGTGGTGTATCTGGACTTTCAAAAAGATTTTGACAAGGTCCCACACAAGAGATTAGTGTGCAAAATTAGAGCACATGGTATTGGCGGTAGGGTATTGACATGCATAGAGAACTGGTTGGCGGACAGGAAGCAAAGAGTAGGAATTAACGGGTCCTTTACAGAATGGCAGGCAGAGACTAGTGGGGTGCCGCTAGGCTCGGTGCTGGGACCCCAGTTGTTTACAATATATATTAACGATTTAGACGAGGGAATTAAACGTAACATCTCCAAGTTTGCGGATGACACAAAGCTGGGTGGCAGTGTGAGCTGCGAGGAGGATGCTATGAGGCTGCAGGGTGACATGGATAGGTTGGGTGAGTGGGCATAAGCATGGCAGATGCAGTATAATGTGGATAAATGTGAGGCTATCCACTGGTGGCAAGAACAGGAAGGCAGATTATTATCTGAATTATCTGAATATTATCGACTGGGCTTGCATTCGCTGGAATTTAGAAGGATGAGAGGTTATCTTATAGAAACATATAAAATTCTTAGAGGATTGTACAGGCTAAATGCAGGAAAATGTTCCCGATGTTGGGGGAGTCCATAACCAGGGGTCACAGTTTAAGAATAAGGGGTAGGCCATTTAGGATTGAGATGAGGAAAAACGTTTTCACCCAGTGAGTTGTGAATCTGTGGAATTCTCTGCCTCAGATGGCAGTGGAGGCCAATTCACTGGAAGTTTTCAAGAGAGAGTTAGATTTAGCTCTTAGGGCTAAGAGAATCAAGGTTATATGGGGAAAAAGCTGGAATGGGGTACTGATTTTAGATGATCAGCCATGATCATATTGAATGGCGGTGCTGGCCCAAAGGGCTGAATGGCCTACTCCTGCACCTATTTTCTATCTTTTTGTATGTTTCTATGACGTAAACATTAAATTCAGTTCTCATTGCAAGTAGAGAAATTGGAAATAAAATTAAAATTGTCTTGCTTTCCGTTACTCTCCCACACAGTAGTTTCATTTCCGTGCTATTCTCTGAATAAAAACGGGTTCTCCTTGTTTCCTGATTGGATTTATTAGCCACAAAATGCATCTATGGCCATAAAACTTCACAGATTATGCCTGACCTGCTGAATATTTTCTGCATTTATTCTTTTAATTTTGTATTTAGAGTCCATGCTCATGGTCCCTCTACACTGAAAGCAACCTAATGATTACCCTATGGGTGCACTTCATAATTTTAAGACTTTTATTGGTTCAATATCATTAGCTCCTCTTTCCAGTAAAATAAAATGTCAATCTTTATTAGTTGGGGAGGCTGACGACTGCCATCCTGGTCCTGTCATGTGATTTATTAATTAATTTCTTTATTGGATTACATCTTAAAACACTATCCAATTGTGAAGTTTGTCAGAGTTTGTTCTTGTGCCACAGTTAGCATCATAACTTGGTTTCAAGACCAGGATTGTAATGTTATAACTAACTGTTTGTTCAAACAGACCAATTGATAGTGGTACTGAAGATAGACACAAAATGCTGGAGAACAAAACAGGGCCGGCAACAGATGAGTGGAGTCCATAATGGCCCATTGTTGGGTGGGGAAGATGTGCTAATGGCAGGGATACTAGGATGCGAACAGTGGAACTCGAATGACTAGAGTGGGGGAGGGGGGGGGGATGAAATGCAGGGGTTGCTTGAGTGGTCCCCTCCCAGTCCTGCTGCAATCCTCATTACTGTTTTATACTTTTTTATCTGCCGCTCACATTCGCTTTGTAAAATGCACCAATCCCAAAGTCAATCCCTTGCAAGTAATTTGTAACCTAGCTGTGATGGGAGGGAGATGTGGCAACTAATTTCCAACTGGAAGGTCCCATAATCAGCTTTAATTATCCAGATTATGGAGATGTTGGGTGAAGGATATCTATTGGCAAAGACACTGGGACTCCTTTGTCCTTGGAATAGTCCCATGATCCCAGTGTGCTGAAACAGTAAAGGTAAGAATATATTTTGACAGGTCTGCCCTACACAGATCACTTGGGTCTCTAGTCTATACTTGTGGCATATCAAACAATTTGTAGCATGTTGCAATATTTTGAGTGATGCTATATCAAAGTGCCAAAAGTAACAGATTCATGAATTTGCAGTGATTAAAATCGTTAACTGTTTTCTTCTTCTTATCATTGGCACATTTCAGCTTCACATTTCACATTCCTCTAAACTTTTAATGCACGTCCGTTTTTCTTTTATATATGTATCAATTTGTTCCAAAGTCCTACTCTAGTTAAATGTAGCGACCTAATTTGCGAGTTTAGAAGAGTTTGCGCTCGCCACAAACTCGCAGCATGGTCGACACGTGGTCCTAGGAGGTCCTAGGAGGTCACTGTAACTCTTCTTCCTGCTCGAGGGAAGTTCCCGCATACTCGCCGCCTCAGTTTGGTCGAGGAAAAATGTTCAGCATGCTGAAAAATTTTCCACGAGTAAAAATTGGTCGGCATGGTTCTTTTGAACTCGTAGTGCACTGGTAGTGGGGTCATCATGTAGTTATAGGCAGTCGAGGTAGCCATAGGCAATCTCCTTTGCTGACCAGGCATTTTAATTGGCTCATTGAAGTTTTCAGAACCAAGGAAAACTGACCGGTAATGTCCGCTAAATTTTATTAAAAGTTGTCTGGCTTCTTAAAAGTGTCTCCACTCCTTCTCACCCCCCTCCCCGCTCTCTAAAGGACTTACCGTACACTGTGCCAGCCGTCTTTTACCTTCCTGTTCATCGCGGGTGTGAATTTCAGACAGCGCTCCCCCGCTTTCCCTGGCCCCCACCTTTGTGATGTGTTTGTGTGTGTGTGAGTATGTGCTGACGGTCGATCCAGCTCGTGGTTTCATCGCTGACGGTCGATCTAGCTCGAGGTTTTTCAGGCAAGTGCCCTCGAACTTGAAGGTTGAAGACAGCTGCTGAAAAGTCGCGTTAGTGGGACAGGCCCCTGTACAACTGAGATATCAGATTCAGATTCAGATTCAACTTTATTGTCATTGTGCAGTGTACAGTACAGAGACAACGAAATGCAGTTAGCATCTCCCTAGAAGAGCGACATAAATATGAGCAGTAAATAAATAAATCTAATCTAATAAATCCTGGTGGGAGGAGTGTCCGGGGGGGGGGGGGGGGGTGTGATTGGCAGTCACCGAGGTACAGTGTTGAGTAGTGTAACCGCCGCAGGGAAGAAGCTGTTCCTGGACCTGCTGGTCCGGCAACGGAGAGACCTGTAGCGCCTCCCGGATGGTAGGAGGGTAAACAGTCTGTGGTTGGGGTGAGAGCAGTCCTTGGCGATGCTGAGCGCCCTTCGCAGACAACGCTTGCTTTGGACAGACTCAATGGTGGGGAGTGAGGAACCGGTGATGCGTTGGGCAATTTTCACCACCCTCTGCAGTGCTTTCCGGTCGGAGACAGAGCAGTTGCCATACCATACTGTGATGCAGTTGGTAAGGATGCTCTCGATGGTGCAGCGGTAGAAGTTCACCAGAATCCGAGGAGACAGATGGACCTTCTTTAGTCTCCTCAGGAAGAAGAGACGCTGGTGAGCCTTCTTGACCAGAGTTGAGGTATTGTTGGTCCAAGAGAGGTCATCGGAGATGTTGACCCCCAGGAACCTGAAGCTGGAAACACGTTCCACCTCCCTCCCGTTAATGTGGATGGGGGTGTGCATGCCGCCCCTAGACTTCCTGAAGTCTACAATGAGCTCCTTGGTCTTCTTGGAGTTAAGGGCCAGGTTGTTGTCAGCGCACCATGCTGCTAGGAGCTGGACCTCCTCCCTATAGGCCGACTCATCGTTGTTGCTGATGAGGCCAATCACCGTTGTATCATCTGCATACTTGATGATGGTGTTAGTACCATGTACAGGTGTGCAGTCGTAGGTGAAGAGGGAGTAGAGGAGGGGGCTCAGCATATGGATATGGTAACCAGGATGATTTATGCTTGCAGTTGGACAACTCCAGGCATTTGAAGACTATACAGACACTCCCCAACATGCAATAGAATACTTACGTGAAATACAAAATCATGAGAGGAATAGATCTGGTAAATGCACAGTCTCTTGCCCAGAGTAGGGGAATTGGAGAACCAGAGGACATAGGTTTAAGGTGAGGGGGGGGGGGGGAGATTTAATAAGAACCTGAGGGTTAACCTTTACACAAAAGGTGGTGGGTTACTCGTATACAGAACGAGTTTCCGGAGGAGGTAGTTGAGGCAGGCACTATCACAATGTTTAAGAAACATTTAGACAGGTATATGGATAGGATAGGTTTAGAGGGATATAGGCCAATCACAGGCAGGTGGGACTAGTGTAGATGGGTCATGTTGGTCAGTGGGCCAAGGTGGGCCAAGGGACCTGTTCCATGATGTATGACTCTATAAACTCGCGCTTACATAAACAAATCTGTACTCAGTCCCTAGTGCAATCCAGGCAGATTGTAATTTCAAAGTTACATCGGAAACAGGGCGGCAATGGCGGGCATGCTTACCCAGAGGGCAGTGGGCCACAGAAAGTGTCCTGGACGTTGCCAGATGCCAATGAGATAATTAATACTCTTAGTGAGTTATTTCAGGCAGGGTATGGGGAAGATCATAAGGTCATTGGGAATAGGAGTAGAATTAGGCCATTTGGCCCATCAATTCTACTCTGCCATTCAATCATGGCTGATCGATCTCTCCCCATAACCTTCTGCCTTCTCTCCATAACCTCTGACACCTGTACTAATCAGGAATCTATCTATCTCTGCCTTAAAAATATCCACTGACCTGGCCTCTACAGCCTTTTGTGGCAAACAATTCCACAGATTCACTACCCTCTGACTAAAGATGGTGATTTAGACTTGCGTAAAATCAGACTTAGTCAGGGAGTGCCTGTACATGGCAGTCGAGTTTCACCTGCTTTGTTTCACTTTGATCAGCTATGCCATAGCTCTCTGTATGTGAGCTGCTGATCCAGCTCAGACAGCTCTTTGTTCAGGGTATGGCCACAATATAGGTTCCCTCCCCCTCAATCAATTAAAAAAATAGTAGAGGAATGTATGAGTCATCCTTACATCTGAACAAATAAACATTCGATTGGAAAACTGCTTTCTTTTCTTTGATTGGAGAATGTGAGGATTAGAAGTTAGTGTAATATACTGAGCAGGGTTTCCAATGGAAGGCCTACCATTTTATTGGCACATTTTACCGCAACAGATAGACAGTGGGAAGCGGAGCAATGGGGCATAACAATTCCATTTACCTTTCACTTTGAATCCCTAAGGGAAATTTTCACATCACAACCTCTGAAACAGACGGATCATCTATCAGGATTGGCTATGGTAATGCACAGTTTAATTACTGGACCAACTGCCAAGGTTCTGGACCATTGGTTCAGAAACACAAGTTTGAATCCCACATAGGTTGTGGGGGGATTTAAATTCAAGTAATTGTATTAACATGAAGTTTTACAAAGCTAGTCACAGCTGAGCATAAAATGACTGGATTGCTGTCAAAATCAACTTGTTCAACAATGCACTTCAGGAAAGGCAATTAGCCATCCTTACCCTGCCTGACCTACGTGAAACTCCAGATCCACTGACACGGTTTACTTTGAACTGTCCTCTTTGTTCAGGGCAAATAGGAATGAACAACAAATATCAATGTTTAGTTTAGTTTAGTTTAGTTTAGAGATACAGTGTGGAAACCAGTCTGCACCGACCAGCAATCCCCGCACACTAATACTATCCTATGCACTCAAGGGACATTTATGCACACTAAAATGTACAATTTTAGAGAAGTTTATTAACCTACAAACCTGTAGATCTTTGGAGTGTGGGAGAAAACCAGAGCACCCGTAGAAAACCCACGCAGGTCAGGGTGAGAACGTACAAACTCCGTAACCACAGCACCCATAGTCAGGATCGAACCTGGGTCTCTGGTGCTGTAAGGCAGCAACTCTACTGCTGTGCCACCATCACACCCCAATGCAGCCCATAATTTAAAACAAAATTGGATGCTCGTTCCTTCGGGTTTTCTGTCTGCTTAAATTAAAATGGGTGAATAATTATTGGTAAGGGTTGCATGTGTGAATGTGTGTTTATGAATCCAATGAGGTTGAGTGGCCAATTGCTGTTCTTAATCTGTACGTTCATACGTGCACGAACTACTTGTATATATATTTGTTTCTCCACCTGAACCTGGAAACCTCCAATTCCCATTTACCTCCACTTGTTATGCTTTGGGTTGGATTCTCTCAATGGATTTTGCTTTAACTTGGATCGGACTTTAATGGAGATCCATTAAGGTTGAATTTCATCCTGTGCTAAAAAAACTTATAAATCCAATGCTGAAATTGAGATAATAATTGGGCACTTTTAGTACCAGGCTGTTGATCTGCACTATTACTTATGTGGTGAGTTATTAACTTGAAAATTAGCATTTTGGCTCTCACTGTTATCAGGCTCCAGAACTCAGCTCCTTTACATTGAAGAATACCCTAGGCAGAGACCCGGGCATCTGTAATTATAACTTCCACATTCTGTAACACCACTCCATGTGACATAGTCATAGAGTCATACAGAACGGAAACAGGCCCTTCAGCCCAACTCGTCCATGCTGACCAAGCTCCCCTCGTAACCTTGCCTGCGTTTGGCCCATGTCCTCATAAACCATTCCTGTCCCATGTACCTGCCCGAGTGTCTGTTAAATGCTGTCATGGTACCTGCTTCAACTACTTCCTCTGGCAGCTTGTTCCATGTATCCACCACCCTCTGAGGGAAATAGTTGCCCCTCAGATTCCTATTAGATCTTTCCTCTCTCACCTTAAACCTGTGCCTTACTAGTTCTTGATTCCCCTACTCTGGGTAAAAGACTGTGCATTTACCCTATCTAATCCCCTCATGATCTTATACACCTCCATAAGATCACCCCTCATCCTCCTGCGCTCCAAGGAATAAAGTCCTAGCTTGCCCAACCGCTCCCTATAGCTCAGGCCCTTGCGTCCTGGAGACATCCTCGTAAATCTTCTCTGCACTCTTTCCAACTTACAACACAAACACCATTAGGGCTAGGAATGGGCTACTTTTCTGTTCCTTATTACCAAAGCATGTAAGGGAGTTACAAATAGCCTGCCTTTTGCATCAAAAATACTTCATAATATTGGATTCATGGATTAGGATTTTTTTCACACATCTTAATCTATTGGTTTTACTTCAGTAGCACATTAAAATTCCCAATTGTTCATTAAAAATACCTCACGAACACCTGGTTCCTTGGATTTTAATAAACAAACATGATACCCTGGAGAAAACTCTTTATTAAAATTCTATTTGCAATTTAAAAACATGCCTCCTGATGGTTGTGGTTGGCATAGATCTTGAAGTTGAAAAGTTGTGGTAAATTTAGGATCTCAGCATATGTCGGTATAAACCAACCTTAAAAAACTGAGTGTCCTATACAGTTGGGCCTTGTTGTATCAGACACTGCTGTTCAGTTGGCAATGGGTGCCTTCAATTCACCTGCTTTGTCTGTGATTCAGGACTTGCAGCATACCATAGGAATACACAGCTCTGACTAAAAGGTGTTGCGGATGGGATTTTTCTGCTTGTGAGACAAAAAGGGATAGATCCACTGGTGAAGCTAAAGAACTTTTTCTTTGACTCAGAACAGGTGTAGTGAGGAAATGATTATATGGGATATGTCAAGAAGATAAACAGTCAGTCATTCACCCTGAATGAGGAACATCTGAAAATGTTCGCCAAGGTCTTTAAGGTCCTAGGGAGAGCAGAGAACAAAGTAGCAGGAGATATTCTTTCTGGTAGTAGGGTCAGGGTTACAAGATATGTTGATGAATATGCTGCCAATGTGAATTAATGCTGAGGTATCATATGGTAGACTTTGAAGGGACATTTCAATCCAATGTCATTGGAAGCTGTTGAGAGAATCCAAGTGCACCAGGTTAAAATGGTGGACCTAATAGTCAAAGAAGGTGGCAGGATGGTGACCAGCAGGGAGTTTGGGAGAGAGAAAATGAAGGACATGGTTCTGATAGCAAGCAAGGAGCAGGTCCACAGATCACATGGGAGCATCTACAAGAACAGCTGACTGGCCCGCAGAAAAAGACGCATGCGCAGTACTGCACTGCAACCGAGACAGTCAACTCAGAAATAAAAGCAGTGGGCTTAAAGAATTGCTTATGCACGTGTGAGATTATGTGAGTCGCCTATTACGTAAATCAGGGCGTGTCTGTAATCTGATTTACGAAATTATCTGTGTGTTGGTGGGAAACCAGTAATAGGACATTGGCAAAAGATGAGAGGCTATGAGTCACAAGAATGGAAAAAATAGGACGAGTTGCCATGGGAGAGCCGCAGATTCTATGTCTATTCAAGGTGATATTACTGCAGCCATGAGATTGGGTGTCATTCACAAAAGTGAAAGTTTTTCAAGATGCCACTGTTACTGTTGGCATAGAAAACAAGAAGGCGAGTATTTGGGACTGACCTATTGAAGTACTGCACAATAGTACAATAGAGTCTGAAGAAGGTTCTCGACCCGAAACGTCACCCATTCCTTCTCTCCAGAGATGCTGCCTATCCCGCTGAGTTACTCCAGCATTTTGTGTCTACCTTCAAAGTACTGCACACATGGACTCAAGGATGAACAGTTGGCAATGGGAACTTTAACTGTATTTATTGCATAACTGAAGAGAGTGAATAAAATCCTACACGTATGTTGACCATGTTGATTGAAGAAAGAAATGAAAATATAGAAATTATAGTGAGTCATTCATTAACTTTGGAATGTTTCTGCTGAGAAGGCTGACCATTCTCCAGGTCATCCAGGAATTGGACCACAGGGTAGACACAAGGAACTGCAGATGCTGGAATTGTGAGTAAAACCCAAAATACTGGAGTAACTCAATGGGTCAGGCAGCATCTCTGGAGGTCATGGTCAGGTGATGTTTCGTGTCAGGACACTTCTTCGGAATGAAGAATTTATTCCAGCACTTTGTGGACCACAAGTTGTCCAGCAGGGATAGTTGGGCACAGATGCCTATCATAATTATGGGCATTGAGTGAGTACCTGGGAATGGACCAAATTGATTCACATAGACTGAGGGGTTGTGTTTTTGATGAGATTATTGCTTGACCAGTAAGGCACTTTCAGCCCTAGATGCACAAGATGTGTTCTAACAGAATGTTGGTCAGGTAGGTTCATAAATTCATAAGACATAGGAGTAGAATGAGGCCATTCCGCCCATCGTCTACTCCGCCATTCATTCATGGCTGATCTATCTTTCTCTCTCAACCTCATTTTCCTGCCTTCTTCCTGTAGCCTTTGACACCCTCACCAATCAAGTACCTGCCAATCTCCTCTTTAAAAATACCCAAAGACTCAGCAATTAATTCCACAGATTCACCACTCCCTGGCTAAAGAAATTCCACCTCCTTTTAGTTTAGTTTCGTTTAGTTTGGAGATACAGCGCAGAAACAGGCCCTTCGGCCCACCAGGTCCGCGCCGACCAGCGATCCCCGCACATTAACACTATCCTACACCCATTAGGGACAATTTTTACATTTACCAAGCCAATTAACCTACAAACCTGAACATCATTAGATGTGTGGGAGGAAACCAAAGATCTCGGAGAAAACCCAAGCAGGTCACGGGGAGAACGTATAAACCGTACAGACAGCACTGAACCCGGGTCTCCGGCGCTGCATTCACTGTAAGGCAGCAACTCTACCGCTGCGCCACCGTGACCGCCCAGTCATCTCCTTTCTAAAGGTAGGTCCTTTTATTTTGAGGCAGTGCCCTCTGGTCTGAGACTCTCCCACTAATGTTTGATAGAAAATCTCCAGATAACAGATACTTGTTGACAAGTACTGCAGGCAGTCGAGTGAGCTGGTTACACAATACATTGTGTTAATGGCTACTATCAAACCACCTGAGAAAGAAATGGGAGATTGAAAGTTTGCAAAATAGCATCACAAATGGAAGACGTATTTTAGAAACTACATGTAACATTGTTGACAACTTAATATCCTTGGAAGAAAATACCTTTCGCTCTATGACAGGTTTATGCAACTAAATCAACTTATTGGCTTATGCTGGAAAATTCCCAAAGATACAAAGCTGGAGCTAAACAGAGAATATTTCAAATAACAGTTTTCTATAATGAGGAGTGGTGCAAGAGCAAGGCAATGCCTCAGTGTTGGAAGTTAACATGACATTGCCCGAGAGGAAGTTTCAATGTACCCTAGTAACCAGGGATAAAATGATGAAGCTTGCAGGCGAGAGGGCTACGCAGGAAATGGTTGCAGAACATTAATTGCTAAGAACCTTTCACGCAAGTTAGTTAGTTTAGAGATACAGTGCAGAAACAGGCCCTTCAGCCCACCGAGTCCTCGCCAACCAGCGATCCCCGCATATTAACACTATCCTACACACACCAGGGACAATTTTTACATCTACCAAGCCAATTAACCTACATACCTGCACGTCTTTGGAGTGTGGGAGGAAACCGAAGATCTCGGAGAAAACCCACGCAGTTCACAGGGAGAACGTACAAACTCCGTACAGACAGCACCCGTATTGCCGCAAGTGCGGTAAGCGCTGTAAGGCAGCAACTCTACCACTGCTCAACGTGCCACCCAGTTGACGCTGCTTCCTTCAAGGATTGCCATGGATATTAGAATTCCTTTCTTATGAACCTCAGGATGTCATATTCATTGGGTATGGGAGTGAAATGGTTGCAGCACTGGCATTGGATCGAAGAGCCGTGGTTTAGAAGGGGTTTGAATTTGACTTTAGTTTATTGTCGCATGGGCTGAGATACAGTGACAAGCTTTTGTTGCATGCTAACTAACCAGTCAGTGGAAAGACAATACATGATTACCATCGAGCCATCCACAATGTACAGATACATGATAAAGGGAATAATGTGAATAACGTTTAGTGCAAAATAAAGTCCAGTAAAGTCTGATTAATGATAGTCCGAGGGTCTCCAATGAGGTAGATGGTAGCTCAGGACTGCTCTCTCGTCAGTGGTAGGATGGTTCAGTTGCCTTCTAACAGCTGGGAAGAAACTATCCCTGAATCTGGAGGTGTGTGTTTTCACGCTTTTATATCTTTTGCCCAATGGGAGAGGGGAGAAGAGGGAGTGGCCAGAGTGCGACTCGTCCTTGATTATGCTGCTGGCCTTGCCGATGCAGCGTGAGAGGTGCTGAAATCATCAGCAAAACACAAAGTGCTAGAGGAACTTCATGGATCAGGCTGCACCTGTGGAGGGAATGGACAGTCTGCCTAGTCCTCCACAGATGCTGCCTGACCCCACTGCATTCCTCCAGCAGTTTGTGTTTTGTATAGAAGAGGAGGACTGGTCCATGGATACTCACATTGTGGGCAGTACATTCAAAATAGTTGACACAAACATACAACCACATTTGAAGATGCATGGTGGACTCTAGACTGAAAATATCATTACACTCTGAAGAAAGGAGGTGAAAGAAATTAATGGCAAAGGCTTATTCAAATTTAAGACCAGCACCAAATAACCTTTGGGTCTCGACCAGAAACTCACCCATTCCTTCTCTCCAGAGATGCTGCCTGTCCCACTGAGTTACTCCAGCATTTTGTGTCTATCTTCGATTTAAACCAGCATCTGCAGTTCTTTCCTACACCAAATAACATTTGTCCGTTTAAAAAGAACATGGACTGTGATTGTTTAAGAAAGAACCGCGGATGCTGGAAAAATCGAAGGAAGACAAAAATGCTGGAGAAACTCAGCGGGCTCAGTTCGCAATAACCAACCTGATCTCCCGGTGGCTCAGCACTTCAACTCCCCCTCCCATTCCGAATTCGACCTTTCTGCCCTGGGCCTCCTCCATTGCCAGAGTGAGGCCCAGCGCAAATTGGAGGAGCAGCACCTCATATTTTGCTCGAGTAGTTTACACCCCAGCGGTATGAACATTGACTTCTCCAACTACAGAGTCCTTGCTTTCTCCCTCCTTCCCCTCCCCAGCACTCCCACAAGCCTACTGTCCCCGCCTCTTCCTTTTATTTCCCACTCCCCCCCCCCGACATTAGTTTAAAGAAGTGTCTCAACCCGAAACGTCGCCTATTCCTTCTCTCCATAGATGCTGCCTCACCCGCTGAGTTTCTCCAGCATTTTCGTCTACCTTGGACTGTGATTGTCATCAGGCTGATTACCTGTGACATAAGGCTAATTAGCGAAGCTCAGGAAATTTCAGATTCAGATACCTGGTCCACAAAAGCTGTGACAAGTTAAATTAACTCATAACATTTTCATTTACAATCTGGAAAATCAAGCCTTTGGCAGCCGTTGACCCTCCCTGTGCACTATGACCCCAGAAGCAGGATTGGTGGTGGCAAAGGTCAAGATACATGTCTCAGCAGGAAAGGCCAGACATTGTTTTAGCTTGCTCTTTAGAAATACAGCATGGAAAACAGGCCCTTCGGTCCACCAAGTCCGTGCCGCCCAATGATCCCCCCTACACTAGGTCTATATAATCACAGTTTGGCATCCTACACACTGGGGACAATTTACTATTGTCTTGCCCTCCTGTCTTCTAGCTTTCTCTATTTACTGGGGACAATTTACCGAAGCCAATTAACCTACAAACCTGCACGTCTTTGGAATGTGGGAGGAAACCGGAACACCCAGACAAAACCTATGCGGTCACAGGAAGAACGTACAAACTCCATACAGACAGCACCCGTGGTTATGATCGAACCAGGGTCTCTGGTGCTGTAAGGCAGCAACACTACTGCTGCACCAAGGTGCCGACACTTGGTTCCCAGCAAATGCAAAAAAGGGAAAGAAGGAAAAGGCAAGAACACGAGGGGAAATATAGGGTGAATGCACAGAGTCTTGTATCCAGGGTGGGGGAATTAAAAGCCGGGGGACATAGGTTAAAGGTGAGATGGACAAGTTTTAATAGGAACCTCTGGGGTAACTTTCACTAGATGGTGATAGATGTGTGAAACGAGCTACCAATTGAGGTAGTTGAAGCAAGTACTATAATAGCATTTAAAAGACACTTGGACATACACGGACAGGAAATGTTTAGAGGGATGTGGGCCAAATGCGGGCTAATGGGACCAGCTTCAAAGGGGCATTTTGGTTGGCATGGAATAGTTGGGCCGTGGGGCCTGTTTTTGTGCTGCATGACTATGACTAAGAATTGAGTGAAGAAGATGAAAAAGGTAAGTAAAATAGAAGCATTTCCCATTGACATTAGCCTGCCGAATATCTGTTGTATTTATTAATTGGAGTTGCTAGATTTTAGTGTTCAGGTTTATGCAAACTGCATTACATCATTTAGATTTCATTAAGATGGCGAACCATAGCAAGTACAATCAATGTTATGGAGGCAATTATGTTAATGTCACATTTAAACAACAGGATGCCAGATCCAATGTCTGCAAGACCTACATGAAGAACAAATTCAGAGAATATTAAAAAGCTAGAATGTTCATGTTTTTAACAGACATGCATTATAGGTCTATAGGTAGGATAATAGCAATGAATAAGATTAATCTCTTACAAGATTTTTTTAATGTATTAGTTTATGTGATGCCATTTGGTAACGTGTGTGACATTTTGGTTCACTTTCCAAGGAATGACCCAATTATTGAAATCACTAAACCCCAATGAGATACTTTGGAGTTGTTAGGCACATTCTGAAGTAGAGTTTTGTAGTCATGAGGAATAAGAGACTGAGTGAATTTAAAATTGGTCAAATTCATAATAGTAAATATGGCGGCCTCCAACTGGAATCGACCTAGATCGCAGAGCCTGTGGACTTACCATCACAGAGCTGGCTGACTTTGGCGGCTGCGACCCGACTTCGGAGACTTCGGGTTTGCTGCAACATGTTTCATATAACATGGGGGGTGATTGTCCCCCACCTCTCAATACATGGGGGGGGGGACAGGTCTCCCCGTCCCCCCCAGGATTCCCCCCCATGCCGGGCTTTGTGCAAGCGGTGGCGGCTGCAGTCCGGAATGTCAATGGATGGCCACTGTAAACTAGAAGCTGCTGTCCGTGCAGCGATTAGACAGTTTCAGAGGTCAGCATCAGTGGAACTTTTGTCTGATCAAACCCTCCCTATAATATCACCCAGATACACATCACTCTGGTAGACACAAAATGCTGGAATAACTCAACGGGACAGGCAGCATCTCTGGGGAGAAGCCAGCTGGTGACGTTTCAGGTTGAGACCCTTCCTATAGGGTGATTCCAGCATTTTGTTTCTACCTTTGATTTAAACCAGCATTTGCAGTTCTTTCCTACACATATCAGTCTGGCCTTTGGTCTTTAGACCACAGCCTTTTAGACTTTAGAGATGCAGCGCAACAACAGGCCCTTCGGCCCACCGAGTCTGCGCCGACCAGCGATTACCCCGTACAGTAGCCAAAAAAATGGGGGGGCTGCAGCCCCCCCGATTCCACAGCCCATGCTAATCTGTCAATCTGCGCCTTAAAAATATCTACTAACCTCTTGGTAGAAATCTATTGATTAAGTATACACTGTCTAGTGTAATTTTCATGGATTTTAAACATCAAGTGTTGTTGTGTATTCACTTCCTTTAAATATTAATTGAAGTAATACTTTTTTGTAAAATATATATATTTTTCGCCCTTGCCTCAGATTATATTGATTATTAATTTCATTACAAAAGTCCAGCATCCCTGATAAGCAGATTTGTCAATGTAGAAACAAGGAACTGCAGATGCTGGTTTACAAAAAAAGACACCAAGTGCTGAAGTGACTCAGCGAGTCAGGCAGCATCCCTGAAGAACATGGGTAGGTGACGTTTCAGGTTGGGACCCTCCTTCAGATAGTCTCATCAGTCACTCCAACACTTTGTGTCTTCTCCTCTTAATGTATATTTGTAGATATTTTTCTTGCAAGTGGAGGAAATAGCTGGATCTATTTCTCAAAAGGATATACTGACACAGAAATCCAACAGTAAAATCACTGTAACTATCCAGGCAAAATCTGCACCCCAAGCACCTTGTTGAAGAATTAGACTTCCAACTTCAGACTTTAGATATACAGAGTGGAACAGGCCCACCCCCCCTCTCCCTGAGACTTCACCGACCACTGATCACCCCATACACTAACACTATCCTACACACTAGGGACAATTTACAATTTTATCGGAGCCAATTAACCTACAAACCTGTACATCTTTCAAGTGTGGGAGGAAACCGGAACACCAGAAGAAAACACATGTAGTCGCAGAGAGAATGTACAAACTCCGTACAGACATAACCCATAGTCAGAATCGAACCCAGGCACTGTAAGGAAGCAACTCTACTGCTGTGCTGTCCCATCAGATGATAGAATTCCTGCAATTTGCTAGACAGAACTAGAGAAAGCATAATTAGTTTGCCAAAAGACTAACATTTGCCTCAGGAAATAGTCCCGCCTACAAATTGCTTACGTAATGAGTTTAATAAGCAGATTCCTTACCTCTCTGAGATCCCAAGTTAGGTCTACCACATTGTGCCCCGCTGCTGGGTGCCAAGACGACAAGGTAGTTGTTTGCCATGAGGACGTGGATGGGGTTACGTTCGGAACCATAGACGTTGAGGCCGGCTCAGGTTGCCAAGGCAACGTCGACTCTGCCCACAGAGGGGCAGGAGTGCTTTGTGGCGGCTGTTCACAGTTTTCACCTTGATAGCCTTTTTCGCAAATGCAAGCATAGCCATCGATGTGGCTGCTGCAGTTGCCATAGTGACAGGGATTGCTTGCACACTCATCTGTTCGATCCTGAAAGCAAAAAGAGCACACGATTACTTGTATTTATTTCCTCTGTTGGAGTTGATTTGTTTTTCCAACACAAGAATGTATCTCAAGCCCTTGTATACAAAAAACTTGTATATGTATTATCTTTTCTTCGACAATCAAAATACATCGTGTGATATGCATGAACATTCCCTGTGGAAAATATCAGCAAAAGTCACATTCCCAGGCACTTCAGAATCATCGGCATGCAGCATTGGGATAATTCTGCCTTTAGTTTTCCATCCCATCCTGAGCTGAATGCCTCCCATTGACAACACAGCTTGTAAAGCAGAGTCACCACAAAAGGGGTTCTGAGTCATTGCTCTGCATGAGGCAAGGCTTTAGCATGTCAAAACACAGATCCACCATCCCATTCAATGCTGGGATAAGAATTACTCAGTTGAGGTGTTAATGATAGTGCTGAGACTATATCCGCTGCTGAGACATCTGTCATGCAGTGGGCCATGAGATGATTTCTACCGAAGAACAAGGTTAAAAAAGATATCATTACAGCACCATTCAATGTGTTCAAACATTGAATTAAAAAAACAACATTCATGTTTCAGCAGTTAAAATGAGTGGAGTTCCATCTAAGACTCTATTTTCACGCACTGGCGAGCACTGATATCACCATGACACAGAGATCCCCCAGCTATGCCTATCACCACTAGCTGCACCACTGTGCTGTCCTACAATATCTCTGGAGCAGTGACAGCATTCTGGGTGGCCCTACGTCCTGTGATTGCCATCCAGAGAAAACTCGAATGAAACGAGTCTCATGTAATGAATGATATGCCCTGATGACCAAATGCTTAGTGCGTCATCCTGGACAATAAAAGGTTTATCTACTTCAAAGTGACCTTCATGAGCTCTGGTCTTTTTGTTTTTTTCTACTTCATCTCTTGGAACGCACTATGGCGCCCTCTGACTTCACCACCCAAATACACCCAGCCAAGACTGCCCATCAGTTATCTGTCGTGTAGATGTGCATAGTATCATGATAGTGAAAGTAGAAATTTGCATTTTCAGTCCTGGTTCACTTCTTGTCATTCTTCCTACTTTGCAGTCCACCTTTCACAGTTTGCACTGTCCTTTCTGCCAACCCATTTGAGGACAGTGAAGAGAAGCTGCATATGCAAACTTGGTTCAATTCTTGCTGAGGAATTTAGCAAATTCAGCACGAGAAAAATGTTTGCACTGTCTCTTACAAGTGGCTCTGCAAGGCCATGTATACTGATGACTATTCTGTATTGAGATGTGCAAGTATTTGTGGGAGTTTCTTTTATCCACTTTAAATATGCATCTTCTACAATCATTTTACAATCTACATCTTTACCACAAATGAACCGGTGAATTACTCATGTAGACACAAGGAACTGCAGATACTGGTTTACAAGAGAAAAAACACTAAGTGTTGGAGCAACTCAGCAGTTCAGGCAACATCTCTGGAGAGCATGGATAGGTGATGTTTTGGGTTGGGACCCTTCTTCACACTCTGAAGAGAGTTCTGACCTGAAACATCTCTTATCTAAATTCTCAAGTATACTTGAACATGGGTACTCATGTATCCTTGAGCTTGTTATTGTGAAGCAAAACCCCCTTGTTTTAGATTTCTCCACAATGAAAAACATCTTCTTTATGTCCATCCCTCAAGTTTCTTCAGAATGGTACGTTTCAATAAAATGAGCTGATTTCTGCTAAGTTCCAATGCGTACAGCCCAACCTGCTCAGTGATTCCACATAAGTGAACCAATTAATTCCAGGAATCAAATGGTGAGCTTCTCCATACTGTCTCCAAAATAATTGTCCCTTCCTTAGATAGACACAAAATGCTGGAGTAATTCAGGGAGTTAGGTCGCATCTCTGTAGAAAATGAATAGGTGACGGGTCACCACCCTTTATCAGACTCAGAGTCAGGAAAACTAGAGGTATTGAAAAGATTCAGAACAAATCAGAGCCAGCACTGATGACCAAGGAATAGTAGAGCCCACAATGGTCCATTGTTGGCTGTGGAAGAGGTGATAACAAAGAGATATATGGATGCCGACAGTGAAGCAAGCAGCACACTAGTGTGGGGGAGGAATGGAGAGGGAATGCAAGAGTTACTTTAAATTAGATAAATCAATATTTATACCACTGGGTTGTAAACTGTCCAAGCAAAATATGAGGTGCTGTTCCTCCAATTTGCGTGTTACCTCACTTTGACAGTAAGGTGATAAAAACCGTAGGCACTAATCCAGCTTTGCCAGAGCCCTGTACTGCTATAGCAAGTGTTCCCTACTTTTACACTCTATCCCCTTTGGAATTATAGTCTTTTGCCTTCCTAATTACTTTAATCACGTATGTGTATGCTAACTTTGCTGAAGTTTCATGCATGACACCCAGATCCTTGCAAATAGCAGTATTCCTTAGTCTCTTTAAACAACATTCTACTCAATATTTAATTTCTATCCTTGCTATCCAAGAGGAGAGCCTCACAAATCCCCACATTGTACATCTGTACAAATTGTTGCCCGCCCACATCAACTTTCTTAATCCTCCTAACAATTTGCTTTCCTGCATACAGCAAATTGAGCTTCAATACATTCAGTGCCTGCATCTCAGGAGCTCCAGCAAAAATCCTGTACCATTAATTAGAATGTACCAACTTGAAAATTATTAATTTATCTTAACTCTGTTTTCTCTTCGTCAGCTAATCTTCTATCCATATTAATATATACCCCCGGTGCAATGTGTTGCAATACCTTGTGTAATAATAACCTTTTATCTGTCACTTTATCAAATGCCTTTGGGAAATCAAAAATAAACTACAGGTTAACCTTAATGCACCTTGTTAATTACATCCTTAAAGAGCTCAAATATATCTGTCAAATACAACCTCCCGTTCCTAAAACAATGTTGACTATGCTCCATTATACTATCATTTTGCTAAAGTTCTTCCACTGCTTCCTTAATAATGGCTTACAGCTTTTCTCAGTGACAGATATTATGCTAACTACCCACAATTTCTGTCTTTCTGTCTTGCCCCCTTCTTCAAAAGGGGCATTTGCAGTTTTTAATCAATATGGATAAAATATAAATCTTAAAAAATTAAATGATAATTTAATAATTAATAATTAGAGTAAGACCAATATGGATAGAAAATTGTGAGAGGCATAGATTAGGTAGACAGTCAGAACCTTTTTCCCAGGGTGGAAATGTCCAACACTAGAGGGCATAGCTATAAAGTGAGAAGGGGAAAGTTTAAAGGAGAATAAGCGAGTTCGGTATCTCGATAAATGCAAGGAATCATGGGATTTGTCAAAGGTCATTCGGGATTTTAAAAAAGCGAACGCAGCGCTGTATGAACTGGGTATAAATTGTTAACTATTCTACCAAGGAATTAATTTAGAATTCTGTCAACTCAATAGCTTCCTTTCTTGTTCTGCTGTTCACACACTACTTACAGTCCCAGTTCCAGTCCAGTTAATTAATCTGCAATTATGGGATATTCAAAAAGTTAAAGAATTTATTATTTTCATTTAATCATTAATGTGTTTGCCACTGGAATAAGAAAATATTACTTGTGTTTGAAACATTTTCTTATCTTTATTCATGATTATTGTGTAAAAATATATTTAATCTGAGGCAGGCAGCGACTGTATCAGTGTGATGTGGGCTGATGCTTTACCTACAGGCGGTGTGAATGTACCGTTAAGGCAAAGATTCACCTCCGAGGAAAACTGAATACATGGTTGGCCCTATGAAGGAGCCGCCAATCCGATATAAGACATTTAACTGCAAAATGCCTGCCCTTTAATATTGGATAGATTGAGCGGAGGGTCTGTGCTGTTTCAAGTTTGCGGTGGTTGTGGTGCGTTTCCCCAGCTATCTCACCCAGTGCACGGTGACCAACACAGTTCGCCAGCCCTTGTTAGCAGAGGCTCTTTGTGCAGGTGTTACCTGAAGCCCAAAGGTTTTGTGGAGGTTCTGCATTAGGATCGGGCACGCAGCGAGCTAGCGAGAGGGCTGTCAAATCAGATCTGCCCAGGTTGCCGAGTGGCCGAAGGGCGGATTTTAATGGGTCATTATTAAATAGTTCCATCTGTGCGGCATCGCCAGCTCCCTCTCTCTCTCTCTCTCTCTCTCTCTCTCTCTCTCTCTCTCTCCCAGATCCCCCACCCCAACTGTCGACAAAGTCTGACTGAGAAAATGCTCCCACTCATATTACGGGTTGGCTCTGCGCTTGCCCACTCGCTGGGGCGGCCGGCGCCTCCTTCAAAGAGAGCGAGAACAAGTCCTGTCAGCTGGGGAGCTGCGACCCACTCTTGAATGAAGCCTCTAGTTTGGCTGTGGTTCAAATGGCTGCAAATTCTCATAATTATCACCACCCAGTCTCCCAGACCCAGCTCCCAACTGTGTGCCCTAACAGACTGGAACCAACCCCACAGGTTAAAGCGACAGCATCTTTATTTAAGCCAACCCACCTCGAAAGTTTAACCAGCCTGTTCGAATCCAATCTGAACTTTCCAACCTACCCCCCACACTTCAATACAGGAAGGTTTTTTCGATAGGAATGTAAGGACTGTCTCAAATTGGTTGACCACACAACTTGTAATTCGTGTAAATCAATATCAAATTTAAATGGCTGTGAGTCAGACTAATGCCAGGGATTTGATAATTGACAGGTTCGTTCCAGGCATTCTTGCATTTTCAAGGCTGGTGTTGTATTGTCAATAACTTAAATAGATGCAATTGTGGATTTGTGCAGCCTGCAGTACGCTGTGGCCTGCTGCTGACATATTTGACGGATACATTTATTTATGAATCTCATTGATATTAATATGCAGGTCCGTACACGCACAGTAGCTCAGCTGGCGAGAATGTTTATCCCGAATGACCCATGACCTGGACATGCGCAGTTGTAATACCGAACTCGCTTATTGCAAGCCAATTTTATTTAACACAGAGTAGTGAGGGCCTGGAACACATTGCCATTACAACAGTGGCGTTTAAGAGGCTTTTAGAAAGGCACATGGAAGTTCATGGAATAGAGGCATATGGATCATGCACTGAGAGATGAGATCAGGTTATCTTGGAATCATGTTCACGCAAACATTGTAGGCCAAATGGCCATTCCTGTGCTGTACTGTTCCATGTGGCAGGGCTGGTGATGTGTTATGGCTCTAGTATCAGGGCTGCCAACATTGGGTGAGATTTGAGAGGGAGAAATTGCGAGGGAGCGTCACGACCGAGGGTGGGGGGGGGAGGGGGAAGGGAGCTTTTGCATTTTTCAACTTGAAATTGTGCAATCTGGTGCATACTGTAGCGAGTCTTTTAACTTACACTTGAATGCAACATTTATACTTTAAATTCGATTAGGTATGAATAAGGTTAGGCTAAATTACATTCCTAATTACGTTCCACAGTAGAACCAGGCTCTGATCAACAGGTGCAGCACATGAATGACCTTAGTATATTCATGTATGGAAATCAGATTATAATTCATGCTGTTATGCATATATATAGAGAAACAAAAACATAGAAACAAGGCAAGAGGAGTCAGACTTCCATCACTGTTCTGCACAAATCAATCAATCAACCTTACCCTTTGACTATAGAAACAAGACGAAAATAATGCCACATATTCAACCGTACATGGTTCAATGAAATTAAGATATATATGTAAAACATATATATGGAAACAAGCCCTTCGGCCCACCAAGTCCACACCGACCAGCATTCTACCATATACCAGTTCTATCCTACACGCCAGGGACAATTTACAGAAGCCAATTAACCTACAAACCTGCACTTCTTTCGGATGTGGGAGAAACCGGAATATCCAGAGAAAACCCATGTGGTCATAGGGAGAATGTACAAATACTGTACAGACAGCACCCGTAGTCAGGATCCAATCTGGGTCTGTGGTGCTGTAAGGCAGCAACTCTACCGCTGTGCCACCGTGCCACCCCATTAAATTCTTTTTTCTGTAATATATTTATTATGGTGTCACGTCAATAAAGATGAACACATGATTCTGATTTCTGCCCTTAGTTTGATAACACACATCTCCAGTCATTGTGTTTTATGGCTGTTTTTCAACCTTTTCAGTCTGAAGGTCTCGACCCGAAACATCACCTATTCTTTCTCTCCAGAGATGCTGCCAGTCCTGCTGAGTTATTCCAGTGCTTTGTGTCTATCTTCAGTTTAAACCACCATATGCAGTTCCTTCCTACACTCTTTGTTAAGCAAAACAGGTCCTATTCTCATAATATTATTCACCTCCGTTGCTGCAGAGAATACAATCCCAGTTATCAAATCTTTCTTCAAAGTGAAAAAAAAATTCCAGCCCTGCCAACATGTGCATAAATCGTCCCTGGATCCTCTCCAGAGCAATTGCACCCTTTCTACATTGTGTCATAGTCTTGCAGCATGGAATCAGGCCCTTCATCTAAACTTGTCCATGCAGATCAAGGTGCCTCATCTAAACTAGTCCCATTTATCTGCAATTGGCCCATATCCCTTCAAATCTTGTGTGTGCCAGTGCGTGTGTGGGTAAGGGTGTGTGTCAGTGTGTGTTAGGTTGTGTGTGAGAGTGTGTGTCATTGAAGCGACGACAACACCCAAAGTGAACGGAGACTTGGCGTTCCGGGCCGGCCCAGGTACTCTGTATCCAGCCTGGGTCCAGGGGAGGTGAGGGACATTGACCCGGGATCAGGGGGAGGTTCTGGTCAGTGACCCGTGGGTCGGGCATCAGAGCGGAGCCTAATAAGCCCGAGATTCATCCCCGCGGCTCCGGAGGTGGCACCGACGCCCCCACTCACCCGGTCCGCTCCTGGCTCCGGGCCGGGGTTAAAACTCCATGGGGTGTGGACAGAGCGGCCGATGGACACAGAGCCACCAGAGGTGAGGGTGGGAGGTGTGAGCGGTGCCTCAGGGGTCAGTGCTGGGACCACTGCCATGTCTCACCTATCACACCATCTGCACGGGAATGTGAATGTGGGTGAGGCAGCATCTATGGAGCGGTAGTCAAAAATGCTGGAGAAATGCTTGAGTCTGAAGAAGGGTCAAACTCAGACATAGATGCTGCCTCACCCGCTGAGTTTCTCCAGCATTTTTGTCTACATTGCCATTTTAAATAGTTTGCGATGGGCTTAAGAGAATCAAATTGCTCGTTCTTTACAGGAAACCGGCCGACAGGAAACTATTCTCATTGGTGAGTGTGGAGGAGTGTGACTTTATTTATTTGTATACTTTAAAAAAAACTCAGAGTCTCATGCTCAATGTGTGAGAGTTGGCAGCCCTGTAGTATGTAGAAGATAATGGGGACAATTGTGATCCTTAGCTGCACAACTCAATGAATGTAGCACAAGGATGAGGGGGAGCCAGAGCTTCCAACACTGCAATGCCTCAGGAAGGAAGATGGTTGACAATACACTCTGTCACATTTCTTCGGATAAATTCCACATATCTTGGTCAATGGACAGGGTCAAGAGTGTGATTGCCAGCAAGTCAGTAGTGGAAGAGCTTTAGTTCTTGAATTTATCCAAACAAAACAAGATTTGTGCAGTCTGTGCGAACAAGAGAAGCTGTAAAGAGCTTGAGCGAAGAGATCACAGCATTGTGATACAGAGAGTCGTCCAAATTGGGGGGCTGAAAAAGAACATCGAATATAGAACAGTGCAGCACAAGAAATGGCCCTTCGGCCCACAATGTCTGTGCTGAACGTGATGCCATCTCTTACCTGTCTGCGCATAACCCATATCCCTCCATTTCCCACGTATCCATGTGCCTATCTAAATGCCTGTACAGGGCCCTGGTGAGACTACACCTGGAGTATTGTGTGCAGTTTTGGTCTCTAAATTTGAGGAAGGACATTCTTGCAATTGAGGGAGTGCAGCGTAGGTTCACAAGGTTAATTCCCGGGATGGCGGGACTGTCATATGCTGAGAGAATGGAGTGGATGGGCTTGTATACTCTGGAAGTTAGAAGGATGAGAGGCAATCTTATTGAAACAAATAAGATTATTAAGGGTTTGGACACGCTAGGGGCAGGAAACGTGTTCCCGATGTTGGGGAGTCCAGAACCAGGGCCCACAGTTTAAAAATAAGGGGTAAGCCGTTTAGAACGGAGATGAGGAAACACTTTTTCACACAGAGAGTTGTGAGTCTGTGGAATTCTCAAAGGGAAAGGACATGGGACAACTGTGCTACTGATGATGAGAAGAGTACACTTGTGAGAAATTATCTTTGGTGAGAAGACCAATTTGTAGAATCAGAAATAACAAGGGACAGAAGTCCTGGTGAGAGTTGTCTAAAGGACCCCTATAGATGGAGTATAAATCAACAAATTAGCTTGTAAAAACAGTGCTGAAAAATCGTGGGTGATTTTAATCTTTGAATAGAGAGGTGGCCGGTTCTGTGGAAACTTTCAAGAGAGAGCTAGATAAGGCTCTTGAAGATAGCGGAGTCAGGGGAAATGGGGAGAAGGCAGGAACGGGGTACTGATTGTGGATGATCAGACATGATCACATGGAATGGCGGTGCTGGCTAGAAGGGCCGAATGGCCTACTACTGCACCTATTGTCTATTGTCTATTGTCTAAATGCCACTATCATATCTAAATGTGGAATGAAGGGAGCAGGTACTTAAGGTTTTAGACACTGTCTCAGCAGACATGGGCATTAGCTCTGAAGAACATGTTGCCCCTGCTGTTTCTAGAGTTAAGACCATATCCTTGAGAATGGAGTGGAAATAGAATTGGAGAATGGAGAGCAAATGGAGGGGAAGGATGTTATCCTCACGCCCCACATGATAACATAGGTAGGACCAAGAAAGTCAGGGAATAAGCAGCTAGGTGTGTAGGAAGGAACTACAGATGCTGGTTTAAACCGAAGATAGACACTAAATGCTTGAGTAACTCAATGGGACAGGTAGCATCTCTGGAGAGAAGGAATGGGTGACGTTTCGGATTGAGACCCTTCTTCAGACTGACAGTCACGGCAAAGGGAAACGAGAGGTGTACAGTAGACGACGATGTAGAGAGATATACAACAATGAATGAAAGATATGCAAAAAAGTAACAATGAGCAGCTAGGGTCTAAATTAGAAAGTAGAATGGCCAAGGCAAGTAAATAAGTCACAAGCACATTATCAGGTCAACAAGATGGGGGCTTTGTGTACATGCTTTGGAGTTTAGTAAGGGAGAAGAGGGTTTGATTTCTGAAACATTAGCTGAATGTTCCACAGGGGTGGGTTTCACAAATCGGGTTGGGACCTACTTCCTGTGAATTGGATGATGAGGGCTACAGAAAAGACTGAACTTAATAGTCATGAGAAGGATTTTTAGGAGGGGAAATTTAGAAAATTAAAGAGAAAATACAACATAAAAGTGCAGATTTATGAAATAGATGATGATACTTGCAAGTATGACGAATTAGTTGCATAGATAGAGAAATAAATGTACATAATCTAATGGCCAGAGTAGAGATGAAGTTAGAAAGTGTTTCAGGAATGGGAACTAAATATTGCTGGCAACTTTCTGTAAAGGGAAAGGACATGGAACAACTCTGCTACTAATGATGAGAAGTGTACAGTTGTGAGAAATTACCTTTGGTGAGAAGGCCAATATGTCGAATCAGTTTGAGTGGAGGTAAGAAATAACAATGGACAGAAGTCCTGGTGAGAGTTGCCTAAAGGACCCCTATAGATAGAGGATAAATCAACAAATCAGCTTGTAAAAACAGTGCTGCAAATCATGGGTGATTTTAATTTTTGTGTAGATTGACAAAACAAATTTGCAACGGTCGACTTGAAGATGAGTTCAGAGAGTTCATCGAAAGATTGATTCAACTGTCAGTTTGGAATTCTACATCAAGAAGACCAATTCTCTGAGGCTGTCATACCGGTTTATTATCCACGGCATGATAGGTAGAATCATCAAAAACTACAACACAGAAATGGGGCTTTCGGCCCATCTCATCCATACCGACCACGATGCCAACCTACACTAATCCTATTTGCCTGCATTAGGCCTGTAATCCCCTATTCCCTTCCCTACCAAGTTTCCACCCAAATGCCTTTTAAATGTTGTCAAACAGTTTCTGCTTTTGCTCTGCAGCTTGTTCCAACTAGTCAGGTGTGAAATATGTACCCTTCAGGTGGCCTTTGAATTTCTCCCCTTTCACCATATACCTGTGACAATAGACAATAGGTGCAGGAGAAGGCCAATCGTCCCTTCAAGCCAGCACCGCCATTCAATGTGATCATGGCTGATCATCCCCAATCAGTACCCCGTTCCTGCCTTCTCCCCATATCCCCTGACTCCGCTATTTTTAAGAGCCCCATCTAGCTTTCTCTTGAAAGCATCCAGAGAACCTGCCTCCACCGCCTACTGAGGCAGAGAATTCCACAGACTCACCACTCTCTGTGAGAAAAAGTATTTCCTCGTCTCAGTTCTAAATGGCTTACTCCTTATTCTTAAACTGTGGCCCCTGGTTCTGGACTCCCCCAACATCGGGAACATGTTTCCTGCCTCTAGCGTGTCCAAACCGTTACCAATCTTATATGTTTCAATGAGATTCCCTCTCATCCTTCTAAACTCCAGCTGCTCCATTCTCTCAGCATATGACAGTCCCACCATCCCGGGAATTAACATTGTAAACCTACGCTGCACTCCCTCAATAGCAAGAATGTCCTTCCTCAAATTAGGGAACCAATTTGTGCTCAATAGCTCTCGTATACCATGCATTGGGAAAATGATTATGATGACCTAACCTATCTATGCTCCCATTATTTTATAAACCTCTGTAGAGGCGACTGTCAACCAGCTACAGTGGCTTGCAAAAGTTTTCATACCCCTTGAACTTTTCCACATTTTGTCACGTTACAACCACAAACGTAAATGTATTTTATTGGGATTTTATGTGATAGACCAACACAAAGTGGTGCATAATTGTGAAGTGGAAGGAAAATGATACATGGTTTTCAATTTTTTTTACAAATAAAAAACTGAAAAGTGTCACGTGCAAAAGTATTCAGCCCCCCTGAGTCAATACTTTGTAGAACCACCTTTTGCTGCAATTACAGCTGCAAGTCTTTTGGGGTATGTCTCTACCAGCTTTGCACATCTAGGGACTGAAATTTTTGCCCATTCTTCTTTGCAAAATAGCTCAAGCTCAGTCAGATTGGATGGAGAGCGTCTGTGAACAGCAATTTTCAAGTCTTGCCAGAGATTCTCAATTGGATTTAGGTCTGGACTTTGACTGGGCCATTCTAACACATGAATATGCTTTGATCTAAACCATTCCATTG